>CM069867.1:20897443-22126302 GCA_036172795.1 Pelodytes ibericus
CAATATGTGCAAAGGTAAATAATTCAGATCATAAAATATTGATCCGTAAAAAACAAAACACAACTCTTTGTGCCTAAGGTAGAGATTTCGGTTAAATCCACAGATGCAGTACAATTTTAAGTGAGCAGAGACATTACACAGTTGGTGAATAGGCTTATTCTACTGTTGAGTTTTTTCTTTATCAAAATAATCTATTTCCATATCTTACCTGACATTATTACCAAATCTTTCAGCAGTGGAGTAAAGAAGAATCAATCCAACTGTTACTGCCAGAAATGTCGTCAGTATCAGAGAAGATAGCTGTGTTTACTTTGGAATTGTCCGTTACCAGGAGATACAGTTCGAAAGATGCACCTTGCTGAACATTCCGTGAGGTCACCAGGTAAGACATAGTCTATTCCTATGTAATATATCTCTATCTACATTGACTGACTGTATAGAACTAGCCTCTCTTGCAGTTAAATACATTTAAGTATTTTTATGTAGCATGACCATTTTATTCTATAGGGGGTGACTATGAACATGTAACATGAAAGAAGCTGGGTAGCTTAAAAAGACAAAAATGTGTATATTTGTAAAGTATGATAATAACAGTGTATATCCTGTTTAAATAATTTTATTATGGTGTATATTGGACACTTGTTATCATCTGCCATGTTCAAAATGGCACAAGTAAATCCACTCTTCAGAGTGCCACAGGTACAATCTTTATGTTGTGTTCTGTGTGATATCTTGAAGTGAGGATGAATAGAGGTGACTGTTCTAACATAGACACAAGTGTGTCAGTCAAGGTTTTATTATTTCTGATGAAACCACGGAGGTAATGTGACATCCACATCCAAGTGTAAAAAAGGGGGCAACGCCAGTTTCTTAGTGGGAATTGGGATTTTTTAATTGTTATGACACTTTCATATTCAGGAATAATATGTTTGATGTAGGCCTGAATTGTTGTACAATGGTTGACAGATACAAACTTGTCCCTTGAGCAGCACTATAAAGGACTAATATCTGAAGGGTCCATCCCCACTAGGAAAGATTCCAAATCTCCTAGTGCTTGGTTTTTATTGCTGCCTATAGGTGAAAGTTACCAGTAAGGTTGTGCATGGCAGTGCCTAACACTTGTGCTTCACAACCCCTTTGTTTCTGACACTTTAAACAGAGGCGTGTACCTGGGTAGTACTCAATGATTGTGATTTATTAAATATTAATACAAGCTGAATACATTGGAATACAAAAAAATCACAAATGCTTGTACTGTGTAGAGTTTAATTCCCTGTTTATAATACATTATTTCTTTTATACAAAAGGGCACAGTGCAAATTCCTTAGTTAAAAATTTAGCTTAAAATAAATAATAATAAAATGATATTAACAATGTGTGTTTCAAATATAGTTAGCCTGTTATCTACTGCCATTATAAACAAAATAGTATTACAAGCTACCATGTCTTTCTTCAATCTAACAGCTGACTGTAATGACACCATTTTTAAAAACGGTATTTTTCAAATTATCTTTCTATCATGTTTAGTTTAGAAGATATCTGTGATATGGTTGAGGAGATACTAAGCACTAGATTAGTGCTACCCTACTGGTCAGCAGGCCACACCCTCCATATCAAACGCCTAAAAGCAAATATATTATTGCTTAGTTTCTTCTGTACATAACCAGTCATATCTTTTATATGAAACATGATAGAATTTTAATAAAATAATTAAATAGAAATATAACAAATTTATTTCAAAGTCTGCAATTTTGCCTATACTTCCCCTGGAGCTGGAGTTCTGTTATCCCAAGTTAGATAAATACCAGTAATGTCCTTTGATGTACTAGTTATGTTATTTTTAAAATAATGTTTTACAGTTTTATCGATCTGTTTCAAAACAATTTCAAAGTGTACAAACCAAGCTATCATCAAAAATGTTTAGTTGTGAGGTAAGTTCAAAAAGTGTCCTAGTTTGTGCAACATTCTCTCTAACACTTTTTTCACTTCCTTTTTTCGGATACCTCAATGTAACTAAAAGCTTGTAATAACTGTATCCAGCGTTAGATCAGAAACGGTGTAAAATTAAGGGTAGTGTATGACAAACAAAGTACATGTTTTGAAAGAATGATAAAACAATATTTAAACTATTATAACTTTTATTGTAGAATTACCTTGACTAACGTGTGAATTATTTTACAGGACTTCATTACAATATCTCTGGCCATTGAGGACATAAAGAAAAGCTCTGATTTACCTGGCATCACGCTCTCCAGAGTCCAGATTCAAGTGCGGTTATTGAAGAACTCTGAAATATCTAGTGAAAGAATCAACCAACCAAACACAAAATGTTTTTATTGGACATTTGTTTTCTTCTTCACAATGACTCCATTCTACAGGTACAATTTATTTTTTGTTTTTTTGTATTAAGGACGTATTATTGGTTTTAAGGATCTACTGACACAGGTTTAAGTGCATCAGTCATAGTGTAAGTAATTCTGATGGAATATTATTTTACTGATAGTGTAGTGGATGCATGGAATAGCCTTCTAGCGGAAGTGGTAGATGTTAATACAGTGAAGACGTTTAAGCATGCATAGGACAAACTAACAATAAAGGGCAGACTAGATTAGCTGAATGCTACTCATTTGCCAACACACACTATTTTTCTATGTTTGTATCTGACACAGAGGGCAGATAGCCAGGTTACAGGTCTCTACATGGATAGCTTGGAGGAAAGACGTAACAGGGGGGATATGATAGAAACATTTAAATACATAAAGGGAATCAACACAGTATCAAAATCAGGAAGTATTACTTTACTGAGAGGGTAGTGGATGCATGGAATAGCCTTCCAGCAGAAGTGGTAGAGGTAAACACAGTCAAGGATTTTAAGCATGCGTGGGATAGACACAAGGCTATCCTAGCTATAAGACCTGGAACGGGGGACTAATAAAAGTACTCAAAAAAAATTGGGCAGACTAGATGGACCGAATGGTTCTTATCTGCTGACACATTCTATGTTTCTATGTTTCTACTCAATACAAGTAAGAAATGCAGGGAAATTATATGGGAATTTCAAATCTAAAACCAAATTCAGATGCCTTAGAGAATTTTTCCAACTTGACTACTCTGGCTCACATTTTGAAATTCCCATCTCAATTCTCTGCAGTTCTCTCTTTATTGAATAGATCCTATAATGATTATCAGTTATAAAATATATGAACATATTGGTTGCATACATTGGACTACGTTCTGTCATACAGTGTATATGTTCATTGTCAGTTTGCAATGGAAATCATGAAGTGCATCTCCCATGATAACAAATGATTCCATTTACACAAAATGGGACAGTGCAAATTAAAAACATAACTGAAAATATCACATCATAAATAACTTAGTATGTTTTAATACATATTAACCTGATATCTCCTGACATCATAAAAATAATATTTCTACTTTGTTCAACCAAGCACTAGTACACTTTCTCCAGTGGCTGCTTGTGTGCATGGTTAATACTAGTGCTACCTTATGGGTCAGCATGCCACAGCCTCTTGATCAAACTCTTGTAGGAGGACAATATCATAATGCCTATTTTCTTCTCTATTTAACCAGGGATTTGTTTTAAATAAAACATGATAAAGGTAATTGTAAAAACAATTAAATGGGAATAGAACCAGTTTATTAAAATGATTCCAGATTTATATTACTTCCTCTGTTAGCTTGCGTTGTGTTATCCTAAGTTTTATATGTATACTAGATATGTGTTTTGAATAAATAGTTTAACTGTTTCGTGAATCTAGACCAAAATAGTTTTAAAGTTTATAAACAATGTTTTACGTTGTGCTATAATTTTTTTTTTTTTTACGTTGTAAGGTATGTTTGGAAATTTAGATGGCTTCGTAGACTGACTTGGGTAATCATGTACCTTCAATCAATCCTATTTTGTGTAACATTCTGTTTAGTGCTTTTTTCACCTCCTTATTTCGGAAGCTGTATATCACCGGGTTCAACATGGGAGTGCATATGTTGTAAAATACACTTAACAACTTGTCATTCTCTAGTGAGTATGCCGATGGGGGCCGTAGGTACATGAAGAGAATAGTTCCAAAGAAAATGGAAACAATAATGAGGTGGGAAGCGCATGTTGAGAAGGCTTTCTGCTTCCCTTCTACAGATTTAATTTTTAAAATGGATAATATAATAAGAATGTAAGAGATTAAAGTCAGTGAGAAACATCCTCCAACTACTGTTCCGCCAAGGATAAAAATCTCTAGGATATTCTTGGTCGTGTCGGTGGAGGATAGTTGAAGAAGCGGCGGGATATCGCAGAAGAAATGGTTGATCACATTGGATGTACAAAAGGACAGACTGACTACAAGGAAAGTATGAGAAAAAGAGAAGAATATACCACTTACCCAGCAAGCAGCTGCCAATCGTAGACAGATTCTCATGTTTATTATTTGGCAGTATCTTAGGGGGTGACATATTGCTATGTAGCGATCGTAACTCATGATGCCTAAAAGAAAACACTCAGAGCTTCCCAAAAAATGAAAGAAATACAATTGTGTAAAGCAACCAACATACGAAATAGTATTCTTATGAGTCCACAGGTCAGTTAGCATCTTGGGGACAGTGACCGATACGCAACAGATATCCAAAAAGGAAAGGTGGCAAAGGAAGTAATACATTGGTGTAAGCAGGTCCCGGTCAGCTATGATGAGGATTAGAAGGAGACAGTTTCCTAAAAGTGTGACTATGTATATGATGGTGAATGTTAGAAGAAGCTGAAAATGGACTTCTTTGCTTCTTGAAAGCCCTAGTAAGTGAATTCGGTCAGATATGTGAGTGCAAGCTGGGTGCTAGTGCAAGTTATGTGGGTGCAATCCGGTACTGTGGGTGCAATTGCAAGGGGTGTGTGGTTATAATGAAAGGAGGGCAAGAGAAATGGAGTGCAGAGTGCAGAGAAAGTAAAAATAATAAAAACTAGGAATGTATTTTTTCCAAATTTTTTTTTATTTCCTGATAACTAGATATTGCCACTGCCTGTGACTTGCAGAGCGATGGGGGGAGGGGGCACAGAGGTGACTCGCACAGGGTGGTTGAACACTTAAGGCCACTCTGCGCTGACGCATGGCAGTCCTGGAGAGGAGAGCTTTTGTTTTACCTTAACCCCATCTACCTGGAAATAAGGGGACATTTTTTTCTAATTTTTAAGTATGAGGTGCCTGTAATATAAAGTGTTACATAATATTTGGAAATACGGACCCAATTACAATACTTATTGTGTGAAAATGACACTAGAAGCTGGGGTAGAAGCCTGTTATGTAGGCTTTCATCTGGGCAAGTCACAAATGGCACAGAACGAATTTTGTTGGCAAGTGACTTAGAAAATATAGATCTGTCAAGCCCTGGTTTAGCTAGGGGGCGGGGGGAGTGCCAGTCAACCTGTCAAGGACCAGAACATTGCGATGGTGATAGATATAGCGGTGCCAAGTGACTGCAACATCAGGAAATATGAGAAGCTGGAGTACCGGGGCCTGAAAGAGGATCTTGAAAGTGAAGGCCATAATGGTCCGAACAGTGATGGGAGCCTTCCAGGAACAATATCAAAGCACTCTGTCCAGAAGTCAGCGCAGAACCCTCAAAATCCCAGGCCTCTGGAAGAGGACCCGAGGTGGAGGAAGACACATACCACCATAGGAGGGTGAGAAAAAGAATTATTTTATACACATATAAAGAATATACATACAGGAATACTCATTTATATTGTGGTCTACTAAGGTAAAATGTCTCCATCCCAAAAATAAATACATTTTAAAATATCCTAACAAAGCTGGGGTAGATCAATGCAAATCTAAAACTTCTAGTAAATGGAATTTAATAACAATAGTTTTAACTAGTAACGTAATGTTTGCAGCTGTAAGATGTGAACTTTAAATACAAAGACTATAATTGTGTTGCACTTTCCTATGCTGATCTGAAGCAATGGATTGGAATAAAATATCAGACAATGGCGTAAAAATGTATTCAATACACAGAGTTTGTAAATCTCATGAGGTTAGTGCAATTGTTTTAATATTTACAAGTGACAGGAGATAAATGAACATGGATGTTCTAATACGAAACTCTTTACAAGAATTAATAAAAAATAATACAAAAGGGCAGAGTATTAGAAAATACTAAGTGCATATTGCTTGCACAAAAGACAACATTTAACAATTAAAAACAGCATAGAAATGACTGAATCCTTGAAAAATAACATCTTCTAAATGTATAATTGAATGTCAATTCCTATAGGGTTAATAGGAATCACAGAAAAAAATACAGCATACTGTGATTCTGTATATTGTCTATTTTGCTGAACAGCAACTGGTTAATCTATATATATATATATATATATATATATATATATATATATATATTTTTTTTTTTTTTTTTTATTGTATTATGTTTAATTTAAATGTAAAAGAACATTATATTACAGACAATGCTATATATCCAAAACAAGTTATTTAAAACAGATAATATCAACTTGTATAACACAATCTCTTGATGATAATGACACATTGGTATTTACAGTAAGAGAAATGACTTACCGGATTATTGGCTGTGCAGAACACGTATTTCCAGCACATGTCTATTTATATAAAGAGATTTCTCCTGGACGATGGTATTAAAGACCTGTCTGTATTCTCTCGGGTACTTATTCCCTATAGATTTCTTAAGAAATACATTAATACAATAATGTAATGTTACACTGGTGACTTGGCATTGTTTTTTGATGGGACATGAATCTCGGGCAAATGGTATGGTCCTGATCTGATCGCTGTATACTATAGGGATTATCAGCATTACAAAAAAGTCGGAAGAAAACCCAATGTTGTTGTTTTGATTTATCCCACTTCTGACTGGTGGTTGTAGTAGTAGAGACAAGGTTCCCTTAAATTCGGGCTACTCAGAGACCACCGAAGTGATCTCCAATTGTCACGAAAACTGGCCAATGTGATGTGAACGATTTTTGTGATGACATTTCGGCAGCCAAACTCTTCTGGCCCTTCTGTGACTTATATGGGAAGGACTTCAGCTCATTTTGGGGCCCTTTTGGGAAGACCTCAGCTATTACGATTATAGCCCAAGTCTTCTCATAGAATTCGATGGGAGGACTTTGGCTACTCCGAAAATATCTGAAGTTCTCCAAAAATGGCGCAAAATAAAATAAAATTAAAATAAATGAAAAAATACATTTTATAAATGTAATCAATGAAAATAAAGTAAAAAAAAAAAATATATAAAACTACACCTTCAAATAAATGAATAATATTTTAAAAATAGAATATTTATTAATAAAAAAATGAATGATTGTACTTATTCATTAAAATATGCTATTATGGCATAAATGGTGCAATTGCCATGCCAATGAACACATAATATAAAATGCAAATATCACATATGCCACTTAATAACCCCAATAAAGGTTATGGAAAGACTATGTGTTCATATATACATACATTATTACATATCATTGTATACACCGGTGATGTCATGCCAGCTATAGGTTGGCATCACATCACTGATGTTTGCTCACGATCAAGAGCTATTAGGTTATTTGTACCCTCCACCACCATGCCACGTGTATCATGGCACCATTTGATGTCCACTGTAGACATTAACACAGAAAGCAATCTCCACTCACTTGCATGGAGATCATTTGGTTACTTGGAACAGAAACAAGTCTAACATTAATATATAAACATATTGGGGTTAGTGCTTGTGAGATAAACCACAATAATGCATTATCTCTGTATGGTGTTAATGTAATGCCTTCCAGGTGTATATACAATTGCTTAATATATGTATTTATTGCCTGCTTACATTATATGATGATTGATATTTTTATGTATGTAGAGGCTTGTTTGATGAGATTTTATAGTGCACAGATTATAACTCAGTTGCGGTCTATTCACTAACATCCAAGGTTAGAGGTCATGATGAGAGCTAATCTCGAACTCCATGCTCAAACAGATCCTACCGTTCTTGTATGTCCCCATTTCGACCTTGCCAAACGCTATCCAATAAGTATTTTTGTGAGTTCAAGATGTAGCAAGGGGATCCGAGATGGTTGCCTAGGTATGCTGAGCACGTTGAGTTCCGCGTTTCAGTTTGGAAGTCTCATTGGACTTGCTGTATATATGTAAGTTTAAAGCGCCAGGATCTATATCTGTTATATATGTATGTGTAATGGGATGGCTCAGTAGCCTGGATGTTCTCATTTTTAGGGTTCCAATATCTCCTCAACCCTCAATCTTTCTAAATCAATTGTCAGCTCCCTGGTCAACAACCTTAGTGACAATTTATTGAAGACAAGACAGCACATTTATACAGTAAAGCATCTTGATAACAGATGATTAAACAATGCACGCATAACCAGATTAATGTCAATACAATGGTCAATATAATTAATTCTGGCACCAGGGATGGGGGAGAACCAATGAAAACACACTAGGGAAAAGTAGAGACCAATCAGCTGAGAGTGGTGGAGCTAGGTTCCTTTACTCCTTTTAACTTTAGGGACCTTTTCCCTGGCCAATGGTCGCCTACCATTTCCCCATGAACCGGAGCAACCAATAGGATCCGTGCCGACAGTCTGGAGCGACCTATCAGCAGCACCCCGAATGAGCCGGGGCAGGCAAAAGTTTTGCCTAAAAATGTTGCCTAACCTTTCGAATACATTCTGGTTCCCTATTGCGGGGCTTGGGCCTCAACAGCCAATCCCTATTCGAACAACATAGGGGCCAGTTCGGGGGTGTTTTAAACGAACCAATCGGTGGCTCAGTGACTGGCTCCATAGTCTGTCCTGTGGAAAGGGGGAGGCTACTTGGGAGGTTGGATTTGGGCACTAGGGGTTGGGCAAACGGGTAGTGATTTGATCTTTTGGGGAGGTATTAAACCAGGGAAAACACAGGACATATATGAAATACACTTCAGTGGGACACAGCTCCAGCTCCTGGCTGTTTCACCCCAAGTCACGGTGGTTTGTGACAGTATGTTTGTATGCAAGCTTGTATTTATCATGTATAATAATATTGTTGTTCTATTATATACATAGGTACCATATTCTGCAATGGGTGGTGAAGCGTAAGCTGATAAAGGTGGCGGCAAGCTAGCATGCTGGGAAGCACCATTCCCAGATGATGGAGCAGACTATGAAGGGGTATTTCCGGTTGGTCTGGAAGCTTTCCAATAGGTTTGTTGGGGAGCTGATTCTGATATTACAGCAGGTAAGCTGACATTGTATTATTCAATGTTGCACTTTATATTATTATGTGTTAATAGCAGGTGTGTATTGCAATGTGAAATTTGTACCGTTCACTGCACATGATTACCCTGTAAAAGGAAACATGTAGATTCAATGAACTAGTAGAATGTGTGTTATATTGTTCCTTAAAGAGGTAGTATCACCTAGGTTATTTCCAGTATATTGTACATCCTACAAATCTGAAATTTATTTGTCACACTCTATTTTTTTACAGTTTTAATGGCACAATTTATACACTAGGTGTTCAGAAATTATGAATTATATAATGTTTGTCATTTATGTGCATTTTGTAAGTGTGCATGGGTTGTGCGCTTGTGTTCTGTTGAACACTGTAGCTGCCACTTTGAGGAGCACAATATATATTTATCAGAACTGATTTTTTGGATAGGAGATGCAATGCCAACAGTTTTAGTTCCAAAGGCCAATTATTCAATGTCTGAACACATAGTTGCCACGTTTCTTGTGTATGGTTCTGGGATAAAAAAAGAAAAAATTGGGAGAAGCCTAAATGGTTGTAGTCACTGCAGCATTGAGCTCCAGGATTCCTCGAACTGGTTTACTCTTGTTTATATGGTGTATGTCTGCCTGATATACAAAGTGTAAATGTAATGCTTCCTGTACACATGGCAATGTCCTGTGCATACAGCAATGCACTGTGCATACAGCAATGCACTGTGCATAGTTAGTATTAATGCCAGGACCAGCGCTGTGTTTAGTGCAACGTAGAAAAGACAAGTGCCTAGGGAGGTACTTTACCTGTGTGCCTGGCTTGCCGGCAGAGACAATGGATGGTGCGATCAGAAGATCTACTCTCACCAACTCTCTACCTGCAAGAAGGCAGCATGGTGTCTGGGCTCTGTGCTCTGCCCAAGCACACAGACTTAGTCCCATGCTGCCTGTCAAGTTTAGAGTACTTTGGCATAGTGGTGGGCTAAGCAAAATATGTCCATGCATTGTGACTAAATCTCCAATATTTTTTTCATCTAAGCTAGGTCCTTAAAATAACTTCAAATGTTTAAAAAGGTTTTAAAAAAAAGCTAATATGTTGTACAGTTGCACACTGAATTTATGCATTGTCTTCTGTGAAAGCCACCAAATCTGTGTAGGACATTGCTCTCCAGGGGGCATATAATCTACGTACATATCTGAGAATCGAACGATCTGACTGCCTCCTGGATTCCCATGATTCAGATGTGTGTTTGACGAACTTTAGTGTCCATAATTGTAAACTGCCAGTGCATAGTAAGTATGGTCTTGTTTAATATTTGCAATTTTAGCTGTCGTTTTGGGGGCCTACTGTATGAGTGTGGTGTTTTCCTTACAGATTATTGGCAACTTACTTTTGATTACTTCCTGTAGGTCCCAAAAGAGAACACGTAACTCCTCTTTTGTAGTCATGGTGTCATCCGTTATGGGTCCAGACGGGTTGTGACATACTTGCCTGCGGGAGGAGTAGTGTTGGAATCATCAGAGGAATCCTCTGTTTAACTCTGCGGTCTCGTAGTCTTGCGTGCCACCTAAGGCCTAACAGACCTTGTCAATAGTGTCCCAATATCTGGTCCTTTCTATTTCTGTGGTTTATTTTTTTTATCACCTCAATGCCCCTATAACATTCTTCTATAGCACACCTTCTGATTGGTTGTCGTTTTGGTCGATGTCTCCTCTGACATGCATCCAGTTGCTTTGCCTGCATAGTCAGGAAATAATTGTTTTAAACTTGAATTACTGTGTATATTGTGAGCCGGACATATCAGTGCTGCTGACACATCAGTTTATGGTGGGGGAATGAGTGCAGGTGTTGTGCATGAACGTGATTATATAAAAGTATATATCAACAGTAAATAAAAACATAATATATCTGTCCCTTCTATGGAAACAGCAAACCAAACCTAATTACAAAGCATGTATATCTTTTTTTTTTTAATAAATCGTATTTTATTTTGTTGAAAAACATAAAAGAAAAACATGTATCATCAGGGGTGGAGGGAGGAGGAGTAAGGGTACAGAATACAGAAAGAGAAAAAAAGGGGGAAGGGGGGGGGGGGGAACGATGTATCCCAGACGCAGCAGGGAGTCAGTATATAGGTTACAATCAATACACATTTCCAAATAAATAAATAAAGTATTGTGTGGAAAGGAGACAAAACAGTTAGTGCAAACAAATTAAAGGTTGAGACTTTCAATAAATTCCAACCAGTAGAACCATCTCTGCACATGTTTAGCCATTTGGTCTGTCGACCTGGCGGCCAAGCTTTCCAATGCCCTAATATTTTCTACTCTTGTGATCCACTCTTTAAAGGTCAGAGGGGCACTCATTCCCCAATGACGTGGGATCAGAGCTTTTGCTTCGTTCAGTAAATGTTTAACTATCGATTTCTTATAAACCGAGATGGGCTGGGGCGTGTGGTGAAGTAAATAGTTCATTGGGTGAAACGGCGGGGGTGAGTCCGTGAAGGCAGGCAGTGTGTCTCGAATTTTAGTCCAAAATGGGACAATGAGGGGGAATTCCCACCATATGTGGAGGAGTGAACCCGGTGCACCGCCGCATCTCCAGCAGGTGTCCGGATGGTCAGGGAAAATCGCGTGCAGTTTGCTAGGGGTGCGGTACCATTGCGATAATAATTTATAGGACATTTCTTGGGTTCTGTTGTTTATGGAGGTCTTATGTGTGAGTATAAATATCTTTTCCCATTGCATTTTCGAGGGTGTTTTATTTAGCGCCGTTTCCCATCTACCAACATAGGCTGGGAGAGGTTCTTCTTCTGTATGTACCAGAAATTTGTACAACATGGATATCCCATGTAGTGGGATGGTGTCTAGAGTAAAAAACTCTTCGAAAGGCAAAGGGTCCCGCTGCAGATTATGTTTTTGGGGGGTGTTTTTAAAAATGTATTGAAGCTGATGGTATTGTAAGTGGTGTAATGTCGTGGCTGCCGTGTTCTGTAGAATCTCGTCTAGAGGTTTGATGTCGCTACCCGTCATGAAACTATGTAGTGTGGAGTCATCTGTCGGTGATTTCTGGAGGAAGTATCCTCCGTTTTGGCCCGGGGGAAAATCGGGATTATGACGTACAGGAGTGAGTGGTGAAGGAAAAGTAGTTAATCGGTGCTTCCTATGTAAGCGATGTAGGACTGACAGAGATGCTGAAACAAAGGGATGTGGTTTTGTAATTCGACTGGTAGCATTAGGGTGAAGCCATATAATATGGCGAAGTGAGGTCTTTAATATATGAGCCTCCAGCGGAATCCACAATTTGTGGGGGGGCTGATAGGTCCATTCAAGCAGACGTAGGAGATGACATGCGTTGTAATAGGTCTTAGGGCAAGGTAATCCCAAGCCTCCGTGTGATTTCGGTTTTTGCAATAAGTCAGTAGCTAGGCGAGGGGGTTTTTGTGCCCAAAATATAATTAATAAAAAGTGTGCGTATTGATGAAAAAAAGGCCCTCGGGAGCTGGATGGGCAAGGTTTGGAAGAGATATAACAGTCGTGGGAGAACATTCATTTTAAGGGCATTAATCCTACCTGACCAAGAGATATATAGAGAACCCCACCGCAATAGGTCTCTCTTAAATGCTGCCAACATGGGTAGAAAATTTTCGGAATAAAGTTGGGATAGGTCCTTAGTAAGCCATATACCCAGGTATTTAATTTTGTGTGTACACCATTTAAACGGGAAAGGCAGGGACATAGATCTAGTTTCCGAATTAGACATGTTTACATTCAATATTTCCGATTTAGTGTAATTTATTTTAAGGTTAGATAATTCCCCATAGATTTGAAACTCCCGAAGAAGGACAGGTAAGGATATCCGTGGCTGTGTCAAAACAAACAATAAATCATCAGCAAATCCCAGGATCTTGTGATGTGTCGTGTCAGCCAGAATCCCCGTTATATCTGATTCATCTCTTACCGCCTGCATAAATGGTTCCAGGGAAAGAACAAACAGTAGAGGGGAGAGCGGGCACCCCTGTCTGGTGCGATTTGATATAGGGAAGGACTCTGCGAGGGCACCGTTAATCCTCACACATGCACAGGGCCGGGAGTATAGGGCCGCCACCCAAGCCTGCATATTTGGGCCAAAGCCCATTTAATTGAGAACTTCAAACATATATGTCCAATTCAAACGATCAAATGCTTTTTCAGCATCTGTCGATAACAGGATCGTCTTAGTGGCTGTAGTTTGTGCTAAGTGAATTAAGTTGAGTGCTCTGATGGTACTGTCCCTGGACTCCCGGCCCGGTACAAACCCGGACTGGTCCGGGTGGACCAGATCAGGCAAAAATCTCTGTATACGTGAGGCCAGTATTTTCGCAAATAACTTTATGTCCGTGTTGAGTAAAGAGATGGCTCTGTAGCTTCCACAGAGCTCGGGATTCCCACCCTCCTTGGGGATGACTGCTATAGTTGCTGCCAGTGTGTGGGGGTGAAATGAAGCACCTTGTAAAATAGAATTAAAAGTATCGACTATGTGAGGGCTAAGAATAGCGCTAAATTTTTTGTAATAGCTAAGGGGTATGCCGTCCGGACCAGGGCTTTTGCCCGTCTTTGAGCATTTAATGGCCCAGGCTAGCTCGCCTGCTGTTATTTCAGATTCCAGTGTATCCGAATCATTTATATTTAATGTACGAGTGACGTGTCTAGCTAGGTAATCTCGGATTTTCATCTGAAACGCGGTACGTGAGTCAGGGTCAGTCAAATTGGGGGATTGGTTATACAATCTGGTGTAGAAAGACACGAATTCCGATGCTATGCCAGCCGGCAGCCTTTTTGGCGAACCTTTGGGGTCCCTTATTTTAGGTATATACGTCTGTTGGCGTCTTTTTTTTAAGAGCTCTGGCTAGGTACTTCTCAGGTTTGTCGCCGTGCTCGTGGTAGATAGCCTTCAATCTAGTGTAATTCCTATTCGCTTGTTTGTGCAAGATGTCCGCTAATTCTGTACGTAATAATAAAAGTTTCTGGAAGTCTGTGTTGTCTAGGGTGCGTTTGTGTGTCTGTTCAAGTGTCTCTATCTGGGTACACAGTGCGCTTAGAGCAGCAGAACGCGCTTTCTTTTGAGTTGTAGCTAATCTTATTAGGTGACCTCTCAGCACACACTTATGAGCTTCCCATATAGTTGGGAGTGGTATCTCGGGAGTCGAATTTTCCGCAAAATAATTGTGTAGTATCGTGTCTGTGGAATCAGAGACCTGTGGGTCCGTGAGCATGGATTCGTTCATTCGCCAAGTGCGTTGGGCTGGTTTCAGATAGGGGGTAGTAAAAGCTACATTGAGCGGAGCATGGTCCGACCATGTCATGATCCCATAGTCAGCTTTGATCAGATATGGTAGATGATAATGGGTCGTAAAAATGTAGTCTATTCGTGTGTATCGGCTATGTGGAATTGAATAATAGCTATAGTCCTTGTCTGTAGGGTGGAGGGCCCTCCAGCAGTCTACAAGTTGTAGATTCTGTAGAGATTTTCTAATTTTCCGAGTCACATGCGCAGGCGTTTGCGTATGGCCAGATGAGGTATCTATTGTGGGATTGAGGGCGACGTTAAGGTCGCCTCCTAGAATTAGCATACCCTCCTGAAACTTCTCTAGGAGAGCCATTGTTTTAGTGAACCAGACATTTTGTTTTTTGTTGGGAAGGTACATGGTAACAAATGTATATAGACGCCCCGCCATTTCACCCTTAACAAATAAAAATCTGCCTTCGGGGTCTGCCACGTGGGAGAAATTAGTAAAATGAAGAGTTTTAGAAATGAGAATTGCTACTCCTTTTGATTTGCCCAACGGATTATTACTAAAAAATCCAGTGGGGAAATCTCGGTTGGTCAGTGTAGGTGCTACAGAACCTTTGAAATGCGTTTCCTGGATGAATGCAACTGAGATTCGCTTCCCCTTTAGGTCTCTCAACAACATTGATCTTTTCTCGGGGATATTGAGACCCTTCACGTTATAGGTGACAATATTCATGGCTTTAAGAGTTGTGGAACACAAATAAATCGGGCGACAGTCCTGGTTGCGTTGGGTTATAAATCTAATTTACACAGGATACAGGGGAGTAGGGTGGGGAAAAAAGAAGAGTGAGAGAGGAAAGGGAAGGAGGAAAAGGGGGTGGAATGGGACAAACAGAGGTAGTTAGAAATACAAATACCTACGGCGTCTACCGGCTAAAGAAGAAGGGGAATCCCACGACCAGCATAGGCACCCCTTGTCACCGGTACACAAAAACGGACGCCTGCGGTTGGGGGTGAAATGGAAACTCGCCCAGGGAGAGGGGCACAGGAGACACCTCGCTACCAACTCCAGAAACAGTCAAAAAACCCTCCTGGTGTAGAGAGGGGGGGATATAGAATAAAACTGAAAATGGAGGTGGAACACCCCCATTCATCGGCTACTGATCAAAATACAAACGGGTGCGTCATATGGCACATTCAGAATATTGCTAACATGCATAACAATACAGCAGAACAGCAACTGGGCACATATAAAACATTTATAAAAACCAGGGACATCCTCCTCTTGTATTATATCCGACGGGGAGTTTAGGGGCTGTCTCAGGGAACCTTTCTGAGTGACCGTGGTCACCAAATCCTAGATATATAGGGCCTATAATGGCACAGTGCCAATAAATACAGGTATGGGATCATTTTTTACTTTTAGAGAATAGCTGCCGAGAGTGGAGTGGGGTGGGGTGGTAATTCACTGTATTCACCCGTAAGTAGTGTCTGGCGGTGTAGTACATAAATGACCTGCCCGAGGAATATAGAGATTCCCAACCTTATTACAGGACAGCGTCTTCTATGTTCCCATGTAATAGCCCCATTGTATTTACAGTGGGTCTTATGCACCCTGCGATACGTTGTACCTGGGATAGATTTAGTTCCATATCCTGACAGACAGGTCCCGGCGGGCTGGTGGTGGTATGTCCATAGGTAGGGGTAGCACGGCAAAGGTGTAGCAGATAAAGTCGCTGCATGAGGCATTCTAATGTTCCAAAGATAAGGAAAAACATCCCCTAGGGAAGGTCGTCGTTCATATAATACAAGGGTCCAGAATGATGAAAAAGGGTAGATGTAGATATATATAGCGATTATTCCTCGGCTCCCCGGGGGTCAGGAGGTCCCGGGACCGCTCGTGAACCTTGTGATGTGGGGATCACGGATGGTGTCCTCTGTAGTGATCCTCTTCTAACCCGTTGTCTCATGGCTCTCGTGGGCCCAGTTGGGCCTATCCGTATGTCGGGCAGGCTCCAGTCCGATATATGGAGGTCCGGAATCCCCAGTTCCGCCTGGAATGCGGGGAGATCATGGTGGTAGCGGAGCGTTATCGGGCCGTCCTCATGATGCACAGTGAGGCTAAAGGGATGGCCCCAGCGGTATCTGAGCCCCCGCCGTTGTAGTTCCATCGTCAGCGGTCTCAGTGCTCTTCTGGCCTGCAGCGTTAGGTCCGACAGGTCTTGATAGAAGGCCACGGCATAACCCTCAAAGCTCCACGGCGCCAGTTCTCTGGCTTTAGTCATGATCAGTTCTTTGAGGTCGTAGTCGTTCACATGACATATTATGTCTCTCGGTGGGGCTGAAGGGGAACTCCGGGGGCGTAATGCTCGGTGGGCTCTGTCCATGAGGATTGCAGTATCCCTAGGGCGATCCAGTAGGGCATTTATGATGGTTGTCACCAGGCCCAATACGTCCTCAGGTTCTTGCATTGCTTGCTCCGGTACTCCTCTCAAGCGGACGTTATTTCTCCTCCCCCTGTTGTCAAGATCTTCTAACCTGCGACGGTAATCTGCGAGGTATGTGACATGTTACGCCGTTATCTTGGCAACTTGGGAGCTCTTCCTCGTGTGCACCGCAACCTCCTCCTCTTGGTGTGCTACTCTGGTTTCAACTCGGGACAGATCTCAGCTACTGTCTGTTTAAGTTCAGTGAGGAGCGTGCTGAAATCTTCGCTCCAGTGCGCCGGGGAAAAAAGCTGGCGGACTTCTCTAGAGCACGCCGGTGCTTCAGGTAGGTGGGAGGGAGGCTGGGGTTCTGTCTCTTGGTCTTCCGAGTCCCGGGATTCGTGCGGCGAGGATGAGGCCTCGTGGCTCTCCGGTGATTGCGGCCCCATAACCGCGGGCGTGCGGAAATATTCCCTGAGCGACGAGACTGGTGCCTGCGAATCATGCGGGGAGGTTTTAGGCTCCACAGTCTGCCTCTTATTTCTGCCCATGCTGTATGCTAGTGAGGTTTTAGTGCCGTTTTTAGCCGTGTCTCTGGAGGAGCTCAGCACTCAAGCAGCCATCTTCCTCGGCGGCTAGCCACGCCCCACAAAGCATGTATATCATGTCTTTAGTGCTCTTAGTATGTTGGCAGAAGATAATCTATCAATTAATGGTCATGTTTTAGTGTAATTCACTCCTTGATTGGTTAAATGATTACCTTCTGGTCACGTATGACTTCTATACACTTCATGGAGCCATTAACAAATGGCTGAGGTAGCAAGCCTAGCAGTACGTTTATACTGGGGAGGCGAAGGCCTACTGCTTATGTGTCCTGTGTTGAAGTTGGTGGCATGTTGGGAGTTCTGTCAATCTCTCATTACTAATTTGGAGACATCTGTGTGAAGAGTAAGGTCTGTGTAAGTAGATGTCCCAATATTTCCTCTGAAAGTATCATATGAGAAGAGGACACAATGTGGGAAATAAAACCATATAAACAGGGGGAGCTATAGAGTAAGCCCCTCATGAGAAGACTATTTTTTTTTCTGCTTGAGCCATTACCAGTCCTAAACTTACCAAATATCAGTATACTCGGGAATATGTGTAGGTATGGGGCTGGCCCGACTGAAAACTAAAGCCAAGAGAGTACATGAAACTTAACTTTCAATACTTTATTTGGTAAAATATATAGGAGAGAATCTCTGCTTCATCAAACAAAATGGCAAAAAGAAATGCAAAAAAGAATTCATTAGCCAAAAGAGAACATGTTACCATAGTCTCTCAATGTATTCGGTGCCTCATCTCTGTAGCACATTTGAGAAATATTGCTGCAGCTAAAATAATTACAAAAAAGGCAAAACTATTAGAAACTAATTAGAATCATTGTTGCAGACACAGGAAGGGAGGTACAAAGGATTTGAAATATTTCAAAACTACACAGACGAAGGACATAATGTTGCTATCACCACCCCACAATGCTTTGTGTGCTGCTCAAATACTAATCATTGTGGAGTATCGATGTCACCATTTGGAAAGCAGGTGGATTGGTGTACATATGTTATGGTAGCCATATTGGTGGAGTTAAAACCTTGTCACAGGTTTGATTCCTGGCAGGGTCAACTCACTATTACATCCTTTCATGGTCAGTAAAATGAGTACCATTAAATTGACAAATAAAACGTTAGTTTGGTTTGGTCTGGGTGTGAGGTCACCCCCTTTATGGAGAAAAGTGCTTGCCAATAAATGTATACATTGTTTGCGTCTCCATCAAAGTTATCCACCTAACAGGGTCACTTTAAGAAAGTGGAATAAGTATTTAAACATGTGACAAGTAGTTAGGATAGTGGTTCATGTTTATTTGTGACTGGCAAGGATTTGAAGGACAATAGCCAGACGGGCACACTCTGAGGGAAATGATTAAGATCAATAGATTGAAATAATTCTACATACATTAAGAATAGTTTCTTGTTTTGTTTCCTGCGACATTATTCAGAGAATTAAATTAAAGTCCATAGTATTCCAAACCGATTTGGAAGTCAAGGGAAATCAAAGCACATTGTTGTATTAAGAACTCAGTGTCTAATTAATGGAATGTATATAACAGAGCACAAAGCGGACTATATAAATGAGTCTGATTGTGTCATTTCCTTACATTTTCCTTCCAGGGAAGAGCTTCGCCATAAGGTAAGACATGTTTTGCCTTTAGTTTGTTGAATGGTGGATATTTATTATTTCAATGATTAAAAATCGGGTCATTTAAAATGCAAGTTTAGCTTCTGATTTTCCTGCCAAAAATAATTATGTAGATTTATTTGGAATTTACTGATACATTTTTAATTCATTCGAACTTGGTGACACCTAGAAAAATATGTAATGCAGTCTAAATAAATCCAGCCGTAGCAAAATTTAATTGCATTACAAATAATTTTATAAAATGTATATGCCCTTAATTTTGATAACAATTACCATAGCTTTAAAATGCATCTAGTAATATTAGCCATATTTTGTTTTTCAAATGCCAATTAGTATTTTTTATGAGTACTATGTTTTCAAAATAATAGTTTTAAATAATAATTATAACCATGCACCCTTATCCAGGCTTTTCTGTATATTTCTTGTTTTGATTTCTTGTTTATTATGTATGCTTAGCCCTGTCCTTGCCTTGTAGTCCTGTCTTTGCCTTGTAGTCCTGCCCTTGCACTGTGTTCCTATCCTGCCTGTCCCTATGTTTCATTCCAGGTTTTCTGATCCCCTCTGCCTTGTCAGTTTATTTCTATTTAAACCACACCCGTTACTGTTTAGTCCTTTGCAGCAGTCTACAGGTATTTTCGGTGTTTACGTTTCTATGCCATTTATGTATCTTAGTTTCTATTATTTATTCTTTTGCTAATATTATGCCTAATGTGGGGTTCCTTGACGTGGTTGGCAAGCTAGCATCTAATTGGCCAATTGGTGAACCTAACCCCCATCTGTATTATCTTTAGTATTAGGCTAGTTCCTGTATTTATGTTTGTTCCTGTGTAAGTTTCTCTTGTATCCCTTAACCCTGTGCCTTGTATTGTTTACCCTCAGTTTGGTTTCTGCTTTATCTTGCTCATGTTTTCCCTCTGTCCCGTAGCCCTGCACTCTGTATTTCAGTTCTGCTCTCCCTCAGTTACTTTTCTGTTTTAACTCTGCTTGGCTATCATTTAGTTCATTTCCTATTAAGCCTGGGACCTGGATACAGTAGCTGCTTCACAAAGCCTGGTTGTGGCCCCATAGACTTGGGGTCCCAAACTTTCAGGGGATTGCAGTTACCCAGCACCAGGTCCTATGTCTCCACCCTGCAATGTAGTTCCTGGTCTAGGGCACTCAGGATCCCTTACCACCCCGGACCCCGTGCGTTACAAAAATACTGACAACTATAAAATTGTTTGATTTTATATTGATATCTCCCATTTTCCATATATTTTACCATCAAATTATGTAATGTGATATGCAGAAGCTGAAAATGTTATATCCTTAATATATATATTTTTTACTCTCTTGCTCTTTTTCAATGGAATTCATATTTTTATATTTCTATTTACAAGTTCTGAGTTGTTTTAGAATTATTTTTTCTTCAACAATTGTGTAGTGTGTTGCTACAATTACACAAGAGCACTATTTTGGGTTTGCAATCACTGTAATCCCTCAATTGTTTAATACTTTCAATAATAAGTTGTAACATTTGAGTTTCTTTTCATTTCCTTTACAAGTTTTAAATCTCGGCAGGATGGTAAAATGTCTGCAGAGTTATAAAACAATGGAGCCCTATTGAAATTATTTTAGTTTAAAAACATATCTAATTTTGACCACAGAAACATGCTATAGCTAGAAAGAAATTCCCTTCGCTGGATTTAGTTTATGCTGTAGGAATACAAATCTTGTGGCTAATTATGTTTGTTCTACATTAAGCCTTAATCAGTGCATCAGTGTCTAATACTTATTTTTTGAAAATTTTAGGAAAAGTATTATAGTTTTATTGAAATATTTTTCAAGTTAAAAAGCTCTGAATCACATGAAACAACCTCTGTAACAACAAACTGCTATATACGGTTTTGTTTTTTCATAGTAAAGTAGAACATTTCAGTTTTAATTTATACTATATTTCAGTATACTAAGAAAAACAACCCAACCTGCTTGCTTTGAAAAAACTATTAAATATTTTCCAGAATTCCAACCACAACAATAAAAATAAACTAATATGTTCTTTACTGTGTTTAGAATTTGTTGAAAATGTCATACTTTTTATACTAAAATCTTCCTTACAATATTTGTAAATGTTAAAAGATAGAGATATACCAGAAATGTAAAACTGTGATTGGTTACTATTATCTAATTATCTCAATGTTATTCTAGGAAGGCATAGAATGGATGCAAACAATCACACCATAAATAATGACTTTATTTTGATTGGACTTTCGAAAAACGCCAAAATCAAAATTGTCCTTTTCATGTTGTTTTCTTTTGTCTACACTGCTACTGTAACAGGAAATTCAATGTTCATTATACTCACCAGAGTTATTCATGAACTAGATACCCCAATGTATACATTTCTGTTCAATTTGTCGATGTTGGATGTGTCCTTCACGTCAGTCACTGTCCCCAAGATGTTGATTGGTTTTCTAGTAGAATGTAACTATATTTCTTTCAACGGATGCTTCACTCAACTTTATTTCTTCCACTTCCTGGGAAGTTCGGAATGTTTCCTCTTGAGCATCATGGGGTATGATCGATATGCCGCCATATGTCACCCGCTCCATTATACACATATTATGAGCAAGAAAATATGTATCAAACTTGCTTTGGCTTGTTGGATCATTGGGTTTCTATATTCATGTTTACACACCATATTGACATCCAGATTATCGTTCTGTGGCTCCAGGGAAGTAAACCATTTTTTCTGTGACATGGCCCCACTTTTAAAATTGTCTTGCTCGGATACCAGTATTAATATGATCGTCATTTTAGGTTTGGGTGGACTGGCAGCTGGCGCTTCATTTGTATTAACCATTATCTCTTATGTTTTTATAATGTCCAAGATCCTAAACATTCGATCAACAGAAGGAAGGCAAAAGACATTTTCTACCTGTGCATCGCACCTGACAGTAGTTTTAATTTTCTATGGGACAATCATTGTTATGTATTTCAGGCCACAGTCTAGTTACTCATTAAAACACGATAAGATCATATCCCTGTTTTACAATGCCATCACCCCACTGTTAAACCCACTGATTTATCGTCTACGAAACAAGGATGTCAAACTTGCTTTGAGGAAATTCTGCAAGAGGATTGAGTTGGCTTAACAATTATAAGGCCTTATTTATTTCCCATGTAACGGGCAGCTC
This sequence comes from Pelodytes ibericus, assembly GCA_036172795.1. Lineage (NCBI taxonomy): Eukaryota > Metazoa > Chordata > Amphibia > Anura > Pelodytidae > Pelodytes > Pelodytes ibericus. The sequence continues at coordinate 20,919,797 of CM069867.1, forward strand.
TCCAGTTCCCAAGCGCCCGCAGTTGTCACAGATAGATGTGTGGTGTTGAAGAGAGAGTCATTGCAGGCATTTTAGGGTGAATTTGGCAAATTAAAACAGAGCATTCAGTCTAGTTTAGTTTCCAACACAGCTTCGAAAGAGCTCTAGTGTCCTCTTGTGGAAATGGCCTGCCAGACTGAAAAATGTGGCTGAATCAGCAGAACAAGGGAAATTTATTAAGACATTTAAACTTTTGACATTACTCCCTCATTAATATATATTAGGCAAATCCGTGTTCACTTGCATGTTTTTACAGAGAGTTTGATGATGGCTTGTACAGCTATATTATTATTATTATTAAGAATCTCTGTATTTCTGATGTATCGATCTTTATAATGTAGGGAACACATTAAATACATTTTACTTAAAGGAAAATAATTTTAGTTCTATGTAATCTGTTACAGGTCGTTATAATCGATATGACATCACACCAAACACACAATGTCACTGCGGAAATGCAAAGTACAGCATACATAAGAAATGTTGTTCCCCTATTTTCGTATGCTAAACATATGCTATTACATTACAAGATTTTTGTGGGACAAGCTTAATCCTGGACAGCTATCCCATTTTTCTAACATCATCCTTCACGAGAAGAGATTTCCCCTTCCAAGTCACACCACCTGCGGCATGTTGGGGGATTATGGGACACTGGTACTATGGAAGAGAGCTCCCTGGAACTTGTGTTTCTGTTCCCCCATGTGTGCTAGTTTAAGCATCCAGGTGCACCTTCTACCAGCAGCTATGGAAGCAAATCCCACTGTTCTAAGCCATTACAAAGAACTCCACCCAGGTATGCGATGGCCTCCATGTGGGACCTAATGGTAGTAATGTGCAAGTAAACCATGCTCTGCTACTCATCCATTCATCCTTCCAAGTTGGATAAAAGGAATCCCTTTACATTGGGTGATCGTAACATCCCCAGAAAGTACTTGAAAAAGTATACATCCCTATCTAGTTAAATAGGTTGATGTTATTATTAATATTTACCATCTGTAATAAAATAATCTATATACTCACACTAGTTTTTGTTGTCAGGGTTTTATGCTATGAACATTTATTGGCTTTTCCAAGTGTAGCATATGTTCTTAATGATTTGTTATCACAGCTATCATATGCCCTCCGAAGAACTCCGAGCAAGCTACTTCAGGACTACATTGTCTCGAGAGGAAAGGATGAAAGGATGTATATACACGTCCACAAGGACCCCCTTTTTTATATATATATATATATATATATATGTCCTATTAGGGGATGGGGCCCAATCCTGGTTTCTTGCAAACTGCTGTAATTTCACAATTTCATCAATTCAGAAATTGAACATGAGCATCCAGTTATTATCAATGATGGATGATGTATATTCTTTTGCAGAAGGGGCGACATGGTGGAAAACCAATATATTCATTAATTATTTACCAATGCTCATGAAATAAACATGACTTAAAACAGTTCCCGTTTCTTTAGATTGCTTTCATTTCACTAGACTTTAAATACAGAACCAACGGATAATTAATTAGACAGGCAATCTGATATCATATATATATATATATATATATATATATATATATATATAGAACTTTTTTGAAATGGGATACCAGGTGACATGTTATATGTTATCCCCAGTGCAGGATTTGCCGCGGCAAATTCATTAGGAGCGGCAAAAAAATCTCCATCAAGCACCCGTACACCCGCCCCAGCAATCTCAGAGGGCTATTGAGCCTGATTAATAGAACGGTGCCAAGGGCCCAATGAATTTATTTATGAGTGGGTTTGAGGAAAGCTTAGGTACGATTTTGAACCCATATCATAGTATCCCAAAAAAAATTACACTGTCCTTACTGCAAGTAATTTGAAATGATATATTATGGATAATGAATTGAGACAGGAAACAAAATTCTTTTAAGGGTTCAAATGGGCCCCACATACCACCTTTTTATACAATGAGTGTGAATATACATATAGATCTTCAAACATATCCATGTAGATATCTGCATACAGTATGTAAACCAAGAAAATTACACACAAAACATATACCTCATAATATCTTAAGCCATATGTGTGTCTACAATTCAGGATACTAATTTTTACTAATTAAATGCAGATTGCCTAAATTAATATATACACTCTCTTTATGTTTTTCAGATTTGTTTCCTAATCCATGAGGCACAGTGACGATTATGCAGCTGCTCTCACATATGTAAGTTACAGATTTGACAATTTGTACATATATGTATATAAATTAATAATAGCTTTTTTTTCTTAAGTTTTCTACTTTCTTATCGATAAAAACCTTTTGTATTTATCATTTGTGCCAGAGCAGCAGTTATGCCCATCTCCCATCATCACACAAAAAAGCCATGTCTACTGCTTTCCACATTTTTGAAACAGCTGAGTTGAACAGAGAGAGGTTCATTTAGCAATAATAACCAATGGCAACACTTTCTCAAAGGGGGAGTATGGAAACTGCTGGCGAGGAAGGAAGCCAGCCCGCCTCCTGTACACGCCCTCTTACTGATGTCATTCCATTTATAGAGCCCCTGTAAAATAATATTCAATGTAAAACTACAGATCAACTGCATTATGTTTTAAGGTAAAAATAAGTGCATTTCACATATAATAAAAATATAATACTATAATAAGCTAAGTGGAGCTGCCCCTTTAATGGGAAACAATGTAATCAATATAAACCTTCATCTCAGCTGTGCATTTCCATAAATTACAGTCCTGCACATCTATAGGTCACCCAGCAGGCAAACATGACTGCATCAATGATAAACACAATCATTAAACTTACAGAAATGCCATATGGTGCATGTTATGCATTATAGAATGGTGCCCTGCCCATTACTGGAATCCAAATGTTGTACTATAATGTAGACACCCAGGAAGCCAGCTTAAAGTCAGAATATTATATGATGTGCTATTGATAACAGTGAGCTAGGGTGAAATGACAGAAGCTGTAAAAATCAGTCCACAGTAGCAGAACTGGAAAAACTGATTTGTACAACATGATTGGGCAGTTTGCCACAGTTCACTGCTTGCTGAATAAGTCACATAGATAGTAAATTGTGAATGATGATTACATTTAAAGGGACTGGATCACCTAAACATTGTGTTTGCTGTGAAGGTAGAGAATAAAAAAGGCTTGAGAATGATTTATACATTGTGTTAGCAAAGCTGCAAGCAAATGCCTACATGTGGGGGAAAAGGAACATTAAATGTGTCTGCGGAGTCTCCCGTTTATCACCTGTGGCTTGATATGCATATAAACAGCGTTTCAATGGGATATTTGTAATTTTCATATCAAACCACAGGTGATGTCATAGACAGGAGACTCCACATACAGTCCCTTTAACATCTGTAGTGTATGCATCAAAGGTTAAAATGAGAATTATCTTTAGCTTCATACATTTGTATTTCTTTATCTTCTTTCTTCTCTCAATGCAGTGTCTTTGACTCTGGAAACAGCCCATGATTCTCTGACTTTCCCATTTGCTGACGATGGGAAAAGTGTTTGTCGAGCCGTTGACCATCCTCGGTTAGAAACACAATATATTTATTGCATACTGGGAAAGGAAAGTTTTACATCCGGAAAAGAAAATGATCAACTCAAAATGTGGTGTGGGAACCTGTGATCTAATCTATCCGCAGGAGAGAATGTCCGCCATAAACGTCTGTTTACATAACTCATGACCTCTATACGAGCTATTCTATTGTTCATGTTTATTTACATTGTGACTCCAGGTTGCTCAGCATTTGTACTTCTGATTTTACACCTGTTGTTTGCATAACATTTGATTTCAGTTGGAGTCTATACATTTTGTGAGGTTTTGAGTAATAAATCAATTGAAATGAGCTTTTATTTAGTAGTATTTTTCCCCCTTGCTGAGTTTTGAGCTCATTCTCTGAGTTATATATATATATATATATATATATATATATATATATATATATATATATATCTTGGTCCTGACCTGTCTTTTTAGATTAGCACCATTTTTACACTATTATTTGCGTGTACAAGAGGGAAACTCTTGTACACTTGCTGTGCTGCTGGTGTGCGATGGACAGTTGAACTGATCATTGTGACACAAGCTCCTTTTAATACAATATGTTTTTACATCTATTGCAAAATGCAAGAAAACAATAAAATATATACTGATTTATATTTTTCCTTCTGCAACTTGGTTTCATAGACATGAAAGAAAAAAACACAACATAAACCATCGAGTTGACTCTCAGATATATCAAGGATGTCTTCCAATACTTGTGCTAAAGCACTCGGAGAGAAAGGAAAACCTCATGGGGAAATAACGGATAAAAGAGTTGTAATAACACATAGGTATAACGAGAGGCTTACATAAGAAATGGTGGACTATACTGCTAACTGTCCACACTACATCTCAGTACAAATCAGAAGATCCAGGCGACAGACTCTGCCAGTATGACTCAAGGTCCTCTTGGTGTGGAACTAGTAAGTCCTTCCAAAGTCTGTATACGAGTAGAGTCGGATGTGTGCGTGCTCCGGCAGGATAAGGCTTCCATGTAGAGCGTGTCAACATCACAAGGGGGCGGACGCACAATGTTTTTCACCCTTGTATCGAGCTTTGTCAAGTGCTTAGGTAGCCACACATAGTACATGTTTAAATACACACTAGCAACCAATTACACAGAAGTTCAAACGATTCTATACAAATTGATGTCCTAACTAGCTTCTTTATATATATACAAGTAGTAACTTTAGGGCTGATGTATTGGGATACATTTGTGTTGCATTATTGCCAACAGTGACTATTGTCCATACAGATCTCAGGGTGGCCATAGTCTGGTAGAATCCTCTATTCGGTCATGGAAGGTAAGACAGCATGAAGTGACACGTGAAGAGAACACATCTAACAACCCGTGCACATGCTTCTCTAATCCCTGAAGGTGACCTCACTGGAAGCGGTTACTCGAGGCTGGATAACGATGTCCTGAAATATAACTGTCTGCAGTAAAACAAACATACATTATCACTAGGACTGGTGGGAGGCTCTCACACACACAGCTGGAAGGGCTTCTCTGGCTTTAAGATGATTTATTGTTGGTTTCCAGGTTGACTATTATAAAATAAAGTATAATGGGGGGGGGGGGGTCACATCTGGGGAAAAGTTCTAATAACAGTGGCAGCAACAATCCACAGCACTGTACAAGGGAGCAGAGTTACCAACAATAGATATATAGAGACCATACATAAAGTGCACACTGACACAGACAGTATAGAGGGCTCTGATGGCTAATCTGGGCACTTAAGATCTTGATACATGTGACCACCTCTCACATGATGCTCAGTCAGCCTCTAGTACCCAAACATCTGGTGCCAAGGTTAGCCATCACTGACACATGCAATGCTCAATTGCCTTCAACACAATCCCCATGCATACTGAAAGTGGGTGGAGTCAGTGCGGTACATCCATATGCATACCAGGAGTGGGTGGAGTCAGTGTGGTGTAACCAGCTCCAAAGATGGTGTATACGCTAAGACGTTTTCACACATGTATTTCATATTAAGTATACATACAAGATATAAATCAGGTGCTTTATTAATAGCACACGTTATCATTAATAGCTATTATTATTATTTCCAGTTAAGGATTGTATTTATTAATGGATTGTATCCATCTTTCCTTATTACTACTATAATTGGCTGGTTTGTACCTCTCAGGGTTGATGGCACAGCCAACTGGCCAATGACCAAAGAGATCCTGGATCAGATATGGATATTTCCACTTAAACCAGATTATCAATAAAACATTTATATTCGTTTCATTTATTGAATGGATCAACGCCTGGTAGTAATCTATCCTTATTATTATAATGGTGGGCCTGTCACCGTTCCAAAAAGCATGTGGCACGGCAGGTAGGGAAGCTGTGTTTTGGAGCAAAGGTCTCTTGGTTCAAATCCTGGTAAGAGCTGGTTTATTATTATAGCTTTTATATTATTTACGTAATATATTTAGCGCTGGTTTGGACATGATCGTTATCACCAAAGTAGCTCAGTCATTAGCTGAGCTGACTGCAAACCAAAGGTCTGTGGGTCATTATAAGAACAATATTATTTTATAGTAAGAGTAATAGATATCAGTCTGAACCTTGCAGTTGAAGAGGTAACATCTAGCACAAGGAAATCAGGGATCACAGGAATGTGCATTAGGTATATCCTGAAAACCAAATAAATCAGCACCTTAATGACGGGCAGACTGGATCTGTGATACAGAAGGAAACTATACTGAAACAAGCCTAGTACACACCCCACCCAAAATACAACATAACATTAAATAAACAGTGAGTCTCCTGATTACAGCACTTTCTATCCTAAAAAACAAAGCACACATATACTATACTGTCCACTATAACCCTGTGATTAGCAAATAAATGACAACATACTCAGTGTGTAATTAGAGTGTCTCATATAACGTTTCTTCGTCCGATGGTCCTAATTCTTATGGTGGGTTTGCAGATATGGGGACACCCTCTTGTGTCCCTCAAGTTACAATACCCGCCCGCGGGTCTTTTTTTTTGTTTTGTTTTTCATGCTCACATGTCAGACAAGCCAGTCTTGTTTATATACTATCTGCTGGAATGTTTTGGGATTCTATTTTATTATATGGGGGATGTGTTATATAGTGCCATTTGGGTGGCACACAGCCTCAGTCATGGTTAGGTGCTACTTTCCCATTTGGCCAGCTACCCGGTTATGGTTAGCCATTTGGCCAGCTCCCACCCACGGTTATTATAGGACATAATTGTATAGGGTGCTGGGAGCATTTCCCCATTAGCTCCCAGGCCCCTTTCTTATAGGAAGGATGTGTATAAAAGAGGGCTAATTATAATTAAGGCAGCAGGACTATTTCCCCTGGCCCCTCAATGTATATTATGGGTGCTGGGAGCTTTTCTGCCGTCTCTCAGCATAATTTATTATTGGGGGGGGGGCGGGGGTCCACAAAGATAAAACAGCAAAGGTGCTGCACATAAGATCCAAAACAACACAAATATTTACATAAATTGGATCCCACTGCAGACTTCTTCACAAGTGAAGACTTTACTTGTACAATATTGTGTATGAGGAGAAAGTGAGACACTAGTGCTGGAATGTCACTGGGGGGTGTCACCCAAAAACACTATATTTCACAAAATGTCAGTGCCCAGTCACACCAGTAAAATATTTCATAAAATAAACTCTCATAACAAAAACAAAACACATATCTGAGATCAACAATACAAAATAAAAAAATAAAACCATTTCATTTTTTGGTCGGCGTGTCCCTTTAAACATTATTTAAAAAGTCGTGCTAGGCATGTAACTGCAGTCTAAATTACATACAGTTTCATAAGCTTCATTCAACTAAGGGACTCGTTTCTAGTGGTCAATGAGTAAATACTGTGTGTGTAAGGACATATAAATCCAATGTAATTAAAATATCCGTCCATGCTAGCTGGAATAGCTTGAGATCAGCATGAAAGGCTTCGCTATTTAAAGGAGCACTCCAGACTGAAACAACTGGACAAATCAATGCATATTAAAGATGTCACTTTTAAAATAATTATGTATTCATTTGCTCCAATTGAAAACTTTCTTTGTGCAAGCTTTCTCCTGGGAATTCAACCTTCACAGTATAACAACTTGTTATATTAAATATATGGAATATAATTAGTGTTGAGCGAACCCGAACCGCACTGTTCGGTTTCGTACCGAACATTATGGTGTCCGTACCCCGGACCCAAACCCGGACATTTCACTGTATGTTCGGGTTGGAGTTCGTGGTTCGGCTATAAACCAAAAGTTCGATTTATGGAATAGCCAATAGCATTACATGTATTCTACAAAATGAAAGTCTTTAAACCGCATGTCTTTCGCTTTATAGACTTTCGGTTTATGGAATACATGTAATGCTATTGCTATTCTATAAACCGAAATAGAGTCCCCATTCATAAAAATAGGTCAATTGACCTTTGAAATATTCTGGCTACCTCCTCCTCCTCCTCCTTCAGCTCCGCTTCCACCTACACAACCACGGCCACCGCCTCCTCAATCAATGGGTCACTCCAACCCTCTCTCAAATGGATAATTCTGTTGATCCTCCTTGCAGCTATCCTTTAGATTTAGATTTATGTTCTTCCAAAGCTAAAGTCAAAGATTCCATCTAGTGCTATTTTATGGCTCAGCTGTATTTGTAATTTGTATGTCTTTTATGTTATTTTAAGTTATTTCCCTATCCACATTTGCTTGCAGGGCACTTGTCCTACTCTTACCCACATTTGAATTCCTTTTGCAGCCATCTAGCCCTTTCCATGACTTTTTTAGAGGCATTTTAGTGGCCAAAAGTCCATGTCCGTGTCCCAATTGACTTCAATAGGGTTCGGGTTCAAGTTCGGGTTCAAGTTCGGGCACGGACCCGGACGTTTTTTCGAATTTCGGTCGAACCTGCCGAACCCGGACATTGAGGTGTCCGCTCAACTCTAAATATAATATTAAAAAGTAAATTTAAGTATAAATAAACTAGGTATACAGATGTTTGGGGTCCACCTCAAGCTTTTCAACAGGCTGGAAATATTTAATATTTTAATGTTTTTTTTGTGGTCAGAAACGTAATATTACTTTGCTGAGAGGGTGGTGGGTGCATGGAATAGTCTTCCAGCATAAGCGGTAGAGGAGGAGTTTTAGCATTAATGGCATAGGTATAAGGTTATCCTAGATATAAGATAAGGCCAGGGACTAATGAAAGCATTAATTTACTGAGAGAGTAGTGGATGTTTGGAACAGTCTTCCAGTAGAAGTGGTAAAGGTTAATACATGAATGAGTTTAAGCATGTATGGTATATGAATATGGCTATCCTAGAAATAAGATAAGGCCAGGGATTAATGAAAGTATTACTTTACAAAGAGGGTAGTGGATGCATGGAATAGACTTCCAGCAGAAGTGGTAGAGGTTAATACAGTGAAGGAGTTTAAGCATGCATGCGATAGGTATAAGGCTATCCTAGATATAAGATAAGGCCAGATACTAATGAAAGTATTACTTTACTGAGAGTGTAGTGGATGTATGGAATAGTCTTCCAGTAGAAGTGGTAGAGGTTAATACAGTGAAGGAGTTGAAGCATGCGTGCGATTGTGTAAGGCTATCCTAGATATAAGATAAGGCCAGTAACTAATGAACGTATTACTTTATTGATAGGGGAGTGGATACATGGAATAGTCTTCCAGTAGAAGTGATAGGTTCATACTAATGTATGTTTTATGGTGTACACACAGCTCTCCCACTGCAGCACATCTGCACCAGGTCTTCCTATAAAATGCCTGATGTAGATGGTATGCGAATGTTGGTGGGAACTTGGTGAGATAATCTATACGGTGACAAGTAGGTGGAGTTACATTATGCTAATTATATCGAGTGGGCGGGGATTTTGAAAGGAGGTGTGGTCAATTGGAAGATAAGCTGCAAAGTGTCCCTGGAAATTGTTTTCAAATGTTGGCAACTTTGCCTAAAGTGTCCCTTTAAATCATATATCCAATACGCAGTTATCTGGTTACCTTGTTATACAGAACAGGAAGTCAGTGTAATCCTTCTGTGGCATGTGTATGCTGCCCATCTTCACTAGCTAACTCTGAAAGCTTTCTGGGAGCAAACTGGTAAAGCTGTTGGAACTAAATCATTTTCCTTTTAACTATAGAGATTATCAAAGTTTCCTCCCAGCTCACTGATATGTGAGTACAATAAATAAATCATGTAATCAATAAATCTGAGATCAAGCTGTAAGCTATATCACAGCTAACAGGGGCTGGACACTGAATAAACTGCTGTTTGCTTATATTGTGACTGGTGTGTGTGGAATTGGCAACTTGTGTCAAAAATATTTGGGAACATGTTGGATACGGGATACTCAACCTGTATGTATGTAATATAAAATGGCCTTATACACACACACACATATATATATATATATATATATATATATATATATATATATAATATAACCCTGTGTAAATTATATACTCACTGATTCATACATGCACACATAGATACATTTTATTTATATTATATAAATTATTAGGAAGCTTTGGGAACCGTGTAGATTTAATAATATTTTATTATATATTTATATTATAAATTATACATAAACCGGAATATATATATATATATATATATATATATATATATATATATATATAGTTCCCAAAGTTTGTCAATAAATTATATGTATTTTATGTTTATCTGGCTATGTCTGCGTATGTGCATCAGTGTGTATGATTTCTGTGTGTTTGTAAAAGTAAAGCACACACTGTCACAATAAACTACACACAGTCACACACACACAGTCACACACATACTTACCCATACACAGAGTCTCACACACATTCACAGACAGTTTCTTTTTTTCCCTACCATGTTGCAGGCTCCTGATGGGACTGCTCCCCTCTCTCTGATATATGGGCATGACATCACTCGCAGGATTGAGGAGGGGGAGGGATTGCACGCAATGCTCTGTCAGTGTCGGGAAACGTAATTTCCAGATGCTACTTGTATATAGCTGTGCGGTGCTGTTAGGACAGCACCTCTATGTACTCCGTGCCCGCATGTTGCAGGGGGGGCATAGGCTTGGGTGCTCAGGGTCCAGCAGACTCTATTATAACCTGGGCACCCCAGCCAGTGGCACCTCTGCAATGAGTGGCACCGCTACCCCGCCTATTATCTTTAGGATGTTCTTTATTTCTTAGCACAATTTGGAGTTTATTTGTGCTTTATTTAATCTTTCTAGCTTAGCCAATTCAATGTGTAAATTAGTCTGTGTAATTTCTCTAGTTTTTTTGTTCTGAGGACCGTTTAATAACCAAGTCTTGCATATAGCATATAAATATACACCATAACGTAGTATATGGAACTTCACCGGTTTCATTAAGTGCTATGAATATTTCTGCTCCGTGTTTGCTGGGAGATTTAAGATGCTCTCCTTCTAATTGCCAATTGTTGATTAGCTTAAATCCTGTATTATTCTTTTTCTTCTTTCCCTGAAGATAAGCAGTGTATATTGTGGGGTATTTATTACATTTTCTAAGTTTTAATGGATGTGCTGACCAGTGTGTCTCTTGTACTAACATTATATCTACTTTAGTATCCATCAAGAGTTGGTATATGGATCCTCTCTTTTGAGCGGGTTCAAACCCTGTACATGTAATGATGATAATTTAAAGTGACACACCCACCAAAAAGAAAAAGGTTTTTTTACATTTTTTTTTGCATTGTTGATTTCAGATATGTCTTTTGTTTTTGTTATGTGACTGTATGTAATAAAATATTTAACTAAACAAGTGTGATTGTAAGCGCCACCATTTTGTGAAATATAGTGTATTTGGTTGCCGCCTCCTAGTGACTTTACAGCACAGTTTTCTCACTTTGGGACTGGGGACATCTAGATTTATGAATTTTGACCATAGACCTGCTTTGAATAGGAGGGTAATGTACTATTACATGATAAGGGGGCAGACTTATGATCCTGTTTGATCAGTTTAATCTTCTCTATTTGTGTTGGAAGGTAGGTAAAAAAAAAGTGTTACACAGCCACACAGTCCATAGTTGCCAACATTGGCCATATTGCCAGGAACACATATGTGTTCCATATGCTGCAGACAGAGCATGCAAAGTGCAGCCCAGCAGTATGTAGGATGCATATACGCACATACAGATCCAATTAATTAATCATGGTAGGTCCTATGATATCTGCACCCTGATTAATTAATTGGATTCTGTATGTGCGTATATGCATCCTACATACTGCTGGGCTGCACTTTGCATGTTCTGTCTGCAGCATGTTGAACAAATATGTGTCCCTGGAAACATGGCCAATGTTGGCAACTATGCCAGTCCTGCCCACTATGATACACAGTATCAAAAGCCAGTAGGAGAGCAGGGGTGTATCTTATGACCTCATCATGCAGGTTTTGGCCACTTTACAGTTGTAAAGTGAGACTGGCTGGAAGATTTTAGACGAAGTTGCATCATGGGAAATATTCTCAAAATGGAGCCAGAAGCTAAATACCTAATTTTATTTTTTCATTTTATATGCAATTCATTCAATTACATAAAAAACATCAGTGGAAAATGATTTATATATGTCCAGGTTATCGAGTTGCATCTTATGTAAGTTGTTGTTTCCCTTTAAGGGCCATTAAGAATGTCAAAATTTCACTTTCAAAATGTCACTTTTATATAATAAAATCTACCTGTGGTCACCTTAGACCTGACCCAACATACCAAAAACTTACATTCATTCAAACCACATTTGTATCGTAACGAGGTGCAGAGCGTACAGTAAATTCTCCCGACTTCTCACTTCAATGTTTCCGTCACCCCTCGGCAGATGTATCTCATATGAGTCCACAAAGTCCTTTATTATACGTACCAGGCCTGGCTCTGCTTAGCTTCCGAGGTCGGACGGGATCGGGCGCTCTCAGACCAGTATGGCGGTAGGCGAAGATTACCCTGCCGGGTAGCACTCTTAACCTGTCTGAAACCAGCTAAGGCGGCCATTGATAAAAAGTGAGCCTACGGCACCCGGGGTTCCCAATCAGTCTCCCGCACCGGTACTGACCAGGCCTGGCTCTGCTTAGCTTCCGAGGTCGGACGGGATCGGGCGCTCTCAGACCAGTATGGCCGTAGGCGAAGATTACCCTGCCGGGGAGCACTCTTAACCTGTCCGAAACCAGCTAAGGCGGCCGGATATAAAAAGGGTAGCCTACGGCACCCGGGGTTCCCAATCAGTCTACCGCACCGGTACTGACCAGGCCTGGCTCTGCTTAGCTTCCGAGGTCGGACGGGATCGGGCGCTCTCAGACCAGTATGGCCGTAGGCGAAGATTATCCTGCCGGGGAGCACTCTTAACCTGTCCGAAACCAGCTAAGGTGGCCGGATATAAAAAGGGAGCCTACGGCACCCAGTGTTCCCAATCAGTCTCCCGCACCGGTACTGACCAGGCCTGGCTCTGCTTAGCTTCCGAGGTCGGACGGGATCGGGCGCTCTCAGACCAGTATGGCCGTAGGCGAAGATTACCCGGCCGGGGAGCACTCTTAACCTGTCCGAAACCAGCTAAGGCGGACGGATATAAAAAGGTTAGCCTACGGCACCCGGGGTTCCCAATCAGTCTCCCGCACGGGTATTGACCAGGCCTGGCTCTGCTTAGCTTCCGAGGTCGGACGGGATCGGGCGCTCTCAGACCAGTATGGCCGTAGGCGAAGATTACCCTGCCGAGGAGCACTCTTAAACTGTCCGAAACAAGCTAAGGCGGCCGGATATAAAAAGGGTAGCCTACGGCACCCGGGGTTCCCAATCAGTCTCCCGCACCGGTACTGACCAGGCCTGGCTCTGCTTAGCTTCCGAGGTCGGACGGGATCGGGCGCACTAAGACCAGTATGGCCGTAGGCGAAGATTACCCTGCCGGGGAGCACTCTTACCCTGTCCGAAACCAGCTAAGGCGGCCGGATATATAAAGGGTAGCCTACGGCACCCGTGGTTTCCAATCAGTCTCCCGCACCGGTACTGACCAGGCCTGGCTCTGCTTAGCTTCCGAGGTCGGACGGGATTGGGCGCTCTCAGACCAGTATGGCCGTAGGCGAAGATTACCCTGCCGGGGAGCACTCTTACCCTGTCCGAAACCAGCTAAGGCGGCCGGATATAAAAAGGGTAGCCTACGGCACCCGGGGTTCCCAATCAGTCTCCCGCACCGGTACTGACCAGGCCTGGCTCTGCTTAGCTTCCGAGGTCGGACGGGATCGGGCGCTCTCAGACCAGTATAGCCGTAGGCGAAGATTACCCTGCCGGGGAGCACTCTTAACCTGTCCGAAACCAGCTAAGGCGGCCGGATATAAAAAGGGTAGCCTACGGCATCCGGGGTTCCCAATCAGTCTCCCGCACCGTTACTGACCAGGCCTGGCTCTGCTTAGCTTCCGAGGTCGGACGGGATCGGGCGCTCTCAGACCAGTATGGCCGTAGGCGAAGATTACGCTGCCGGGGAGCACTCTTACCCTGTCCGAAACCAGCTAAGGCGGCCGGATATATAAAGGGTAGCCTACGGCACCCGTGGTTTCCAATCAGTCTCCCGCACCGGTACTGACCAGGCCTGGCTCTGCTTAGCTTCCGAGGTCGGACGGGATCGGGCGCTTTCAGACCAGTATGGCCGTAGGCGAAGATTACCCTGCCGGGAGCACTCTTAACCTGTCCGAAACAAGCTAAGGCGGCCGGATATAAAAAGGAAGTCTACGGCACCCGGGGTTCCCAATCAGTCTCCCGCACCGGTACTGACCAGGCCTGGCTCTGCTTAGCTTCCGAGGTCGGACGGGATTGGGCGCTCTCAGACCAGTATGGCCGTAGGCGAAGATTACCCTGCCGGGGAGCACTCTTACCCTGTCCGAAACCAGCTAAGGCGGCCGGATATAAAAAGGGTAGCCTACGGCACCCGGGGTTCCCAATCAGTCTCCCGCACCGGTACTGACCAGGCCTGGCTCTGCTTAGCTTCCGAGGTCGGACGGGATCGGGCGCTCTCAGACCAGTATGGCCGTAGGCGAAGATTACCCTGCCGAGGAGCACTCTTAACCTGTCCGAAACCAGTTAAGGCGGCCGGATATAAAAAGGGTAGACTACGGCACACGGGGTTCCCAATCAGTCTCCCGCACCGGTACTGACCAGGCCTGGCTCTGCTTAGCTTCCGAGGTCGGACGGGATCGGGTGCTCTCAGACCAGTATGGCCGTAGGCGAAGATTACCCTGCTGGGGAGCACTCTTAAACTGTCCGAAACAAGCTAAGGCGGCCGGATATAAAAAGGGTAGCCTACGGCACCCGGGGTTCCCAATCAGTCTCCCGTACCGGTACTGACCAGGCCTGGCTCTGCTTAGCTTCCGAGGTCGGACGGGATTGGGCGCTCTCAGACCAGTATGGCCGTAGGCGAAGATTACCCTGCCGGGGAGCACTCTTACCCTGTCCGAAACCAGCTAAGGCGGCCGGATATAAAAAGTGTAGCCTACGGCACCCGGGGTTCCCAATCAGTCTCCCGCACCGGTACTGACCAGGCCTGGCTCTGCTTAGCTTCCGAGGTCGGACGGGATCGGGCGCTTTCAGACCAGTAGGGCCGTAGGCGAAGATTACCCTGACGAGGAGCACTCTTAACCTGTCCGAAACCAGCTAAGGCGGCCGGATATAAAAAGTGTAGCCTACGGCACCCGGGGTTCCCAATCAGTCTCACGCACCGGTACTGACCAGGCCTGGCTCTGCTTAGCTTCCGAGGTCGGACGGGATCGGGCTCTCTCAGACCAGTATGGCCGTAGGCGAAGATTACCCTGCCGGGGAGCACTCTTAAACTGTCCGAAACAAGCTAAGGCGGCCGGATATAAAAAGGGTAGCCTACGGCACCCGGGGTTCCCAATCAGTCTCCCGCACCGGTACTGACCAGGACTGGCTCTGCTTAGCTTCCGAGGTCGGACGGGATCGGGCGCTCTCAGACCAGTATGGCCGTAGGCGAAGATTTCCCTGCCGAGGAGCACTCTTAACCTGTCCGAAACCAGCTAAGGCGGCCGGATATAAAAAGGGTAGACTACGGCACCCGGGGTTCCCAATCAGTCTCCCGCACCGGTACTGACCAGGCCTGGCTCTGCTTAGCTTCCGAGGTCGGACGGGATCGGGCGCTCTCAGACCAGTATGGCCGTAGGCGAAGATTACCCTGCTGGGGAGCACTCTTAAACTGTCCGAAACAAGCTAAGGCGGCCGGATATAAAAAGGGTAGCCTACGGCACCCGGGGTTCCCAATCAGTCTCCCGCACCGGTACTGACCAGGCCTGGCTCTGCTTAGCTTCCGAGGTCGGACGGGATTGGGTGCTCTCAGACCAGTATGGCCGTAGGCGAAGATGACCCTGCCGGGGAGCACTCTTACCCTGTCCGAAACCAGCTAAGGCGGCCGGATATAAAAAGGGTAGCCTACGGCACACCGGGGTTCCCAATCAGTCTCCCGCACCGGTACTGACCAGGCCTGGCTCTGCTTAGCTTCCGAGGTCGGACGGGATCGGGCGCTTTCAGACCAGTATGGCCGTAGGCGAAGATTACCCTGACGAGGAGCACTCTTAACCTGTCCGAAACCAGCTAAGGCGGCCGGATATAAAAAGTGTAGCCTACGGCACACGGGGTTCCCAATCAGTCTCCCGCACCGGTACTGACCAGGCCTGGCTCTGCTTAGCTTCCGAGGTCGGACGGGATCGGGCGCTCTCAGACCAGTATGGCCGTAGGCGAAGATTACCCTGCCGGGGAGCACTCTTAAACTGTCCGAAACAAGCTAAGGCGGCCGGATATAAAAAGGGTAGCCTACGGCACCCGTGGTTCCCAATCAGTCTCCCGCACCGGTACTGACCAGGACTGGCTCTGCTTAGCTTCCGAGGTCGGACGGGATCGGGCGCTCTCAGACCAGTATGGACCGTAGGCGAAGATTACCCTGCCGGGGAGCACTCTTACCCTGTCCGAACCAGCTAAGGCGGCCGGATATAAAAAGGGTAGCCTACGGCACCCAGGGTTCCCAATCAGTCTCCCGCACCGGTACTGACCAGGCCTGGCTCTGCTTAGCTTCCGAGGTCGGACGGGATCGGGCGCTCTCAGACCAGTATGGCCGTAGGCGAAGATTACTCTGCCGGGGAGCACTCTTAACCTGTCCGAAACCAGCTAAGGCGGCCGGATATAAAGAGGGTAGCCTACGGCACCCGGTGTTCCCAATCAGTCTCCCGCAGCGGTACTGACCAGGCCTGGCTCTGCTTAGCTTCCGAGGTCGGACGGGATCGGGCGCTCTCAGACCAGTATGGCCGTAGGCGAAGATTACACTGCCGGGGAGCACTCTTACCCTGTCCGAAACCAGCTAAGGCGGCCGGATATAAAAAGGGTAGCCTACGGCACCCGGTGTTCCCAATCAGTCTCCCGCAGCGGTACTGACCAGGCCTGGCTCTGCTTAGCTTCCGAGGTCGGACGGGATCGGGCGCTCTCAGACCAGTATGGCCGTAGGCGAAGATTACCCTGCCGGGGAGCACTCTTAACCTGTCCGAAACCAGCTAAGGTGGCCGGATATAAAAAGGGAGGCTACGGCACCCAGTGTTCCCAATCAGTCTCCCGCACCGGTACTGACCAGGCCTGGCTCTGCTTAGCTTCCGAGGTCGGACGCTCTCAGACCAGTATGGCCGTAGGCGAAGTTTACCCGGCCGGGGAGCACTCTTAACCTGTCCGAAACCAGCTAAGGCGGACGGATATAAAAAGGGTAGCCTACGGCACCCGGTGTTCCCAATCAGTCTCCCGCACGGGTATTGACCAGGCCTGGCTCTGCTTAGCTTCCGAGGTCGGACGGGATCGGGCGCTCTCAGACCAGTATGGCCGTAGGCGAAGATTATCCTGCCGGGGAGCACTCTTAACCTGTCCGAAACCAGCTAAGGCGGCCGGATATAAAAAGGGTAGCCTACGGCACCCGTTGTTCCCAATCAGTCTCCCGCACCGGTACTGACCAGGCCTGGCTTTGCTTAGCTTCCGAGGTCGGACGGGATCGGGCGCTCTCAGACCAGTATGGCCGTAGGCGAAGATTACCCTGCCGGGGAGCACTCTTAACCTGTCCGAAACCAGCTAAGGCGGCCGGATATAAAAAGGGTAGCCTACGGCACCCGTGTGTTCCCAATCAGTCTCCCGCACCGGTACTGACCAGGCCTGGCTCTGCTTAGCTTCCGAGGTCGGACGGGATCGGGCGCTCTCAGACCAGTATGGCCGTAGGCGAAGATTACTCTGCCGGGGAGCACTCTTAACCTGTCCGAAACCAGCTAAGGCGGCCGGATATAAAGAGGGTAGCCTACGGCACCCGGTGTTCCCAATCAGTCTCCCGCAGCGGTACTGACCAGGCCTGGCTCTGCTTAGCTTCCGAGGTCGGACGGGATCGGGCGCTCTCAGACCAGTATGGCCGTAGGCGAAGATTACCCTGCCGGGGAGCACTCTTACCCTGTCCGAAACCAGCTAAGGCGGCCGGATATAAAAAGGTGTAGCCTACGGCACCCGGTGGTTCCCAATCAGTCTCCCGCACCGGTACTGACCAGGCCTGGCTCTGCTTAGCTTCCGAGGTCGGACGGGATGGGGCGCTCTCAGACCAGTATGGCCGTAGGCGAAGATTACCCTGCCGGGGAGCACTCTTAACCTGTCCGAAACCAGCTAAGGCGGCCGGATATAAAAAGGGAGCCTACGGCACCCGGTGTTCCCAATCAGTCTCCCGCACCGGTACTGACCAGGCCTGGCTCTGCTTAGCTTCCGAGGTCGGACGGGATCGGGCGCTCTCAGACAATTATGGCCGTAGGCGCTGATTACCCTGCCGGGGAGCACTCTTAACCTGTCCGAAACCAGCTAAGGTGGCCGGATATAAAAAGGGAGGCTACGGCACCCAGTGTTCCCAATCAGTCTCCCGCACCGGTACTGACCAGGCCTGGCTCTGCTTAGCTTCCGAGGTCGGACGCTCTCAGACCAGTATGGCCGTAGGCGAAGTTTACCCGGCCGGGGAGCACTCTTAACCTGTCCGAAACCAGCTAAGGCGGACGGATATAAAAAGGGTAGCCTACGGCACCAGGGGTTCCCAATCAGTCTCCCGCACGGGTATTGACCAGGCCTGGCTCTGCTTAGCTTCCGAGGTCGGACGGGATCGGGCGCTCTCAGACCAGTATGGCCGTAGGCGAAGATTACCCTGCCGGGGAGCACTCTTAACCTGTCCGAAACCAGCTAAGGCGGCCGGATATAAAAAGGGTAGCCTACGGCACCTGGGGTTCCCAATCAGTCTCCCGCACCGGTACTGACCAGGCCTGGCTCTGCTTAGCTTCCGAGGTCGGACGGGATCGGGCGCTCTCAGACCAGTATAGCCGTAGGCGAAGATTACCCTGCCGGGGAGCACTCTTAACCTGTCCGAAACCAGCTAAGGCGGCCGGATATAAAAAGGGTAGCCTACGGCATCCGGGGTTCCCAATCAGTCTCCCGCACCGGTACTGACCAGGCCTGGCTCTTCTTAGCTTCCGAGGTCGGACGGGATCGGGCGCTCTCAGACCAGTATGGCCGTAGGCGAAGATTACCCTGCCGAGGAGCACTCATAACCTGTCCGAAACCAGTTAAGGCGGCCGGATATAAAAAGGGTAGACTACGGCACCCGGGGTTCCCAATCAGTCTCCCGCACCGGTACTGACCAGGCCTGGCTCTGCTTAGCTTCCGAGGTCGGACGGGATCGGGTGCTCTCAGACCAGTATGGCCGTAGGCGAAGATTACACTGCTGGGGAGCACTCTTAAACTGTCCGAAACAAGCTAAGGCGGCCGGATATAAAAAGGGTAGCCTACGGCACCCGGGGTTCCCAATCAGTCTCCCGCACCGGTACTGACCAGGCCTGTCTCTGCTTAGCTTCCGAGGTCGGACGGGATCGGGCGCTCTCAGACCAGTATGGACCGTAGGCGAAGATTACCCTGCCGGGGAGCACTCTTACCCTGTCCGAACCAGCTAAGGCGGCCGGATATAAAAAGGGTAGCCTACGGCACCCAGTGTTCCCAATCAGTCTCCCGCACCGGTACTGACCAGGCCTGGCTCTGCTTAGCTTCCGAGGTCGGACGCTCTCAGACCAGTATGGCCGTAGGCGAAGTTTACCCGGCCGGGGAGCACTCTTAACCTGTCCGAAACCAGCTAAGGCGGACGGATATAAAAAGGGTAGCCTACGGCACCCGGGGTTCCCAATCAGTCTCCCGCACGGGTATTGACCAGGCCTGGCTCTGCTTAGCTTCCGAGGTCGGACGGGATCGGGCGCTCTCAGACCAGTATGGCCGTAGGCGAAGATAACCCTGCCGGGGAGCACTCTTAACCTGTCCGAAACCAGCTAAGGCGGCCGGATATAAAAAGGGTAGCCTACGGCACCCGGGGTTCCCAATCAGTCTCCCGCACCGGTACTGACCAGGCCTGGCTCTGCTTAGCTTCCGAGGTCGGACGGGATCGGGCGCTCTCAGACCAGTATGGCCGTAGGCGAAGATTATCCTGCCGGGGAGCACTCTTAACCTGTCCGAAACCAGCTAAGGCGGCCGGATATAAAAAGTGTAGCCTACGGCACCCGGGGTTCCCAATCAGTCTCCCGCACCGGTACTGACCAGGCCTGGCTTTGCTTAGCTTCCGAGGTCGGACGGGATCGGGCGCTCTCAGACCAGTATGGCCGTAGGCGAAGATTACCCTGCCGGGGAGCACTCTTAACCTGTCCGAAACCAATCTAAGGCGGCCGGATATAAAAAGGGTAGCCTACGGCACCCGGGGTTCCCAATCAGTCTCCCGCACCGGTACTGACCAGGCCTGGCTCTGCTTAGCTTCCGAGGTCGGACGGGATCGGGCGCTCTCAGACCAGTATGGCCGTAGGCGAAGATTACACTGCCGGGGAGCACTCTTAACCTGTCCGAAACCAGCTAAGGCGGCCGGATATAAAAAGGGTAGCCTACGGCACCCGGGGTTAACAATCAGTCTCCCGCAGCGGTACTGACCAGGCCTGGCTCTGCTTAGCTTCCGAGGTCGGACGGGATCGGGCGCTCTCAGACCAGTATGGCCGTAGGCGAAGATAACCCTGCCGGGGAGCACTCTTAACCTGTCCGAAACCAGCTAAGGCGGCCGGATATAAAAAGGGTAGCCTACGGCACCCGGGGTTCCCAATCAGTCTCCCGCACCGGTACTGACCAGGCCTGGCTCTGCTTAGCTTCCGAGGTCGGACGGGATCGGGCGCTCTCAGACCAGTATGGCCGTAGGCGAAGATTATCCTGCCGGGGAGCACTCTTAACCTGTCCGAAACCAGCTAAGGCGGCCGGATATAAAAAGTGTAGCCTACGGCACCCGGGGTTCCCAATCAGTCTCCCGCACCGGTACTGACCAGGCCTGGCTTTGCTTAGCTTCCGAGGTCGGACGGGATCGGGCGCTCTCAGACCAGTATGGCCGTAGGCGAAGATTACCCTGCCGGGGAGCACTCTTAACCTGTCCGAAACCAATCTAAGGCGGCCGGATATAAAAAGGGTAGCCTACGGCACCCGGGGTTCCCAATCAGTCTCCCGCACCGGTACTGACCAGGCCTGGCTCTGCTTAGCTTCCGAGGTCGGACGGGATCGGGCGCTCTCAGACCAGTATGGCCGTAGGCGAAGATTACACTGCCGGGGAGCACTCTTAACCTGTCCGAAACCAGCTAAGGCGGCCGGATATAAAAAGGGTAGCCTACGGCACCCGGGGTTAACAATCAGTCTCCCGCAGCGGTACTGACCAGGCCTGGCTCTGCTTAGCTTCCGAGGTCGGACGGGATCGGGCGCTCTCAGACCAGTATGGCCGTAGGCGAAGATTACCCTGCCGGGGAGCACTCTTACCCTGTCCGAAACCAGCTAAGGCGGCCGGATATAAAAAGGTGTAGCCTACGGCACCCGGTGGTTCCCAATCAGTCTCCCGCACCGGTACTGACCAGGCCTGGCTCTGCTTAGCTTCCGAGGTCGGACGGGATGGGGCGCTCTCAGATCAGTATGGCCGTAGGCGAAGATTACCTTGCCGGGGAGCACTCTTAACCTGTCCGAAACCAGCTAAGGCGGCCGGATATACAAAGGGAGCCTACGGCACCCGGTGTTCCCAATCAGTCTCCCGCACCGGTACTGACCAGGCCTGGCTCTGCTTAGCTTCCGAGGTCGGACGGGATCGGGCGCTCTCAGACAATTATGGCCGTAGGCGCTGATTACCCTGCCGGGGAGCACTCTTAACCTGTCCGAAACCAGCTAAGGCGGCCGGATATAAAAAGGGTAGCCTACGGCACCCGGGGTTCCCAATCAGTCTACCGCACCGGTACTGACCAGGCCTGGCTCTGCTTAGCTTCCGTGTTCGGACGGGATTGGGCGCTCTCAGACCAGTATGGCCGTAGGCGAAGATTACCCTGCCGGGGAGCACTCTTAACCTGTCCGAAACCAGCTAAGGCGGCCGGATATAAAAAGGGTAGCCTACGGCACCCGGGGTTCCCAATCAGTCTCCCGCACGGGTATTGACCAGGCCTGGCTCTGCTTAGCTTCCGAGTTCGGACGGGATCGGGCGCTCTCAGACCAGTATGGCTGTAGGCGAAGATTACCCTGCCGGGGAGCACTCTTAACCTGTCCGAAACCAGCTAAGGCGGCCGGATATAAAAAGGGTAGCCTACGGCACCAGGGGTTCCCAATCAGTCTCCCGCACCGGTACTGACCAGGCCTGGCTCTGCTTAGCTTCCGAGGTCGGACGGGATCGGGCGCTCTCAGACCAGTATGGCCGTAGGCGAAGATTACCCTGCCGGGGAGCACTCTTAACCTGTCCGAAACCAGCTAAGGCGGCCGGATATAAAAAGGGTAGCCTACGGCACCCGGGGGTTCCCAATCAGTCTCCCGCACCGGTACTGACCAGGCCTGGCTCTGCTTAGCTTCCGAGGTCGGACGTGATCGGGCGCTCTCAGACAATTATGGCCGTAGGCGCTGATTACCCTGCCGGGGAGCACTCTTAACCTGTCCGAAACCAGCTAAGGCGGACGGATATAAAAAGGGTAGCCTACGGCACCAGGGGTTCCCAATCAGTCTCCCGCAAGGTATTGACCAGGCCTGGCTCTGCTTAGCTTCCGAGGTCGGACGGGATCGGGCGCTCTCAGACCAGTATGGCTGTAGGCGAAGATTAACCCTGCCGGGGAGCACTCTTAACCTGTCCGAAACCAGCTAAGGCGGCCGGATATAAAAAGGGTAGCCTACGGCACCCGGGGTTCCCAATCAGTCTCCCGCACCGGTACTGACCAGGCCTGGCTCTGCTTAGCTTCCGTGTTCGGACGGGATCGGGCGCTCTCAGACCAGTATAGCCGTAGGCGAAGATTACCCTGCCGGGGAGCACTCTTAACCTGTCCGAAACCAGCTAAGGCGGCCGGATATAAAAAGGGTAGCCTACGGCACCCGGGGTTCCCAATCAGTCTCCCGCACCGGTACTGACCAGACCTGGCTCTGCTTAGCTTCCGAGGTCGGACGGGATCGGGCGCTCTCAGACCAGTATGGCCGTAGGCGCAGATTACCCTGCCGGGGAGCACTCTTAACCTGTCCGAAACCAGCTAAGGCGGCCGGATATAAAAAGGGTAGCCTACGGCACCCGGGGTTCCCAATCAGTCTCCCGCACGTGTATTGACCAGGCCTGGCTCTGCTTAGCTTCCGAGTTCGGACGGGATCGGGAGCTCTCAGACCAGTATGGCTGTAGGCGAAGATTACCCTGCCGGGGAGCACTCTTAACCTGTCCGAAACCAGCTAAGGCGGCCGGATATAAAAAGGGTAGCCTACGGCACCCGGGGTTCCCAATCAGTCTCCCGCACCGGTACTGACCAGGCCTGGCTCTGCTTAGCTTCCGAGGTCGGACGGGATCGGGCGCTCTCAGACCAGTATGGCCGTAGGCGAAGATTACCCTGCCGGGGAGCACTCTTAACCTGTCCGAAACCAGCTAAGGCGGCCGGATATAAAAAGGGTAGCCTACGGCACCCGGGGGTTCCCAATCAGTCTCCCGCACCGGTACTGACCAGGCCTGGCTCTGCTTAGCTTCCGAGGTCGGACGGGATTGGGCGCTCTCAGACCAGTATGGCCGTAGGCGAAGATTACCCTGCCGGGGAGCACTCTTACCCTGTCCGAAACCAGCTAAGGTGGCCGGATATAAAAAGGGTAGCCTACGGCACCCGGGGTTCCCAATCAGTCTCCCGCACCGGTACTGACCAGGCCTGGCTCTGCTTAGCTTCCGAGGTCGGACGGGATCGGGCGCTTTCAGACCAGTATGGCCGTAGGCGAAGATTACCCTGACGAGGAGCACTCTTAACCTGTCCGAAACCAGCTAAGGCGGCCGGATATAAAAAGTGTAGCCTACGGCACCCGGTGTTCCCAATCAGTCTCCCGCACCGGTACTGACCAGGCCTGGCTCTGCTTAGCTTCCGAGGTCGGACGGGATCGGGCGCTCTCAGACCAGTATGGCCGTAGGCGAAGATTACCCTGCCGGGGAGCACTCTTAAACTGTCCGAAACAAGCTAAGGCGGCCGGATATAAAAAGGGTAGCCTACGGCACCCGGGGTTCCCAATCAGTCTCCCGCACCGGTACTGACCAGGACTGGCTCTGCTTAGCTTCCGAGGTCGGACGGGATCGGGCGCTCTCAGACCAGTATGGCCGTAGGCGAAGATTACCCTGCCGGGGAGCACTCTTACCCTGTCCGAAACCAGCTAAGGCGGCCGGATATAAAAAGGGTAGCCTACGGCACCCGGGGTTGCCAATCAGTCTCCCGCACCGGTACTGACCAGGCCTGGCTCTGCTTAGCTTCCGAGGTCGGACGGGATCGGGCGCTCTCAGACCAGTATGGCCGTAGGCAAAGATTAGCCTGCCGGGGAGCACTCTTAACCTGTCCGAAACCAGCTAAGGTGGCCGGATATAAAAAGGGAGCCTACGGCACCCAGTGTTCCCAATCAGTCTCCCGCACCGGTACTGACCAGGCCTGGCTCTGCTTAGCTTCCGAGGTCGGACGCTCTCAGACCAGTATGGCCGTAGGCGAAGATTACTCTGCCGGGGAGCACTCTTAACCTGTCCGAAACCAGCTAAGGCGGACGGATATAAAAGGGGAGCCTACGGCACCCGGGGTTCCCAATCAGTCTCCCGCACCGGTACTGACCAGGCCTGGCTCTGCTTAGCTTCCGAGGTCGGACGGGATCGGGCGCTCTCAGACCAGTATGGCCGTAGGCGAAGATTACACCGCCGGGGAGCACTCTTAACCTGTCCGAAACCAGCTAAGGCGGACCGATATAAAAAGAGTAGCTTACGGCACCCGGGGTTCCCAATCAGTCTCCCGCAACGGTACTGACCAGGCCTGGCTCTGCTTAGCTTCCGAGGTCGGACGGGATCGGGCGCTCTCAGACCAGTATGGCCGTAGGCGAAGATTACCCTGCCGGGGAGCACTCTTAACCTGTCCGAAACCAGCTAAGGCGGCCGGATATAAAAATGGTAGCCTACGGCACCCTGGGTTCCCAATCAGTCTCCCGCACCGGTACTGACCAGGCCTGGCTCTGCTTAGCTTCCGAGGTCGGACGGGATCGGGCGCTCTCAGACCAGTATGGCCGTAGGCGAAGATTACCCTGCCGGGGAGCACTCTTAACCTGTCCGAAACCAAGCTAATGCGGCCGGATATAAAAAGTGTAGCCTACGGCACCCGGCGTTCCCAATCAGTCTCCCGCACCGGTACTGACCAGGCCTGGCTCTGCTTAGCTTCCGAGGTCGGACGGGATCGGGCGCTCTCAGACCAGTATGGCCGTAGGCGAAGATTACCCTGCCGAGGAGCACTCTTAACCTGTCCGAAACCAGCTAAGGCGGCCGGATATAAAAAGGGTAGACTACGGCACCCGGGGTTCCCAATCAGTCTCCCGCACCGGTACTGACCAGGCCTGGCTCTGCTTAGCTTCCGAGGTCGGACGGGATCGGGCGCTCTCAGACCAGTATGGCCGTAGGCGAAGATTACCCTGCCGGGGAGCACTCTTAACCTGTCCGAAACCAGCTAAGGCGGCCGGATATAAAAAGGGAGCCTACGGCACCCGGTGTTCCCAATCAGTCTCCCGCACCGGTACTGACCAGGCCTGGCTCTGCTTAGCTTCCGAGGTCGGACGGGATCGGGCGCTCTCAGACCAGTATGGCCGTAGGCGCAGATTACCCTGCCGGGGAGCACTCTTAACCTGTCCGAAACCAGCTAAGGCGGCCGGATATAAAAAGGGTAGCCTACGGCACCCGGGGTTCCCAATCAGTCTCCCGCACGGGTATTGACCAGGCCTGGCTCTGCTTAGCTTCCGAGGTCGGACGGGATCGGGCGCTCTCAGACCAGTATGGCTGTAGGCGAAGATTACCCTGCCGGGGAGCACTCTTAACCTGTCCGAAACCAAGCTAATGCGGCCGGATATAAAAAGTGTAGCCTACGGCACCCGGCGTTCCCAATCAGTCTCCCGCACCGGTACTGACCAGGCCTGGCTCTGCTTAGCTTCCGAGGTCGGACGGGATCGGGCGCTCTCAGACCAGTATGGCCGTAGGCGAAGATTACCCTGCCGAGGAGCACTCTTAACCTGTCCGAAACCAGCTAAGGCGGCCGGATATAAAAAGGGTAGACTACGGCACCCGGGGTTCCCAATCAGTCTCCCGCACCGGTACTGACCAGGCCTGGCTCTGCTTAGCTTCCGAGGTCGGACGGGATCGGGCGCTCTCAGACCAGTATGGCCGTAGGCGAAGATTACCCTGCCGGGGAGCACTCTTAACCTGTCCGAAACCAGCTAAGGCGGCCGGATATAAAAAGGGAGCCTACGGCACCCGGTGTTCCCAATCAGTCTCCCGCACCGGTACTGACCAGGCCTGGCTCTGCTTAGCTTCCGAGGTCGGACGGGATCGGGCGCTCTCAGACCAGTATGGCCGTAGGCGCAGATTACCCTGCCAGGGAGCACTCTTAACCTGTCCGAAACCAGCTAAGGCGGCCGGATATAAAAAGGGTAGCCTACGGCACCCGGGGTTCCCAATCAGTCTCCCGCACGGGTATTGACCAGGCCTGGCTCTGCTTAGCTTCCGAGGTCGGACGGGATCGGGCGCTCTCAGACCAGTATGGCTGTAGGCGAAGATTACCCTGCCGGGGAGCACTCTTAACCTGTCCGAAACAAGCTAAGGCGGCCGGATATAAAAAGGGTAGCCTACGGCACCCGGGGTTCCCAATCAATCTCCCGCACCGGTACTGACCAGGCCTGGCTCTGCTTAGCTTCCGAGGTCGGACGGGATCGGGCGCTCTCAGACCAGTATGGCCGTAGGCGAAGATTACCCTGCCGGGGAGCACTCTTAACCTGTCCGAAACCAGCTAAGGCGGCCGGATATAAAAAGGGTAGCCTACGGCACCCGGGGGTTCCCAATCAGTCTCCCGCACCGGTACTGACCAGGCCTGGCTCTGCTTAGCTTCCGAGGTCGGACGGGATTGGGCGCTCTCAGACCAGTATGGCCGTAGGCGAAGATTACCCTGCCGGGGAGCACTCTTACCCTGTCCGAAACCAGCTAAGGTGGCCGGATATAAAAAGGGTAGCCTACGGCACCCGGAGTTCCCAATCAGTCTCCCGCACCGGTACTGACCAGGCCTGGCTCTGCTTAGCTTCCGAGGTCGGACGGGATCGGGCGCTCTCAGACCAGTATGGCCGTAGGCGAAGATTACCCTGCCGGGGAGCACTCTTACCCTGTCCGAAACCAGCTAAGGCGGCCGGATATAAAAAGGGTAGCCTACGGCACCCGGGGTTCCCAATCAGTCTCCCGCACCGGTACTGACCAGGCATGGCTCTGCTTAGCTTCCGAGGTCGGACGGGATCGGGCGGTCTCAGACCAGTATGGCCGTAGGCGAAGATTACCCTGCCGGGGAGCACTCTTAACCTGTCCGAAACCAGCTAAGGTGGCCGGATATAAAAAGTGAGCCTACGGCACCCAGTGTTCCCAATCAGTCTCCCGCACCGGTACTGACCAGGCCTGGCTCTGCTTAGCTTCCGAGGTCGGACGCTCTCAGACCAGTATGGCCGTAGGCGAAGATTACTCTGCCGGGGAGCACTCTTAACCTGTCCGAAACCAGCTAAGGCGGACGGATATAAAAGGGGAGCCTACGGCACCCGGGGTTCCCAATCAGTCTCCCGCACCGGTACTGACCAGGCCTGGCTCTGCTTAGCTTCCGAGGTCGGACGGGATCGGGCGCTCTCAGACCAGTATGGCCGTAGGCGAAGATTTCCCTGCCGGGGAGCACTCTTAACCTGTCCGAAACCAGCTAAGGCGGACGGATATAAAAAGAGTAGCCTACGGCACCCGGGGTTCCCAATCAGTCTCCCGCACCGGTACTGACCAGGCCTGGCTCTGCTTAGCTTCCGAGGTCGGACGGGATCGGGCGCTCTCAGACCAGTATGGCCGTAGGCGAAGATTACCCTGCCGGGGAGCACTCTTAACCTGTCCGAAACCAGCTAAGGCGGCCGGATATAAAAAGGGTAGCCTACGGCACCCGGTGTTCCCAATCAGTCTCCCGCACCGGTACTGACCAGGCCTGGCTCTGCTTAGCTTCCGAGGTCGGACGGGATCGGGCGCTCTCAGACCAGTATGGCCGTAGGCGAAGATTACCCTGCCGGGGAGCTCTCTTAACCTGTCCGAAACCAGCTAAGGCGGCCTGATATAAAAAGGGTAGCCTACTGCACCCGGGGTTCCCAATCAGTCTCCCGCACCGGTACTGACCAGGCCTGGCTCTGCTTAGCTTCCGAGGTCGGACGGGATCGGGCGCTCTCAGACCAGTATGGCCGTAGGCGAAGATTACCCTGCCGGGGAGCACTCTTAACCTGTCCGAAACCAGCTAAGGCGGCCGGATATAAAAAGGGAGCCTACGGGAGGGGCGTGTCCGGACCTCGATGTTGGCAGACGCAGACTAGCTGAGCTCCTGAACAGCGGGCAGAAAACGGACATAACACACGTCCATCTGCATTACAAAGCTATGGGAAAGCAATCAAAGAAAAGCTCCCCACACAAGGACCAGCAAAAGAACGCCAAAAAACCGCTCCCGGTTAACCTGAGGACCTTCTTAGTCCCGCTAACACCACGAGGCGAATCCAAAATGGCGCTGGATGCCTTCAACGACGAGGCTCCCTCTAACGCTACACCAGAGGACTCGGACAACGAAAGCAGCCTCTCACAGCCTCCTCGACAGCTCCCCGTTGGAGATCTACCCACAAGGTCTGATTTCTCCGCACTCTCTATGCAACTTCAACGAGACTTGACCGCGGCGGTAGGCCTTATTAAAACTACCATAAGGGAAGAGCTACAGGACATTAAAGTCGACCTTAAACAACAAGGCCAACGAATTGAAGCTGTTGAGACAGACCAAGCGGCACTACATACAGCACTCACCGACCTTAAAGCCCAGCTAGAGGAACAGCGGTCTATGGTGGCCCTACTATCTCAACAGGTCGTTGATCAAGAAAACAGGAGTAGGCGCTCTAACCTACGAATAAGAGGCTTACCCGAAGTGACGGGGCCCGAAAACCTGGTACAAATACTTACGGAGCTCTTCACGGAGATTATTCAGCGCGCTCCTGACCAACCCATCGCGCTAGATCGCGCTCATAGGGCCTTGCGGCCTAAGGACCTTTCTAGTCCCAGACCACGGGACGTGGTATGCTGCCTACACTCATTCACCTTAAAGGAGGAAATCCTGCGCAAAGCACGTAAGCACGGACCCATTATATTCAAAGGAGCCCCGCTGATTATACTACCTGATGTGGCATGGGCTACACTTCAGGCACGAAAGACTCTTAAGCCGCTTACGGATCTCCTGAAGCAGGCTGCCATACCCTTCAGCTGGGGCTATCCGCTCTCAATAACCGTCTATAAGGGAGCCACACCAATCATCCTAAGGTCCCCTAAAGACCTACCATCTTTTTGCGACACCCTTCAGCTGGAAACCCCGGCGTTACCTGGATGGATGGACAGCACATCCACTTCTTTGGAACTCACGAATCTACAGAACCTCCCATGGATCCCCAGAGCGCAGAGGAAAAGAAAGCCGCGCCGAGCCCAATCATCTAGAGAAGCGGTACCGGAGCCGACAGAACCTACTGCCTTGTATATCCCACATGGATGAACTCACCTCAGTACCAGGAACTTTATCCTGACATTATAACTTCTACACTACAGATCTATTTTGGTACCTGGATATAAAAACGCCTCACAAATGGGTTTGAAAACACAAAACGCTAATATGTTTTCTACTAGTTTTATTTCTAATTGATAATAATTACTGTTTGTTGTGAGAAAACTGGTATTCTTGACATCCTCCTCCCCCCTAGTGGTGAGGCCATGTCGGTTCTCTCTATACCTGAGGGCACTCACAACTCCTCACCACAATATACCCCTTATAATATAATCCCCACTACACTTTAAACTATAATTTACATACTATTCCCCATTCAATATACTGTAATTGATAACTAACAGGATATATTTTGTCTCCCCTACTCCTAAGTGACCACCCAGTAAATAATAATCCGGATAATATGTGATGAGATGGGGGGCGAAGAGCCCTTCTTGGTAGGGGGGGAGGTGGGAGGATTTTTATAGTAACCTAAACTTATATATCCATAATACCCTTTGTCTATTTGAATAGATCAGTTAATACCAACACCTTGTTACAGAAGATCTACCTATTTCCCTTACGGTTACATCTGTCCGCTTGATGGACATATATAGAATCCATGCACTGAAACGTGTGTTACCATATTTAATACTTGGTGCTGTCTTAGACACACCTCCTGCGTTATTCACCTATTCTGGCCCGCTGTTCTAGTTCGGGTCCACTGTTATTTCGGTAATTAAGACTATGTTTTGGTTTCGCCATTGTTCTGGGCTGCCACGCCCCCCAAAGCAGGTTCGTGCCATTGTAAATTATGGGAGTTTGGGCTCATCTTGTCAAGATGCGCCTAGACCCCCATTAGGCACCGCTGCTCACAGTATCATTTATATACTACATGTTTATTGTTCAGATAAGAAAATTTTTATGTTCATGTCTCCCCCTTTCCTCTATTTTTTTTTTTCCCACTCTTTTCTTTTCCCTTCCCTCGGGTGCCGGAGGGGAGACGCCCTGCAAGCGTTCATACCTCCCACACACTTATGGCTAAACCAGCTCAGATAAAGATAATATCCATCAATGCAAAGGGGCTGAATTCACCGAATAAACGCTCTCGTTTGTTCCGTGAACTTAAGGCCCTCCATGCTGATATTGCATTAGTACAGGAAACTAAATTTTTCAGAAACAGGGTCCCAAATTTCCATAACTACCATTTCCCCCACATGTACTACTCCCATTCCCCTTTCCAGAAGAATAAAGGGGTTGCGATTTTTGTGTCTAGGGGCCTTCCCTTCACGGTCCAGGACCAGTGGTCGGACAGTGAAGGCAGGGCCCTATTTCTAAAGGGAACCCTGGGAACTGATGTTATTACTCTGGCTAACATTTATGTCCCAAATGTTGACCAACATGTTTTCATTTCTGCTTCAATAGACAAACTACAGGACTTCGCTTCAGGGCTGGTGATATTGGGAGGTGATCTGAACCTTACGCTCGACCCACGCCTTGACTCCTCCACCGGGGCTTCCTCTCTCAGATTTACTAAAATTAAGCAGGTAAAACGAGCATTACACTCTGCCCAGCTAGCAGACTCTTGGCGCATTCAACATCCCACTACAAAGGACTATACATTTTACTCAACACCACATTCCAGATATTCCAGAATCGACTACCTGTTCCTCTCCCATAGACACCTCCCTTATCTAACTCATTCCGAGATAGGCCACATCACTTGGAGCGATCACGCCCCCATCCAAATTACCATCACCATGCCATCTCTAAGTAAACGCCAACCCCACTGGAGACTCAATGAATCTCTTTTCAAAGACCCGGAATCGGTGTCAACTCTAAAAACCAATATGTCAAACTACTTCAAAGAAAATGCAACCCATGATGTACCTCCGACAGTTGTATGGGAAGCGCATAAATCAGTATTACGCGGACAAATTATCAGTATAGGCTCATATAAGAAAAAGTTACACTCGGCCTCTATGATTCAGTTGCTGGCAGAGATTTCTAATATAGAGACATCTCATAAGCTCACCCTTAACCCTACAGTTTACCAGTCTCTATTAATACTTAAAGCCAAATTGGCAGATCTATGTAACCACCGAGATCTCCGTTCGCACCTCCAAATCAAAAGTAAACTGTATCAATTTAAAGATAAATCAGGTAGATTACTAGCCAGGTCACTACGTGACAGACACTCCACTTGTTTCATCCCTAAAATTAGAACAGCACAAGGAGATCATACGAGCCTTACCCCTAAAATTGCAGAGACATTTAAGTTGTTCTATGAAGAGCTCTACAACCTACCCGCTCCCAACACTCCATCCCAGATATTAATGTCCAATAATAAGATTCAGGAATACCTGGACGCACATATGACATGTAAAATTGACCCCTCAGATATATCGAGTCTAGATTCGCCAATCATAGCTGACGAACTTATCGAAGCTATTAAAACCTCCCCTACCGGAAAAAGCCCAGGCCCAGATGGGTTCACTATTTCCTATTATAAATTATTTCAAGATACTCTATGCGCCCCTTTTTTAATCGCATTTAATTCACTCTCTACTGATGGTCTACTCCCCCAGCAATCGCAAGAGGCCCATATCACAGTTATACCGAAACCCGGTAGAGACACAGAATCTTGTTCCAACTTTAGACCAATCTCCCTTTTAAACGTAGACCTGAAATTGTTTGCTAAAATTCTCAGCAACAGACTCAAACGTATTCTCCCCTCCCTCATTCATTCCGACCAGGCTGGTTTTGTCCCGGGTCGTGAGGCACGGGATAATACTACCAAAATTCTGAACCTTATCCATTACGCCAAGCTATACAATACACCTGCTATGTTGTTATCGACGGATGCAGAGAAGGCGTTTGACAGGGTGAGCTGGCCTTTTCTACAAGCGGTGCTACGACACACCGGCATGGGGCCAGGCATGCTACATTGGATTTCATCTTTGTACCAAACTCCTACAGCCCGAATACGGGTCAACGGTACTCTATCAGGCCAGCTCACCCTGTCAAACGGGACTAGACAGGGCTGTCCCCTGTCACCGCTTTTATTTGTACTCACCTTAGAACCGCTAGCATGTGCAATCCGCGCGAACCCTGATATTATGGGGCTACAAGTTGGCCCACACCATCATAAGCTGGCTGCGTATGCTGACGACTTGCTATTTTTTGTAACTAACCCTGTTATATCCCTCCCTCACATAATGAAGGAATTCGACACATTCAGCTCCCTCTCCAATTTTAAAATCAATTATAATAAATCTGAGGCCCTTAATATATCCTTATCTCCACAAATACTCGGCCCACTGAAGGCATCCTTCCCATTCCGATGGAGTGACCAACACATTAAGTATCTAGGAATCTCTTTATGTAAGAACCTCACTTCTTTATTTAATGTCAATCTAGGGTCCCTTTTGACGACCTGTAAACGTGACCTACTTAAGTGGTCCCTTAAACGACATTCCTGGTTTGGAAGAGCATCAATAATTAAGATGAACATCTTACCCCGATTTCTTTATATCATTCAAACTTTGCCTATATTCATACCCAGGTCCTTTTTTGCAACACTTAGGTCTCTGATTACCCGTTTCATCTGGCACCATAAACACCCAAGGATAAGCTACAAAATTCTCACCCGCCCCAAGTGCCTGGGAGGCATTGGCCTCCCCGACATAGAAAGATATTATAAATCAATCCATTTGTCCAGAGTGGTAGACTGGTCGAGGCCATCCTCGAAGCTCTGGGTATCCCTAGAACACCGAGGTTTAAATGTCCCAATACCTGTGGCAGCCTGGGTCTCGCGACCCCAGCTGATACCATCGGATATCACACACCCCACAGTATCCCCCACCCTCGCATCTGGAAACAACTCACTGCTAGCCCAGGTCTAATTAATTCCCCTTCTTTGATGCATTCTCTTATTGGAAATGACCACTTCCCCCCGGGGCAGACATATTCTTTTTTTCAAAATTTTTTCCATAACCCAGTTAGATATCCTAGATTAGGCCATATCTTAAATGAAGGTTCAATTCAACCCATTGCAGACTTGATACTACCCCACCCCCCACCATCAGGGCTTTTATACAAATACAAACAATTATTATCCACTTCACAACTACGCTGGGGGCCCAACATGAAATCCCCACAGGAGCAACGAGTTTTGAACTTCTCTGCATGTCCAAAGAGAGGCCGAGAAGACTAGTCTCTACAGTCTATCGCATCCTCACGGACCTAGTAGACCAGGACAAACCTCCTTTTATATCACTTTGGGAGAAAGACTGTCAGATCGAATTGTCGATACCCCAATGGCATAAAATAGTGACCTTAGCACACAAATGTTCCATGTCCACACATATACAAGAGAACTCATATAAGCTACTCACAAGATGGTATCTTACACCAACTGTATTACATAGAATTTTCCGCTCCACCTCGGATAAGTGTTGGAGATGCCACTTACACCCAGGTGATCTACTCCATATTTGGTGGTCCTGCCCTAAACTGAGGCCTTTTTGGTCAGCAGTTCTTAATACTATCAAAACACTAGGAGACCCCAACATCACACACACTCCTCTAACGGTTCTGCTTCACCATACACCACACCCACTCGGGGCATACAAACGATCGCTTACAATACACCTCCTCAATGCTGCTAAGCTATTGATCCCCAGAAAGTGGAAACAGACAGATCCCCCCACTTTCCGGGAGTGGTTAGCCTCTGTGGAGTCCATCAGGGTGGTCGAGGATATGGTTCACACCGCAAATGGTAAAGGTATGATACACAGTAATAGGTGGACACAATGGATGTTATATGTCAACAGCCCAGAATGTGAGGCTGATATTACTGCAGCTGAATGATTCTATTTATTTTTTATTGTTTAAAACGTGGACCCTTCGGCACTCATTTTCCCTCCCCCTTTTCTCTCTTCAATCCCCTTCCTATTTCTTTATTTATTTTATCGTTTTCTCTATCCCCATTTTTTCTGTATTATTTCCCAAAATGTTATTTAATTAATACTATACAGCTATAGTGAGCCAACAGATTTCAATATTTTCTAAAGTGTTGTTATAGGACGCCTGCAATGCGATTTTCATTATACTATATCATTTAATTTGGTGCCCAAGAATGGACCCTCTCCAATCGCTGCAGATAATGTTTACATATGTACTTAATGATTTTTTTATATTGTACTGAATAACGAGGCTTACACATTGCTGGAATGTTATGTTTCATTTATTATATGTCATTAATAATAATAAACAAAATTTAAACAAAAAAAAAGTGAGCCTACTGCAGCCGGGGTTCCCAATCAGTCCCCGCACCGGTACTGACCAGGCCTGGCTCTGCTTAGCTTCCGAGGTCGGACGGGATCGGGCGCTCTCAGACCAGTATGGCCGTAGGCGGAGATTACACTGCCGGGGAGCACTCTTAACCTGTCCGAAACCAGCTAAGGCGGCTGGATATAAAAAGGGTAGCCTACGGTACCCGGTGTTCACAATCAATCAGTCTCCCGCACCTTTACTGACCAGGCCTTGCTCTGCTTAGCTTCCGAGGTCGGACGGGATCGGGTGCTCTCAGACCAGTATGGCCGTAGGCGAAGATTACTATGCCGGGGAGCACTCTTAACCTGTCCGAAACCAGCTAAGGCGGCCGGATATAATAAGGGATCCTACGGCACCCGGGGTTCCCAATCAGTCTCCCGCACCGGTACTGACCAGGCCTGGCTCTGCTTAGCTTCCGAGGTCGGACGGGATCGGGCGCTCTCAGACCAGTATGGCCGTAGGCGAAGATTACCCTGCCGGGGAGCACTCTTAAACTGTCCGAAACCAGCTAAGGCGGCCGGATATAAAAAGGGTAGCCTACGGCACCCGGGGTTCCCAATCAGTCTCCCGCATCGGTACTGACCAGGCCTGGCTCTGCTTAGCTTCCGAGGTCGGACGGGATCGGGCGCTCTCAGACCAGTATGGCCGTAGGCGAAGATTACATTGCCCGAAACCATCTAAGGCGGCCTGATATAAAAAGGGAGCTTACGGCACCCGGGGATCCCAATCAGTCTCCCGCACCGGTACTGACCAGGCCTGGCTCTGCTTAGCTTCCGAAGTCGGACGGGATCGGGCGCTCTCAGACCAGTATGGCCATAGGCAAAGATTACCCTACCGGGGAGCACTCTTACCCTGTCCGAAACCAGCTAAGGCGGCCGGATATAAAAAGGGTAGCCTACGGCACCCGGGGTTCCCAATCAGTCTCGCGCACCGGTACTGACCAGGCCTGGCTCTGCTTAGCTTCCGAGGTCGGACGGGATCGGGCGCTCTCAGAACAGTATGGCCGTAGGCGAAGATTACCCTGCCGGGGAGCACTCTTACCCTGTCCGAAACCAGCTAAGGCGGCCGGATATAAAAAGGGATCCTACGGCACCCGGGGTTCCCAATCATTCTCCCGCACCGGTACTGACCAGGCCTGGCTCTGCTTAGCTTCCGAGGTCGGACGGGATCGGGCGCTCTCAGACCAGTATGGCCGTAGGCGAAAATTACCCTGCCGGGGAGCACTCTTAACCTGTCCGAAACCAGCTAAGGCGGCCGGATATAAAAAGGGTAGCCTACGGCACCCGGGGTTCCCAATCAGTCTCCCGCAACGGTACTGACCAGGCCTGGCTCTGCTTAGCTTCCGAGGTCGGACGGGATCGGGCGCTCTCAGACCAGTGTGGCCGTAGGCGAAGATTACCCTGCCGGGGAGCACTCTTAACCTGTCCGAAACCAGCTATGGCGGCCGGATATAAAAAGGGTAGCCTACGGCACCCGGGGTTCCCAATCAGTCTCCCGCACCGGTACTGACCAGGCCTGGCTCTGCTTAGCTTCCGAGGTCGGACGGGATCGGGCGCTCTCAGACCAGTATGGCCGTAGGCGAAGATTACACTGCCGGGGAGCACTCTTAACCTGTCCGAAACCAGCTAAGGCGGCCGGATATAAAAAGGGTAGCCTACGGCACCCGGGGTTCCCAATCAGTCTCCCGCACCAGTACTGACAGGCTTGGCTCTGCTTAGCTTCCGAGGTCGGACGGGATCGGGCGCTCTCAGACCAGTATGGCCGTAGGCGAAGATGACCGTGCCGGGGAGCACTCTTAAAATGTCCGAAACCAGCTAAGGCGGCCGGATATAAAAAGGGTAGCCTACGGCACCCTTGGTTCCCAATCAGTCTCCCGCACCGGTACTGACCAGGCCTGGCTCTGCTTAGCTTCCGAGGTCGGACGGGATCGGGCGCTCTCAGACCAGTATGGCCGTAGGCGAAGATTACCCTGCCGGGTAGCACTCTTAACCTGTCCGAAACCAGCTAAGGCGGCCGGATATAAAAAGGGTAGACTACGGCACACGGGGTTCCCAATCAGTCTCCCGCACCGGTACTGACCAGGCCTGGCTCTGCTTAGCTTCCGAGGTCGGACGGGATCGGGCGATCTCAGACCAGTATGGGCGTAGGCGAAGATTACCCAGCCAGGGAGCACTCTTAAACTGTCCGAAACCAGCTAAGGCGGCCGGATATAAAAAGGGTAGCCTACGGCACCCGGGGTTCCCAATCAGTCTCCCGCACCGGTACTGACCAGTCCTGGCTCTGCTTAGCTTCCGAGGTCGGACGGGATCGGGCGCTCTCAGACCAGTATGGCCTTAGGCGAAGATTACCCTGCCGGGGAGCACTCTTAACCTGTCCGAAACCAGCTAAGGCTGCCGGATATAAAAAGGGTAGCCTACTGCACCCGGGGTTCCCAATCAGTCTCCCGCATCGGTACTGACCATGCCTGGCTCTGCTTAGCTTCCGAGGTCGGACGGGATCGGGCGCTCTCAGACCAGTATGGCCGTAGGCGAAGATTACCCTGCCGGGGAGCACACTTAACCTGTCCGAAACAAGCTAAGGCGGCCGTATATAAAAAGGGAGCTTACGGCACCCGGGGTTCCCAATCAGTCTCCCGCACCGGTACTGACCAGGCCTGGTTCTGCTTAGCTTCCGAGGTCGGGCTCTCTCAGACCAGTATGGCCGTAGGCGAAGATTACCCTGCCGGGGAGCACTCTTAACCTGTCCGAAACCAGCTAAGGCGGCCGGATATAAAAAGGGTAGCCTACGGCACCCGGGGTTCCCAATCAGTCTCCCGCACCGGTACTGACCAGGCCTGGCTCTGCTTAGCTTCCGAGGTCGGACGGGATCGGGCGCTCTCAGACCAGTATGGCCGTAGAGAAGATTACCCTGACGAAGAGCACTCTTACCCTGTCCGAAACCAGCTAAGGCGGCCGGATATAAAAAGGTAGCTTACGGCACCCGGGGTTCACCAATCAGACTCCCACACCGGTACTGACCAGGCCAGGCTCTGCTTAGCTTCCGAGGTCGGACGGGATCGGGCGCTCTCAGACCAGTATGGTCGTAGGCGAAGATTACCCTGCCGGGGAGCACTCTTAACCTGTCCGAAACCAGCTAAGGCGGCCGGATATAAAAAGGGTAGCCTACGGCACCCGGGGTTCCCAATCAGTCTCCTGCACCGGTACTGACCAGGCCTGGCTCTGCTTAGCTTCCGAGGTCGGACGGGATCGGGCGCTCTCAGACCAGTATGGCCGTAGGCGAAGATTACCCTGCCGGGGAGCACTCTTAACCTGTCCGAAACCAGCTAAGGCGGCCGGATTTAAAAAGTGTAGCCTACGGCACCCGGGGTTCCCAATCAGTCTCCCGCACCGGTACTGACCAGGCCTGGCTCTGCTTAGCTTCCGAGGTCGGACGGGATCGGGCGCTCTCAGACCAGTATGGCCGTAGGCGAAGATTACCCTGCCGGGGAGCACACTTAACCTGTCCGAAACAAGCTAAGGCGGCCGTATATAAAAAGGGAGCTTACGGCACCCGGGATTCCCAATCAGTCTCCCGCACCGGTACTGACCAGGCCTGGCTCTGCTTAGCTTCCGAGGTCGGACGGGATCGGGCGCTCTCAGACCAGTATGGCCGTAGGCGAAGATTACCCTGCCGGGGAGCACTCTTAACCTGTCCGAAACCAGCTAAGGCGGCCGGATATAAAAAGGGTAGCCTACGGCACCCGGGGTTCCCAATCAGTCTCCCGCACCGATACTGACCAGGCCTGGCTCTGCTTAGCTTCCGAGGTCGGACGGGATCGGGCGCTCTCAGACCAGTATGGCTGTAGGCGAAGATTACCCTGCCGGGGAGCACTCTTAACCTGTCCGAAACCAGCTAAGGCGGCCGGATATAAAAAGTGTAGCCTACGGCACACGCGGTTCCCAATCAGTCTCCCGCACCGGTACTGACCAGGCCTAGCTCTGCTTAGCTTCCGAGGTCGGACGGGATCGGGCGCTCTCAGACCAGTATGGCCGTAGGCGAAGATTACACTGCCGGGGAGCACTCTTAAACTGTCCGAAACCAGCTAAGGCGGCCGGATATGAAAAGGGTAGCCTAAGGCACCCGGGGTTCCCAATCAGTCTCCCACACCGGTACTGACCAGGCCTGGCTCTGCTTAGCTTCCGAGGTCGGAGGGGTTCGGGCGCTCTCAGACCAGTATGGCCATAGGCGAAGATTACCCTGCCGGGGAGCACTCTTAACCTGTCCGAAACCAGCTAAGGAGGCCGGATATAAAAAGGGAGCCTAGGGCACCCGGGGTTCCCAATCAGTCTCCCGCACCGGTACTGACCAGGCATGGCTCTGCTTAGCTTCCGAGGTCGGACGGGATCGGGCGCTCTCAGACCAGTATGGCCGTAGGCGAAGATTACCCTGCCGGGGAGCACTCTTAACCTGTCCGAAACCAGCTAAGGCGGCCGGATATAAAAAGGGTAGCCTACGGCACCCGGGGTTCCCAATCAGTCTCCCGCACCGGTACTGACCAGGCCTGGCTCTGCTTAGCTTCCGAGGTCGGACGGGATCGGGCGCTCTCAGACCAGTATGGCCATAGGCGAAGATTACACTGCCGGGGAGCACACTTAACCTGTCCGAAACCAGCTAAGGCGGCCGGATATAAAAATAGTAGCCTACGGCACCCGGGGTTCACAATCAGTCTCCCGCACCGGTACTGACCAGGCCTGGCTCTGCTTAGCTTCCGAGGTCGGACGGGACCGGGCGCTCTCAGACCAGTATGGCCGTAGGCGAAGATTACCCTGCCGGGGAGCACTCTTAACCTGTCCGAAACCAGCTAAGGCGGCCGGATATAAAAAGGGTAGCCTACGGCACCCGGGGTTCCCAATCAGTCTCCCGCACCGGTACTGACCAGGCCTGGCTCTGCTTAGCTTCCGAGGTCGGACGGGATCGGGCGCTCTCAGATCTGTATGGCCGTAGGCGAAGATTACCCTGCCGGGGAGCACTCTTAACCTGTCCAAAACCAGCTAAGGCGGCCGGATATAAAAAGTGTAGCCTACGGCACCCGGGGTTCCCAATCAGTCTCCCGCACCGTTACTGACCAGGCCTGGCTCTGCTTAGCTTCCGAGGTCGGACGGGATCGGGCGCTCTCAGACCAGTATGGCCGTAGGCGAAGATTACCCTGCCGGGGAGTACTCTTAACCTGTCCGAAACCAGCTAAGGCGGCCGGATATAAAAAGGGAGCCTACGGCACCCGGGGTTCCCAATCAGTCTCCCGCACCGGTACTGACCAGGCCTGGCTCTGCTTAGCTTCCGAGGTCGGACGCTCTCAGACCAGTATGGCCGTAGGCGAAGATTACCCTGCCGGGGAGCACTCTTAACCTGTCCGAAACCAGCTAAGGCGGCCGGATATAAAAAGGGTAGCCTACGGTACCCGGGGTTCCC
Source organism: Pelodytes ibericus (assembly GCA_036172795.1). Classification (NCBI taxonomy): domain Eukaryota; kingdom Metazoa; phylum Chordata; class Amphibia; order Anura; family Pelodytidae; genus Pelodytes; species Pelodytes ibericus. Next base: position 20,960,355 of record CM069867.1, read on the forward strand.
AATCAGTCTCCCGCACCGGTACTGACCAGGCCTGGCTCTGCTTAGCTTCCGAGGTCGGACGGGATCGGGCGCTCTCAGACCAGTATGGCCGTAGGCGAAGATTACACTGCCGGGGAGCACTCTTAACCTGTCCGAAACCAGCTAAGGCGGCCGGATATAAAAAGGGTAGCCTACGGCACCCGGAGTTCCCAATCAGTCTCACGCACCGGTACTGACCAGGCCTGGCTCTGCTTAGCTTCCGAGGTCGGACGGGATCGGGCGCTCTCAGACCAGTATGGCCGTAGGCGAAGATTACCCTGCCGGTGAGCACTCTTAAACTGTCCGAAACCAGCTAAGGCGGCCGGATATAAAAAGGGTAGCCTACGGCACCCGGAGTTCCCAATCAGTCTCCCGCACCGGTACTGACCAGGCCTGGCTCTGCTTAGCTTCCGAGGTCGGACGGGATCGGGCGCTCTCAGACCAGTATGGCCGTAGGCGAAGATTACCCTGCCGGGGAGCACTCTTGCCCTGTCCGAAACCCGCTAATGCGGCCGGATATAAAAAGGGTAGCCTACGGCACACGGGGTTCCCAATCAGTCTCCCGCACCGGTACTGACCAGGCCTGGCTCTGCTTAGCTTCCGAGGTCGGACGGGATCGGGCGCTCTCAGACCAGTATGGCCGTAACGAAGATTACCCTGCCGGGGAGCACTCTTAACCTGTCCGAAACCAGCTAAGGCGGCCGGATATAAAAAGGGTAGCCTACGGCACCCGCGGTTCCCAATCAGTCTCCCGCACCGGTACTGACCAGGCCTGGCTCTGCTTAGCTTCCGAGGTCAGACGGGATCGGGCGCTCTCAGACCAGTATGGCCGTAGGCGAAGATTACCCTGCCGGGGAGCACTCTTAAACTGTCCGAAACCAGCTAAGGCGGCCGGATATAAAAAGGGTAGCCTACAGCACCCGGGGTTCCCAATCAGTCTCCCGCACCGGTACTGACCAGGCCTGGCTCTGCTTAGCTTCCGAGGTCGGACGGGATCGGGTGCTCTCAGACCAGTATGGCCGTAGGCGAAGATTACCCTGCCGGGGAGCACTCTTAAACTGTCCGAAACCAGCTAAGGCGGCCGGATATAAAAAGGGTAGCCTACGTCACCCGGGGTTCCCAATCAGTCTCCCGCACCGGTACTGACCAGGCCTGGCTCTGCTTAGCTTCCGAGGTCGGACGGGATCGGGCGCTCTCAGACCAGTATGGCCGTAGGCGAAGATTACCCTGCCGGGGAGCACTCTTAACCTGTCCGAAACCAGCTAAGGCGGCCGGATATAAAAAGGGAGCCTACGGCACCCGGGGTTCCCAATCAGTCTCCCGCACCGGTACTGACCAGGCCTGGCTCTGCTTAGCTTCCGAGGTCGGACGGGATCGGGCGCTCTCAGACCAGTATGGCCGTAGGCGAAGATTACTCTGCCGGGGAGCACTCTTAAACTGTCCGAAACCAGCTAAGGTGGCCGGATATAAAAAGGGTAGCCTACGGCACCCGGGGTTCCCAATCAGTCTCCCGCACCGGTACTGACCGGGCCTGGCTCTGCTTAGCTTCCGAGGTCGGACGGGATCGGGCGTTCTCAGACCAGTATGGCCGTAGGCGAAGATTACCCTGCCGTGGAGCACTCTTAAACTGTCCGAAACAAGCTAAGGCGGCCGGATATAAAAAGGGTAGCCTACGGCACCCGGGGTTCCCAATCAGTTTCCCGCACCGGTACTGACCAGGACTGGCTCTGCTTAGCTTCCGAGGTCGGACGGGATCGGGCGCTCTCAGACCAGTATGGACCGTAGGCGAAGATTACCCTGCCGGGGAGCACTCTTACCCTGTCCGAACCAGCTAAGGCGGCCGGATATAAAAAGGGTAGCCTACGGCACCCAGTGTTCCCAATCAGTCTCCCGCACCGGTACTGACCAGGCCTGGCTCTGCTTAGCTTCCGAGGTCGGACGGGATCGGGCGCTCTCAGACCAGTATGGCCGTAGAGAAGATTACCCTGACGAAGAGCACTCTTACCCTGTCCGAAACCAGCTAAGGCGGCCGGATATAAAAAGGTAGCTTACGGCACCCGGGGTTCACCAATCAGACTCCCACACCGGTACTGAACAGGCCAGGCTCTGCTTAGCTTCCGAGGTCGGACGGGATCGGGCGCTCTCAGACCAGTATGGTCGTAGGCGAAGATTACCCTGCCGGGGAGCACTCTTAACCTGTCCGAAACCAGCTAAGGCGGCCGGATATAAAAAGGGTAGCCTGCGGCACCCGCGGTTCCCAATCAGTCTCCTGCACCGGTACTGACCAGGCCTGGCTCTGCTTAGCTTCCGAGGTCGGACGGGATCGGGCGCTCTCAGACCAGTATGGCCGTAGGCGAAGATTACCCTGCCGGGGAGCACTCTTAACCTGTCCGAAACCAGCTAAGGCGGCCGGATATAAAAAGGGAGCCTACGGCACCCGGGGTTCCCAATCAGTCTCCCGCACCGGTACTGACCAGGCATGGCTCTGCTTAGCTTCCGAGGTCGGACGGGATCGGGCGCTCTCAGACCAGTATGGCCGTAGGCGAAGATTACCCTGCCGGGGAGCACTCTTAACCTGTCCGAAACCAGCTAAGGCAGCCGGATTTAAAAAGTGTAGCCTACGGCACCCGGGGTTGCCAATCAGTCTCCCGCACCGGTACTGACCAGGCCTGGCTCTGCTTAGCTTCCGAGGTCGGACGGGATCGGGCGCTCTCAGACCAGTATGGCCGTAGGCGAAGATTACCCTGCCGGGGAGCACACTTAACCTGTCCGAAACAAGCTAAGGCGGCCGTATATAAAAAGGGAGCTTACGGCACCCGGGATTCCCAATCAGTCTCCCGCACTTGTACTGACCAGGCCTGGCTCTGCTTAGCTTCCGAGGTCGGACGGGATCGGGCGCTCTCAGACCAGTATGGCCGTAGGCGAAGATTACCCTTCCGGGGAGCACTCTTAACCTGTCCGAAACCAGCTAAGGCGGCCGGATATAAAAAGGGTAGCCTACGGCACCCGGGGTTCCCAATCAGTCTCCCGCACCGGTACTGACCAGGCCTGGCTCTGCTTAGCTTCCGAGGTCGGACTGGATCGGGCGCTCTCAGACCAGTATGGCTGTAGGCGAAGATTACCCTGCCGGGGAGCACTCTTAACCTGTCCGAAACCAGCTAAGGCGGCCGGATATAAAAAGTGTAGCCTACGGCACCCGCGGTTCCCAATCAGTCTCCCGCACCGGTACTGACCAGGCCTAGCTCTGCTTAGCTTCCGAGGTCGGACGGGATCGGGCGCTCTCAGACCAGTATGGCCGTAGGCGAAGATTACACTGCCGGGGAGCACTCTTAAACTGTCCGAAACCAGCTAAGGCGGCCGGATATGAAAAGGGTAGCCTAAGGCACCCGGGGTTCCCAATCAGTCTCCCACACCGGTACTGACCAGGCCTGGCTCTGCTTAGCTTCCGAGGTCGGAGGGGTTCGGGCGCTCTCAGACCAGTATGGCCATAGGCGAAGATTACCCTGCCGGGGAGCACTCTTAACCTGTCCGAAACCAGCTAAGGAGGCCGGATATAAAAAGGGAGCCTACGGCACCCGGGGTTCCCAATCAGTCTCCCGCACCGGTACTGACCAGGCATGGCTCTGCTTAGCTTCCGAGGTCGGACGGGATCGGGCGCTCTCAGACCAGTATGGCCGTAGGCGAAGATTACCCTGCCGGGTAGCACTCTTAACCTGTCCGAAACCAGCTAAGGCGGCCGGATATAAAAAGTGTAGCCTACGGCACCCGGGGTTCCCAATCAGTCTCCCGCACCGGTACTGACCAGGCCTGGCTCTGCTTAGCTTCCGAGGTCGGACGGGATCGGGCGCTCTCAGACCAGTATGGCCATAGGCGAAGATTACACTGCCGGGGAGCACACTTAACCTGTCCGAAACCAGCTAAGGCGGCCGGATATAAAAATAGTAGCCTACGGCACCCGGGGTTCACAATCAGTCTCCCGCACCGGTACTGACCAGGCCTGGCTCTGCTTAGCTTCCGAGGTCGGACGGGATCGGGCGCTCTCAGACCAGTATGGCCGTAGGCGAAGATTACCCTGCCGGGGAGCACTCTTAACCTGTCCGAAACCAGCTAAGGCGGCCGGATATAAAAAGGGTAGCCTACGGCACCCGTGGTTCCCAATCAGTCTCCCGCACCGGTACTGACCAGGCCTGGCTCTGCTTAGCTTCCGAGGTCGGACGGGATCGGGCGCTCTCAGACCTGTATGGCCGTAGGCGAAGATTACCCTGCCGGGGAGCACTCTTAACCTGTCCAAAACCAGCTAAGGCGGCCGGATATAAAAAGTGTAGCCTACGGCACCCGGGGTTCCCAATCAGTCTCCCGCACCGTTACTGACCAGGCCTGGCTCTGCTTAGCTTCCGAGGTCGGACGGGATCGGGCGCTCTCAGACCAGTATGGCCGTAGGCGAAGATTACCCTGCCGGGGAGCACTCTTAACCTGTCCGAAACCAGCTAAGGCGGCCGGATATAAAAAGGGAGCCTACGGCACCCGGGGTTCCCAATCAGTCTCCCGCACCGGTACTGACCAGGCCTGGCTCTGCTTAGCTTCCGAGGTCGGACGCTCTCAGACCAGTATGGCCGTAGGCGAAGATTACCCTGCCGGGGAGCACTCTTAACCTGTCCGAAACCAGCTAAGGCGGCCGGATATAAAAAGGGTAGCCTACGGTACCCGGGGTTCCCAATCAGTCTCCCGCACCGGTACTGACCAGGCCTGGCTCTGCTTAGCTTCCGAGGTCGGACGGGATCGGGCGCTCTCAGACCAGTATGGCCGTAGGCGAAGATTACACTGCCGGGGAGCACTCTTAACCTGTCCGAAACCAGCTAAGGCGGCCGGATATAAAAAGGGTAGCCTACGGCACCCGGAGTTCCCAATCAGTCTCACGCACCGGTACTGACCAGGCCTGGCTCTGCTTAGCTTCCGAGGTCGGACGGGATCGGGCGCTCTCAGACCAGTATGGCCGTAGGCGAAGATTACCCTGCCGGTGAGCACTCTTAAACTGTCCGAAACCAGCTAAGGCGGCCGGATATAAAAAGGGTAGCCTACGCACCCGGAGTTCCCAATCAGTCTCCCGCACCGGTACTGACCAGGCCTGGCTCTGCTTAGCTTCCGAGGTCGGACGGGATCGGGCGCTCTCAGACCAGTATGGCCGTAGGCGAAGATTACCCTGCCGGGGAGCACTCTTGCCCTGTCCGAAACCCGCTAATGCGGCCGGATATAAAAAGGGTAGCCTACGGCACACGGGGTTCCCAATCAGTCTCCCGCACCGGTACTGACCAGGCCTGGCTCTGCTTAGCTTCCGAGGTTGGACGGGATCGGGCGCTCTCAGACCAGTATGGCCGTAACGAAGATTATCCTGCCGGGGAGCACTCTTAACCTGTCCGAAACCAGCTAAGGCGGCCTGATATAAAAAGGGTAGCCTACGGCACCCGCGGTTCCCAATCAGTCTCCCGCACCGGTACTGACCAGGCCTGGCTCTGCTTAGCTTCCGAGGTCAGACGGGATCGGGCGCTCTCAGACCAGTATGGCCGTAGGCGAAGATTACCCTGCCGGGGAGCACTCTTAAACTGTCCGAAACCAGCTAAGGCGGCCGGATATAAAAAGGGTAGCCTACAGCACCCGGGGTTCCCAATCAGTCTCCCGCACCGGTACTGACCAGGCCTGGCTCTGCTTAGCTTCCGAGGTCGGACGGGATCGGGCGCTCTCAGACCAGTATGGCCGTAGGCGAAGATTACCCTGCCGGGGAGCACTCTTAAACTGTCCGAAACCAGCTAAGGCGGCCGGATATAAAAAGGATAGCCTACGTCACCCGGGGTTCCCAATCAGTCTCCCGCACCGGTACTGACCAGGCCTGGCTCTGCTTAGCTTCCGAGGTCGGACGGGATCGGGCGCTCTCAGACCAGTATGGCCGTAGGCGAAGATTACCCTGCCGGGGAGCACTCTTAACCTGTCCGAAACCAGCTAAGGCGGCCGGATATAAAAAGGGAGCCTACGGCACCCGGGGTTCCCAATCAGTCTCCCGCACCGGTACTGACCAGGCCTGGCTCTGCTTAGCTTCCGAGGTCGGACGGGATCGGGCGCTCTCAGACCAGTATGGCCGTAGGCGAAGATTACTCTGCCGGGGAGCACTCTTAAACTGTCCGAAACCAGCTAAGGCGGCCGGATATAAAAAGGGTAGCCTACGGCACCCGGGGTTCCCAATCAGTCTCCCGCACCGGTACTGACCGGGCCTGGCTCTGCTTAGCTTCCGAGGTCGGACGGGATCGGGCGTTCTCAGACGAGTATGGCCGTAGGCGAAGATTACCCTGCCGTGGAGCACTCTTAAACTGTCCGAAACCAGCTAAGGCGGCCGGATATAAAAAGGGTAGCCTACGGCACCCGGGGTTCCCAATCAGTCTCCCGCACCGGTACTGACCGGGCCTGGCTCTGCTTAGCTTCCGAGGTCGGACGGGATCGGGCGTTCTCAGACCAGTATGGCCGTAGGCGAAGATTACCCTGCCGTGGAGCACTCTTAAACTGTCCGAAACCAGCTAAGGCGGCCGGATATAAAAAGGGTAGCCTACGGCACCCGGGTTTCCCAATCAGTCTCACGCACCGGTACTGACCAGGCCTGGCTCTGCTTAGCTTCCGAGGTCGGACGGGATCGGGCGCTCTCAGACCAGTATGGCCGTAGGCGAAGATTACCCTGCCGGGGAGCACTCTTAACCTGTCCGAAACCAGCTAAGGCGGCCGGATATAAAAAGTGTAGCCTACGGCACCCGGTGTTCCCAATCAGTCTCACGCACCGGTACTGACCAGGCCTGGCTCTGCTTAGCTTCCGAGGTCGGACGGGATCGGGCGCTCTCAGACCAGTATGGCCGTAGGCGAAGATTACTATGCCGGGGAGCACTCTTAACCTGTCCGAAACCAGCTAAGGCGGCCGGATATAAAAAGGGTAGCCTACGGCACCCGGGGTTCCCAATCAGTCTCCCGCACCGGTACTGACCAGGCCTGGCTCTGCTTAACTTCCGAGGTCGGACGGGATCGGGCGCTCTCAGACCAGTATGGCCGTAGGCGAAGATTACCCTGCCGGGGAGCACTCTTAAACTGTCCGAAACCAGCTAAGGCGGCCGGATATAAAAAGGGTAGCCTACGGCACCCGGGGTTCCCAATCAGTCTCCCGCACCGGTACTGACCAGGCCTGGCTCTGCTTAGCTTCCGAGGTCGGGCTCTCTCAGACCAGTATGGCCGTAGGCGAAGATTACACTGCCGGGGAGCACTCTTAACCTGTCCGAAACCAGCTAAGGCGGCCGGATATAAAAAGGGTAGCCTACGGCACCCGGGGTTCCCAATCAGTCTCCCGCACCGGTACTGACCAGGCCTGGCTCTGCTTAGCTTCCGAGGTCGGACGGGATCGGGCGCTCTCAGACCAGTATGGCCGTAGGCGAAGATTACCCTGACGAAGAGCACTCTTACCCTGTCCGAAACCAGCTAAGGCGGCCGGATATAAAAAGGTAGCTTACGGCACCCGGGGTTCACCAATCAGACTCCCACACCGGTACTGACCAGGCCAGGCTCTGCTTAGCTTCCGAGGTCGGACGGGATCGGGCGCTCTCAGACCAGTATGGCCGTAGGCGAAGATTACCCTGCCGGGGAGCACTCTTAACCTGTCCGAAACCAGCTAAGGCGGCCGGATATAAAAAGGGTAGCCTACGGCACCCGGGGTTCCCAATCAGTCTCCTGCACCGGTACTGACCAGGCCTGGCTCTGCTTAGCTTCCGAGGTCGGACGGGATCGGGCGCTCTCAGACCAGTATGGCCGTAGGCGAAGATTACCCTGCCGGGGAGCACTCTTAACCTGTCCGAATCCAGCTAAGGCGGCCGGATATAAAAAGGGTAGCCTACGGCACCCGGGGTTCCCAATCAGTCTCCCGCACCGGTACTGACCAGGCCTGGCTCTGCTTAGCTTCCGAGGTCGGACGGGATCGGGCGCTCTCAGACCAGTATGGCCGTAGGCGAAGGTTACCCTGCCGGGGAGCACTCTTAACCTGTCCGAAACCAGCTAAGGCGGCCGGATATAAAAAGTGAGCCTACGGCACCCGGGGTTCCCAATCAGTCTCCCGCACCGGTACTGAACAGGCCTGGCTCTGCTTAGCTTCCGAGGTCGGACGGGATCGGGCTCTTCAGACCAGTATGGCAGTAGGCGTAGATTACCGTGCCGGGGAGCACTCTTAACCTGTCCGAAACAAGCTAAGGCGGCCGGATATAAAAAGGGTAGCCTACGGCACCCGGGGTTCCCAATCAGTCTCCCGCACCGGTACTGACCAGGCCTGGCTCTGCTTAGCTTCCGAGGTCGGACGGGATCGGGCGCTCTCAGACCAGTATGGCCGGAGGCGAAGATTACCCTGCCGGGGAGCACTCTTAACCTGTCCGAAACCAGCTAAGGCGGCCGGATATAAAAAGGGAGCCTACGGCACCCGGGGTTCCCAATCAGTCTCCCGCACCGGTACTGACCAGGCCTGGCTCTGCTTAGCTTCCGAGGTCGGACGGGATCGGGCGCTCTCAGACCAGTATGGCCGTAGGCGAAGATTACCTTGCCGGGGAGCACTCTTAACCTGTCCGAAACCAGCTAAGGCGGCCGGATATAAAAAGGGTAGCCTTCGGCACACGGGGTTCCCAATCAGTCTCCCGCACCGGTACTGACCAGGCCTGGCTCTGCTTAGCTTCCGAGGTCGGACGGGATCGGGCGCTCTCAGACCAGTATGGCCGTAGCCGAAGATTACTCTGCCGGGGAGCACTCTTAACCTGTCCGAAACCAGCTAAGGCGGCCGGATATAAAAGCGGTAGCCTACGGCACCCGGGGTTCCCAATCAGTCTCGCGCACCGGTACTGACCAGGCCTCGCTCTGCTTAGCTTCCGATGTCGGACGGGATCGGGCGCTCTCAGACCAGTATGGCCGTAGGCAAAGATTACCCTTCGGGGGAGCACTCTTAACCTGTCCGAAACCAGCTAAGGCGGCCGGATATAAAAAGTGTAGCCTACGGCACCCGGGGTTCCCAATCAGTCTCCCGCACCGGTACTGACCAGGCCTGGCTCTGCTTAGCTTCCGAGGTCGGACGCTCTCAGACCAGTATGGCCGTAGGCGAAGATTACCCTGCCGGGGAGCACTCTTAACCTGTCCGAAACCAGCTAAGGCGGCCGGATATAAAAAGGGTAGCCTACGGCACCCGGGGTTCCCAATCAGTCTCCCGCACCGGTACTGACCAGGCCTGGCTCTGCTTAGCTTCCGAGGTCGGACGGGATCGGGCGCTCTCAGACCAGTATGGCCGTAGGCGAAGATTACCCTGCCGGGGAGCACTCTTAAACTGTCCGAAACCAGCTAAGGCTGCCGGATATAAAAAGCATAGCCTACGGCACCCGGGGTTCCCAATCAGTCTCCCGCACCGGTACTGACCAGGCCTGGCTCTGCTTAGCTTCCGAGGTCGGACGGGATCGGGCGCTCTCAGACCAGTATGGCCGTAGGCGAAGATTACCCTGCCGGGGAGCACTCTTAACCTGTCCGAAACCAGCTAAGGCGGCCGGATATAAGAAGGGTAGCCTACTGCACCCAGGGTTCCCAATCAGTCTCCCGCACCGGTACTGACCAGGCCTGGCTCTGCTTAGCTTCCGAGGTCGGACGGGATCGGGCGCTCTCAGACCAGTATGGCCGTAGGCGAAGATTACCTTGCCGGGGAGCACTCTTAACCTGTCCGAAACCAGCTAAGGCGGCCGGATATAAAAAGGGTAACCTACGGCACACGGGGTTCCCAATCAGTCTCCCGCACCGGTACTGACCAGGCCTGGCTCTGCTTAGCTTCCGAGGTCGGACGGGATCGGGCGCTGTCAGACCAGTATGGCCGTAGGCAAAGATTACCCTGCCGGGGAGCACTCTTAAACTGTCCGAAACCAGCTAAGGCGGCCGGATATAAAAAGCGTAGCCTACGGCACCCGGGGTTCCCAATCAGTCTCCCGCACCGGTACTGACCAGGCCTGGCTCTGCTTAGCTTCCGAGGTCGGACGGGATCGGGCGCTCTCAGACCAGTATGGCCGTAGGCGAAGATTACCCTGCCGGGGAGCACTCTTAAACTGTCCGAAACCAGCTAAGGCGGCCGGATATAAAAAGCATAACTTCCGGCACCCGGGGTTCCCAATCAGTCTCCCGCACCGGTACTGACCAGGCCTGGCTCTGCTTAGCTTCCGAGGTCGGACGGGATCGGGCGCTCTCAGACCAGTATGGCCGTAGGCAAAGATTACCTTGCCGGGGAGCACTCTTAACCTGTCCGAAACCAGCTAAGGCGGCCGGATATAAAAAGGGTAACCTACGGCACCCGGGGTTCCCAATCAGTCTCCCGCACCGGTACTGACCAGGCCTGGCTCTGCTTAGCTTCCGAGGTCGGACGGGATCGGGCGCTCTCAGACCAGTATGGCCGTAGGCGAAGATTACCATGCCGGGGGAGCACTCTTAACCTGTCCGAAACCAGCTAAGGCGGCCGGATATAAAAAGGGTAGCCTACTGCACCCAGGGTTCCCAATCAGTCTTCCGCACCGGTACTGACCAGGCCTGGCTCTGCTTAGCTTCCGAGGTCGGACAGGATAGGGCGCTCTCAGACCAGTATGGCCGTAGGCGAAGATTACCCTGCCGGGGAGCACTCTTACCCTGTCCGAAACCAGCTAAGGCGGCCGGATATAAAAAGGGTAGCCTACGGCACCCGGGGTTCCCAATCAGTCTCCCGCACCGGTACTGACCAGGCCTGGCTCTGCTTAGCTTCCGAGGTCGGACAGGATCGGGCGCTCTCAGACCAGTATGGCCGTAGTCGAAGATTCCCCTGCCGGGGAGCACTCTTACCCTGTCCGAAACCAGCTAAGGCGGCCGGATATAAAAAGGGTAGCCTACGGCACCCGGGGTTTCCAATCAGTCTCGCGCACCGGTACTGACCAGGCCTGGCTCTGCTTAGCTTCCGAGGTCGGACGGGATCGGGCGCTCTCAGACCAGTATGGCCGTAGGCGAAGATTACCCTGCCGGGGAGCACTCTTAACCTGTCCGAAACCAGCTAAGGCAGCCGGATATCAAAAGGGAGCCTACGGCACCTGGGGTTCCCAATCAGTCTCCCGCACAGGTACTGACCAGGCCTGGCTCTGCTTAACTTCCGAGGTCGGACGGGATCGGGCGCTCTCAGACCAGTATGGCCGTAGGCGAAGATTACCCTGCCGGGGAGCACTCTTAAACTGTCTGAAACCAGCTAAGGCGGCCGGATATAAAAAGGGTAGCCTACGGCACCCGGGGTTCCCAATCAGTCTCCCGCACCGGTACTGACCAGGCCTGGCTCTGCTTAGCTTCCGAGGTCGGACTGGATCGGGCGGACTCAGACCAGTATGGCCGTAGGCGAAGATAACCCTGCCGGGGAGCACTCTTAACCTGTCCGAAACCAGCTAAGGCGGCCGGATATAAAAAGGGTAGCCTACGGCACCCGGGGTTCCCAATCAGTCTCCCGCACCGACCAGGCTGGCTCTGCTTAGCTTCCGAGGTCGGACAGGATCGGGCGCTCTCAGACCAGTATGGCCGTAGGCGAAGATTACCCTGCCGGGGAGCACTCTTACCCTGTCCGAAACCAGCTAAGGCGGCCGGATATAAAAAGGGTAGCCTACGGCACCCGGGGTTCCCAATCAGTCTCGCGCACCGGTACTGACCAGGCCTGGCTCTGCTTAGCTTCCGAGGTCGGACGGGATCGGGCGCTCTCAGACCAGTATGGCCGTAGGCGAAGATTACCCTGACGGGGAGCACTCTTACCCTGTCCGAAACCAGCTAAGGCGGCCGGATATAAAAAGGGTAGCCTACGGCACCCGGGGTTCCCAATCAGTCTCGCGCACCGGTACTGACCAGGCCTGGCTCTGCTTAGCTTCCGAGGTCGGACGGGATCGGGCGCTCTCAGACCAGTATGGCCGTACGCGAAGATTACACTGCCGGGGAGCACTCTTAACCTGTCCGAAACCAGCTAAGGCGGCCGGATATATAAAAAGTGTAGCCTACGGCACCAGGTGTTCCCAATCAGTCTCCCGCACCGGTACCGACCAGGCCTGGCTCTGCTTAGCTTCCGAGGTCGGACGGGATCGGGCGCTCTCAGACCAGTATGGCCGTAGGCGAAGATTACCCTGCCGGGAAGAACTCTTAACCTGTCCGAAACCAGCTAAGGCGGCCGGATATAAAAAGGGTAGCCTACGGCACCCGGTGGGTTCCTAATCAGTCTCCCGCACCGGTACTGACCAGGCCTGGCTCTGCTTAGTTTCCGAGGTCGGACGGGATCGGGCGCTCTCAGACCAGTATGGCCGTAGGCGAAGATTACCCTGCCGGGGAGCACTCTTAACCTGTCCGAATCCAGCTAAGGCGGCCGGATATAAAAAGGGTAGACTACGGCACCGGGGGTTCCCAATCAGTCTCCCGCACCGGTACTGACCAGGCCTGGCTCTGCTTAGCTTCCGAGGTCGGACGGGATCGGGCGCTCTCAGACCAGTATGGCCGTAGGCGAAGATTACCCTGCCGGGGAGCACTCTTAACCTGTCCGAAACCAGCTAAGGCGGCCGGATATAAAAAGAGTAGACTACGGCACCCGGGGTTCCCAATCAGTCTCCCGCACCGGTACTGACCAGGCCTGGCTCTGCTTAGCTTCCGAGGTCGGACGGGATCGGGCGCTCTCAGACCAGTATGGCCGTAGGTGAAGATTACCCTGCCGGGGAGCACTCTTACCCTGTCCGAAACCAGCTAAGGCGGCCGGATATAAAAAGGGTAGCCTACGGCACCCGGGGTTCCCAATCAGTCTCCCACACCGGTACTGACCAGGCGTGGCTCTGCTTAGCTTCCGAGGTCGGACGGGATCGGGCGCTCTCAGACCAGTATAGCCGTAGGCGAAGTTTACCCTGCCGGGGAGCACTCTTAACCTGTCCGAAACCAGCTAAGGCGGCCGGATATAAAAAGGGTAGCCTACGGCACCCGGAGTTCCCAATCAGTCTCCCGCACCGGTACTGACCAGGCCTGGCTCTGCTTAGCTTCAGAGGTCGGACGGGATCGGGCTCTTCAGACCAGTATGGCCGTAGGCGAAGATTACCCTGCCGGGGAGCACTCTTAACCTGTCCGAAACCAGCTAAGGCGGCCGGATATAAAAAGAGTAGCCTACGGCACCCGGGGTTCCCAATCAGTCTCCCGCACCGGTACTGACCAGGCCTGGCTCTGCTTAGCTTCCGAGGTCGGACGGGATCGGGCGCTCTCAGACCAGTATGGCCGTAGGCGAAGATTACCCTGCCGGGGAGCACTCTTACCCTGTCCGAAACCAGCTAAGGCGGCCGGATATAAAAAGGGTAGCCTACGGCACCCGGGGTTCCCAATCAGTCTCCCACACCGGTACTGACCAGGCGTGGCTCTGCTTAGCTTCCGAGGTCGGACGGGATCGGGCGCTCTCAGACCAGTATAGCCGTAGGCGAAGATTACCCTGCCGGGGAGCACTCTTAACCTGTCCGAAACCAGCTAAGGCGGCCGGATATAAAAAGGGTAGCCTACGGCACCCGGAGTTCCCAATCAGTCTCCCGCACCGGTACTGACCAGGCCTGGCTCTGCTTAGCTTCCGAGGTTGGACGGGATCGGCCGCTCTCAGACCAGTATGGCCGTAGGCGAAGATTACCCTGCAGGGGAGCACTCTTAACCTGTCCGAAACCAGCTAAGGCGGCCGGATATAAAAAGTGCAGCCTACGGCACCCGGGGTTCCCAATCAGTCTCCCGCACCGGTACTGACCAGGACTGGCTCTGCTTAGCTTCCGAGGTCGGACAGGATCGGGCGCTCTCAGAACCAGTATGGCCATAGGCGAAGATTACGCTGCCGGGGAGCACTCTTAACCTGTCCGAAACCAGCTAAGGCGGCCGGATATAAAAAGGGTAGACTACGGCACCCGGGGTTCCCAATCAGTCTCCCGCACTGGTACTGACCAGGTCTGGCTCTGCTTAGCTTCCGAGGTCGGACGGGATCGGGCGCTCTCAGACCAGTATGGCCGTAGGCGAAGATTACCCTGCCGGGGAGCACTCTTAAACTGTCCGAAACCAGCTAAGGCGGCCGGATATAAAAAGGGTAGCCTACGGCAACCGGGGTTCCCAATCAGTCTCCCGCACCGGTACTGACCAGGCCTGGCTCTGCTTAGCTTCCGAGGTCGGACGGGATTGGGCGCTCTCAGACCAGTATGGCCGTAGGCGGAGATTACCCTGCCGGGGAGCACTCTTAAACTGTCCGAAACCAGCTAAGGCGGCCGGATATAAAAAGGTTAGCCTACGGCACCCGGGGTTCCCAATCAGTCTCCCGCACCGGTACTGACCAGGCCTGGCTCTGCTTAGCTTCCGAGGTCGGACGGGATCGGGCGCTCTCAGACCAGTATGGCCGTAGGCGAAGATTACCCTGCCGGGGAGCACTCTTAACCTGTCCGAAACCAGCTAAGGCGGCCGGATATAAAAACAGAGCCTACGGCACCCGGGGTTCCCAATCAGTCTCCCGCACCGGTACTGACCAGGCCTGGCTCTGCTTAGCTTCCGAGGTCGGATGGGATCGGGCTCTCTCAGACCAGTATGGCTGTAGGCGAAGATTACCCTGCCGGGGAGCACTCTTAACCTGTCCGAAACCAGCTAAGGCGGCCGGATATAAAAAGGGTTGCCTACGGCACCCGGGGTTCCCAATCAGTCTCCCGCACCGGTACTGACCAGGCCTGGCTCTGCTTAGCTTCCGAGGTCGGACGGGATCGGGCGCTCTCAGACCAGTATGGCCGTAGGCGAAGATTACCCTGCCGGGGAGCACTCTTACCCTGTCCGAAACCAGCTAAGGCGGCCGGATATAAAAAGGGTAGCCTACGGCACCCGGGGTTCCCAATCAGTCTCCCACACCGGTACTGACCAGGCGTGGCTCTGCTTAGCTTCCGAGGTCGGACGGGATCGGGCGCTCTCAGACCAGTATAGCCGTAGGCGAAGATTACCCTGCCGGGGAGCACTCTTAACCTGTCCGAAACCAGCTAAGGCGGCCGGATATAAAAAGGGTAGCCTACGGCACCCGGAGTTCCCAATCAGTCTCCCGCACCGGTACTGACCAGGCCTGGCTCTGCTTAGCTTCCGAGGTTGGACGGGATCGGCCGCTCTCAGACCAGTATGGCCGTAGGCGAAGATTACCCTGCCGGGGAGCACTCTTAACCTGTCCGAAACCAGCTAAGGCGGCCGGATATAAAAAGTGCAGCCTACGGCACCCGGGGTTCCCAATCAGTCTCCCGCACCGGTACTGACCAGGACTGGCTCTGCTTAGCTTCCGAGGTCGGACAGGATCGGGCGCTCTCAGAACCAGTATGGCCATAGGCGAAGATTACGCTGCCGGGGAGCACTCTTAACCTGTCCGAAACCAGCTAAGGCGGCCGGATATAAAAAGGGTAGACTACGGCACCCGGGGTTCCCAATCAGTCTCCCGCACTGGTACTGACCAGGTCTGGCTCTGCTTAGCTTCCGAGGTCGGACGGGATCGGGCGCTCTCAGACCAGTATGGCCGTAGGCGAAGATTACCCTGCCGGGGAGCACTCTTAAACTGTCCGAAACCAGCTAAGGCGGCCGGATATAAAAAGGGTAGCCTACGGCAACCGGGGTTCCCAATCAGTCTCCCGCACCGGTACTGACCAGGCCTGGCTCTGCTTAGCTTCCGAGGTCGGACGGGATTGGGCGCTCTCAGACCAGTATGGCCGTAGGCGGAGATTACCCTGCCGGGGAGCACTCTTAAACTGTCCGAAACCAGCTAAGGCGGCCGGATATAAAAAGGTTAGCCTACGGCACCCGGGGTTCCCAATCAGTCTCCCGCACCGGTACTGACCAGGCCTGGCTCTGCTTAGCTTCCGAGGTCGGACGGGATCGGGCGCTCTCAGACCAGTATGGCCGTAGGCGAAGATTACCCTGCCGGGGAGCACTCTTAACCTGTCCGAAACCAGCTAAGGCGGCCGGATATAAAAACAGAGCCTACGGCACCCGGGGTTCCCAATCAGTCTCCCGCACCGGTACTGACCAGGCCTGGCTCTGCTTAGCTTCCGAGGTCGGATGGGATCGGGCTCTCTCAGACCAGTATGGCTGTAGGCGAAGATTACCCTGCCGGGGAGCACTCTTAACCTGTCCGAAACCAGCTAAGGCGGCCGGATATAAAAAGGGTTGCCTACGGCACCCGGGGTTCCCAATCAGTCTCCCGCACCGGTACTGACCAGGCCTGGCTCTGGTTAGCTTCCGAGGTCGGACGGGATCGGGCGCTCTCAGACCAGTATGGCCGTAGGCGAAGATTACCCTGCCGGGGAGCACTCTTAACCTGTCCGAAACCAGCTAAGGCGGCCGGATATAAAAAGGGTAGCCTACGGCACCCGGGGTTCCCAATCAGTCTCCCGCACCGGTACTGACCAGGCCTGGCTCTGCTTAGCTTCCGAGGTCGGACAGGATCGGGCGCTCTCAGACCAGTATGGCCGTAGGCGAAGATTACCCTGCCGGGGAGCACTCTTAACCTGTCCGAAACCAGCTAAGGCGGCCGGATATAAAAAGGGTAGCCTACGGCACCCGGGGTTCCCAATCAGTCTCCCGCACCGGTACTGACCAGGCCTGGCTCTGCTTAGCTTCCGAGGTCGGACGGGATCGGGCGCTCTCAGACCAGTATGGCCGTAGGCGAAGATTACCCTGCCGGGGAGCACTCTTAACCTGTCCGAAACCAGCTAAGGCGGCCGGATATAAAAAGGGTAGCCTACGGCACCCGGAGTTCCCAATCAGTCTCCCGCACCGGTACTGACCAGGCCTGGCTTTGCTTAGCTTCCGAGGTTGGACGGGATCGGCCGCTCTCAGACCAGTATGGCCGTAGGCGAAGATTACCCTGCCGGGGAGCACTCTTAACCTGTCCGAAACCAGCTAAGGCGGCCGGATTTAAAAAGTGTAGCCTACGGCACCCGGGGTTCCCAATCAGTCTCCCGCACCGGTACTGACCAGGACTGGCTCTGCTTAGCTTCCGAGGTCAGACGGGATCGGGCGCTCTCAGACCAGTATGGCCGTAGGCGAAGATTACCCTGCCGGGGAGCACTCTTAACCTGTCCGAAACCAGCTAAGGACGGCCGGATATAAAAAGGGTAGACTACGGCACCCGGGGTTCCCAATCAGTCTCCCGCACTGGTACTGACCAGGTCTGGCTCTACTTAGCTTCCGAGGTCGGACGGGATCGGGCGCTCTCAGACCAGTATGGCCGTAGGCAAAGATTACCCTGCCGGGGAGCACTCTTAAACTGTCCGAAACCAGCTAAGGCGGCCGGATATAAAAAGGGTAGCCTACGGCCCCCGGGGTTCCCAATCAGTCTCCCGCACCGGTACTGACCAGGCCTGGCTCTGCTTAGCTTCCGAGGTCGGACGGGATCGGGCGCTCTCAGACCAGTATGGGCGTAGGCGAAGATTACCCTGCCGGGGAGCACTCTTAACCTGTCCGAAACCAGCTAAGGCGGCCGGATATAAAAACAGAGCCTACGGCACCCGGAGTTCCCAATCAGTCTCCCGCACCGGTACTGACCAGGCCTGGCTCTGCTTAGCTTCCGAGGTTGGACGGGATCGGCCGCTCTCAGACCAGTATGGCCGTAGGCGAAGATTACCCTGCCGGGGAGCACTCTTAACCTGTCCGAAACCAGCTAAGGCGGCCGGATATAAAAAGGGTAGACTACGGCACCCGGGGTTCCCAATCAGTCTCCCGCACTGGTACTGACCAGGTATGGCTCTGCTTAGCTTCCGAGGTCGGACGGGATCGGGCGCTCTCAGACCAGTATGGCCGTAGGCAAAGATTACCCTGCCGGGGAGCACTCTTAAACTGTCCGAAACCAGCTAAGGCGGCCGGATATAAAAAGGGCAGCCTACGGCCCCCGGGGTTCCCAATCAGTCTCCCGCACCGGTACTGACCAGGCCTGGCTCTGCTTAGCTTCCGAGGTCGGACGGGATCGGGCGCTCTCAGATCAGTATGGCCGTAGGCGAAGATTACCCTGCCGGGGAGCACTCTTAACCTGTCCGAAACCAGCTAAGGCGGCCGGATATAAAAACAGAGCCTACGGCACCCGGAGTTCCCAATCAGTCTCCCGCACCGGTACTGACCAGGCCTGGCTCTGCTTAGCTTCCGAGGTCGGACGGGATCGGGCTCTCTCAGACCAGTATGGCCGTAGGCGAAGATTACCCTGCCGGGGAGCACTCTTAACCTGTCCGAAACCAGCTAAGGCGGCCGGATATAAAAAGGGTTGCCTACGGCACCCGGGGTTCCCAATCAGTCTCCCGCACCGGTACTGACCAGGCCTGGCTCTGCTTAGCTTCCGAGGTCGGACGGGATCGGGCGCTCTCAGAGCAGTATGGCCGTAGGCGAAGATTACCCTGCCGGGGAGCACTCTTAACCTGTCCGAAACCATCTAAGGCGGCCGGATATAAAAAGGGTTGCCTACGGCACCCGGGGTTCCCAATCAGTCTCCCGCACCGGTACTGACCAGGCCTGGCTCTGCTTAGCTTCCGAGGTCGGACGGGATCGGGCGCTCTCAGACCAGTATGGCCGTAGGCGAAGATTACTATGCCGGGGAGCACTCTTAACCTGTCCGAAACCAGCTAAGGCGGCCGGATATAAAAAGGGTAGCCTACGGCACCCGGGGTTCCCAATCAGTCTCCCGCACCGGTACTGACCAGGCCTGGCTCTGCTTAGCTTCCGAGGTCGGACGGGATCGGGCGCTCTCAGACCAGTATGGCCGTAGGCGAAGATTACCCTGCCGGGGAGCACTCTTAACCTGTCCGAAACCAGCTAAGGCGGCCGGATATAAAAAGTGTAGCCTACGGCACCCGGGGTTCCCAATCAGTCTCCCGCACCGGTACTGACCAGGCCTGGCTCTGCTTAGCTTCCGAGGTCGGACGGGATCGGGCGCTCTCAGACCAGTATGGCCGTAGGCGAAGATTACCCTTCCGGGGAGCACTCTTAACCTGTCCGAAACCAGCTAAGGTGGCCGGATATAAAAAGTGAGCCTACAGAACCCGGGTTCCCAATCAGTCTCCCGCACCGGTGCTGACCAGGCCTGGCTCTGCTTAGCTTCCGAGGTCGGACGGGATCGGGCGCTCTCAGACCAGTATGGCCGTAGGCGAAGATTACTCTGCCGGGGAGCACTCTTAACCTGTCCGAAACCAGCTAAGGCGGCCGGATATAAAAAGGGTAGCCTACGGCACGCGGGATTCCCAATCAGTCTCCCGCACCGGTACTGACCAGGCCTGGCTCTGCTTAGCTTCAGAGGTCGGACGGGATCGGGCTCTTCAGACCAGTATGGCCGTAGGCGAAGATTACCCTGCCGGGGAGCACTCTTAACCTGTCCGAAACCAGCTAAGGTGGCCGGATATAAAAAGGGTAGCCTACGGCACCCGGGGTTCCCAATCAGTCTCCCGCACCGGTACTGACCAGGCCTGGCTCTGCTTAGCTTCCGAGGTCGGACGGAATCGGGCGCTCTCAGACCAGTATGGCCGTAGGCGAAGATTACTCTGCCGGGGAGCACTCTTAACCTGTTTGAAACCAGCTAAGGCGGCCAGATATAAAAAGTGTAGCCAACGGCACCCGGGGTTCCCAATCAGTCTCCCGCACCGGTACTGACCAGGCCTGGCTCTGCCTAGCTTCCGAGGTCGGACGGGATCGGGCGCTCTCAGACCAGTATGGCCGTAGGCAAAGATTACCCTGCCGGGGAGCACTCTTAAACTGTCCGAAACCAGCTAAGGCGGCCGGATATAAAAAGGGTAGCCTATGGCACCTGGGGTACCCAATCAGTCTCCCGCACCGGTACTGACCAGGCCTGGCTCTGCTTAGCTTCCGAGGTCAGACGGGATCGGGCGCTCTCAGACCAGTATGGCCGTAGGCGAAGATTACTCTGCCGGGGAGCACTCTTAACCTGTCCGAAACCAGCTAAGGCGGCCGGATATAAAAAGGGTAGCCTACGGCACCCGGGGTTCCCAATCAGTCTCCCGCACCGGTACTGACCAGGCCTGGCTCTGCTTAGCTTCCGAGGTCGGACGGGATCGGGCGCTCTCAGACCAGTATGGCCGTAGGCGAAGATTACTCTGCCGGGGAGCACTCTTAACCTGTCCGAAACCAGCTAAGGCGGCCGGATATAAAAAGGGTAGCCTACGGCACCCGGGGTTCCCAATCAGTCTCCCGCACCGGCACTGACCAGGCCTGGCTCTGCTTAGCTTCCGAGGTCGGACGGGATCGGGCGCTCTCAGACCAGTATGGCCGTAGGCGAAGATTACTCTGCCGTGGAGCACTCTTAACCTGTCCGAAACCAGCTAAGGCGGCCGGATATAAAAAGGGTAGCCAACGGCACACGGGGTTCCCAATCAGTCTCCCGCACCGGTACTGACCAGGCCTGGCACTGCTTAGCTTCCGAGGTCGGACGGGATCGGGCGCTCTCAGACCAGTATGGCCGTAGGCGAAGATTACCCTGCCGGGGAGCACTCTTAAACTGTCCGAAACCAGCTAAGGCGGCCGGATATAAAAAGGGTAGCCTACGGCACCCGTGGTTCCCAATCAGTCTCCCGCACCGGTACTGACCAGGCCTGGCTCTGCTTAGCTTCCGAGGTCGGACGGGATCGGGCGCTCTCAGACCAGTATGGCCGTAGGCGAAGATTACTCTGCCGGGGAGCACTCTTACCCTGTCCGAAACCAGCTAAGGCGGCCGGATTTAAAAAGGGTAGCCTACGGCACCCGGGGTTCCCAATCAGTCTCCCGCACCGGTACTGACCAGGCCTGGCTCTGCTTAGCTTCCGAGGTCGGACGGGATCGGGCGCTCTCAGACCAGTATGGCCGTAGGCGAAGATTACCCTGCCGGGGAGCACTCTTAACCTGTCCGAAACCAGCTAAGGCGGCCGGATATAAAAAGGGTAGCCTACGGCACCCGGGGTTCCCAATCAGTCTCCCGCACCGGTACTGACCAGGCCTGGCTCTGCTTAGCTTCCGAGGTCGGACGGGATCGGGCGCTCTCAGACCAGTATGGCCGTAGGCGAAGATTACCCTGCCGGGGAGCACTCTTAACCTGTCCGAAACCAGCTAAGGCGGCCGGATATAAAAAGGGTAGCCTACGGCACCCGGAGTTCCCAATCAGTCTCCCGCACCGGTACTGACCAGGCCTGGCTTTGCTTAGCTTCCGAGGTTGGACGGGATCGGCCGCTCTCAGACCAGTATGGCCGTAGGCGAAGATTACCCTGCCGGGGAGCACTCTTAACCTGTCCGAAACCAGCTAAGGCGGCCGGATTTAAAAAGTGTAGCCTACGGCACCCGGGGTTCCCAATCAGTCTCCCGCACCGGTACTGACCAGGACTGGCTCTGCTTAGCTTCCGAGGTCAGACGGGATCGGGCGCTCTCAGACCAGTATGGCCGTAGGCGAAGATTACCCTGCCGAGGAGCACTCTTAACCTGTCCGAAACCAGCTAAGGCGGCCGGATATAAAAAGGGTAGACTACGGCACCCGGGGTTCCCAATCAGTCTCCCGCACTGGTACTGACCAGGTCTGGCTCTACTTAGCTTCCGAGGTCGGACGGGATCGGGCGCTCTCAGACCAGTATGGCCGTAGGCAAAGATTACCCTGCCGGGGAGCACTCTTAAACTGTCCGAAACCAGCTAAGGCGGCCGGATATAAAAAGGGTAGCCTACGGCCCCCGGGGTTCCCAATCAGTCTCCCGCACCGGTACTGACCAGGCCTGGCTCTGCTTAGCTTCCGAGGTCGGACGGGATCGGGCGCTCTCAGACCAGTATGGGCGTAGGCGAAGATTACCCTGCCGGGGAGCACTCTTAACCTGTCCGAAACCAGCTAAGGCGGCCGGATATAAAAACAGAGCCTACGGCACCCGGAGTTCCCAATCAGTCTCCCGCACCGGTACTGACCAGGCCTGGCTCTGCTTAGCTTCCGAGGTCGGACGGGATCGGGCTCTCTCAGACCAGTATGGCCGTAGGCGAAGATTACCCTGCCGGGGAGCACTCTTAACCTGTCCGAAACCAGCTAAGGCGGCCGGATATAAAAAGGGTTTCCTACGGCACCCGGGGTTCCCAATCAGTCTCCCGCACCGGTACTGACCAGGCCTGGCTCTGCTTAGCTTCCGAGGTTGGACGGGATCGGCCGCTCTCAGACCAGTATGGCCGTAGGCGAAGATTACCCTGCCGGGGAGCACTCTTAACCTGTCCGAAACCAGCTAAGGCGGCCGGATATAAAAAGGGTAGACTACGGCACCCGGGGTTCCCAATCAGTCTCCCGCACTGGTACTGACCAGGTCTGGCTCTGCTTAGCTTCCGAGGTCGGGCGCTCTCAGACCAGTATGGCCGTAGGCAAAGATTACCCTGCCGGGGAGCACTCTTAAACTGTCCGAAACCAGCTAAGGCGGCCGGATATAAAAAGGGCAGCCTACGGCCCCCGGGGTTCCCAATCAGTCTCCCGCACCGGTACTGACCAGGCCTGGCTCTGCTTAGCTTCCGAGGTCGGACGGGATCGGGCGCTCTCAGACCAGTATGGCCGTAGGCGAAGATTACCCTGCCGGGGAGCACTCTTAACCTGTCCGAAACCAGCTAAGGCGGCCGGATATAAAAACAGAGCCTACGGCACCCGGAGTTCCCAATCAGTCTCCCGCACCGGTACTGACCAGGCCTGGCTCTGCTTAGCTTCCGAGGTCGGACGGGATCGGGCTCTCTCAGACCAGTATGGCCGTAGGCGAAGATTACCCTGCCGGGGAGCACTCTTAACCTGTCCGAAACCAGCTAAGGCGGCCGGATATAAAAAGGGTTGCCTACGGCACCCGGGGTTCCCAATCAGTCTCCCGCACCGGTACTGACCAGGCCTGGCTCTGCTTAGCTTCCGAGGTCGGACGGGATCGGGCGCTCTCAGAGCAGTATGGCCGTAGGCGAAGATTACCCTGCCGGGGAGCACTCTTAACCTGTCCGAAACCATCTAAGGCGGCCGGATATAAAAAGGGTTGCCTACGGCACCCGGGGTTCCCAATCAGTCTCCCGCACCGGTACTGACCAGGCCTGGCTCTGCTTAGCTTCCGAGGTCGGACGGGATCGGGCGCTCTCAGACCAGTATGGCCGTAGGCGAAGATTACTATGCCGGGGAGCACTCTTAACCTGTCCGAAACCAGCTAAGGCGGCCGGATATAAAAAGGGTAGCCTACGGCACCCGGGGTTCCCAATCAGTCTCCCGCACCGGTACTGACCAGGCCTGGCTCTGCTTAGCTTCCGAGGTCGGACGGGATCGGGCGCTCTCAGACCAGTATGGCCGTAGGCGAAGATTACCCTGCCGGGGAGCACTCTTAACCTGTCCGAAACCAGCTAAGGCGGCCGGATATAAAAAGTGTAGCCTACGGCACCCGGGGTTCCCAATCAGTCTCCCGCACCGGTACTGACCAGGCCTGGCTCTGCTTAGCTTCCGAGGTCGGACGGGATCGGGCGCTCTCAGACCAGTATGGCCGTAGGCGAAGATTACCCTTCCGGGGAGCACTCTTAACCTGTCCGAAACCAGCTAAGGCGGCCGGATATAAAAAGTGAGCCTACAGAACCCGGGTTCCCAATCAGTCTCCCGCACCGGTGCTGACCAGGCCTGGCTCTGCTTAGCTTCCGAGGTCGGACGGGATCGGGCGCTCTCAGACCAGTATGGCCGTAGGCGAAGATTACTCTGCCGGGGAGCACTCTTAACCTGTCCGAAACCAGCTAAGGCGGCCGGATATAAAAAGGGTAGCCTACGGCACGCGGGATTCCCAATCAGTCTCCCGCACCGGTACTGACCAGGCCTGGCTCTGCTTAGCTTCAGAGGTCGGACGGGATCGGGCTCTTCAGACCAGTATGGCCGTAGGCGAAGATTACGCTGCCGGGGAGCACTCTTAACCTGTCCGAAACCAGCTAAGGTGGCCGGATATAAAAAGGGTAGCCTACGGCACCCGGGGTTCCCAATCAGTCTCCAGCACCGGTACTGACCAGGCCTGGCTCTGCTTAGCTTCCGAGGTCGGACGGAATCGGGCGCTCTCAGACCAGTATGGCCGTAGGCGAAGATTACTCTGCCGGGGAGCACTCTTAACCTGTTTGAAACCAGCTAAGGCGGCCAGATATAAAAAGTGTAGCCAACGGCACCCGGGGTTCCCAATCAGTCTCCCGCACCGGTACTGACCAGGCCTGGCTCTGCCTAGCTTCCGAGGTCGGACGGGATCGGGCGCTCTCAGACCAGTATGGCCGTAGGCAAAGATTACCCTGCCGGGGAGCACTCTTAAACTGTCCGAAACCAGCTAAGGCGGCCGGATATAAAAAGGGTAGCCTATGGCACCTGGGGTACCCAATCAGTCTCCCGCACCGGTACTGACCAGGCCTGGCTCTGCTTAGCTTCCGAGGTCAGACGGGATCGGGCGCTCTCAGACCAGTATGGCCGTAGGCGAAGATTACTCTGCCGGGGAGCACTCTTAACCTGTCCGAAACCAGCTAAGGCGGCCGGATATAAAAAGGGTAGCCTACGGCACCCGGGGTTCCCAATCAGTCTCCCGCACCGGTACTGACCAGGCCTGGCTCTGCTTAGCTTCCGAGGTCGGACGGGATCGGGCGCTCTCAGACCAGTATGGCCGTAGGCGAAGATTACTCTGCCGGGGAGCACTCTTAACCTGTCCGAAACCAGCTAAGGCGGCCGGATATAAAAAGGGTAGCCTACGGCACCCGGGGTTCCCAATCAGTCTCCCGCACCGGCACTGACCAGGCCTGGCTCTGCTTAGCTTCCGAGGTCGGACGGGATCGGGCGCTCTCAGACCAGTATGGCCGTAGGCGAAGATTACTCTGCCGTGGAGCACTCTTAACCTGTCCGAAACCAGCTAAGGCGGCCGGATATAAAAAGGGTAGCCAACGGCACACGGGGTTCCCAATCAGTCTCCCGCACCGGTACTGACCAGGCCTGGCACTGCTTAGCTTCCGAGGTCGGACGGGATCGGGCGCTCTCAGACCAGTATGGCCGTAGGCGAAGATTACCCTGCCGGGGAGCACTCTTAAACTGTCCGAAACCAGCTAAGGCGGCCGGATATAAAAAGGGTAGCCTACGGCACCCGTGGTTCCCAATCAGTCTCCCGCACCGGTACTGACCAGGCCTGGCTCTGCTTAGCTTCCGAGGTCGGACGGGATCGGGCGCTCTCAGACCAGTATGGCCGTAGGCGAAGATTTCTCTGCCGGGGAGCACTCTTACCCTGTCCGAAACCAGCTAAGGCGGCCGGATTTAAAAAGGGTAGCCTACGGCACCCGGCGGTTCCCAATCAGTCTCCCGCACCGGTACTGACCAGGCCTGGCTCTGCTTAGCTTCCGAGGTCGGACGGGATCGGGCGCTCTCAGACCAGTATGGCCATAGGCGAAGATTACCCTGCCGGGGAGCACTCTTAACCTGACCGAAACCAGCTAAGGCTGCCGGATATAAAAAGGGTAGCCTACGGCACCCGGGGTTCCCAATCAGTCTCCCGCACCGGTACTGACCAGGCCTGGCTCTGCTTAGCTTCCGAGGTCGGACGGGATCGGGCGCTCTCAGACCAGTATGGCCGTAGGCGAAGATTTCCCTGCCGGGGAGCACTCTTAACCTGTCCGAAACCAGCTAAGGCGGCCGGATATAAAAAGTGTAGCCTACGGCACCCGGGGTTCCCAATCAGTCTCCCGCACCGGTACTGACCAGGCCTGGCTCTGCTTAGCTTCCGAGGTCGGACGGGATCGGGCGCTCTCAGACCAGTATGGCCGTAGGCGAAGATTACCCTGCCGGGGAGCACTCTTAACCTGTCCGAAACCAGCTAAGGCGGCCGGATATAAAAAGGGTAGCCTACGGCACCCGGGGTTCCCAATCAGTCTCCCGCACCGGTATTGACCAGGCCTGGCTCTGCTTATCTTCCGAGGTCGGACGGGATCGGGCGCTCTCAGACCAGTATGGCCGTAGGCGAAGATTACCCTGCCGGGGAGCACTCTTAACCTGTCCGAAACCAGCTAAGGCGGCCGGATATAAAAATGGTAGCCTACGGCACCCGGGGTTCCCAATCAGTCTCCCACACCGGTACTGACCAGGCCTGGCTCTGCTTAGCTTCCGAGGTCGGACGGGATCGGGCGCTCTCAGACCAGTATGGCCGTAGGCGAAGATTACCCTGCCAGGGAGCACTCTTAACTTGTCCAAAACCAGCTAAGGCGGCCGGATATAAAAAGGGAACCTACGGCACCCGGGGTTCCCAATCAGTCTCCCGCACCGGTACTGACCATGCCTGGCTCTGCTTAGCTTCCGATGTCAGACGTGATCGGGCGCTCTTAGACCAGTATGGCCGTAGGCGAAGATTCCCCTGCCGGGGAGCACTCTTAACCTGTCCGAAACCAGCTAAGGCGGCCGGATATAAAAAGGGTAGCCTACGGCACCCGGGGTTCCCAATCAGTCCCCCACACCGGTACTGACCAGGCCTGGCTCTGCTTAGCTTCCGAGGTCGGACGGGATCGGGCGCTCTCAGACCAGTACGGCCGTAGGCAAAGATTATCCTGCCGGGGAGCACTCTTAACCTGTCCGAAACCAGCTAAGGCGGCGGAATATAAAAAGGGTAGCCTACGGCACCCGGGGTTCCCAATCAGTCTCCCGCACCGGTACTGACCAGGCCTGGCTCTGCTTAGCTTCCAAGGTCGGACGTGATCGGGCGCTCTCAGACCAGTACGGTCGTAGGCGAAGATTCCCCTGCCGGGGAGCACTCTTAACCTGTCCGAAACCAGCTAAGGCGGCCGGATATAAAAAGGGTAGCCTACGGCACCCGGGGTTCCCAATCAGTCCCCCGCACCGGTACTGACCAGGCCTGGCTCTGCTTAGCTTCCGAGATCGGACGGGATCGGGCGCTCTCAGACCAGTATGGCCGTAGGCGAAAATTATCCTGCCGGGGAGCACTCTTAACCTGTCCGAAACCAGCTAAGGCGGCCGGATATAAAAAGGGAGCCTACGGCACGCGGGGTTCCCAATCAGTCTCCCGCACCGGTACTGACCAGGCCTGGCTCTGCTTAGCTTCCGAGGTCGGACGGGATCGGGCGCTCTCACACCAGTATGGCCGTAGGCGAAGATTACCCTGCCGGGGAGCACTCTTAACCTGTCCGAAACCAGCTAAGGCGGCCGGATATAAAAAGGGTAGCCTACGGCACCCGGGGTTCCCAATCAGTCTCCCGCACCGGTACTGACCAGGCCTGGCTCTGCTTAGCTTCCGAGGTCGGACGGGATCGGGCGCTCTCAGACCAGTATGGCCGTAGGCGAAGATTACCCTGCCGGGGAGCACTCTTACCCTGTCCGAAACCAGCTAAGGCGGCCGGATATAAAAAGGGTAGCCTACGGCACCCGGGGTTCCCAATCAGTCTCCCGCACCGGTACTGACCAGGCCTGGCTCTGCTTAGCTTCCGAGGTCGGACGGGATCGGGCGCTCTCAGACCAGTATGGCCTTAGGCGAAGATTACCCTGCCGGGGAGCACTCTTAACCTGTCCGAAACCAGCTAGGGCGGCCGGATATAAAAAGGGTAGCGTACGGCACCCGGGGTTCCCAATCAGTCTCCCGCACCGGTACTGACCAGGCCTGGCTCTGCTTAGCATTCGAGGTCGGACGGGATCGGGCGCTCTCAGACCAGTATGGCCGTAGGCGAAGATTACACTGCCGGGGAGCACTCTTAACCTGTCCGAAACCAGCTAAGGCGGCTGGATATAAAAAGGGTAGCCTACGGCACCCGGGGTTCCCAATCAGTCTCCCGCACCGGTACTGAACAGGCCTGGCTCTGCTTAGCTTCCGAGGTCGGACGGGATCGGGCGCTCTCAGACCAGTATGGCCATAGGCGAAGATTACCCTGCCGGGGAGCACTCTTAAACTGTCCGAAACCAGCTAAGGCGGCCCGATATAAAAAGGGTAGCCTACGGCACCCGGGGTTCCCAATCAGTCTCCCGCACCGGTACTGACCAGGCCTGGCTCTGCTTAGCTTCCAAGGTCGGACGGGATCGGGCGCTCTCAGACCAGTATGGCCGTAGGCGAAGATTACCCTGCCGGGGAGCACTCTTACCCTGTCCGAAACCAGCTAAGGCGGCCGGATATAAAAAGGGTAGCCTACGGCACCCGGGGTTCCCAATCAGTCTCCCGCACCGGTACTGACCAGGCCTGGCTCTGCTTAGCTTCCGAGGTCGGACGGGATCGGGCGCTCTCAGACCAGTATGGCCGTAGGCGAAGATTACCCTGCCGGGGAGCACTCTTACCCTGTCCGAAACCAGCTAAGGCGGCCGGATATAAAAAGGGTAGCCTACGGCACCCGGGGTTCCCAATCAGTCTCCCGCACCGGTACTGACCAGGCCTGGCTCTGCTTAGCTTCCGAGGTCGGACGGGATCGGGCGCTCTCAGACCAGTATGGCCGTAGGCGAAGATTACCCTGCCGGGGAGCACTCTTACCCTGTCCGAAACCAGCTAAGGCTGCCGGATATAAAAAGTGTAGCCTACGGCACCCTGGGTTCCCAATCAGTCTCCCGCACCGGTACTGACCAGGCCTGGCTCTGCTTAGCTTCCGAGGTCGGACGGGATCGGGCGCTCTCAGACCAGTATGGCCGTAGGCGAAGATTACCCTGCCGGGGAGCACTCTTAACCTGTCCGAAACCAGCTAAGGCGGCCGGATATAAAAAGGGAGCCTACGGCACCCGCGGTTCCCAATCAGTCTCCCGCACCAGTACTGACCAGGCCTGGCTCTGCTTAGCTTCCGAGGTCGGACGGGATCAGGCGCTCTCAGACCAGTATGGCCGTAGGCGATGATTACCCTGCCGGGGAGCACTCTTAACCTGTCCGAAACCAGCTAAGGCGGCTGGATATAAAAAGGGTAGCCTACATCACCCGGAGTTCCCAATCAGTCTCCCGCACCGGTACTGACCAGGCCTGGCTCTGCTTAGCTTCCGAGGTCGGACGGGATCGGGCGCTCTCAGACCAGTATGGCCGTAGGCGAAGATTACCTTGCCGGGGAGCACTCTTACCCTGTCCGAAACCAGCTAAGGCGGCCGGATATAAAAAGGGCAGCCTACGGCCCCCGGGGTTCCCAATCAGTCTCCCGCACCGGTACTGACCAGGCCTGGCTCTGCTTAGCTTCCGAGGTCGGACGGGATCGGGCGCTCTCAGACCAGTATGGCCGTAGGCGAAGATTACCCTGCTGGGGAGCACTCTTAACCTGTCCGAAACCATCTAAGGCGGCCGGATATAAAAAGGGTTGCCTACGGCACCCGGGGTTCCCAATCAGTCTCCCGCACCGGTACTGACCAGGCCTGGCTCTGCTTAGCTTCCGAGGTCGGACGGGATCGGGCGCTCTCAGACCAGTATGGCCGTAGGCGAAGATTACTATGCCGGGGAGCACTCTTAACCTGTCCGAAACCAGCTAAGGCGGCCGGATATAAAAAGGGTAGCCTACGGCACCCGGGGTTCCCAATCAGTCTCCCGCACCGGTACTGACCAGGCCTGGCTCTGCTTAGCTTCCGAGGTCGGACGGGATCGGGCGCTCTCAGACCAGTATGGCCGTAGGCGAAGATTACCCTGCCGGGGAGCACTCTTAACCTGTCCGAAACCAGCTAAGGCGGCCGGATATAAAAAGTGTAGCCTACGGCACCCGGGGTTCCCAATCAGTCTCCCGCACCGGTACTGACCAGGCCTGGCTCTGCTTAGCTTCCGAGGTCGGACGGGATCGGGCGCTCTCAGACCAGTATGGCCGTAGGCGAAGATTACCCTTCCGGGGAGCACTCTTAACCTGTCCGAAACCAGCTAAGGCGGCCGGATATAAAAAGTGAGCCTACAGAACCCGGGTTCCCAATCAGTCTCCCGCACCGGTGCTGACCAGGCCTGGCTCTGCTTAGCTTCCGAGGTCGGACGGGATCGGGCGCTCTCAGACCAGTATGGCCGTAGGCGAAGATTACTCTGCCGGGGAGCACTCTTAACCTGTCCGAAACCAGCTAAGGCGGCCGGATATAAAAAGGGTAGCCTACGGCACGCGGGATTCCCAATCAGTCTCCCGCACCGGTACTGACCAGGCCTGGCTCTGCTTAGCTTCAGAGGTCGGACGGGATCGGGCTCTTCAGACCAGTATGGCCGTAGGCGAAGATTACCCTGCCGGGGAGCACTCTTAACCTGTCCGAAACCAGCTTAGGTGGCCGGATATAAAAAGGGTAGCCTACGGCACCCGGGGTTCCCAATCAGTCTCCCGCACCGGTACTGACCAGGCCTGGCTCTGCTTAGCTTCCGAGGTCGGACGGAATCGGGCGCTCTCAGACCAGTATGGCCGTAGGCGAAGATTACTCTGCCGGGGAGCACTCTTAACCTGTTTGAAACCAGCTAAGGCGGCCAGATATAAAAAGTGTAGCCAACGGCACCCGGGGTTCCCAATCAGTCTCCCGCACCGGTACTGACCAGGCCTGGCTCTGCCTAGCTTCCGAGGTCGGACGGGATCGGGCGCTCTCAGACCAGTATGGCCGTAGGCAAAGATTACCATGCCGGGGAGCACTCTTAAACTGTCCGAAACCAGCTAAGGCGGCCGGATATAAAAAGGGTAGCCTATGGCACCTGGGGTACCCAATCAGTCTCCCGCACCGGTACTGACCAGGCCTGGCTCTGCTTAGCTTCCGAGGTCAGACGGGATCGGGCGCTCTCAGACCAGTATGGCCGTAGGCGAAGATTACTCTGCCGGGGAGCACTCTTAACCTGTCCGAAACCAGCTAAGGCGGCCGGATATAAAAAGGGTAGCCTACGGCACCCGGGGTTCCCAATCAGTCTCCCGCACCGGTACTGACCAGGCCTGGCTCTGCTTAGCTTCCGAGGTCGGACGGGATCGGGCGCTCTCAGACCAGTATGGCCGTAGGTGAAGATTACCCTGCCGGGGAGCACTCTTAACCTGTCCGAAACCAGCTAAGGCGGCCGGATATAAAAAGGGTAGCCTACGGCACCCGGGGTTCCCAATCAGTCTCCCGCACCGGCACTGACCAGGCCTGGCTCTGCTTAGCTTCCGAGGTCGGACGGGATCGGGCGGTCTCAGACCAGTATGGCCGTAGGCGAAGATTACTCTGCCGTGGAGCACTCTTAACCTGTCCGAAACCAGCTAAGGCGGCCGGATATAAAAAGGGTAGCCAACGGCACACGGGGTTCCCAATCATTCTGCCGCACCGGTACTGACCAGGCCTGGCACTGCTTAGCTTCCGAGGTCGGACGGGATCGGGCGCTCTCAAACCAGTATGG
This sequence comes from Pelodytes ibericus, assembly GCA_036172795.1. Lineage (NCBI taxonomy): Eukaryota > Metazoa > Chordata > Amphibia > Anura > Pelodytidae > Pelodytes > Pelodytes ibericus. Next base: position 20,991,722 of record CM069867.1, read on the forward strand.
CCGTAGGCGAAGATTAGCCTGCCGGGGAGCACTCTTAACCTGTCCGAAACCAGCTAAGGCGGCCGGATATAAAAAGGGTAGCCTACGGCACCCGGGGTTCCCAATCAGTCTCCCGCACCGGTACTGACCAGGCCTGGCACTGCTTAGCTTCCGAGGTCGGACGGGATCGGGCGCTCTCAGACCTGTATGGCCGTAGGCGAAGATTACTCGGCCGGGGAGCACTCTTAACCTGTCCGAAACCAGCTAAGGCGGCCGGATATAAAAAGGGAGCCTACGGCACCCGCGGTTCACAATCAGTCTCCCGCACCGGTACTGACCAGGCCTGGCTCTGCTTAGCTTCCGAGGTCGGACGGGATCAGGCGCTCTCAGACCAGTATGGCCGTAGGCGAAGATTACCCTGCCGGGGAGCACTCTTAACCTGTCCGAAACCAGCTAAGGCGGCCGGATATAAAAAGGGTAGCCTACGGCACCCGGGGTTCCCAATCAGTCTCCCGCACAGGCACTGACCAGGCCTGGCTCTGCTTAGCTTCCGAGGTCGGACGGGATCGGGCGGTCTCAGACCAGTATGGCCGTAGGCGAAGATTACTCTGCCGTGGAGCACTCTTAACCTGTCCGAAACCAGCTAAGGCGGCCGGATATAAAAAGGGTAGCCAACGGCACACGGGGTTCCCAATCATTCTGCCGCACCGGTACTGACCAGGCCTGGCACTGCTTAGCTTCCGAGGTCGGACGGGATCGGGCGCTCTCAGACCAGTATGGCCGTAGGCGAAGATTAGCCTGCCGGGGAGCACTCTTAACCTGTCCGAAACCAGCTAAGGCGGCCGGATATAAAAAGGGTAGCCTACGGCACCCGGGGTTCCCAATCAGTCTCCCGCACCGGTACTGACCAGGCCTGGCACTGCTTAGCTTCCGAGGTCGGACGGGATCGGGCGCTCTCAGACCTGTATGGCCGTAGGCGAAGATTACTCGGCCGGGGAGCACTCTTAACCTGTCCGAAACCAGCTAAGGCGGCCGGATATAAAAAGGGAGCCTACGGCACCCGCGGTTCACAATCAGTCTCCCGCACCGGTACTGACCAGGCCTGGCTCTGCTTAGCTTCCGAGGTCGGACGGGATCAGGCGCTCTCAGACCAGTATGGCCGTAGGCGAAGATTACCCTGCCGGGGAGCACTCTTAACCTGTCCGAAACCAGCTAAGGCGGCTGGATATAAAAAGGGTAGCCTACATCACCCGGAGTTCCCAATCAGTCTCCCGCACCGGTACTGACCAGGCCTGGCTCTGCTTAGCTTCCGAGGTCGGACGGGATCGGGCGCTCTCAGACCAGTATGGCCGTAGGCGAAGATTACCTTGCCGGGGAGCACTCTTACCCTGTCCGAAACCAGCTAAGGCGGCCGGATATAAAAAGGGTAGCCTACGGCACCCGGGGTTCCCAATCAGTCTCCCGTACCGGTACTGACCAGGCCTGGCTCTGCTTAGCTTCCGAGGTCGGACGGGATCGGGCGCTCTCAGACCAGTATGGCCGTAGGCGAAGATTAGCCTGCCGGGGAGCACTCTTAACCTGTCCGAAACCAGCTAAGGCGGCCGGATATAAAAAGGGTAGCCTACGGCACCCGGGGTTCCCAATCAGTCTCCCGCACCGGCACTGACCAGGCCTGGCTCTGCTTAGCTTCCGAGGTCGGACGGGATCGGGCGGTCTCAGACCAGTATGGCCGTAGGCGAAGATTACTCTGCCGTGGAGCACTCTTAACCTGTCCGAAACCAGCTAAGGCGGCCGGATATAAAAAGGGTAGCCAACGGCACACGGGGTTCCCAATCATTCTGCCGCACCGGTACTGACCAGGCCTGGCACTGCTTAGCTTCCGAGGTCGGACGGGATCGGGCGCTCTCAGACCAGTATGGCCGTAGGCGAAGATTAGCCTGCCGGGGAGCACTCTTAACCTGTCCGAAACCAGCTAAGGCGGCCGGATATAAAAAGGGTAGCCTACGGCACCCGGGGTTCCCAATCAGTCTCCCGCACCGGTACTGACCAGGCCTGGCACTGCTTAGCTTCCGAGGTCGGACGGGATCGGGCGCTCTCAGACCTGTATGGCCGTAGGCGAAGATTACTCGGCCGGGGAGCACTCTTAACCTGTCCGAAACCAGCTAAGGCGGCCGGATATAAAAAGGGAGCATACGGCACCCGCGGTTCACAATCAGTCTCCCGCACCGGTACTGACCAGGCCTGGCTCTGCTTAGCTTCCGAGGTCGGACGGGATCAGGCGCTCTCAGACCAGTATGGCCGTAGGCGAAGATTACCCTGCCGGGGAGCACTCTTAACCTGTCCGAAACCAGCTAAGGCGGCTGGATATAAAAAGGGTAGCCTACATCACCCGGAGTTCCCAATCAGTCTCCCGCACCGGTACTGACCAGGCCTGGCTCTGCTTAGCTTCCGAGGTCGGACGGGATCGGGCGCTCTCAGACCAGTATGGCCGTAGGCGAAGATTACCTTGCCGGGGAGCACTCTTACCCTGTCCGAAACCAGCTAAGGCGGCCGGATATAAAAAGGGTAGCCTACGGCACCCGGGGTTCCCAATCAGTCTCCCGTACCGGTACTGACCAGGCCTGGCTCTGCTTAGCTTCCGAGGTCGGACGGGATCGGGCGCTCTCAGACCAGTATGGCCGTAGGCGAAGATTAGCCTGCCGGGGAGCACTCTTAACCTGTCCGAAACCAGCTAAGGCGGCCGGATATAAAAAGGGTAGCCTACGGCACCCGGGGTTCCCAATCAGTCTCCCGCACCGGTACTGACCAGGCCTGGCACTGCTTAGCTTCCGAGGTCGGACGGGATCGGGCGCTCTCAGACCTGTATGGCCGTAGGCGAAGATTACTCGGCCGGGGAGCACTCTTAACCTGTCCGAAACCAGCTAAGGCGGCCGGATATAAAAAGGGAGCCTACGGCACCCGCGGTTCCCAATCAGTCTCCCGCACCGGTACTGACCAGGCCTGGCTCTGCTTAGCTTCCGAGGTCGGACGGGATAAGGCGCTCTCAGACCAGTATGGCCGTAGGCGAAGATTACCCTGCCGGGGAGCACTCTTAACCTGTCCGAAACCAGTTAAGGCGGACGGATATAAAAAGGATAGCCTACGGCATCCGGGGTTCCCAATCAGTCTCCCGCACCGGTACTGACCAGGCCTGGCTCTGCTTAGCTTCCGAGGTCGGACGGGATCGGGCGCTCTCAGACCAGTATGGCCGTAGGCGAAGATTACACTGCCGGGGAGCACTCTTAACCTGTCCGAAACCAGCTAAGGCGGCCGGATATAAAAAGTGTAGCCTACGGCACCCGGGGTTCCCAATCAGTCTCCCGCACCGGTACTGACCAGGCCTGGCTCTGCTTAGCTTCCGAGGTCGGACGGGATCAGGCGCTCTCAGACCAGTATGGCCGTAGGCGAAGATTACCCTGCCGGGGAGCACTCTTAAACTGTCCGAAACCAGCTAAGGCGGCCGGATATAAAAAGGGTAGCCTTCGGCACCCGGGGTTCCCAATCAGTCTCCCGCACCGGTACTGACCAGGCCGGGCTCTGCTTAGCTTCCGATGTCGGACGGGATCGGGCGCTCTCAGACCAGTATGGCCGTAGGCGAAGATTACCCTGCCGTGGAGCACTCTTAAACTGTCCGAAACCAGCTAAGGCGGCCGGATATAAAAAGGGTAGCCTACGGCACCCGGGGTTCCCAATCAGTCTCCAGCACCGGTACTGACCAGGCCTGGCTCTGCTTAGCTTCCGAGGTCGGACGGGATCGGGCGCTCTCAGACCAGTATGGCCGTAGGCGAAGATTTCCCTGCCGGGGAGCACTCTTAACCTGTCCGAAACCAGCTAAGGCGGCCGGATATAAAAAGGGTAGCCTACGGCACCCGGGGTTCCCAATCAGTCTCCCGCACCGGTACTGACCTGGCCTGGCTCTGCTTAGTTTCCGAGGTCGGACGGGATCGGGCGCTCTCATACCGTTTTTGGCCGTAGGCGAAGATTACCCTGCCGGGGAGCACTCTTAACCTGTCCGAAACCAGCTAAGGCGGCCGGATATAAAAAGGGTAGCCTACGGCACCCGGTGGTTCCCAATCAGTCTCCCGCACCGGTACTGACCAGGCCTGGCTCTGCTTAGCTTACGAGGTCGGACGGGATCGGGCGCTCTCAGACCAGTATGGCCGCAGGCGAAGATTACCCTGCCGGGGAGCACTCTTAACCTGTCCGAAACCAGCTAAGGCGGCCGGATATAAAAAGGGAGCCTACGGCACCCGGGGTTCCCAATCAGTCTCCCGCACCGGTACTGACCAGGCCTGGCTCTGCTTAGCTTCCGAGGTCGGACGGGATCGGGCGCTCTCAGACCAGTATGGCCGTAGGCGAAGATTACCCTGCCGGGGAGCACTCTTACCCTGTCCGAAACCAGCTAAGGCGGCCGGATATAAAAAGGGTAGCCTACATCACCCGGAGTTCCCAATCAGTCTCCCGCACCGGTACTGACCAGGCCTGGCTCTGCTTAGCTTCCGAGGTCGGACGGGATCGGGCGCTCTCAGACCAGTATGGCCGTAGGCGAAGATTACCTTGCCGGGGAGCACTCTTACCCTGTCCGAAACCAGCTAAGGCGGCCGGATATAAAAAGGGCAGCCTTCGGCCCCCGGGGTTCCCAATCAGTCTCCCGCACCGGTACTGACCAGGCCTGGCTCTGCTTAGCTTCCGAGGTCGGACGGGATCGGGCGCTCTCAGACCAGTATGGCCGTAGGCGAAGATTACCCTGCCGGGGAGCACTCTTAACCTGTCCGAAACCAGCTAAGGCGGCCGGATATAAAAACAGAGCCTACGGCACCCGGAGTTCCCAATCAGTCTCCCGCACCGGTACTGACCAGGCCTGGCTCTGCTTAGCTTCCGAGGTCGGACGGGATCGGGCTCTCTCAGACCAGTATGGCCGTAGGCGAAGATTACCCTGCCGGGGAGCACTCTTAACCTGTCCGAAACCAGCTAAGGCGGCCGGATATAAAAAGGGTTGCCTACGGCACCCGGGGTTCCCAATCAGTCTCCCGCACCGGTACTGACCAGGCCTGGCTCTGCTTAGCTTCCGAGGTCGGACGGGATCGGGCGCTCTCAGAGCAGTATGGCCGTAGGCGAAGATTACCCTGCTGGGGAGCACTCTTAACCTGTCCGAAACCATCTAAGGCGGCCGGATATAAAAAGGGTTGCCTACGGCACCCGGGGTTCCCAATCAGTCTCCCGCACCGGTACTGACCAGGCCTGGCTCTGCTTAGCTTCCGAGGTCGGACGGGATCGGGCGCTCTCAGACCAGTATGGCCGTAGGCGAAGATTACTATGCCGGGGAGCACTCTTAACCTGTCCGAAACCAGCTAAGGCGGCCGGATATAAAAAGGGTAGCCTACGGCACCCGGGGTTCCCAATCAGTCTCCCGCACCGGTACTGACCAGGCCTGGCTCTGCTTAGCTTCCGAGGTCGGACGGGATCGGGCGCTCTCAGACCAGTATGGCCGTAGGCGAAGATTACCCTGCCGGGGAGCACTCTTAACCTGTCCGAAACCAGCTAAGGCGGCCGGATATAAAAAGTGTAGCCTACGGCACCCGGGGTTCCCAATCAGTCTCCCGCACCGGTACTGACCAGGCCTGGCTCTGCTTAGCTTCCGAGGTCGGACGGGATCGGGCGCTCTCAGACCAGTATGGCCGTAGGCGAAGATTACCCTTCCGGGGAGCACTCTTAACCTGTCCGAAACCAGCTAAGGCGGCCGGATATAAAAAGTGAGCCTACAGAACCCGGGTTCCCAATCAGTCTCCCGCACCGGTGCTGACCAGGCCTGGCTCTGCTTAGCTTCCGAGGTCGGACGGGATCGGGCGCTCTCAGACCAGTATGGCCGTAGGCGAAGATTACTCTGCCGGGGAGCACTCTTAACCTGTCCGAAACCAGCTAAGGCGGCCGGATATAAAAAGGGTAGCCTACGGCACGCGGGATTCCCAATCAGTCTCCCGCACCGGTACTGACCAGGCCTGGCTCTGCTTAGCTTCAGAGGTCGGACGGGATCGGGCTCTTCAGACCAGTATGGCCGTAGGCGAAGATTACCCTGCCGGGGAGCACTCTTAACCTGTCCGAAACCAGCTAAGGTGGCCGGATATAAAAAGGGTAGCCTACGGCACCCGGGGTTCCCAATCAGTCTCCCGCACCGGTACTGACCAGGCCTGGCTCTGCTTAGCTTCCGAGGTCGGACGGAATCGGGCGCTCTCAGACCAGTATGGCCGTAGGCGAAGATTACTCTGCCGGGGAGCACTCTTAACCTGTTTGAAACCAGCTAAGGCGGCCAGATATAAAAAGTGTAGCCAACGGCACCCGGGGTTCCCAATCAGTCTCCCGCACCGGTACTGACCAGGCCTGGCTCTGCCTAGCTTCCGAGGTCGGACGGGATCGGGCGCTCTCAGACCAGTATGGCCGTAGGCAAAGATTACCCTGCCGGGGAGCACTCTTAAACTGTCCGAAACCAGCTAAGGCGGCCGGATATAAAAAGGGTAGCCTATGGCACCTGGGGTACCCAATCAGTCTCCCGCACCGGTACTGACCAGGCCTGGCTCTGCTTAGCTTCCGAGGTCAGACGGGATCGGGCGCTCTCAGACCAGTATGGCCGTAGGCGAAGATTACTCTGCCGGGGAGCACTCTTAACCTGTCCGAAACCAGCTAAGGCGGCCGGATATAAAAAGGGTAACCTACGGCACCCGGGGTTCCCAATCAGTCTCCCGCACCGGTACTGACCAGGCCTGGCTCTGCTTAGCTTCCGAGGTCGGACGGGATCGGGCGCTCTCAGACCAGTATGGCCGTAGGCGAAGATTACCCTGCCGGGGAGCACTCTTAACCTGTCCGAAACCAGCTAAGGCGGCCGGATATAAAAAGGGTAGCCTACGGCACCCGGGGTTCCCAATCAGTCTCCCGCACCGGCACTGACCAGGCCTGGCTCTGCTTAGCTTCCGAGGTCGGACGGGATCGGGCGGTCTCAGACCAGTATGGCCGTAGGCGAAGATTACTCTGCCGTGGAGCACTCTTAACCTGTCCGAAACCAGCTAAGGCGGCCGGATATAAAAAGGGTAGCCAACGGCACACGGGGTTCCCAATCATTCTGCCGCACCGGTACTGACCAGGCCTGGCACTGCTTAGCTTCCGAGGTCGGACGGGATCGGGCGCTCTCAGACCAGTATGGCCGTAGGCGAAGATTACCCTGCCGGGGAGCACTCTTAAACTGTCCGAAACCAGCTAAGGCGGCCGGATATAAAAAGGGTAGCCTACGACACCCGTGGTTCCCAATCAGTCTCCCGCACCGGTACTGACCAGGCCTGGCTCTGCTTAGCTTCCGAGGTCGGACGGGATCGGGCGCTCTCAGACCAGTATGGCCGTAGGCGAAGATTACTCTGCCGGGGAGCACTCTTACCCTGTCCGAAACCAGCTAAGGCGGCCGGATTTAAAAAGGGTAGCCTACGGCACCCGGGGTTCCCAATCAGTCTCCCGCACCGGTACTGACCAGGCCTGGCTCTGCTTAGCTTCCGAGGTCGGACGGGATCGGGCGCTCTCAGACCAGTATGGCCATAGGCGAAGATTACCCTGCCGGGGAGCACTCTTAACCTGACCGAAACCAGCTAAGGCTGCCGGATATAAAAAGGGTAGCCTACGGCACCCGGGGTTCCCAATCAGTCTCCCGCACCGGTACTGACCAGGCCTGGCTCTGCTTAGCTTCCGAGGTCGGACGGGATCGGGCGCTCTCAGACCAGTATGGCCGTAGGCGAAGATTACCCTGCCGGGGAGCACTCTTAACCTGTCCGAAACCAGCTAAGGCGGCCGGATATAAAAAGTGTAGCCTACGGCACCCGGGGTTCCCAATCAGTCTCCCGCACCGGTACTGACCAGGCCTGGCTCTGCTTAGCTTCCGAGGTCGGACGGGATCGGGCGCTCTCAGACCAGTATGGCCGTAGGCGAAGATTACCCTGCCGGGGAGCACTCTTAACCTGTCCGAAACCAGCTAAGGCGGCCGGATATAAAAAGGGTAGCCTACGGCACCCGGGGTTCCCAATCAGTCTCCCGCACCGGTATTGACCAGGCCTGGCTCTGCTTAGCTTCCGAGGTCGGACGGGATCGGGCGCTCTCAGACCAGTATGGCCGTAGGCGAAGATTACCCTGCCGGGGAGCACTCTTAACCTGTCCGAAACCAGCTAAGGCGGCCGGATATAAAAATGGTAGCCTACGGCACCCGGGGTTCCCAATCAGTCTCCCACACCGGTACTGACCAGGCCTGGCTCTGCTTAGCTTCCGAGGTCGGACGGGATCGGGCGCTCTCAGACCAGTATGGCCGTAGGCGAAGATTACCCTGCCAGGGAGCACTCTTAACTTGTCCAAAACCAGCTAAGGCGGCCGGATATAAAAAGGGAACCTACGGCACCCGGGGTTCCCAATCAGTCTCCCGCACCGGTACTGACCATGCCTGGCTCTGCTTAGCTTCCGATGTCAGACGTGATCGGGCGCTCTTAGACCAGTATGGCCGTAGGCGAAGATTCCCCTGCCGGGGAGCACTCTTAACCTGTCCGAAACCAGCTAAGGCGGCCGTATATAAAAAGGGTAGCATACGGCACCCGGGGTTCCCAATCAGTCCCCCGCACCGGTACTGACCAGGCCTGGCTCTGCTTAGCTTCCGAGGTTGGACGGGATCGGGCGCTCTCAGACCAGTATGGCCGTAGGCGAAGATTACCCTGCCGGGGAGCACTCTTAACCTGTCCGAAACCAGCTAAGGCGGCCGGATATAAAAAGGGTAGCATACGGCACCCGGGGTTCCCAATCAGTCCCCCGCACCGGTACTGACCAGGCCTGGCTCTGCTTAGCTTCCGAGGTCGGACGGGATCAGGCGCTCTCAGACCAGTACGGCCGTAGGCGAAGATTATCCTGCCGGGGAGCACTCTTAACCTGTCCGAAACCAGCTAAGGCGGCGGAATATAAAAAGGGTAGCCTACGGCACCCGGGGTTCCCAATCAGTCTCCCGCACCGGTACTGACCAGGCCTGGCTCTGCTTAGCTTCCGAGGTCGGACGGGATCGGGCGCTCTCAGACCAGTACGGCCGTAGGCGAAGATTCCCCTGCCGGGGAGCACTCTTAACCTGTCCGAAACCAGCTAAGGCGGCCGGATATAAAAAGGGTAGCCTACGGCACCCGGGGTTCCCAATCAGTCCCCCGCACCGGTACTGACCAGGCCTGGCTCTGCTTAGCTTCCGAGGTCGGACGGGATCGGGCGCTCTCAGACCAGTATGGCCGTAGGCGAAAATTACCCTGCCGGGGAGCACTCTTAACCTGTCCGAAACCAGCTAAGGCGGCCGGATATAAAAAGGGAGCCTACGGCACGCGGGGTTCCCAATCAGTCTCCCGCACCGGTACTGACCAGGCCTGGCTCTGCTTAGCTTCCGAGGTCGGACGGGATCGGGCGCTCTCACACCAGTATGGCCGTAGGCGAAGATTACCCTGCCGGGGAGCACTCTTAACCTGTCCGAAACCAGCTAAGGCGGCCGGATATAAAAAGGGTAGCCTACGGCACCCGGGGTTCCCAATCAGTCTCCCGCACCGGTACTGACCAGGCCTGGCTCTGCTTAGCTTCCGAGGTCGGACGGGATCGGGCGCTCTCAGACCAGTATGGCCGTAGGCGAAGATTACCCTGCCGGGGAGCACTCTTACCCTGTCCGAAACCAGCTAAGGCGGCCGGATATAAAAAGGGTAGCCTACGGCACCCGGGGTTCCCAATCAGTCTCCCGCACCGGTACTGACCAGGCCTGGCTCTGCTTAGCTTCCGAGGTCGGACGGGATCGGGCGCTCTCAGACCAGTATGGCCATAGGCGAAGATTACCCTGCCGGGGAGCACTCTTAAACTGTCCGAAACCAGCTAAGGCGGCCCGATATAAAAAGGGTAGCCTACGGCACCCGGGGTTCCCAATCAGTCTCCCGCACCGGTACTGACCAGGCCTGGCTCTGCTTTGCTTCCAAGGTCGGACGGGATCGGGCGCTCTCAGACCAGTATGGCCGTAGGCGAAGATTACCCTGCCGGGGAGCACTCTTACCCTGTCCGAAACCAGCTAAGGCGGCCGGATATAAAAAGGGTAGCCTACGGCACCCGGGGTTCCCAATCAGTCTCCCGCACCGGTACTGACCAGGCCTGGCTCTGCTTAGCTTCCGAGGTCGGACGGGATCGGGCGCTCTCAGACCAGTATGGCCGTAGGCGAAGATTACCCTGCCGGGGAGCACTCTTACCCTGTCCGAAACCAGCTAAGGCGGCCGGATATAAAAAGGGTAGCCTACGGCACCCGGTGTTCCCAATCAGTCTCCCGCACCGGTACTGACCAGGCCTGGCTCTGCTTAGCTTCCGAGGTCGGACGGGATCGGGCGCTCTCAGACCAGTATGGCCGTAGGCGAAGATTACCCTGCCGGGGAGCACTCTTACCCTGTCCGAAACCAGCTAAGGCTGCCGGATATAAAAAGTGTAGCCTACGGCACCCTGGGTTCCCAATCAGTCTCCCGCACCGGTACTGACCAGGCCTGGCTCTGCTTAGCTTCCGAGGTCGGACGGGATCGGGCGCTCTCAGACCAGTATGGCCGTAGGCGAAGATTACCCTGCCGGGGAGCACTCTTAACCTGTCCGAAACCAGCTAAGGCGGCCGGATATAAAAAGGGATCCTACGGCACCCGCGGTTCCCAATCAGTCTCCCGCACCAGTACTGACCAGGCCTGGCTCTGCTTAGCTTCCGAGGTCGGACGGGATCAGGCGCTCTCAGACCAGTATGGCCGTAGGCGAAGATTACCCTGCCGGGGAGCACTCTTAACCTGTCCGAAACCAGCTAAGGCGGCTGGATATAAAAAGGGTAGCCTACATCACCCGGAGTTCCCAATCAGTCTCCCGCACCGGTACTGACCAGGCCTGGCTCTGCTTAGCTTCCGAGGTCGGACGGGATCGGGCGCTCTCAGACCAGTATGGCCGTAGGCGAAGATTACCTTGCCGGGGAGCACTCTTACCCTGTCCGAAACCAGCTAAGGCGGCCGGATATAAAAAGGGTAGCCTACGGCACCCGGGGTTCCCAATCAGTCTCCCGTACCGGTACTGACCAGGCCTGGCTCTGCTTAGCTTCCGAGGTCGGACGGGATCGGGCGCTCTCAGACCAGTATGGCCGTAGGCGAAGATTAGCCTGCCGGGGAGCACTCTTAACCTGTCCGAAACCAGCTAAGGCGGCCGGATCTAAAAAGGGTAGCCTACGGCACCCGGGGTTCCCAATCAGTCTCCCGCACCGGTACTGACCAGGCCTGGCACTGCTTAGCTTCCGAGGTCGGACGGGATCGGGCGCTCTCAGACCAGTATGGCCGTAGGCGAAGATTACTCGGCCGGGGAGCACTCTTAACCTGTCCGAAACCAGCTAAGGCGGCCGGATATAAAAAGGGAGCCTACGGCACCCGCGGTTCCCAATCAGTCTCCCGCACCGGTACTGACCAGGCCTGGCTCTGCTTAGCTTCCGAGGTCGGACGGGATAAGGCGCTCTCAGACCAGTATGGCCGTAGGCGAAGATTACCCTGCCGGGGAGCACTCTTAACCTGTCCGAAACCAGTTAAGGCGGACGGATATAAAAAGTGTAGCCTACGGCACCCGGGGTTCCCAATCAGTCTCCCGCACCGGTACTGACCAGGCCTGGCTCTGCTTAGCTTCCGAGGTCGGACGGGATCGGGCGCTCTCAGACCAGTATGGCCGTAAGCGAAGATTACCCTGCCGGGGAGCACTCTTAAACTGTCCGAAACCAGCTAAGGCGGCCGGATATAAAAAGGGAGCCTACGGCACCCGCGGTTCCCAATCAGTCTCCCGCACCGGTACTGACCAGGCCTGGCTCTGCTTAGCTTCCGAGGTCGGACGGGATCAGGCGCTCTCAGACCAGTATGGCCGTAGGCGAAGATTACCCTGCCGGGGAGCACTCTTAACCTGTCCGAAACCAGCTAAGGCGGCTGGATATAAAAAGGGTAGCCTACATCACCCGGAGTTCCCAATCAGTCTCCCGCACCGGTACTGACCAGGCCTGGCTCTGCTTAGCTTCCGAGGTCGGACGGGATCGGGCGCTCTCAGACCAGTATGGCCGTAGGCGAAGATTACCTTGCCGGGGAGCACTCTTACCCTGTCCGAAACCAGCTAAGGCGGCCGGATATAAAAAGGGTAGCCTACGGCACCCGGGGTTCCCAATCAGTCTCCCGTACCGGTACTGACCAGGCCTGGCTCTGCTTAGCTTCCGAGGTCGGACGGGATCGGGCGCTCTCAGACCAGTATGGCCGTAGGCGAAGATTAGCCTGCCGGGGAGCACTCTTAACCTGTCCGAAACCAGCTAAGGCGGCCGGATATAAAAAGGGTAGCCTACGGCACCCGGGGTTCCCAATCAGTCTCCCGCACCGGTACTGACCAGGCCTGGCACTGCTTAGCTTCCGAGGTCGGACGGGATCGGGCGCTCTCAGACCAGTATGGCCGTAGGCGAAGATTACTCGGCCGGGGAGCACTCTTAACCTGTCCGAAACCAGCTAAGGCGGCCGGATATAAAAAGGGAGCCTACGGCACCCGCGGTTCCCAATCAGTCTCCCGCACCGGTACTGACCAGGCCTGGCTCTGCTTAGCTTCCGAGGTCGGACGGGATAAGGCGCTCTCAGACCAGTATGGCCGTAGGCGAAGATTACCCTGCCGGGGAGCACTCTTAACCTGTCCGAAACCAGTTAAGGCGGACGGATATAAAAAGGATAGCCTACGGCATCCGGGGTTCCCAATCAGTCTCCCGCACCGGTACTGACCAGGCCTGGCTCTGCTTAGCTTCCGAGGTCGGACGGGATCGGGCGCTCTCAGACCAGTATGGCCGTAGGCGAAGATTACACTGCCGGGGAGCACTCTTAACCTGTCCGAAACCAGCTAAGGCGGCCGGATATAAAAAGGGTAGCCTACGGCACCCGGGTTCCCAATCAGTCTCCCGCACCGGTACTGACCAGGCCTGGCTCTGCTTAGCTTCCGAGGTCGGACAGGATCGGGCGCTCTCAGACCAGTATGGCCGTAGGCGAAGATTACCCTGCCGGGGAGCACTCTTACCCTGTCCGAAACCAGCTAAGGCGGCCGGATATAAAAAGTGTAGCCTCCGGCACCCGGGGTTCCCAATCAGTCTCCCGCACCGGTACTGACCAGGCCTGGCTCTGCTTAGCTTCCGAGGTCGGACGGGATCGGGCGCTCTCAGACCAGTATGGCCGTAGGCGAAGATTACCATGCCGGGGAGCACTCTTAACCTGTCCAAAACCAGCTAAGGCGGCCGGATATAAAAAGGGAGCCTACGGCACCCGCGGTTCACAATCAGTCTCCCGCACCGGTACTGACCAGGCCTGGCTCTGCTTAGCTTCCGAGGTCGGACGGGATCAGGCGCTCTCAGACCAGTATGGCCGTAGGCGAAGATTACCCTGCCGGGGAGCACTCTTAACCTGTCCGAAACCAGCTAAGGCGGCCGGATATAAAAAGGGTAGCCTACGGCACCCGGGGTTCCCAATCAGTCTCCCGTACCGGTACTGACCAGGCCTGGCTCTGCTTAGCTTCCGAGGTCGGACGGGATCGGGCGCTCTCAGACCAGTATGGCCGTAGGCGAAGATTAGCCTGCCGGGGAGCACTCTTAACCTGTCCGAAACCAGCTAAGGCGGCCGGATATAAAAAGGGTAGCCTACGGCACCCGGGGTTCCCAATCAGTCTCCCGCACCGGTACTGACCAGGCCTGGCACTGCTTAGCTTCCGAGGTCGGACGGGATCGGGCGCTCTCAGACCTGTATGGCCGTAGGCGAAGATTACTCGGCCGGGGAGCACTCTTAACCTGTCCGAAACCAGCTAAGGCGGCCGGATATAAAAAGGGAGCCTACGGCACCCGCGGTTCACAATCAGTCTCCCGCACCGGTACTGACCAGGCCTGGCTCTGCTTAGCTTCCGAGGTCGGACGGGATCAGGCGCTCTCAGACCAGTATGGCCGTAGGCGAAGATTACCCTGCCGGGGAGCACTCTTAAACTGTCCGAAACCAGCTAAGGCGGCCGGATATAAAAAGGGTTGCCTACGGCACCCGGGGTTCCCAATCAGTCTCCCGCACCGGTACTGACCAGGCCTGGCTCTGCTTAGCTTCCGAGGTCGGACGGGATCGGGCGCTCTCAGACCAGTATGGCCGTAGGCGAAGATTACTATGCCGGGGAGCACTCTTAACCTGTCCGAAACCAGCTAAGGCGGCCGGATATAAAAAGGGTAGCCTACGGCACCCGGGGTTCCCAATCAGTCTCCCGCACCGGTACTGACCAGGCCTGGCTCTGCTTAGCTTCCGAGGTCGGACGGGATCGGGCGCTCTCAGACCAGTATGGCCGTAGGCGAAGATTACCCTGCCGGGGAGCACTCTTAACCTGTCCGAAACCAGCTAAGGCGGCCGGATATAAAAAGTGTAGCCTACGGCACCCGGGGTTCCCAATCAGTCTCCCGCACCGGTACTGACCAGGCCTGGCTCTGCTTAGCTTCCGAGGTCGGACGGGATCGGGCGCTCTCAGACCAGTATGGCCGTAGGCGAAGATTACCCTTCCGGGGAGCACTCTTAACCTGTCCGAAACCAGCTAAGGCGGCCGGATATAAAAAGTGAGCCTACAGAACCCGGGTTCCCAATCAGTCTCCCGCACCGGTGCTGACCAGGCCTGGCTCTGCTTAGCTTCCGAGGTCGGACGGGATCGGGCGCTCTCAGACCAGTATGGCCGTAGGCGAAGATTACTCTGCCGGGGAGCACTCTTAACCTGTCCGAAACCAGCTAAGGCGGCCGGATATAAAAAGGGTAGCCTACGGCACGCGGGATTCCCAATCAGTCTCCCGCACCGGTACTGACCAGGCCTGGCTCTGCTTAGCTTCAGAGGTCGGACGGGATCGGGCTCTTCAGACCAGTATGGCCGTAGGCGAAGATTACCCTGCCGGGGAGCACTCTTAACCTGTCCGAAACCAGCTAAGGTGGCCGGATATAAAAAGGGTAGCCTACGGCACCCGGGGTTCCCAATCAGTCTCCCGCACCGGTACTGACCAGGCCTGGCTCTGCTTAGCTTCCGAGGTCGGACGGAATCGGGCGCTCTCAGACCAGTATGGCCGTAGGCGAAGATTACTCTGCCGGGGAGCACTCTTAACCTGTTTGAAACCAGCTAAGGCGGCCAGATATAAAAAGTGTAGCCAACGGCACCCGGGGTTCCCAATCAGTCTCCCGCACCGGTACTGACCAGGCCTGGCTCTGCCTAGCTTCCGAGGTCGGACGGGATCGGGCGCTCTCAGACCAGTATGGCCGTAGGCAAAGATTACCCTGCCGGGGAGCACTCTTAAACTGTCCGAAACCAGCTAAGGCGGCCGGATATAAAAAGGGTAGCCTATGGCACCTGGGGTACCCAATCAGTCTCCCGCACCGGTACTGACCAGGCCTGGCTCTGCTTAGCTTCCGAGGTCAGACGGGATCGGGCGCTCTCAGACCAGTATGGCCGTAGGCGAAGATTACTCTGCCGGGGAGCACTCTTAACCTGTCCGAAACCAGCTAAGGCGGCCGGATATAAAAAGGGTAACCTACGGCACCCGGGGTTCCCAATCAGTCTCCCGCACCGGTACTGACCAGGCCTGGCTCTGCTTAGCTTCCGAGGTCGGACGGGATCGGGCGCTCTCAGACCAGTATGGCCGTAGGCGAAGATTACCCTGCCGGGGAGCACTCTTAACCTGTCCGAAACCAGCTAAGGCGGCCGGATATAAAAAGGGTAGCCTACGGCACCCGGGGTTCCCAATCAGTCTCCCGCACCGGCACTGACCAGGCCTGGCTCTGCTTAGCTTCCGAGGTCGGACGGGATCGGGCGGTCTCAGACCAGTATGGCCGTAGGCGAAGATTACTCTGCCGTGGAGCACTCTTAACCTGTCCGAAACCAGCTAAGGCGGCCGGATATAAAAAGGGTAGCCAACGGCACACGGGGTTCCCAATCATTCTGCCGCACCGGTACTGACCAGGCCTGGCACTGCTTAGCTTCCGAGGTCGGACGGGATCGGGCGCTCTCAGACCAGTATGGCCGTAGGCGAAGATTACCCTGCCGGGGAGCACTCTTAAACTGTCCGAAACCAGCTAAGGCGGCCGGATATAAAAAGGGTAGCCTACGACACCCGTGGTTCCCAATCAGTCTCCCGCACCGGTACTGACCAGGCCTGGCTCTGCTTAGCTTCCGAGGTCGGACGGGATCGGGCGCTCTCAGACCAGTATGGCCGTAGGCGAAGATTACTCTGCCGGGGAGCACTCTTACCCTGTCCGAAACCAGCTAAGGCGGCCGGATTTAAAAAGGGTAGCCTACGGCACCCGGGGTTCCCAATCAGTCTCCCGCACCGGTACTGACCAGGCCTGGCTCTGCTTAGCTTCCGAGGTCGGACGGGATCGGGCGCTCTCAGACCAGTATGGCCATAGGCGAAGATTACCCTGCCGGGGAGCACTCTTAACCTGACCGAAACCAGCTAAGGCTGCCGGATATAAAAAGGGTAGCCTACGGCACCCGGGGTTCCCAATCAGTCTCCCGCACCGGTACTGACCAGGCCTGGCTCTGCTTAGCTTCCGAGGTCGGACGGGATCGGGCGCTCTCAGACCAGTATGGCCGTAGGCGAAGATTACCCTGCCGGGGAGCACTCTTAACCTGTCCGAAACCAGCTAAGGCGGCCGGATATAAAAAGTGTAGCCTACGGCACCCGGGGTTCCCAATCAGTCTCCCGCACCGGTACTGACCAGGCCTGGCTCTGCTTAGCTTCCGAGGTCGGACGGGATCGGGCGCTCTCAGACCAGTATGGCCGTAGGCGAAGATTACCCTGCCGGGGAGCACTCTTAACCTGTCCGAAACCAGCTAAGGCGGCCGGATATAAAAAGGGTAGCCTACGGCACCCGGGGTTCCCAATCAGTCTCCCGCACCGGTATTGACCAGGCCTGGCTCTGCTTAGCTTCCGAGGTCGGACGGGATCGGGCGCTCTCAGACCAGTATGGCCGTAGGCGAAGATTACCCTGCCGGGGAGCACTCTTAACCTGTCCGAAACCAGCTAAGGCGGCCGGATATAAAAATGGTAGCCTACGGCACCCGGGGTTCCCAATCAGTCTCCCACACCGGTACTGACCAGGCCTGGCTCTGCTTAGCTTCCGAGGTCGGACGGGATCGGGCGCTCTCAGACCAGTATGGCCGTAGGCGAAGATTACCCTGCCAGGGAGCACTCTTAACTTGTCCAAAACCAGCTAAGGCGGCCGGATATAAAAAGGGAACCTACGGCACCCGGGGTTCCCAATCAGTCTCCCGCACCGGTACTGACCATGCCTGGCTCTGCTTAGCTTCCGATGTCAGACGTGATCGGGCGCTCTTAGACCAGTATGGCCGTAGGCGAAGATTCCCCTGCCGGGGAGCACTCTTAACCTGTCCGAAACCAGCTAAGGCGGCCGTATATAAAAAGGGTAGCATACGGCACCCGGGGTTCCCAATCAGTCCCCCGCACCGGTACTGACCAGGCCTGGCTCTGCTTAGCTTCCGAGGTTGGACGGGATCGGGCGCTCTCAGACCAGTATGGCCGTAGGCGAAGATTACCCTGCCGGGGAGCACTCTTAACCTGTCCGAAACCAGCTAAGGCGGCCGGATATAAAAAGGGTAGCATACGGCACCCGGGGTTCCCAATCAGTCCCCCGCACCGGTACTGACCAGGCCTGGCTCTGCTTAGCTTCCGAGGTCGGACGGGATCAGGCGCTCTCAGACCAGTACGGCCGTAGGCGAAGATTATCCTGCCGGGGAGCACTCTTAACCTGTCCGAAACCAGCTAAGGCGGCGGAATATAAAAAGGGTAGCCTACGGCACACGGGGTTCCCAATCAGTCTCCCGCACCGGTACTGACCAGGCCTGGCTCTGCTTAGCTTCCGAGGTCGGACGGGATCGGGCGCTCTCAGACCAGTACGGCCGTAGGCGAAGATTCCCCTGCCGGGGAGCACTCTTAACCTGTCCGAAACCAGCTAAGGCGGCCGGATATAAAAAGGGTAGCCTACGGCACCCGGGGTTCCCAATCAGTCCCCCGCACCGGTACTGACCAGGCCTGGCTCTGCTTAGCTTCCGAGGTCGGACGGGATCGGGCGCTCTCAGACCAGTATGGCCGTAGGCGAAAATTACCCTGCCGGGGAGCACTCTTAACCTGTCCGAAACCAGCTAAGGCGGCCGGATATAAAAAGGGAGCCTACGGCACGCGGGGTTCCCAATCAGTCTCCCGCACCGGTACTGACCAGGCCTGGCTCTGCTTAGCTTCCGAGGTCGGACGGGATCGGGCGCTCTCACACCAGTATGGCCGTAGGCGAAGATTACCCTGCCGGGGAGCACTCTTAACCTGTCCGAAACCAGCTAAGGCGGCCGGATATAAAAAGGGTAGCCTACGGCACCCGGGGTTCCCAATCAGTCTCCCGCACCGGTACTGACCAGGCCTGGCTCTGCTTAGCTTCCGAGGTCGGACGGGATCGGGCGCTCTCAGACCAGTATGGCCGTAGGCGAAGATTACCCTGCCGGGGAGCACTCTTACCCTGTCCGAAACCAGCTAAGGCGGCCGGATATAAAAAGGGTAGCCTACGGCACCCGGGGTTCCCAATCAGTCTCCCGCACCGGTACTGACCAGGCCTGGCTCTGCTTAGCTTCCGAGGTCGGACGGGATCGGGCGCTCTCAGACCAGTATGGCCATAGGCGAAGATTACCCTGCCGGGGAGCACTCTTAAACTGTCCGAAACCAGCTAAGGCGGCCCGATATAAAAAGGGTAGCCTACGGCACCCGGGGTTCCCAATCAGTCTCCCGCACCGGTACTGACCAGGCCTGGCTCTGCTTTGCTTCCAAGGTCGGACGGGATCGGGCGCTCTCAGACCAGTATGGCCGTAGGCGAAGATTACCCTGCCGGGGAGCACTCTTACCCTGTCCGAAACCAGCTAAGGCGGCCGGATATAAAAAGGGTAGCCTACGGCACCCGGGGTTCCCAATCAGTCTCCCGCACCGGTACTGACCAGGCCTGGCTCTGCTTAGCTTCCGAGGTCGGACGGGATCGGGCGCTCTCAGACCAGTATGGCCGTAGGCGAAGATTACCCTGCCGGGGAGCACTCTTACCCTGTCCGAAACCAGCTAAGGCGGCCGGATATAAAAAGGGTAGCCTACGGCACCCGGGGTTCCCAATCAGTCTCCCGCACCGGTACTGACCAGGCCTGGCTCTGCTTAGCTTCCGAGGTCGGACGGGATCGGGCGCTCTCAGACCAGTATGGCCGTAGGCGAAGATTACCCTGCCGGGGAGCACTCTTACCCTGTCCGAAACCAGCTAAGGCTGCCGGATATAAAAAGTGTAGCCTACGGCACCCTGGGTTCCCAATCAGTCTCCCGCACCGGTACTGACCAGGCCTGGCTCTGCTTAGCTTCCGAGGTCGGACGGGATCGGGCGCTCTCAGACCAGTATGGCCGTAGGCGAAGATTACCCTGCCGGGGAGCACTCTTAACCTGTCCGAAACCAGCTAAGGCGGCCGGATATAAAAAGGGAGCCTACGGCACCCGCGGTTCCCAATCAGTCTCCCGCACCAGTACTGACCAGGCCTGGCTCTGCTTAGCTTCCGAGGTCGGACGGGATCAGGCGCTCTCAGACCAGTATGGCCGTAGGCGAAGATTACCCTGCCGGGGAGCACTCTTAACCTGTCCGAAACCAGCTAAGGCGGCTGGATATAAAAAGGGTAGCCTACATCACCCGGAGTTCCCAATCAGTCTCCCGCACCGGTACTGACCAGGCCTGGCTCTGCTTAGCTTCCGAGGTCGGACGGGATCGGGCGCTCTCAGACCAGTATGGCCGTAGGCGAAGATTACCTTGCCGGGGAGCACTCTTACCCTGTCCGAAACCAGCTAAGGCGGCCGGATATAAAAAGGGTAGCCTACGGCACCCGGGGTTCCCAATCAGTCTCCCGTACCGGTACTGACCAGGCCTGGCTCTGCTTAGCTTCCGAGGTCGGACGGGATCGGGCGCTCTCAGACCAGTATGGCCGTAGGCGAAGATTAGCCTGCCGGGGAGCACTCTTAACCTGTCCGAAACCAGCTAAGGCGGCCGGATCTAAAAAGGGTAGCCTACGGCACCCGGGGTTCCCAATCAGTCTCCCGCACCGGTACTGACCAGGCCTGGCACTGCTTAGCTTCCGAGGTCGGACGGGATCGGGCGCTCTCAGACCAGTATGGCCGTAGGCGAAGATTACTCGGCCGGGGAGCACTCTTAACCTGTCCGAAACCAGCTAAGGCGGCCGGATATAAAAAGGGAGCCTACGGCACCCGCGGTTCCCAATCAGTCTCCCGCACCGGTACTGACCAGGCCTGGCTCTGCTTAGCTTCCGAGGTCGGACGGGATAAGGCGCTCTCAGACCAGTATGGCCGTAGGCGAAGATTACCCTGCCGGGGAGCACTCTTAACCTGTCCGAAACCAGTTAAGGCGGACGGATATAAAAAGTGTAGCCTACGGCACCCGGGGTTCCCAATCAGTCTCCCGCACCGGTACTGACCAGGCCTGGCTCTGCTTAGCTTCCGAGGTCGGACGGGATCGGGCGCTCTCAGACCAGTATGGCCGTAAGCGAAGATTACCCTGCCGGGGAGCACTCTTAAACTGTCCGAAACCAGCTAAGGCGGCCGGATATAAAAAGGGAGCCTACGGCACCCGCGGTTCCCAATCAGTCTCCCGCACCGGTACTGACCAGGCCTGGCTCTGCTTAGCTTCCGAGGTCGGACGGGATCAGGCGCTCTCAGACCAGTATGGCCGTAGGCGAAGATTACCCTGCCGGGGAGCACTCTTAACCTGTCCGAAACCAGCTAAGGCGGCTGGATATAAAAAGGGTAGCCTACATCACCCGGAGTTCCCAATCAGTCTCCCGCACCGGTACTGACCAGGCCTGGCTCTGCTTAGCTTCCGAGGTCGGACGGGATCGGGCGCTCTCAGACCAGTATGGCCGTAGGCGAAGATTACCTTGCCGGGGAGCACTCTTACCCTGTCCGAAACCAGCTAAGGCGGCCGGATATAAAAAGGGTAGCCTACGGCACCCGGGGTTCCCAATCAGTCTCCCGTACCGGTACTGACCAGGCCTGGCTCTGCTTAGCTTCCGAGGTCGGACGGGATCGGGCGCTCTCAGACCAGTATGGCCGTAGGCGAAGATTAGCCTGCCGGGGAGCACTCTTAACCTGTCCGAAACCAGCTAAGGCGGCCGGATATAAAAAGGGTAGCCTACGGCACCCGGGGTTCCCAATCAGTCTCCCGCACCGGTACTGACCAGGCCTGGCACTGCTTAGCTTCCGAGGTCGGACGGGATCGGGCGCTCTCAGACCAGTATGGCCGTAGGCGAAGATTACTCGGCCGGGGAGCACTCTTAACCTGTCCGAAACCAGCTAAGGCGGCCGGATATAAAAAGGGAGCCTACGGCACCCGCGGTTCCCAATCAGTCTCCCGCACCGGTACTGACCAGGCCTGGCTCTGCTTAGCTTCCGAGGTCGGACGGGATAAGGCGCTCTCAGACCAGTATGGCCGTAGGCGAAGATTACCCTGCCGGGGAGCACTCTTAACCTGTCCGAAACCAGTTAAGGCGGACGGATATAAAAAGGATAGCCTACGGCATCCGGGGTTCCCAATCAGTCTCCCGCACCGGTACTGACCAGGCCTGGCTCTGCTTAGCTTCCGAGGTCGGACGGGATCGGGCGCTCTCAGACCAGTATGGCCGTAGGCGAAGATTACACTGCCGGGGAGCACTCTTAACCTGTCCGAAACCAGCTAAGGCGGCCGGATATAAAAAGGGTAGCCTACGGCACCCGGGTTCCCAATCAGTCTCCCGCACCGGTACTGACCAGGCCTGGCTCTGCTTAGCTTCCGAGGTCGGACGGGATCGGGCGCTCTCAGACCAGTATGGCCGTAGGCGAAGATTACCCTGCCGGGGAGCACTCTTACCCTGTCCGAAACCAGCTAAGGCGGCCGGATATAAAAAGTGTAGCCTCCGGCACCCGGGGTTCCCAATCAGTCTCCCGCACCGGTACTGACCAGGCCTGGCTCTGCTTAGCTTCCGAGGTCGGACGGGATCGGGCGCTCTCAGACCAGTATGGCCGTAGGCGAAGATTACCATGCCGGGGAGCACTCTTAACCTGTCCAAAACCAGCTAAGGCGGCCGGATATAAAAAGGGAGCCTACGGCACCCGCGGTTCACAATCAGTCTCCCGCACCGGTACTGACCAGGCCTGGCTCTGCTTAGCTTCCGAGGTCGGACGGGATCAGGCGCTCTCAGACCAGTATGGCCGTAGGCGAAGATTACCCTGCCGGGGAGCACTCTTAACCTGTCCGAAACCAGCTAAGGCGGCCGGATATAAAAAGGGTAGCCTACGGCACCCGGGGTTCCCAATCAGTCTCCCGTACCGGTACTGACCAGGCCTGGCTCTGCTTAGCTTCCGAGGTCGGACGGGATCGGGCGCTCTCAGACCAGTATGGCCGTAGGCGAAGATTAGCCTGCCGGGGAGCACTCTTAACCTGTCCGAAACCAGCTAAGGCGGCCGGATATAAAAAGGGTAGCCTACGGCACCCGGGGTTCCCAATCAGTCTCCCGCACCGGTACTGACCAGGCCTGGCACTGCTTAGCTTCCGAGGTCGGACGGGATCGGGCGCTCTCAGACCTGTATGGCCGTAGGCGAAGATTACTCGGCCGGGGAGCACTCTTAACCTGTCCGAAACCAGCTAAGGCGGCCGGATATAAAAAGGGAACCTACGGCACCCGCGGTTCACAATCAGTCTCCCGCACCGGTACTGACCAGGCCTGGCTCTGCTTAGCTTCCGAGGTCGGACGGGATCAGGCGCTCTCAGACCAGTATGGCCGTAGGCGAAGATTACCCTGCCGGGGAGCACTCTTAAACTGTCCGAAACCAGCTAAGGCGGCCGGATATAAAAAGGGTAGCCTTCGGCACCCGGGGTTCCCAATCAGTCTCCCGCACCGGTACTGACCAGGCCGGGCTCTGCTTAGCTTCCGATGTCGGACGGGATCGGGCGCTCTCAGACCAGTATGGCCGTAGGCGAAGATTACCCTGCCGTGGAGCACTCTTAAACTGTCCGAAACCAGCTAAGGCGGCCGGATATAAAAAGGGTAGCCTACGGCACCCGGGGTTCCCAATCAGTCTCCAGCACCGGTACTGACCAGGCCTGGCTCTGCTTAGCTTCCGAGGTCGGACGGGATCGGGCGCTCTCAGACCAGTATGGCCGTAGGCGAAGATTTCCCTGCCGGGGAGCACTCTTAACCTGTCCGAAACCAGCTAAGGCGGCCGGATATAAAAAGGGTAGCCTACGGCACCCGGGGTTCCCAATCAGTCTCCGGCACCGGTACTGACCTGGCCTGGCTCTGCTTAGTTTCCGAGGTCGGACGGGATCGGGCGCTCTCATACCGTTTTTGGCCGTAGGCGAAGATTACCCTGCCGGGGAGCACTCTTAACCTGTCCGAAACCAGCTAAGGCGGCCGGATATAAAAAGGGTAGCCTACGGCACCCGGTGGTTCCCAATCAGTCTCCCGCACCGGTACTGACCAGGCCTGGCTCTGCTTAGCTTCCGAGGTGGGACGGGATCGGGCGCTCTCAGACCAGTATGGCCGTAGGCGAAGATTACCCTGCCGGGGAGCACTCTTAACCTGTCCGAAACCAGCTAAGGCGGCCGGATATAAAAAGTGAGCCTACGGCACCCGGGGTTCCCAATCAGTCTCCCGCATCGGTACTGACCAGGCCTGGCTCTGCTTAGCTTCCGAGGTCGGACGGGATCGGGCGCTCTCAGACCAGTATGGCCGTAGGCGAAGATTACCTTGCCGGGGAGCACTCTTACCCTGTCCGAAACCAGCTAAGGCGGCCGGATATAAAAAGGGTAGCCTACGGCACCCGGGGTTCACAATCAGTCTCCCGCACAGGTACTGACCAGGCCTGGCTCTGCTTAGCTTCCGAGGTCGGACGGGATCGGGGGCTCTCAGACCAGTATGGCCATAGGCGAAGATTTCCCTGCCGGGGAGCACTCTTAAACTGTCCGAAACCAGCTAAGGCGGCCCGATATAAAAAGGGTAGCCTACGGCACCCGGGTGTTCCCAATCAGTCTCCCGCACCGGTACTGACCAGGCCTGGCTCTGCTTAGCTTCCGAGGTCGGACGGGATCGGGCGCTCTCAGACCAGTAT
Organism: Pelodytes ibericus; assembly: GCA_036172795.1. Taxonomy (NCBI): domain Eukaryota; kingdom Metazoa; phylum Chordata; class Amphibia; order Anura; family Pelodytidae; genus Pelodytes; species Pelodytes ibericus. The sequence continues at coordinate 21,016,014 of CM069867.1, forward strand.
GGCCGTAGGCGAAGATTACCCTGCCGGGGAGCACTCTTACCCTGTCCGAAACCAGCTAAGGCGGCCGGATATAAAAAGGGTAGCCTACGGCACCCGGGGTTCCCAATCAGTCTCCCGCACCGGTACTGACCAGGCCTGGCTCTGCTTAGCTTCCGAGGTCGGACGGGATCGGGCGCTCTCAGACCAGTATGGCCGTAGGCGAAGATTTCCCTGCCGGGGAGCACTCTTACCCTGTCCGAAACCAGCTAAGGCGGCCGGATATAAAAAGTGTAGCCTACGGCACCCGGTGGTTCCCAATCAGTCTCCCGCACCGGTACTGACCAGGCCTGGCTCTGCTTAGCTTACGAGGTCGGACGGGATCGGGCGCTCTCAGACCAGTATGGCCGCAGGCGAAGATTACCCTGCCGGGGAGCACTCTTAACCTGTCCGAAACCAGCTAAGGCGGCCGGATATAAAAAGGGAGCCTACGGCACCCGGGGTTCCCAATCAGTCTCCCGCACCGGTAATGACCAGGCCTGGCTCTGCTTAGCTTCCGAGGTCGGACGGGATCGGGCGCTCTCAGACCAGTATGGCCGTAGGCGAAGATTACCCTGCCGGGGAGCACTCTTAACCTGTCCGAAACCAGCTAAGGCGGCCGGATAAAAAACGTGCAGCCTACGGCACCCGGGGTTCCCAATCAGTCTCCCGCACCGGTACTGACCAGGCCTGGCTCTGCTTAGCTTCCGAGGTTGGACGGGATCGGGCGCTCTCAGACCAGTATGGCCGTAGGCGAAGATTACCCTGCCGGGGAGCACTCTTAACCTGTCCGAAACCAGCTAAGGGCGGCCGGATATAAAAAGGGTAGCCTACGGCACCCGGGGTTCCCAATCAGTCTCCCGCACCGGTACTGACCAGGCCTGGCTCTGCTTAGCTTCCGAGGTCGGACGGGATCGGGCGCTCTCAGACCAGTATACCGTAGGCGAAGATTACCCTGCCGGGGAGCACTCTTAACCTGTCCGAAACCAGCTAAGGCGGCCGGATATAAAAAGTGTAGCCTACGGCACCCGGGGTTCCCAATCAGTCTCACGCACCGGTACTGACCAGGCCTGGCTCTGCTTAGTTTCCGAGGTCGGACGGGATCGGGCGCTCTCAGACCAGTATGGCCGTAGGTGAAGATTACCCTGCCGGGGAGCACTCTTAACCTGTCCGAAACCAGCTAAGGCGGCCGGATATAAAAAGGGTAGACTACGGCACCCGGGGTTCCCAATCAGTCTCCCGCACCGGTAATGACGAGGCCTGGCTCTGCTTAGCTTCCGAGGTCGGACGGGATCGGGCACTCTCAGACCAGTATGGCCGTAGGCGAAGATTACTCTGCCGGGGAGAACTCTTAACCTGTCCGAAACCAGCTAAGGCGGCCGGATATAAAAAGGGTAGCCTACGGCACCCGGGGTTCCCAATCAGTCTCCCGCACCGGTACTGACCAGGCCTGGCTCTGCTTAGCTTCCGAGGTAGGACGGGATCGGGCACTCTCAGACCAGTATGGCCGTAGGCGAAGATTACTCTGCCGGGGAGCACTCTTAACCTGTCCGAAACCAGCTAAGGCGGCCGGATATAAAAAGGGTAGCCAACGGCACCCGGGGTTCCCAATCAGTCTCCCGCACCGGTACTGACCAGGCCTGGCTCTGCTTAGCTTCCGAGGTCGGACGGGATCGGGCGCTCTCAGACCAGTATGGCCGTAGGCGAAGATTACCCTGCCGGGGAGCACTCTTAAACTGTCCGAAACCAGCTAAGGCGGCCGGATATAAAAAGGGTAGCCTACGGCACCCGGGGTTCCCAATCAGTCTCCCGCACCGGTAATGACCAGGCCTGGCTCTGCTTAGCTTCCGAGGTCGGACGGGATCGGGCGCTCTCAGACCAATATGGCCGTAGGCGAAGATTACCCTGCCGGGGAGCACTCTTACCCTGTCCGAAACCAGCTAAGGCGGCCGGATATAAAAAGGGTAGCCTACGGCACCCAATCAGTCTCCCGCACCGGTACTGACCAGGCCTGGCTCTGCTTAGCTTCCGAGGTCGGACGGGATCGGGCGCTCTCAGACCAGTATGGCCGTAGGCGAAGATTACCCTGCCGGGGAGCACTCTTACCCTGTCCGAAACCAGCTAAGGCGGCCGGATATAAAAAGGGTAGCCTACAGCACACGGGGTTCCCAATCAGTCTCCCGCACCGGTACTGACCAGGCCTGGCTCTGCTTAGCTTCCGAGGTCGGACGGGATCGGGCGCTCTCAGACCAGTATGGCCGTAGGCGAAGATTACCCTGCCGGGGAGCACTCTTAACCTGTCCGAAACCAGCTAAGGTGGCCGGATATAAAAAGTGAGCCTACGGCACCCAGTGTTCCCAATCAGTCTCCCGCACCGGTACTGACCAGGCCTGGCTCTGCTTAGCTTCCGAGGTCGGACGCTCTCAGACCAGTATGGCCGTAGGCGAAGATTACTCCGCCGGGGAGCACTCTTAACCTGTCCGAAACCAGCTAAGGCGGACGGATATAAAAGGGGAGCCTACGGCACCCGGGGTTCCCAATCAGTCTCCCGCACCGGTACTGACCAGGCCTGGCTCTGCTTAGCTTCCGAAATCGGACGGGATCGGGCGCTCTCAGACCAGTATGGCCGTAGGCGAAGATTACAATGCCGGGGAGCACTCTTAACCTGTCCGAAACCAGCTAAGGCGGCCGGATATAAAAAGGGTAGCCTACGGCACCCGCGGTTCCCAATCAGTCTCCCGCACCGGTACTGACCAGGGCTGGCTCTGCTTAGCTTCCGAGGTCGGACGGGATCGGGCGCTCTCAGACCAGTATGGCCGTAGGCGAAGATTACCCTGCCGGGGAGCACTCTTAACCTGTCCGAAACCAGCTAAGGCGGCCGGATATAAAAAGGGTAGCCTACGGCACCCGGGGTTCCCAATCAGTCTCCCGCACCGGTAATGACCAGGCCTGGCTCTGCTTAACTTCCGAGGTCGGACGGGATCGGGCGCTCTCAGACCAGTATGGCCGTAGGCGAAGATTAACCTGCCGGGGAGCACTCTTACCCTGTCCGAAACCAGCTAAGGCGGCCGGATATAAAAAGGGTAGCCTACGGCACCCGGGGTTCCCAATCAGTCTCCCGCACCAGTACTGACCAGGCCTGGCTCTGCTTAGCTTCCGAGGTCGGATGGGATCGGGCGCTCTCAGACCAGTATGGCCGTAGGCGAAGATTCCCCTGCCGGGGAGCACTCTTAACCTGTCCGAAACCAGCTAAGGCGGCCGGATATAAAAAGGGTAGCCTACGGCACCCGGGGTTCCCAATCAGTCTCCCGCACCGGTACTGACCAGGCCTGGCTCTGCTTAGCTTCCGAGGTCGGACGGGATCGGGCGCTCTCAGACCAGTATGGCCGTAGGCGAAGATTACCCTGCCGGGGAGCACTCTTACCCTGTCCGAAACCAGCTAAGGCGGCCGGATATAAAAAGGGTAGCCTACTGCACCCGGGGTTCCCAATCAGTCTCCCGCACCGGTACTGACCAGGCCTGGCTCTGCTTAGTTTCCGAGGTGGGACGGGATCGGGCGCTCTCAGACCTGTATGGCCGTAGGCGAAGATTACCCTGCCGGGGAGCACTCTTAAACTGTCCGAAACCAGCTAAGGCGGCCGGATATAAAAAGGGTAGCCTACGGCACACAGGGTTCCCAATCAGTCTCCCGCACCGGTACTGACCAGGCCTGGCTCTGCTTAGCTTCCGAGGTCGGACGGGATCGGGCGCTCTCAGACCAGTATGGCCGTAGGCGAAGGTTACCCTGCCGGGGAGCACTCTTAACCTGTCCGAAACCAGCTAAGGCGGCCGGATATAAAAAGGGTAGCCTACTGCACCCGGGGTTCCCAATCAGTCTCCCGCACCGGTACTGACCAGGCCTGGCTCTGCTTAGCTTCCGAGGTCGGACGGGATCGGGCGCTCTCAGACCAGTATGGCCGTAGGCGAAGATTACAATGCCGGGGAGCACTCTTAACCTGTCCGAAACCAGCTAAGGCGGCCGGATATAAAAAGTGTAGCCTACGGCACCCGTGGTTCCCAATCAGTCTCCCGCACCGGTACTGACCAGGCCTGGCTCTGCTTAGTTTCCGAGGTCGGACGGGATCGGGCGCTCTCAGACCAGTATGGCCGTAGGCGAAGATTACCCTGCCGGGGAGCACTCTTAAACTGTCCGAAACCAGCTAAGGCGGCCGGATATAAAAAGGGTAGCCTACGGCACCCGCGGTTCCCAATCAGTCTCCCGCACCGGTACTGACCAGGCCTGGCTCTGCTTAGCTTCCGAGGTCGGACGCGATCGGGCGCTCTCAGACCAGTATGGCCGTAGGCGAAGATTACCCTGCCGGGGAGCACTCTTAAACTGTCCGAAACCAGCTAAGGCGGCCGGATATAAAAAGGGTAGCCTACGGCACCCGGGGGTTCACAAACAGTCTCCCGCACCGGTACTGACCAGGCCTGGCTCTGCTTAGCTTCCGAGTTCGGACGGGATCGGGCGCTCTCAGACCAGTATGGCCGTAGGCGAAGATTACCCTGCCGGGGAGCACTCTTAACCTGTCCGAAACCAGCTAAGGCGGCCGGATATAAAAAGGGTAGCCTACGGCACCCGGGGTTCCCAATCAGTCTCCCGCACCGGTAATGACCAGGCCTGGCTCTGCTTAACTTCCGAGGTCGGACGGGATCGGGCGCTCTCAGACCAGTATGGCCGTAGGCGAAGATTAACCTGCCGGGGAGCACTCTTACCCTGTACGAAACCAGGTAAGGCGGCCGGATATAAAAAGGGTAGCCTACGGCACCCGGGGTTCCCAATCAGTCTCCCGCACCAGTACTGACAGGCCTGGCTCTGCTTAGCTTCCGAGGTCGGACGGGATCGGGCGCTCTCAGACCAGTATGGCCGTAGGCGAAGATTACCCTGCCGGGGAGCACTCTTAACCTGTCCGAAACCAGCTAAGGCGGCCGGATATAAAAAGGGTAGCCTACGGCACCCGGGGTTCCCAATCAGTCTCCCGCACCGGTACTGACCAGGCCTGGCTCTGCTTAGCTTCCGAGGTCGGACGGGATCGGGCGCTCTCAGACCAGTATGGCAGTAGGCGAAGATTACCCTGCCGGGGAGCACTCTTAACCTGTCCGAAACCAGCTAAGGCGGCCGGATATAAAAAGGGAGCCTACGGCACCTGGGGTTCCCAATCAGTCTCCCGCACCGGTAATGTCCAGGCCTGGCTCTGCTTAACTTCCGAGGTCGGACGGGATCGGGCGCTCTCAGACCAGTATGGCCGTAGGCGAAGATTAACCTTCCGGGGAGCACTCTTACCCTGTCCGAAACCAGCTAAGGCGGCCGGATATAAAAAGGGTAGCCTACGGCACCCGGGGTTCCCAATCAGTCTCCCGCACCGGTACTGACCAGGCCTGGCTCTGCTTAGCTTCCGAGGGCGGACGGGATCGGGCGCTCTCAGACCAGTATGGCCGTAGGCGAAGATTACCCTGCCGGGGAGCACTCTTAAACTGTCCGAAACCAGCTAAGGCGACCGGATATAAAAAGGGTAGCCTACTGCACCCGTGGTTCCCAATCAGTCTCCCGCACCGGTACTGACCAGGCCTGGCTCTGCTTAGCTTCCGAGGTCGGACGGGATCGGGCGCTCTCAGACCAGTATGGCCGTAGGCGAAGATTACCCTGCCGGGGAGCACTCTTAACCTGTCCGAAACCAGCTAAGGCGGCCGGATATAAAAAGGGTAGCCTACGGCACCCGGGGTTCCCAATCAGTCTCCCGCACCGGTACTGACCAGGCCTGGCTCTGCTTAGCTTCCGAGGTCGGACGGGACCGGGCGCTCTCAGACCAGTATACCGTAGGCGAAGATTACCCTGCCGGGGAGCACTCTTAACCTGTCCGAAACCAGCTAAGGCGGCCGGATATAAAAAGGGTAGCCTACGGCACCCGGGGTTCCCAATCAGTCTCCCGCACCGGTACTGACCAGGCCTGGCTCTGCTTAGCTTCCGAGGTCGGACGGGATCGGGCACTCTCAGACCAGTATGGCCGTAGGCGAAGATTACTCTGCCGGGGAGAACTCTTAACCTGTCCGAAACCAGCTAAGGCGGCCGGATATAAAAGGGGTAGCCTACGGCACCCGGGGTTCCCAATCAGTCTCCCGCACCGGTACTGACCAGGCCTGGCTCTGCTTAGCTTCCGAGGTCGGACGGGATCGGGCACTCTCAGACCAGTATGGCCGTAGGCGAATATTACCCTACCGGGGAGCACTCTTAACCTATACGAAACCAGCTAAGGCGGCCGGATATAAAAAGGGAGCCTCTGCACCCGGGGTTCCCAATCAGTCTCCCGCACCGGTACTGACCAGGCCTGGCTCTGCTTAGCTTCCGAGGTCGGACGGGATCGGGCGCTCTCAGACCAGTATGGCCGTAGGCGAAGATTACCCTGCCGGGGAGCACTCTTAACCTGTCCGAAACCAGCTAAGGCGGCCTTATTTAGAAAATGAGCCTATGGCACCCGGGGTTCCCAATCAGTCTCCCGCACCGGTACTGACCAGGCCTGGCTCTGCTTAGCTTCCGAGGTCGGACAGGATAGGGCGTTTTCAGACCAGTATGGCCGTAGGCGAAGATTACCCTGCCGGGGAGCACTCTTAACCTGTCCGAAACCAGCTAAGGCGTCCGGATATAAAAAGGGAGCCTACGGCACCCGGGGTTCCCAATCAGTCTCCCGCACAGGTACTGACCAGGCCTGGCTCTGCTTAGCTTCCGAGGTCGGACGGGATCGGGCGCTCTCAGACCAGTATGGCCGTAGGCGAAGATTACCCTGCCGGGGAGCACTCTTAACCTGTCCGAAACCAGCTAAGGCGGCCGGATATAAAAAGGGAGCCTACGGCACCCGGGGTTCCCAATCAGTCTCCCGCACCGGTACTGACCAGGCCTGGCTCTGCTTAGCTTCCGAGGTCGGACGGGATCAGGCGCTCACAGACCAGTATGGCCGTAGGCGAAGATTACCCTGCCGGGGAGCACTCTTAACCTGTCCGAAACCAGCAAAGGCGGCCGGATATAAAAAGCGAGCCTACGGCACCCGGTGTTCCCAATCAGTCTCCCGCATCGGTACTGACCAGGCCTGGCTCTCCTTAGCTTCCGAGGTCGGACGGGATCGGGCGCTCTCAGACCAATATGGCCGTAGGGGAAGATTACCCTGCCGGGGAGCACTCTTAACCTGTCCGAAACCAGCTAAGGCGGCCGGATATAAAAAGAGAGCCTATGGCACCAGGGGTTCCCAACCAGTCTCCCGCACCGGTACTGACCAGGCCTGGCTCTGCTTAGCTTCCGAGGTCGGACAGGATCGGGCGCTCTCAGACCAGTATGGCCGTAGGCGAAGATTACCCTGCCGGGGAGCACTCTTAACCTGTCCGAAACCAGCTAAGGCGGCCGGATATAAAAAGGGAGCCTACGGCACCCGCGGTTCCCAATAAGTCACCCGCACCGGTACTGACCAGGCCTGGCTCTGCTTAGCTTCCGAGGTCGGACGGGATCGGGCGCTCTCAGACCAGTATGCTGTAGGCGAAGATTACCCTGCCGGGGAGCACTCTTAACTTGTCCGAAACCAGCTAAGGCGGCCGGATATAAAAAGGGAGCCTACGGCACCCAGGGTTCCCAATCAGACTCACGCACTGGTACTGACCAGGCCTGGCTCTGCTTAGCTTCCGAGGTCGGACGGGATCGGGTGCCCTCAGACCAGTATGGCCGTAGGCGAAGATTACACTGCCGGGGAGCACTCTTAACATATCCGAAACCAGCTAAGGCGGCCGGATATAAAAAGGGAGCTTACGGCACCCGTGGTTCCCAATCAGTCTCCTGCACCGGTACTGACCAGGCCTGGCTCTGCTTAGTTTCCGAGGTCGGATGGGATCGGGCGCTCTCAGACCAGTATGGCCGTAGACGAAGATTACCCTGCCGGGGAGCACTCTTAACCTGTCCGAAACCAGCTAAGGCGGCCGGATATAAAAAAGAAGAGCTTACGGCACCCGGGTTTCCCAATCAGTCTCCCGCACCGGTACTGACCAGGCCTGGCTCTGCTTAGCTTCCGAGGTCGGACGGGATCGGGCGCTCTCAGACCAGTATGGCCGTAGGCCGAAGATTACCCTGCCGGGGAGCACTCTTAACCTGTCCGAAACCAGCTAAGGGGGCCGGATATAAAAAGGGAGCTTACGGCACCCAATCAGTCTCCCGCACCGGTACTGACCAGGCCTGGCTCTGCTTAGCTTCCGAGGTCGGACGGGATCGGGCGCTCTCAGACCAGTATGGCCGTAGGCGAAGATTACCCTGCCGGGGAGCACTCTTAACCTGTCCGAAACCAGCTAAGGCGGCCGGATATAAAAAGGGAGCCTATTGCACCAGGGGTTCCCAATCAGTCTCCCGCACCGGTACTGACCAGGCCTGGCTCTGCTTAGCTTCCGAGGTCGGACGGGATCGGGCGCTCTCAGACCAGTATGGCCGTAGGCGAAGATTACCCTGCCGGGGAGCACTCTTAACCTGTCCGAAACCAGCAAAGGCGGCCGGATATAAAAAAGTAGCTTACGGCACCCGGGGTTCCCAATCAGTCTCCCGCAGCGGTACTGACCAGGCCTGGCTCAGCTTAGCTTCCGAGGTCGGACGGGATCGGGCGCTCTCAGACCAGTATGGCCGTAGGCGAAGATTACCCTGCCGGGGAGCACTCTTAACCTGTCCGAAACCAGCTAAGGCGGCCGGATATAAAAAGGGAGTTTACGGCAACCGGGGTTCCCAATCAGTCTACCGCACCGGTACTGACTAGGCCTGGCTCTGCTTAGCTCCCGAGGTCGGACGAGATCGGGCGCTCTCAGACCAGTATGGCCGTAGGCGAAGATTACCCTGCCGGGGAGCACTCTTAACCTGTCCGAAACCAGCTAAGGCGGCCGGATATAAAAAGGAAGCCTACGGCACCCAGGGTTCCCAATCAGTCTCACGCACCGGTACTGACCAGGCCTGGCTCTGCTTAGCTTCCGAGGTTGGACGGGATCGGGCGCTCTCAGACCAGTATGGCCGTAGGCGAAGATTACACCGCCGGGGAGCACTCTTAACTTGTCCGAAACCAGCTAAGGCGGCCGGATATAAAAAGGGAGCCTACGGCACCCGCGGTTCCCAATAAGTCACCCGCACCGGTACTGACCAGGCCTGGCTCTGCTTAGCTTCCGAGGTCGGACGGGATCGGGCGCTCTCAGACCAGTATGGCCGTAGGCGAAGATTACCCTGCCGGGGAGCACTCTTAACCTGTCCGAAACCAGCTAAGGCGGCCGGATATAAAAAGGGAGCCTACGGCACCCGGGGTTCCCAATCAGTCTCCCGCACCGGTACTGACCAGGCCTGGCTCTGCTTAGCTTCCGAGGTCGGACGGGATCAGGCGCTCTCAGACCAGTATGGCCGTAGGCGAAGATTACCCTGCCGGGGAGCACTCTTAACCTGTCCGAAACCAGCTAAGGCGGCCGGATATAAAAAGGGAACCTACGGCACCCGGTGTTCCCAATCAGTCTCCCGCACCGGTACTGACCAGGCCTGGCTCTGCTTAGCTTCCGAGGTCGGACGGGATCGGGCGCTCTCAGACCAGTATGGCCGTAGGCGAAGATTACCCTGCCGGGGAGCACTCTTAAATTGTCCGAAACCAGCTAAGGCGGCCGGATATAAAAATGGAGCCTACGGCACCCGGGGTTCCCAATCAGTCTCCCGCACCGGTACTGACCAGGGCTGGCTCTGCTTAGCTTCCGAGGTCGGACGGGATCGGGCGCTCTCAGACCAGTATGGCCGTAGGGGAAGATTACCCTGCCGGGGAGCACTCTTAACCTGTCCGAAACCAGCTAAGGCGGCCGGATATAAAAAGAGAGCCTATGGCACCAGGGGTTCCCAATCAGTCTCCCGCACCGGTACTGACCAGGCCTGGCTCTGCTTAGCTTCCGAGGTCGGACGGGATCGGGCGCTCTCAGACCAGTATGGCCGTAGGCGAAAATTACCCTGCCGGGGAGCACTCTTAACCTGTCCGAAACCAGCAAAGGCGGCCGGATATAAAAAAGTAGCTTACGGCACCCGGGGTTCCCAATCAGTCTCCCGCAGCGGTAGTGACCAGGCCTGGCTCAGCTTAGCTTCCGAGGTCGGACGGGACCGGGCGCTCTCAGACCAGTATGGCCATAGGCGAAGATTACCCTGCCGGGGAGCACTCTTAACCTGTCCGAAACCAGCTAAGGCGGCCGGATATAAAAAGGGAACCTACGGCACCCGGGGTTCCCAATCAGTCTCCCGCACCGGTACTGACCAGGCCTGTCTCTGCTTAGCTTCCGAGGTCGGAAGGGATCGGGCACTCTCGGAACAGTATGGCCGTAGGCGAAGATTACCCTGCCGGGGAGCACTCTTAACCTGTCCGAAACCAGCTAAGGCGGCCGGATATAAAAAGGGAGCTTAGGGCACCCGTGGTTCCCAATCAGTCTCCCGCACCGGTACTGACCAGGCCTTACTCTGCTTAGCTTCCGAGGTCGGACGGGATCGGGCGCTCTCAGACCAGTATGGCCGTAGGCGAAGATTACCCTGCCAGGGAGCACTCTTAACTTGTCCAAAACCAGCTAAGGCGGCCGGATATAAAAAGGGAACCTACGGCACCCGGGGTTCCCAATCAGTCTCCCGCACCGGTACTGACCATGCCTGGCTCTGCTTAGCTTCCGATGTCAGACGTGATCGGGCGCTCTTAGACCAGTATGGCCGTAGGCGAAGATTATCCTGCCGGGGAGCACTCTTAACCTGTCCGAAACCAGCAAAGGCGGCCGGATATAAAAAGGGAGCTTACGGCACCCAATCAGTCTCCCGCACCGGTACTGACCAGGCCTGGCTCTGCTTAGCTTCCGAGGTCGGACGGGATCGGGCGCTCTCAGACCAGTATGGCCGTAGGCGAAGATTAACCTGCCGGGGAGCACTCTTAACCTGTCCGAAACCAACTAAGGCGGCCGGATATAAAAAGGGAGCTTACGGCACCCAATCAGTCTCCCCCACCGGTACTGACCAGGCCTGGCTCTGCTTAGCTTCCGAGGTCGGGCGCTCTCAGACCAGTATGGCCGTAGGCGAAGATTACCCCGCCGGGGAGCACTCTTAACCTGTCCGAAACCAGCTAAGTCGGCCGGATATAAAAAGGGAGCCTACGGCACCCAGGGTTCCCAATCAGTCTCCCGCACTGGTACTGACCAGGCCTGGCTCTGCTTAGCTTCCGAGGTTGGAAGGGATCGGGCGCTCTCAGACCAGTATGGCCGTAGGAGAAGATTACACGGCCCGGGGAGCACTCTTAACCTGTCCGAAACCAGCTAAGGCGGCCGGATATAAAAAGGGAGCTTACGGCACCCAATCAGTCTCCCGCACCGGTACTGACCAGGCCTGGCTCTGCTTAGCTTCCGAGGTCGGACGGGATCGGGCGCTCTGAGACCAGTATGGCCGTAGGCGAAGATTAACCTGCCGGGGAGCACTCTTAACCTGTCCGAAACCAGCTAAGGCGGCCGGATATAAAAAGGGAGCGTACGGCACCCAATCAGACTCCCGCACCGGTACTTGAAAGGGACCGAGTCTAGCTGAGGGGTCTTCTCAGCAACGTCTCTGCATACACGGCAATGTATCTTTAATGGTTAACTTCTCATGGTGGGAGTTGTCCTCAACAACACGCGTGGAGAGCCAAAGAAAGCAGACACAAGTTCTTTATCCTTTAACTCTGAGTCTTTATTGGTTTAACACTCATATATATACCCCAAATTAAGGAGCTGGCTACTTCAATCTCATTGGTTATAATGTATGTGCACATATGAGAATATAGGCGTATAGGGGCGTGTTGATGGTATATATGCTAAATAACTGTTACACAACAATCTAGAAATGAGTGGAAAGTACCAGAATAAGAAAATAGATAAGAGCATTCTGGTATCATCTTCTGGTAACTTCTCCTTTCCCTAATTAGTAGGATTAATTGGAGATGGCAAGAACCTGAGATTCCAGGCCTCTGCCACCTTCTCTCCCACAAGTACTCCTAGTATCATTTCCAAAGTTAGAACATTCAGATAAGCAAATGAATACATGAGATAATTATATGAGTATGTGTCTTCTAATTAAACTGAAGCTAAAACTTAAAACAGGCACAAAAGCAAAACTAACTTTTACGGTTAACCCTCACAATGCTAGGTTACGCCAGTTAACCCTTGCAATGCTGGGTTACCCCTTCAGTACTGGCTCTGCATAGCTTCCGAGGTCGGACTGGATCGGGCGCTCTCAGACCAGTATGGCCGTAGGCGAATATTACCCTGCCGGGGAGCACTCTTAACCTGTCCGAAACCAGCTAAGGCGGCCGGATATAAAAAGGGAGCCTACGGCACCCAGGGTTCCCAATCAGACTAACGCACCGGTACTGACCAGGCCTGGCTCTGCTTAGCTTCCGAGGTCGGACGGGATCGGGCGCTCTCAGACCAGTATGGCCGTAGGCGAATATTACCCTGCCGGGGAGCACTCTTAACCTGTCCGAAACCAGCTAAGGCGGCCGGATATAAAAAGTGAGCTTACGCACCCGGGGTTCCCAATCAGTCTCCCGCACCGGTACTGACCAGGCCTGGCTCTGCTTAGCTTCCGAGGTCGGACGGGATCGGGCGCTCTCAGACCAGTATGGCCGTAGGCGAATATTACCCTGCCGGGGAGCACTCTTAACCTGTCCGAAACCAGCTAAGGCGGCCGGATATAAAAAGGGAACTTACGGCACCCGTAGTTCCCAATCAGTCTCCCGCACCGGTACTGACCAGGCCTGGCTCTGCTTAGCTTCCGAGGTCGGACGGGATCGGGAGCTCTCAGACCAGTATGGCCGTAGGCGAAGATTACCCTGCCGTTGAGCACTCTTAACCTGTCCGAAACCAGCTAAGGCGGCCAGATATAAAAAGGGAGCCTACGGCACCCGGGGTTCCCAATCAGTCTCCCGCACCGGTACTGACCAGGCCTGGCTCTGCTTAGCTTCCGAGGTCGGACGGGATCGGGCACTCTCGGACCAGTAGGGCCGTAGGCGAAGATTACTCTGCCAGGGAGCACTCTTAACCTGTCCGAAACCAGCTAAGGCGGCCGGATATAAAAACGGAGCCTACGGCACCCGGTGTTCCCAATCAGACTCCCGCACCGGTACTGACCAGGGCTGGCTCTGCTTAGCTTCCGAGGTCGGACGGGATCGGGCGCTCTTAGACCAGTATGGCCGTAGGCGAATGTTACCCTGCCGGGGAGCACTCTTAACCTGTCCGAAACCAGCTAAGGAGGCCGGATATAAAAAGGGAGCCTACGGCACCCGGGGTCCCCAATCAGTCTCCCCCACCGGTACTGACCAGGCCTGGCTTTGCTTAGCTTCCGAGGTCGGACGGGATCGGGCGCTCTCAGACCAGTATGGCCATAGGCGAATATTACCCTGCCAGGGAGCACTCTTAACCTGTCCGAAACCAGCTAAGGCGGCCGGATATAAAAAGCGAGCCTACGGCACCCGGGGTTCACTATCAGTCTCCCGCACCGGTACTGACCAGGCCTGGCTCTGCTTAGCTTCCGAGGTCAGACGGGATCGGGCGCTCTCAGACCAGTATGGCCGTAGGCGAATATTACACCTGCCGGGGCGCACTCTTAACCTGTCCGAAACCAGCTAAGGCGGCCGGATATAAAAAGGGATCTTACGGCACCCGGGGTTCCCAATCAGTCTCCCGCACCGGTACTGACCAGGCCTGGCTCTGCTTAGCTTCCGAGGTCGGACGGGATCGGGCGCTCTCAGACCAGTATGGCCGTAGGCGAAGATTACCCTGCCGGGGAGCACTCTTAACTTGTCCGAAACCAGCTAAGGCGGCCGGATATAAAAAGGGAGCCTACGGCACCAGTGGTTCCCAATCAGTCTCCCGCACCGGTACTGACCAGGCCTGGCTCTGCTTAGCTTCCGAGGTCGGACGGGATCGGGCGCTGTCAGACCAGTATGGCCGTAGGCGAAGATTACCCTGCCGGGGAGCACTCTTAACCTGTCCGAAACCAGCTAAGGCGGCCGGATATAAAAATGGAGCTTACGGCACCCAATCAGTCTCCCGCACATTTTTAAATGTACTTGCGTCTTTTATGTGCCCCTTTTTAAATGTACTTGTGCATTTTATGTGCCCCTTTTTAAATGTACTTGTGCATTTTATATGCCCCTTTTTAAATGTACTTGTGCATTTTATGTGCCCCTTTTTAAATGTACTTGCGCCATTTATGTGCCCCTTTTTAAATGTACTTGCGCCTTTTATGTGCCCCTTTTTAAATGTACTTGTGCATTTTATGTGCCCCTTTTTAAATGTACTTGCGCCATTTATGTGCCTTTTTTTAAATGTACTTGCGTCTTTAATGTGCCTCTTCTTAAATGTACTTGCGTCTTTTGTGCTCCTTTTTAAATGTACTTTAGCCTTTTATGTGTCCCTTTTTAAATGTAATTGCGCCTTTTATTTGCGCCTTTTATGTGCCTCTTTTTAAATGTACATGCGCCATTTATTTGCGCCTTTTATGTGCCCTTTTTAAATGTACTTGTGCATGTTATGTGCCCCTTTTTAAATGTACTTGCGCCTTTTATGTGCCCCTTTTTAAATGTACTTGTGCATTTTATGTGCCCCTTTTTAAATGTACTTGTACCTTTTATGTGCCCCTTTTTAAATGTACTTGTGCATTTTTATGCCCCTTTTTAAATGTACTTGCGTCTTTTATGTGCCCCTTTTTAAATGTACTTGTGAATTTTATATGCCCCTTTTTAAATGTACTTGTGCATTTTGTGCGCCTTTTTAAATGTACTTGCGTCTTTTATGTGCCTCTTTTTAAATGTACTTGCGTCTTTTATGTGCCCCTTTTTAAATGTACTTGCGACTTTTATTTGCGCCTTATATGTGCCCCTTTTTAAATGTACTTGTGCCTTTTATGTGCCGCTTTTAAATGTACTTGTGCATTTTATATGCACCTTTTTAAATGTACTTGTGCCTTTTATGTGCTCCTTTTTAAATGTACTTGCGCCTTTTATGTGCCCCTTTTTAAATGTACTTGTGCATTTTGTATGCACCTTTTTAAATGTTCTTGTGCATTTTATATGCCCCTTTTTAAATGTACTTGCGCCTTTTGTGCCCCTTTTGAAATGTACTTGCTTCTTTTATGTGCCCCTTTTTAAATATACTTGCGCCTTTTATTTGCGCCTTTTTTGTGCCCCTTTTTAAATGTACTTGCGCCTTTTATGTGCCATTTTTTAAATGAATTTGCGCCTTTTATTTGCGCCTTATATTTGCGCCTTTTATTTGCTTCTTTTTAAATGTACTTGTGCATTTTATATGCCCCTTTTTAAATGTACATGCGCCTTTTGTGCCCCTTTTGAAATGTACTTGCGTCTTTTATGTGTCCCTTTTTAAATGTACTTGCGCCTTTTATTTGCGCCTTTTATGTGCCCCTTTTTAAATGTACTTACGCCTTTTATGTGCCCCTTTTTAAATGTACGTGTGCCTTTTTTGTGCCACTTTTAAATGTACTTGTGCATTTTATATGCCCCTTTTTAAATGTACTTGTGCCTTTTATGTGCCCCTTTTTAAATGTACTAACGCCATTTGTGCCCCATTTTAAATGTACTTGCGCCTTTTATGTGCCCCTTTTTAAATGTACTTGCATCTTTTATGTGCCCCTTTTTAAATGTACTTGTGTATTTTATGTGCCCCTTTTTAAATGTACTCGTGCATTTTATATGCCCCTTTTTAAATGTACTTGTGCATTTTATATGCCCCTTTTTAAATGTACTTGTGCATTTTATGTGCCCCTTTTTAAATGTACTTGTGCATTTTGTATGCCCCTTTTTAAATGTTCTTGTGCATTTTATATGCCCCTTTTTAAATGTACTTGCGCCTTTTGTGCCCCTTTTGAAATGTACTTGCTTCTTTTATGTGCCCCTTTTTAAATATACTTGCGCCTTTTATTTGCGCCTTTTATGTGCCCCTTTTTAAATGTACTTGCGCCTTTTATGTGCCATTTTTTAAATGAATTTGCGCCTTTTATTTGCGCCTTATATTTGCGCCTTTTATTTGCTTCTTTTTAAATGTACTTGTGCATTTTATATGCCCCTTTTTAAATGTACTTGCGCCTTTTGTGCCCCTTTTGAAATGTACTTGCGTCTTTTATGTGTCCCTTTTTAAATGTACTTGCGCCTTTTATTTGCGCCTTTTATGTGCCCCTTTTTAAATGTACTTGCACCTTTTATGTGCCCCTTTTTAATGTACGTGTGCCTTTTTTGTGCCACTTTTAAATGTACTTGTGCATTTTATATGCCCCTTTTTAAATGTACTTGTGCCTTTTATGTGCCCCTTTTTAAATGTACTAACGCCATTTGTGCCCCATTTTAAATGTACTTGCGCCTTTTATGTGCCCCTTTTTAAATGTACTTGCATCTTTTATGTGCCGCTTTTTAAATGTACTTGTGTATTTTATGTGCCCCTTTTTAAATGTACTCGTGCATTTTAGATGCCCCTTTTTAAATGTACTTGTGCATTTTATATGCCCCTTTTTAAATGTACTTGTGCATTTTATGTGCCCCTTTTTAAATGTACTTGTGCATTTTATGTGACCCTTTTTAAAATTACTTGCGCCTTTTATGTGCCCCTTTTTAAATGTACTTGTGCCTTTTTTGTGCCACTTTTAAATGTACTTGCGCCTTTTATATGCCCCTTTATAAATGTACTTGTGCATTTCATATGCTCTTTTTAAATATACTTGTGCATTTTATGTTCCCCTTTTTAAATGTACTTGTGCATTTTTTATGCCCCTTTTTAAATGTACTTGTGCATTTTATGTGCCCCTTTTTAAATGTACTTGCACCTTATGTGTGCCCCTTTTTAAATGTACTTGCGCCTTTTATGTGCCCCTTTTTAAATGTACTTGCGCCTTTTATGTGCCCCTTTTTAAAAGTACTTGCGCCTTTTATGTGCCCCTTTTTAAATGTACTTGCGCCTTTTATGTGCCCCTTTTTAAATGTTCTTGTGCCTTTTATGTGCCCCTTTTTAAATGTACTTGCGCCTTTTATTTGCGCCTTTTATGTGCCCCTTTTAAAATGTATTTGTGCCTTTTATGTGCCCCTTTTTAAATGTACTTGTGCATTTTATGTGCCCCTTTTTAAATGTACTTGCGCTATTTGTGCCCCTTTTTAAATGTACTTGTGCATTTTATATGCCCTTTTTAAATGTACTTGTGCATTTTATATGCCCCTTTTTAAATGTACTTGTGCATTTTATATGCCCCTTTTTAAATGTACTTGTGCATTTTATGTGCCCTTTTTTAAATGTACTTGTGCATTTTATGTGACCCTTTTTAAATCTACTTGTGCATTTTATATACCCCTTTTTAAATGTACTTGCGCCATTAGTGCCCCTTTTTAAATGTACTTGCGCCTTTTATATGCCCCTTTTTAAATGTTCTTGTGCATTTTATGTGCCCCTTTTTAAATGTACTTGTGCATTTTATATGCCCCTTTTTAAATGTACTTGTGCCTTTTTTGTGCCACTTTTAAATGTACTTGTGCATTTTATATGCTCCTTTTTAAATGTTCTTGTGCATTTTATATGCCCCTTTTTAAATGTACTTGCGGCATTTGTGCCCCTTTTTGAATGTACTTGGGCATTTTATGTGCCCCTTTTTAAATGTACTTGTGCATTTTGTATGCCCCTTTTTAAATGTTCTTGTGCATTTTATATGCCCCTTTTTAAATGTACTTGCGCCTTTTGTGCCCCTTTTGAAATGTACTTGCTTCTTTTATGTGCCCCTTTTTAAATATACTTGCGCCTTTTATTTGCGCCTTTTTTGTGCCCCTTTTTAAATGTACTTGCGCCTTTTATGTGCCATTTTTTAAATGAATTTGCGCCTTTTATTTGCGCCTTATATTTGCGCCTTTTATTTGCTTCTTTTTAAATGTACTTGTGCATTTTATATGCCCCTTTTTAAATGTACTTGCGCCTCTTGTGCCCCTTTTGAAATGTACTTGCGTCTTTTATGTGTCCCTTTTTAAATGTACTTGCGCCTTTTATTTGCGCCTTTTATGTGCCCCTTTTTAAATGTACTTGCACCTTTTATGTGCCCCTTTTTAATGTACGTGTGCCTTTTTTGTGCCACTTTTAAATGTACTTGTGCATTTTATATGCCCCTTTTTAAATGTACTTGTGCCTTTTATGTGCCCCTTTTTAAATGTACTAACGCCATTTGTGCCCCATTTTAAATGTACTTGCGCCTTTTATGTGCCCCTTTTTAAATGTACTTGCATCTTTTATGTGCCCCTTTTTAAATGTACTCGTGCATTTTAGATGCCCCTTTTTAAATGTACTTGTGCATTTTATATGCCCCTTTTTAAATGTACTTGTGCATTTTATGTGCCCCTTTTTAAATGTACTTGTGCATTTTATGTGACCCTTTTTAAAATTACTTGCGCCTTTTATGTGCCCCTTTTTAAATGTACTTGTGCCTTTTTTGTGCCACATTTAAATGTACTTGCGCCTTTTATATGCCCCTTTTTAAATGTACTTGTGCATTTCATATGCTCTTTTTAAATATACTTGTGCATTTTATGTTCCCCTTTATAAATGTACTTGTGCATTTTATATGCCCCTTTTTAAATGTACTTGTGCATTTTATGTGCCCCTTTTTAAATGTACTTGCACCTTATGTGTGCCCCTTTTTAAATGTACTTGCGCCTTTTATGTGCCCCTTTTTAAATGTACTTGCGCCTTTAATGTGCCCCTTTTTAAAAGTACTTGCGCCTTTTATGTGCCCCTTTTTAAATGTACTTGCGCCTTTTATGTGCCCCTTTTTAAATGTTCTTGTGCCTTTTATGTGCCCCTTTTTAAATGTACTTGCGCCTTTTATTTGCGCCTTTTATGTGCCCCTTTTAAAATGTATTTGTGCCTTTTATGTGCCCCTTTTTAAATGTACTTGTGCATTTTATGTGCCCCTTTTTAAATGTACTTGCGCTATTTGTGCCCCTTTTTAAATGTACTTGTGCATTTTATATGCCCTTTTTAAATTTACTTGTGCATTTTATATGCCCCTTTTTAAATGTACTTGTGCATTTTATATGCCCCTTTTTAAACGTACTTGTGCATTTTATGTGCCCTTTTTTAAATGTACTTGTGCATTTTATGTGACCCTTTTTAAATATACTTGTGCATTTTATATACCCCTTTTTAAATGTACTTGCGCCATTAGTGCCCCTTTTTAAATGTACTTGCGCCTTTTATATGCCCCTTTTTAAATGTACTTGTGCATTTTATGTGCCCCTTTTTAAATGTACTTGTGCATTTTATATGCCCCTTTTTAAATGTACTTGTGCATTTTATATGCCCCTTTTTAAATGTTCTTGTGCATTTTATATGACCCTTTTTAAATGTACTTGTGCATTTTATGTGCCCTTTTTTAAATGTACCTGTGCATTTTATGTGCCCATTTTTAAATGTACGTGTGCCTTTTATTTGCGCCATTTATGTGCCCCTTTTTAAATGTACTTGCGCCTTTTATGTGCCCCTTTTTAAATGTACTTGCGCCTTTTGTGTGCCAATTTTTAAATGTACTTGCGCCTTTTATTTGCGCCTTTTATGTGCCTCTTTTTAAATGTACTTGTGCCTTTTATGTGCCGCTTTTAAATGTACTTGTGCATTTTATATGCACCTTTTTAAATGTACTTGTGCCTTTTATGTGCTCCTTTTTAAATGTACTTGCGCCTTTTATGTGCCCCTTTTTAAATGTACTTGTGCATTTTATGTGCCCGTTTTTAAATGTACTTGCGCCTTATATGTGCCCCTTTTTAAATGTATTTGCGCCTTTTATTTGCGCCTTTTATGTGCTCCTTTTTAAATGTACTTGTGCATTTTATATGCCCCTTTTTAAATGTACTTGTGCCTTTTATGTGCCCCTTTTTAAATGTACTAACGCCATTTGTGCCCCATTTTAAATGTACTTGCGCCTTTTATGTGCCCCTTTTTAAATGTACTTGCATCTTTTATGTGCCCCTTTTTAAATGTACTTGTGCATTTTATGTGCCCCTTTTTAAATGTACTCGTGCATTTTATATGCCCCTTTTTAAATGTACTTGTGCATTTTATGTGCCCCTTTTTAAATGTACTTGTGCATTTTATGTGAAACTTTTTAAAATTACTTGCGCCTTTTATGTGACCCTTTTTAAATGTACTTGTGCCTTTTTTGTGCCACTTTTAAATGTACTTGTGCATTTTATATGCCCCTTTTTAAATGTACTTGTGCATTTCATATGCTCTTTTTAAATATAATTGTGCATTTTATGTTCCCCTTTTTAAATGTACTTGTGCATTTTATATGCCCCTTTTTAAATGTACTTGTGCATTTTATGTGCCCCTTTTTAAATGTACTTGCACCTTATGTGTGCCCCTTTTTAAATGTACTTGCGCCTTTTATGTGCCCCTTTTTAAATGTACTTGCGCCTTTAATGTGCCCCTTTTTAAAAGTACTTGCGCCTTTTATGTGCCCCTTTTTAAATGTACTTGCGCCTTTTATGTGCCCCTTTTTAAATGTTCTTGTGCCTTTTATGTGCCCCTTTTTAAATGTACTTGCGCCTTTTATTTGCGCCTTTTATGTGCCCCTTTTAAAATGTATTTGTGCCTTTTATGTGCCCCTTTTTAAATGTACTTGTGCATTTTATGTGCCCCTTTTTAAATGTACTTGCGCTATTTGTGCCCCTTTTTAAATGTACTTGTGCATTTTATATGCCCTTTTTAAATTTACTTGTGCATTTTATATGCCCCTTTTTAAATGTACTTGTGCATTTTATATGCCCCTTTTTAAACGTACTTGTGCATTTTATGTGCCCTTTTTTAAATGTACTTGTGCATTTTATGTGACCCTTTTTAAATATACTTGTGCATTTTATATACCCCTTTTTAAATGTACTTGCGCCATTAGTGCCCCTTTTTAAATGTACTTGCGCCTTTTATATGCCCCTTTTTAAATGTACTTGTGCATTTTATGTGCCCCTTTTTAAATGTACTTGTGCATTTTATATGCCCCTTTTTAAATGTACTTGTGCATTTTATATGCCCCTTTTTAAATGTTCTTGTGCATTTTATATGACCCTTTTTAAATGTACTTGTGCATTTTATGTGCCCTTTTTTAAATGTACCTGTGCATTTTATGTGCCCATTTTTAAATGTACGTGTGCCTTTTATTTGCGCCATTTATGTGCCCCTTTTTAAATGTACTTGCGCCTTTTATGTGCCCCTTTTTAAATGTACTTGCGCCTTTTGTGTGCCAATTTTTAAATGTACTTGCGCCTTTTATTTGCGCCTTTTATGTGCCTCTTTTTAAATGTACTTGTGCCTTTTATGTGCCGCTTTTAAATGTACTTGTGCATTTTATATGCACCTTTTTAAATGTACTTGTGCCTTTTATGTGCTCCTTTTTAAATGTACTTGCGCCTTTTATGTGCCCCTTTTTAAATGTACTTGTGCATTTTATGTGCCCGTTTTTAAATGTACTTGCGCCTTATATGTGCCCCTTTTTAAATGTATTTGCGCCTTTTATTTGCGCCTTTTATGTGCTCCTTTTTAAATGTACTTGTGCATTTTATATGCCCCTTTTTAAATGAACTTGTGCCTTTTATGTGCCCCTTTTTAAATGTACTAACGCCATTTGTGCCCCATTTTAAATGTACTTGCGCCTTTTATGTGCCCCTTTTTAAATGTACTTGCATCTTTTATGTGCCCCTTTTTAAATGTACTTGTGCATTTTATGTGCCCCTTTTTAAATGTACTCGTGCATTTTATATGCCCCTTTTTAAATGTACTTGTGCATTTTATGTGCCCCTTTTTAAATGTACTTGTGCATTTTATGTGAAACTTTTTAAAATTACTTGCGCCTTTTATGTGACCCTTTTTAAATGTACTTGTGCCTTTTTTGTGCCACTTTTAAATGTACTTGTGCATTTTATATGCCCCTTTTTAAATGTACTTGTGCATTTCATATGCTCTTTTTAAATATAATTGTGCATTTTATGTTCCCCTTTTTAAATGTACTTGTGCATTTTATATGCCCCTTTTTAAATGTACTTGCGCATTTTATGTGCCCCTTTTTAAATGTACTTGCACCTTATGTGTGCCCCTTTTTAAATGTACTTGCGCCTTTTATGTGCCCCTTTTTAAATGTACTTGCGTCTTTTATGTGCCCCTTTTTAAAAGTACTTGCGCCTTTTATGTGCCCCTTTTTAAATGTACTTGCGCCTTTTATTTGTGCCTTTTATGTGCCCCTTTTAAAATGTATTTGTGCCTTTTATGTGCCCCTTTTTAAATGTACTTGTGCATTTTATGTGCCCCTTTTTAAATGTACTTGCGCTATTTGTGCCCCTTTTTAAATGTACTTGTGCATTTTATATGCCCTTTTTAAATGTACTTGTGCATTTTATATGCCCCTTTTTAAATGTACTTGTGCATTTTATATGCCCCTTTTTAAATGTACTTGTGCATTTTATGTGCCCTTTTTTAAATGTACTTGTGCATTTTATGTGACCCTTTTTAAATATACTTGTGCATTTTATATGCCCCTTTTTAAATGTACTTGCACCATTAGTGCCCCTTTTTAAATGTACTTGCGCCTTTTATATGCCCTTTTAAATGTACTTGTGCATTTTATGTGCCCCTTTTTAAATGTACTGGTGCATTTTATATGCCCCTTTTTAAATGTACGTGTGCATTTTATATGACCCTTTTTAAATGTACTTGTGCATTTTATGTGCCCTTTTTTAAATGTACCTGTGCATTTTATGTGCCCATTTTTAAATGTACGTGTGCCTTTTATTTGCGCCTTTTATGTGCCCCTTTTTAAATGTACTTGCGCCTTTTATTTGTGCCTTTTATGTGCCCCTTTTAAAATGTATTTGTGCCTTTTATGTGCCCCTTTTTAAATGTACTTGTGCATTTTATGTGCCCCTTTTTAAATGTACTTGCGCTATTTGTGCCCCTTTTTAAATGTACTTGTGCATTTTATATGCCCTTTTTAAATGTACTTGTGCATTTTATATGCCCCTTTTTAAATGTACTTGTGCATTTTATATGCCCCTTTTTAAATGTACTTGTGCATTTTATGTGCCCTTTTTTAAATGTACTTGTGCATTTTATGTGACCCTTTTTAAATATACTTGTGCATTTTATATGCCCCTTTTTAAATGTACTTGCACCATTATTGGCTCTTTTTAAATGTACTTGCGCCTTTTATATGCCCTTTTAAATGTACCTGTGCATTTTATGTGCCCATTTTTAAATGTACGTGTGCCTTTTATTTGCGCCATTTATGTGCCCCTTTTTAAATGTACTTGCGCGTTTTATGTGCCCCTTTTTAAATGTACTTGCGCCTTTTGTGTGCCAATTTTTAAATGTACTTGCGCCTTTTATTTGCGCCTTTTATGTGCCTCTTTTTAAATGTACTTGTGCCTTTTATGTGCCGCTTTTAAATGTACTTGTGCATTTTATATGCACCTTTTTAAATGTACTTGTGCCTTTTATGTGCTCCTTTTTAAATGTACTTGCACCATTTGTGCCCCTTTTTAAATGTACTTGCGCCTTTTATGTGCCCCTTTTTAAATGTACTTGCGCCTTTTATTTGCGCCTTTTATGTGCCCCTTTTAAAATGTATTTGTGCCTTTTATGTGCCCCTTTTTAAATGTACTTGTGCATTTTATGTGCCCCTTTTTAAATGTACTTGCGCTATTAGTGCCCCTTTTTAAATGTACTTGTGCATTTTATATGCCCTTTTTAAATGTACTTGTGCATTTTATATGCCCCTTTTTAAATGTACTTGTGCATTTTATATGCCCCTTTTTAAATGTACTTGTGCATTTTATGTGCCCTTTTTTAAATGTACTTGTGCATTTTATGTGACCCTTTTTAAATATACTTGTGCATTTTATATGCCCCTTTTTAAATGTACTTGCGCCATTAGTGCCCCTTTTTAAATTTACTTGCGCCTTTTATATGCCATTTTTTAAATGTACTTGTGCATTTTATGTGCCCCTTTTTAAATGTACTTGTGCATTTTATATGCCCCTTTTTAAATGTACTTGTGCATTTTATATGCCCCTTTTTAAATGTTCTTGTGCATTTTATATGACCCTTTTTAAATGTACTTGTGCATTTTATGTGCCCTTTTTTAACCCCTTAGTGACCGAGTGCTATGTTGCATTTGACGTGCCTTGAAGACCAGAATTCCATTATTTTTGTCATACGTTTACTGAACTGTGAATTTCTTTCTTTGTGTTCAGTCCACCCACACAAATTATATATCATTTTTTAAAGGACAGATAGGGCTTTCATTTGATACTATTATTTTCATCATATGATATCATTTACTATTAAAAAAATAGAAAATATGATGAAAATATGCCATAAAAAACACTTTTTCCAACTTTGACCTGATTTTTTTTTTTTACACAATTACAAATGGTAAAAAAGACCCAGTCTATATATTTCTACTATTTGTCCTGAGTTTAGTAATATCAATGTTTCCTTGTTTGTCTATGTTCTATTTCACGTAATAGGGCAATAAACAATATTAGTGTTTTTTTTTGTTTTCTAACCATTTTCCTCTACAGTGATTTTTTTAACCCGAACCCTAAATTTACCCCAACTCTAAATTTAATGTAACCCTAAATTGACCCCCACCCCTTAATCTAACCCTTGTAATCATCCGAACCCCCATTTAACCCTAATTATTACCCTATTTGGACCCTAACCCTAGATCTAGGTTCAGTAGATCAAGGGTTAGCTTTTTCCATTTATTTATTTATTTAATTAATTTATTTAATAAATTTTCTATTTTTAACTGTAATACCGCCTAACTGCCTGTAGGGGCAGTCAAGTAGCGGTTTCAGAGCGACGGAAGAGATTTTTTTTTTCTCTCTTCCGTCGCTCTCCTCTGGGCATGCTGTATCGGAGGAGCATGCTCCTCCGATACAGCACACACCCGCGATCACCGGGTGATCGCGGTGCCCAGGAGGGCACAGATTGTGTTGCATGATGCCTCGATAGAGGCATCATGCAACACTTTAACACACATAGGCAGTGATGAGCTTTCACTGCCTATGTGTGTTTGCGCGCATACGATCACATTCGCTGTGATCGTATGCGCGCGGGGGGGTCGAGGGGGGGCTGAAAGCCCTCTCAGAGGCTGCTTCGGATCCGAAGCAGCCTCTGAGAGTAGCTGCAGGCATGTAGTGTTGCGCTAATGAGCGCAACACTACATGAAAACGGAGGACGTATATATACGTCCTCATGGTCCTTAAGGACCATGCTTTTCAGGACGTATATATACGTCCGAATGCGTTAAGGGGTTAAATGTACCTGTGCATTTTATGTGCCCATTTTTAAATGTACGTGTGCCTTTTATTTGTGCCATTTATGTGCCCCTTTTTAAATGTACTTGCGCCTTTTATGTGCCCCTTTTTAAATGTACTTGCGACCTTTGTGTGCCAATTTTTAAATGTACTTGCGCCTTTTATTTGCGCCTTTTATATGCCTCTTTTTAAATGTACTTGTGCCTTTTATGTGCCGCTTTTAAATGTACTTGTGCATTTTATATGCACCTTTTTAAATGTACTTGTGCCCTTTATGTGCTCCTTTTTAAATGTACTTGCACCATTTGTGCCCCTTTTTAAATGTACTTGCGCCTTTTATGTGCCCCTTTTTAAATGTACTTGTGCATTTTATGTGCCCGTTTTTAAATGTACTTGCGCCTTTTATGTGCCCCTTTTTAAATGTATTTGCGCCTTTTATTTGCGCCTTTTATGTGCTCCTTTTTAAATGTACTTGTGCATTTTATATGCCCCTTTTTAAATGTACTTGCGCCTTTTGTGCCTTTTTTTAAATGTACTTGCGCCTTTTATGTGCCCCATTTTAAATGTACATGTGCATTTTATGTTCCCCTTTTTAAATGTACTTGCGCATATTATTTGCGCCTTTTATATGCCCCTTTTTAAATGTACCTGTGCATTTTTAGTGCCCCTTTTTAAATGTACTTGCGTCTTTTATGTGCCCCTTTTTAAATGTACTTGCGCCTTTTATGTGCCCCTTTTTAAATGTATTTGTGCCATTTATGTGCACCTTTTTAAATGTACTTGCGCCTTTTGTGGCCCTTTTTAAATATACTTGCGCCTTTTATGTGCCCCTCTTTAAATGTACTTGTGCATTTTATATGCCCCTTTTTAAATGTACTTGTGCATTTTATGTGCCCCTTTTTAAATGTTCTTGTGCATTTTATATGCCCCTTTTTAAATGTACTTGCGGCATTTGTGCCCCTTTTTAAATGTACTTGGGCATTTTATGTGCCCCTTTTTTAATGTACTTGTGCATTTTGTATGCCCCTTTTTAAATGTTCTTGTGCATTTTATATGCCCCTTTTTAAATGTACTTGCGCCTTTTGTGCCCCTTTTGAAATGTACTTGCTTCTTTTATGTGCCCCTTTTTAAATATACTTGCGCCTTTTATTTGCGCCTTTTATGTGCCCCTTTTTAAATGTACTTGCGCCTTTTATGTGCCATTTTTTAAATGTATTTGCGCCTTTTATTTGCGCCTTATATTTGCGCCTTTTATGTGCTTCTTTTTAAATGTACTTGTGCATTTTATATGCCCCTTTTTAAATGTACTTGCGCCTTTTGTGCCCCTTTTGAAATGTACTTGCGTCTTTTATGTGTCCCTTTTTAAATGTACTTGTGCCTTTTATTTGAGCCTTTTATGTGCCCCTTTTTAAATGTACTTGCGCCTTTTATGTGCCCCTTTTTAAATGTACGTGTGCCTTTTTTGTGCCACTTTTAAATGTACTTGTGCATTTTATATGCCCCTTTTTAAATGTACTTGTGCCTTTTATGTGCCCCTTTTTAAATGTACTAACGCCATTTGTGCCCCATTTTAAATGTACTTGCGCCTTTTATGTGCCCCTTTTTAAATTTACTTGCATCTTTTATGTGCCCCTTTTTAAATGTACTTGTGCATTTTATGTGCCCCTTTTTAAATGTACTCGTGCATTTTATGTGCCCCTTTTTAAATGTACTTGTGCATTTTATGTGACCCTTTTTAAAATTACTTGCGCCTTTTATGTGCCCCTTTTTAAATGTACTTGTGCCTTTTTTGTGCCACTTTTAAATGTACTTGTGCATTTTATATGCCCCTTTTTATATGTTCTTGTGCATTTTATATGCCCCTTTTTAAATGTACTTGCGGCATTTGTGCACCTTTTTAAATGTACTCGCGCCTTTTATGTGCCCCTTTTTAAATGTACTTGTGCATTTTATGTGACCCTTTTTAAAATTACTTGCGCCTTTTATGTGCCCCTTTTTAAATGTACTTGTGCATTTTGTATGCCCCTTTTTAAATGTTTTTGTGCATTTTATATGCCCCTTTTTAAATGTACTTGCGCCTTTTGTGCCCCTTTTGAAATGTACTTGCGTCTTGTATGTGCCCCTTTTTAAATGTACTTGCGCCTTTTATTTGCGCCTTTTATGTGCAACTTTTTAAATGTACTTGCGCCTTTTATGTGCCCCTTTTTAAATGTATTTGCGCCTTTTATTTGCGCCTTTTATTTGCGCCTTTTATGTGCTTCTTTTTAAATGTTCTTGTGCATTTTATATGCCCCTTTTTAAATGTACTTGCGCCTTTTATGTGCCCCTTTTTAAATGTACTTGCGCCTTTTATGTGCCCCTTTTTAAATGTATTTGTGCATTTTATGTGCCCCTTTTTAAATGTACTTGCGCCTTTTATTTGCGCCTTTTATGTGACCCTTTTTTAAATTACTTGCGCCTTTTATGTGCCCCATTTTAAATGTACTTGCGCCTTTTATTTGCGCCTTTTATGTGCCCCTTTTTAAATGTACTTGTGCATTTTTTATGCCCCTTTTTAAATGGATTTGTGCATTTTATATGCCCCTTTTTAAATGTACTTGTGCCTTTTATGTGTCCCTTTTTAAATGTACTTGCACCATTTGTGCCCCTTTTTAAATGTACTTGTGCATTTTATGTGCCCCTTTTTAAATGTACTTGCGCCTTTTATTTGCGCCTTTTATGTGACCCTTTTTAAAATTACTTGCGCCTTTTATGTGCCCCTTTTTAAATGTACTTGTGCATTTTATATGCCCCTTTTTAAATGTACTTGTGCATTTTATATGCCCCTTTTTAAATGTACTTGTGCATTTTATATGCCCCTTATTAAATGTACCTGTGCATTTTATGTGCCCCTTTTTAAATATACTTGTGCATTTTATATGCCCCTTTTTAAATGTACTTGCGCCATTTGTGCCCCTTTTTAAATGTACTTGCGCCTTTTATGTGCCCCTTTTTAAATGTACTTGTGCATTTTATGTGCCCCTTTTTAAATGTACTTGCGCCTTTTATGTGCCCCTTTATAAATGTATTTGCGCCTTTTATTTGCGCCTTTTATGTGCTTCTTTTTAAATGTACTTGTGCATTTTATATGCCCCTTTTTAAATGTACTTGCGCCTTTTGTTCCCCTTTTTAAATGTACTTGCGCTTTTTATGTGCCCCTTTTTAAATATACTTGTGCATTTTATATGCCCCTTTTTAAATGTACTTGCGCCATTTGTGCCCCTTTTTAAATGTACTTGCGCCTTTTATGTGCCCCTTTTTAAATGTACTTGTGCATTTTATGTGCCCCTTTTTAAATGTACTTGCGCCTTTTATGTGCCCCTTTTTAAATGTATTTGCGCCTTTTATTTGCGCCTTTTATTTGCGCCTTTTATGTGCTTCTTTTTAAATGTTCTTGTGCATTTTATATGCCCCTTTTTAAATGTACTTGCGCCTTTTATGTGCCCCTTTTTAAATGTACTTGCGCCTTTTATGTGCCCCTTTTTAAATGTATTTGTGCATTTTATGTGCCCCTTTTTAAATGTACTTGCGCCTTTTATTTGCGCCTTTTATGTGACCCTTTTTTAAATTACTTGCGCCTTTTATGTGCCCCATTTTAAATGTACTTGCGCCTTTTATTTGCGCCTTTTATGTGCCCCTTTTTAAATGTACTTGTGCATTTTTTATGCCCCTTTTTAAATGTATTTGTGCATTTTATATGCCCCTTTTTAAATGTATTTGTGCCTTTTATGTGTCCCTTTTTAAATGTACTTGCACCATTTGTGCCCCTTTTTAAATGTACTTGTGCATTTTATGTGCCCCTTTTTAAATGTACTTGCGCCTTTTATTTGCGCCTTTTATGTGACCCTTTTTAAAATTACTTGCGCCTTTTATGTGCCCCTTTTTAAATGTACTTGTGCATTTTATATGCCCCTTTTTAAATGTACTTGTGCATTTTATATGCCCCTTTTTAAATGTACTTGTGCATTTTATATGCCCCTTATTAAATGTACTTGTGCATTTTATGTGCCCCTTTTTAAATATACTTGTGCATTTTATATGCCCCTTTTTAAATGTACTTGCGCCATTTGTGCCCCTTTTTAAATGTACTTGCGCCTTTTATGTGCCCCTTTTTAAATGTACTTGTGCATTTTATGTGCCCCTTTTTAAATGTACTTGCGCCTTTTATGTGCCCCTTTATAAATGTATTTGCACCTTTTATTTGAGCCTTTTATGTGCTTCTTTTTAAATGTACTTGTGCATTTTATATGCCCCTTTTTAAATGTACTTGCGCCTTTTGTTCCTCTTTTTAAATGTACTTGCGCTTTTTATGTGCCCCTTTTTAAATGTACTTGTGCATTTTATGTGCCCCTTTTTAAATGTACTTGCGCCTTTTATTTGCACCTTTTATGTGACCCTTTTTTAAATTACTTGCGCCTTTTATGTGCCCCATTTTAAATGTACTTGCGCCTTTTATTTGCGCC
Source organism: Pelodytes ibericus (assembly GCA_036172795.1). Classification (NCBI taxonomy): domain Eukaryota; kingdom Metazoa; phylum Chordata; class Amphibia; order Anura; family Pelodytidae; genus Pelodytes; species Pelodytes ibericus. The sequence goes on from CM069867.1 coordinate 21,045,952, forward strand.
TTTTATGTTCCCCTTTTTAAATGTACTTGTTCATTTTTTATGCCCCTTTTTAAATGTACTTGTGCATTTTATATGCCCCTTTTTAAATGTACTCGTGCCTTTTATGTGTCCCTTTTTAATTGTACTTGCACCATTTGTGCCCCTTTTTAAATGTACTTGCGTATTTTATGTGCCCCTTTTTAAATGTACTTGCGCCTTTTGTGCCCCTTTTTAAATGTACTTGCGTCTTTTATGCGCCCCTTTTTAAATGTACTTGCGCCTTTTATTTGTGCCTTTTATGTGCCCCTTTTTAAATGTACTTGTGCATTTTATGTGCCCCTTTTTAAATGTACTTGTGCATTTTATGTGACCTTTTTAAATGTACTTGTGCATTTTATTTGCAACTTTTATGTGACCCTATTTTAAATTACTTGTGCCTTTTATGTGCCCCATTTTAAATGTACTTGCGCCTTTTATTTGCGTCTTTTATGTGCCCCTTTTTAAATGTACTTGTGCATTTTTTATGCCCCTTTTTAAATGTACTTGTGCATTTTATATGCCCCTTTTTAAATGTACTTGTGCCTTTTATGTGTCCCTTTTTAATTGTACTTGCACCATTTGTGCCCCTTTTTAAATGTACTTGCGTCTTTTATGTGCCCATTTTTAAATGTACTTGCGCCTTTTGTGCCCCTTTTTAAATGTATTTGCGCCTTTTATTTGTGCCTTTTATGTGCCCCTTTTTAAATGTACTTGTGCATTTTATGTGCCCCTTTTTAAATGTACTTGTACATTTTATGTGACCCTTTTTAAATGTACTTGTGCATTTTATGTGACCTTTTTAAATGTACTTGCGCCTTTTATTTGCACCTTTTATGTGACCCTATTTTAAATTACTTGCGCCTTTTATGTGCCCCATTTTAAATGTACTTGCGCCTTTTATTTGCGTCTTTTATGTGCCCCTCTTTAAATGTACTTGTGCATTTTTTATGCCCCTTTTTAAATGTACTTGTGCATTTTATATGCCCCTTTTTAAATGTACTTGTGCCTTTTATGTGTCCCTTTTTAATTGTACTTGCACCTTTTATTTGTGCCTTTTATGTGCCCCTTTTTAAATGTACTTGCGCCTTTTATTTGTGCCTTTTATGTGCCCCTTTTTAAATGTACTTGTGCATTTTATGTGCCCCTTTTTAAATGTACTTGCGCCTTTTATTTTTTGCCTTTTATGTGCCCCTTTTTAAATGTACTTGTGCATTTTATGTGCCCCTTTTTAAATGTACTTGTGCATTTTATGTGACCCTTTTTAAATGTACTTGTGCATTTTATTTGCACCTTTTATGTGACCCTATTTTAAATTACTTGTGCCTTTTATGTGCCTCATTTTAAATGTACTTGCGCCTTTTATTTGCGTCTTTTATGTGCCCCTTTTTAAATGTACTTGTGCATTTTTTATGCCCCTTTTTAAATGTACTTGTGCATTTTATATGCCCCTTTTTAAATGTACTTGTGCCTTTTATGTGCCCCTTTTTAAATGTACTTACCCCATTTGTGCCCCATTTTAAATGTACTTGCGCCTTTTATGTGCCCCTTTTTAAATTTACTTGCATCTTTTATGTGCCCCTTTTTAAATGTACTTGTGCATTTTATGTGCCCCTTTTTAAATGTACTCGTGCATTTTATGTGCCCCTTTTTAAATGTACTTGTGCATTTTATGTGACCCTTTTTAAAATTACTTGCGCCTTTTATGTGCCCCTTTTTAAATGTACGTGTGCCTTTTTTGTGCCACTTTTAAATGTACTTGTGCATTTTATATGCCCCTTTTTATATGTTCTTGTGCATTTTATATGCCCCTTTTTAAATGTACTTGCGGCATTTGTGCACCTTTTTAAATGTACTCGCGCCTTTTATGTGCCCCTTTTTAAATGTACTTGTGCATTTTATGTGACCCTTTTTAAAATTACTTGCGCCTTTTATGTGCCCCTTTTTAAATGTACTTGTGCATTTTGTATGCCCCTTTTTAAATGTACTTGCGCCTTTTGTGCCCCTTTTGAAATGTACTTGCGTCTTGTATGTGCCCCTTTTTAAATGTACTTGCGCCTTTTATTTGCGCCTTTTATGTGCAACTTTTTAAATGTACTTGCGCCTTTTATGTGCCCCTTTTTAAATGTATTTGCGCCTTTTATTTGCGCCTTTTATTTGCGCCTTTTATGTGCTTCTTTTTAAATGTTCTTGTGCATTTTATATGCCCCTTTTTAAATGTACTTGCGCCTTTTATGTGCCCCTTTTTAAATGTACTTGTGCATTTTATGTGCCCCTTTTTAAATGTACTTGCGCCTTTTATTTGCGCCTTTTATGTGACCCTTTTTTAAATTACTTGCGCCTTTTATGTGCCCCATTTTAAATGTACTTGCGCCTTTTATTTGCGCCTTTTATGTGCCCCTTTTTAAATGTACTTGTGCATTTTTTATGCCCCTTTTTAAATGTATTTGTGCATTTTATATGCCCCTTTTTAAATGTACTTGTGCCTTTTATGTGTCCCTTTTGAAATGTACTTGCACCATTTGTGCCCCTTTTTAAATGTACTTGTGCATTTTATGTGCCCCTTTTTAAATGTACTTGCGCCTTTTATTTGCGCCTTTTATGTGACCCTTTTTAAAATTACTTGCGCCTTTTATGTGCCCCTTTTTAAATGTACTTGTGCATTTTATATGCCCCTTTTTAAATGTACTTGTGCATTTTATATGCCCCTTTTTAAATGTACTTGTGCATTTTATATGCCCCTTATTAAATGTACTTGTGTATTTTATGTGCCCCTTTTTAAATATACTTGTGCATTTTATATGCCCCTTTTTAAATGTACTTGCGCCATTTGTGCCCCTTTTTAAATGTACTTGCGCCTTTTTTGTTCCCCTTTTTAAATGTACTTGCGCTTTTTATGTGCCCCTTTTTAAATGTACTTGTGCATTTTATGTGCCCCTTTTTAAATGTACTTGCGCCTTTTATTTGCACCTTTTATGTGACCCTTTTTTAAATTACTTGCGCCTTTTATGTGCCCCATTTTAAATGTACTTGCGCCATTTATTTGCGCCTTTTATGTGCCCCTTTTTAAATGTACTTGTTCATTTTTTATGCCCCTTTTTAAATGTACTTGTGCATTTTATATGCCCCTTTTTAAATGTACTCGTGCCTTTTATGTGTCCCTTTTTAATTGTACTTGCACCATTTGTGCCCCTTTTTAAATGTACTTGCGTCTTTTATGTGCCCCTTTTTAAATGTACTTGCGCCTTTTGTGCCCCTTTTTAAATGTACTTGCGTCTTTTATGCGCCCCTTTTTAAATGTACTTGCGCCTTTTATTTGTGCCTTTTATGTGCCCCTTTTTAAATGTACTTGTGCATTTTATGTGCCCCTTTTTAAATATACTTGTGCATTTTATGTGACCCTTTTTAAATGTACTTGTGCATTTTATTTGCACCTTTTATGTGACCCTATTTTAAATTACTTGTGCCTTTTATGTGCCCCATTTTAAATGTACTTGCGCCTTTTATTTGCGTCTTTTATGTGCCCCTTTTTAAATGTACTTGTGCATTTTTTATGCCCCTTTTTAAATGTACTTGTGCATTTTATATGCCCCTTTTTAAATGTACTTGTGCCTTTTATGTGTCCCTTTTTAATTGTACTTGCACCATTTGTGCCCCTTTTTAAATGTACTTGCGTCTTTTATGTGCCCATTTTTAAAATGTACTTGCGCCTTTTGTGCCCCTTTTTAAATGTATTTGCGCCTTTTATTTGTGCCTTTTATGTGCCCCTTTTTAAATGTACTTGTGCATTTTATGTGCCCCTTTTTAAATGTACTTGTGCATTTTATGTGACCCTTTTTAAATGTACTTGTGCATTTTATGTGCCCCTTTTTAAATGTACTTGCGCCTTTTATTTGCACCTTTTATGTGACCCTATTTTAAATTACTTGCACCTTTTATGTGCCCCATTTTAAATGTACTTGCGCCTTTTATTTGCGTCTTTTATGTGCCCCTCTTTAAATGTACTTGTGCATTTTTTATGCCCCTTTTTAAATGTACTTGTGCATTTTATATGCCCCTTTTTAAATGTACTTGTGCCTTTTATGTGTCCCTTTTTAATTGTACTTGCACCTTTTATTTGTGCCTTTTATGTGCCCCTTTTTAAATGTACTTGCGCCTTTTATTTGTGCCTTTTATGTGCCCCTTTTTAAATGTACTTGTGCATTTTATGTGCCCCTTTTTAAATGTACTTGCGCCTTTTATTTGTGCCTTTTATGTGCCCCTTTTTAAATGTACTTGTGCATTTTATGTGCCCCTTTTTAAATGTACTTGTGCATTTTATGTGACCCTTTTTAAATGTACTTGTGCATTTTATTTGCACCTTTTATGTGACCCTATTTTAAATTACTTGTGCCTTTTATGTGCCCCATTTTAAATGTACTTGCGCCTTTTATTTGCGTCTTTTATGTGCCCCTTTTTAAATGTACTTGTGCATTTTTTATGCCCCTTTTTAAATGTACTTGTGCATTTTATATGCCCCTTTTTAAATGTACTTGTGCCTTTTATGTGTCCCTTTTTAATTGTACTTGCACCATTTGTGCCCCTTTTTAAATGTACTTGCGTCTTTTATGTGCCCATTTTTAAATGTACTTGCGCCTTTTGTGCCCCTTTTTAAATGTATTTGCGCCTTTTATTTGTGCCTTTTATGTGCCCCTTTTTAAATGTACTTGTGCATTTTATGTGCCCCTTTTTAAATGTACTTGTGCATTTTATGTGACCCTTTTTAAATGTACTTGTGCATTTTATGTGCCCCTTTTTAAATGTACTTGCGCCTTTTATTTGCACCTTTTATGTGACCCTATTTTAAATTACTTGCGCCTTTTATGTGCCCCATTTTAAATGTACTTGCGCCTTTTATTTGCGTCTTTTATGTGCCCCTCTTTAAATGTACTTGCGCATTTTTTTATGCCCCTTTTTAAATGTACTTGTGCATTTTATATGCCCCTTTTTAAATGTACTTGTGCCTTTTATGTGTCCCTTTTTAATTGTACTTGCACCTTTTATTTGTGCCTTTTATGTGCCCCTTTTTAAATGTACTTGTGCATTTTATGTGCCCCTTTTTAAATGTACTTGTGCATTTTATGTGACCCTTTTTAACTGTACTTGCGCCTTTTATGTGCCCCTTTTTAAATGTACTTGCGCCTTTTATTTGCGCCTTTTATGTGCCCCTTTTTAAATGTACTTGTGCCTTTTATGTGCCGCTTTTAAATGTACTTGTGCATTTTATATGCCCCTTTTAAAATGTACTTGTGCCTTTTATGTGCCCCTTTTTAAATGTACTTGCGCCATTTGTGCCCCTTTTTAAATGTACTTGCGCCTTTTAAGTGCCCCTTTTTAAATGTACTTGCGCCTTTTATGTGCCCCTTTTTAAATGTACTTGTGCATTTTATGTGCCCCTTTTTAAATGTACTTGCGCCTTTTATGTGCCCCTTTTTAAATGTGCTTGCGCCTTTTATTTGCGCCTTTTGTGTGCCCCTTTTTAAATGTACTTGTGCCTTTTATGTGCCGCTTTTAAATGTACTTGTGCATTTTATATGCCCCTTTTTAAATGTACTTGTGCCTTTTATGTGCCCCTTTTTAAATGTACTTGTGCATTTTATTTGCCCCTTTTTAAATGTACTTGTGCATTTTATGTGCCCCTTTTTAAATGTACTTGTGCCTTTTATTTGCGCCTTTTATGTGCCCCTTTTTAAATGTACTTGTGCCTTTTATGTGCCGCTTTTAAATGTACTTGTGCATTTTATATGCCCCTTTTAAAATGTACTTGTGCCTTTTATGTGCCCCTTTTTAAATGTACTTGCGCCACTTGTGCCCCTTTTTAAATGTACTTGCGCCTTTTATGTGCCCCTTTTTTAATGTACTTGCGCCTTTTATGTGCCCCTTTTTAAATGTACTTGTGCATTTTATGTGCCCCTTTTTAAATGTACTTGCGCCTTTTATGTGCCCCTTTTTAAATGTGCTTGCGCCTTTTATTTGCGCCTTTTGTGTGCCCCTTTTTAAATGTACTTGTGCCTTTTATGTGCCGCTTTTAAATGTACTTGTGCATTTTATATGCCCCTTTTTAAATGTACTTGTGCCTTTTATGTGCCCCTTTTTAAATGTACTTGTGCATTTTATTTGCCCCTTTTTAAATGTACTTGTGCATTTTATGTGCCCCTTTTTAAATGTATTTGTGTATTTTATGCCCCCCTTTTTAAATGTACTTTTGCCCCTTTTTAAATGTTCTTGCGCCTTTTATGTGCCCCTTTTTAAATGTACTTTTGCCTTTTATTTGCTTCCTTTATGTGCCCCTTTTTAAATTTACTTGCGTCTTTTATTTGCCCCTTTTTAAATGTTCTTGCGCCTTTTATTTGCGCCCTTTTTCTGCCACTTTTTAAATGTACTTAATAATATGCCAGTTTTATTTGCCATTTAGTATGACCCAGCAATTTGCACGATATTAAGGCAGCGCTATTTGCCATTAATAAGACCCTGCCAATTTGCCCAAATCCCCCCATCTCCCCAGCCCTTACCTGTTTTCCCTGGTGGTTAGTGGCAGGCTGCATGGTCTCCTCCATGCTGCCTGTTCGGCTCTCAGGCGGTTCTGCCAACAATTCACGTGACCCGGTCACGTGACTGTCGGCACTTCCGTGTCACACTGCACAGGGAGCCGAACATTCAGCACGGAGGTTTCTCTGTTCTGATTGTTCGGATCCCCGTGCAGCCTGGTGGCAGAGCAAAGGAGAGAGAGGATCTTCCGATCCCTTCTCACCTCCATCTCTGCCTGCAAGCGCGGGCTTGTTTTTTTTTTTAAAGGGCCATATTTTTCAAAAAAAATAAAAATATTTCAGTGCTGGAGGGCGCTGCCGCCCCCCAAAATTTGCTGCCCTAGGCATCCGCCTATTATGCCTCGCGGTAAATAAAGCACTGCACTCACTTACATCACACACATCACATCACTCACACACTTCACACACTCACATCGCACACTCACTCACATCACATTACACACACAGCTTTATTTTTTTTCTCTTACCTTCTCAGAAGCCGCCTCAGGATGTTCTCCCTCTTCTTCCAGAGTTGGCAGCAGTGGTAAGCGGTGGCGGGTCGGAGGAGGGGGGGCAGGGGCGGGTAGTGTGGATAGGCAAGCAAGCTCAGTTAGAGGGCAAGCTCAGTTACCGGGGGGGAGGGGGTTGCGGGTAGTGTGGATAGGAAAGACCACTAAGCTGTCTTCCTGACAGCTCAGCGTGCCTGTTACCATGGAGCCGTGCGTATACGCGAGTCTCCAACCCAGGCAGGGTTAGCTAATGCAGGGGGTGCATGGGAGATGGCAGTAGATGCGCGCGGAAGCTGGTGGGAAAAATGTGAACTGCGCTTGCACAATTCGGTACGTCCGTATGCATGCAGTACTGAGAGCTGCCATCTGTGAAGAACTTCTATGGTAAGCAATGTAAAATAAAAAACTGAAAGTGACAGTCTAGTTACTCTTTGGTGTCTGCAAGTTGCACCAAAGTCATATGGGTGACTTGACTGTCCCTTTAAAAGCTCTCTCGGTCTTAGAAAAAACATAGCACAAATGATCTGGCTCCATCCCAGAGGGAGAAATGATTTGGAATACAGCCACACATAGCAACTGCAAAAACAACAATATACATTCTGTGCAGTGCGGACTGACTTAAATGAATACAATCTCATTTATTCCCAAATCAAGATATGAGCACGATCCAAACATGTATCCGAGATCTGAGATCCTCTGCTCCTGAAATCACTATGTCTACAGCTAGAATCAGAAAGAACAAACTGATTAGGCTATTTTATTATTATTATTTTATTTTATTTTTTTGTGTGGTTAAGGGACACACTTTTATTTTTGTTTTGGTTGTGTGGTTTATTGACACACTGATTATTTTTGTTTTGTTTGTGTGGTTTAGCAACCCCCTGATTTTTTTGTTTTGTTTGTGTGGTTTAGCGACACACTGATTTTTTTTGTTTTGTTTGTGTTGTTTATTGACACACTGATTTTCTTTGTTTTGTTTGTGTGGTTTAGCGACCCACTGATTTTTTTGTTTTGTTTGTGTGGTTAAGCGACACACTGATTTTTTTGTTTTGTTTGTGTGGTTTAGTGACACACTGATTTTTTTGTTTGTTTGTGTGGTTTAGCGACACACTGATTTTTTGTTTTGTGTGGTTTAGCGACACACTCATTTTTTGGCTTAGTCTGTGTGGTTTATTGACACACTATGTTGGATTATGATAAATTGTATGTAGAATGTAGCCCCCAGACAAGGTCGCGGAGGGGCAATCATGACAGGGTGCTGAGAGGATATGTCAGCCTATAGTGGGAATCAGTGGGAGGAGTTGGAAGAGTATAAAAGATAGGAACAGGAAGTTCAGGGGCCATTTTAGGAAAGTTTTCCCCAGATACCTGTTGTGTGTCTTCCCTCTTCTTTTTCAGGAACCATGGAGGCTGAAATCGACAGGATCCTTGCTGACATGAGGGCTGCTGCATTGGTGAAGGGGCCAGGCTGGCTGCAAGGAAGATTGGAGTGCCCTGGAGCTGCAGCTGAAGTCGCCACTTCATCATCTGGGAGGCCTTCCCGTCAGGTGAGGCCTCCTCGCCGGCTGAGCCCTGGGGATGCCGTCCTACCAGGGCCCAGCGGTCTTCAAGCGGCAAGGGGCCGCTCCAAAGCTCCCCCCAGGATGGCCGGAGCGGGATCGCACCCCGGGGAGCGCCTGAGGCCGGCGGCAGCACGGGTAGGCCGCAACCGGAAGTCGACGGCGGCGGGAAAGGACGCGCCGGAAGTGACGAGCGGGAGAGTTGCGGTCGCGCAACTGGATGCTCCGGCGGGCAAGCCTGCCGGTCGTAGGAGCGGGAGGTCCAGGCCATCAGGCCTCAACTCAACAGAGCCAATGCCTAACGCTGGGGGAAGAGGAAGCAGCAGGAAAGGCTCCAGTTGGCCGGATGGTGCAGCGGTGGATGCAATCCAGCAGCAGGTGAGCAGGCCCAGTAAGGGGGGGGAGCAGGAGGCCCAGATCACTCAGCGCGCCCCCCGGTGGCCAACCGCGCCGCTCACACCTCAGCTAGGCCGCATGGGATGCTAGGAGGTCAGTCACAGGCCACATCCAGGTCCTCTACCCCAGATATATATGCAGACAATAGAAGGGCCCTCACGAGTTTAGGTGCAGCGCAATGGGGGTCAAGTGAAAGGGGGTCCGGATCATCGGGTGGTTCTTCCCCCCTCACACCACGACAAAGGTCGGTGTCCCGCTATTGTTCTCCCCGCCCCCATCACCGGCTAGGTCCACATCCCCTGTGGTGAGAGAAGGGTCTCCTATTGAAGTAGACAGGGGTGAGTCCAGTGGAGATGGTGGCCAGCAGCCAAACAGGTACGGTGGCGCAGTGCAGCAGTACAGGGGTCGGGACGGACGCTCCCGGGCCAGTCGCGCTTCTCCAAAGGCAGCTGGGCGTGCGGGGGGTAGGAATGGACGCCAAGGGGTTCACAGTCGCTGTAGGTCTCGGCGCAGGGTCCGGTCACCAGAAAGGGGAACCTCCTCCCCAGCAGATGCTAGCCCACAGCCCAGGAGAGGGGGGCCATGTAGGCCACGGGTGAATGCGCGGTGGGAGGGGTCACCTTCATCAAACCGGTATGATTCCCCGGTACCCTCACATTGCTCTCTCTTTTCCAGGCGATCCCAGGATTTGGAACAACAGCGGGCGGGAGCGGCCCCCGGGACGAGAGGACATGGTGGCCCTGGGACGGCACCGGACAAGAGAAGGTCAACTCCGGCACCTGCAACAAGGAGCATTGGTCCGAGCGATCAACAGGCCAGCTTGGCCACGGGGCCGATTGGTGAGTTGATTGTAACCCCTTCTCCTGACAGGCACGGGGAGGCGGAACTGCTGGGGGGGCTGCGCGCCTTTTTAGATTCCTGGGCCAAAAGGAATGACGCGGGGGTGGCCGAGACAGTAGTGGCAGCTTGGGTCCCTCCGGTATCAACTTCCCTGACGAGTGGTGGGTCGGGGGGCACAGAAGGGGTATCGGCGGGGGCGCCTCCGCAGGCGTTGGGGGTCAGCTCACAAAGTCTAACAGGGGTGGGGGGCCCCTCGATCAGTGATTTAGGTGGGGCCGATTCGGGGTCAGTTAGCATAGCGGAGGCGGCACGGTATTCCTCGTACACGTCTTTCTCAGGTCCGTTAGGGGTTCACTTGAAGGTGGAGGTTCTTCAGTTTCCGGAAGTAGTGAGGGACAAACTACGGAAGGAACTGGAGGCGGGCAGGATGGCCGGCCCGTTTCCAGAACCACCCATGGCGAATTTGCGGGTTTCTCCTTTGGGGGTGGTCCCCAAGAAGGATCCCGGTAAATTCCGGTTAATACATCATTTGTCCTATCCTAAGGGAGGGTCGGTTAATGATGACATCGATAAGGAGCTTTGCTCTGTATCGTACGCATCATTTGATAGAGCAGTGGAGCTGGTCAGAGACGCGGGTGCTGGGGCATTAATGGCTAAAGCAGACATAGAATCGGCCTTTCGTCTCCTCCCTATACACCCGGAGTGCCACCACCTATTGGGCTGCTGGTTTGATCAGGGGTTCTATGTGGACCTTTGTCTGCCTATGGGGTGCTCGGTTTCTTGTGCCTATTTCGAGAAATTTAGCACATTTCTCGAATGGGTAGTTAAGAAAGTAGCAAATGATCGTTCAATGGTGCACTACTTGGATGATTTTTTGTGCGTGGGCCCCAGGGGCTCCAGAGCCTGCTTGGTGCTGCTGCGCTCGCTGGAGCAGGTTGCGCATAGCTTTGGGGTTCCCTTGGCGGCGGACAAGACAGAGGGCCCTACTACGTGCCTAAGCTTTCTGGGGTTGGAGATAGATTCGGTGGCAGGGGTCTGCAGACTCCCCAGGGATAAGCTGGTGGTATTACGGGCTGCTGTTCGAATGGTAGGGGGGGCCAAAAAGGTTACCCTGCGTCAGTTACAGTCACTGATAGGGCGCTTGAACTTCGCCTGCCGGATAATTCCGGTGGGTCGGGTGTTTATTAGGTCACTATCACGGGCTACGGCAGGTATTGTGGCGGGACACCATTTTATCCGGGTAACTAGGAAGATACGTGCAGACCTGGCTGTGTGGCTGGTCTTCCTTGAACGGTTTAACGGAAAAGTGGTATTTCAGCGCGCAGTAGTACAGGCAGATGAGCTGGAGCTGTATACTGATGCGTCAGGTAGCATGGGTTTTGGCGCTTACTTTGCTGGTAAGTGGTGCGCGAAGCTTTGGCCGGAGGCATGGGCGGGTAGCAAACCCCTTGCAGAACCTGGCGTTTCTGGAACTATTTCCCCTGTTAGTGGCCCTAACGCTAAGGGGGGGGTGCATGCGAGACCGGCGGGTTGTCTTTTTCTCTGACAACTTGGCGGTCGTGCATTCAGTGAACAACCTATCAGCAGCTTCGGCCCCGGTGGTGCGGCTTTTACGGCGTTTTGTGCTGCTTTGCATGGAACTGAACATCTCGTTCCGTGCAAAACATGTACCAGGGCACTTAAACGTTATAGCGGATGCTCTTTCTCGATTCCAGTGGGAGCGGTTTCGAGCAGAAGCTCCGGGAGCAGACAGGACTGGGCAGGAGTGCCCATCGGTACTGTGGAAGATCGGGATGGAGTGCTTGCGGGATGGGTAAAAGGTTCGCTTGCTCCTGCCACATGGTCGGCATACGCGAGGGTCTGGCGAGACTGGGATGCAATTGTGGCTGCAAGGGGTAGACACCCTAGGAGGCATCCCTGCTGGATGCTTTGCTTTGGTTTTTGGTGCAGCTTTCGGCTGAAGGGGCGTCCCCTTCCAAATTGGACAAAGCAGTGGCAGCTTTGTCCTTTTTGTTTAAATTGCGAGGTGAGGTGGACGTGTGTAAGAGTTTTGTGGTAAGGCAAGCGTTAAAAGGTTTCAGGAAGGGAAAAAAGCAAGCGGATGCACGACGCCCAGTGTCGGTGGCGTTGCTGCGTAGGATGGTGGAGAGCTATTTGCACATCGGAGTACGAATATTTGTTGTTTACTGCGGCCTTTTCCTTGGCCTTTTTCGGGGCATTCCGGATATCGGAGCTGGTAAGTCCTTCCAGGGCCCGGTTGGGCGGCATCTGGGCGACGGACGTGGTGTGTGAGCCTGGGAAGCTACTGGTGTGGCTCAGGTCATCAAAAATGGATACGGCCAGGCGGGGCCGTATGGTGGAATTGTTTAGGGTACCGGGCGAGCGGGTGTGCCCGGTACGCTGCATCAGAGAGTTTTTGGTTGTGCGGGCGCAGGGCTCTCAGTCCCTCCTGGTCCACGCAGACTCCTCTGGTTTATCGAGGTTTCAGTTCCTCAGGGTAATGAGGATGGCCTTGGAACGCCTGGGTGTGCCAGCGCATGAGTTCGGCACCCATTGCTTTCGGATTGGGGCTGCCACGGAGGCTTCACGGCTAGGCCTAGGGGAGGCTTTAGTCAAGAAGATTGGTCGCTGGGAGTCTGGACGGTACAGATCGTACGTTCGTCCACACAGATTACTGTTATAAAAAAAAAAAAAAAGCAATTCTGAGTTTAAAAAAAATAAATAAATAAATATAAAAAAAATTATTTGGTGTTATGGTTCAAAAAAAAAAGAGGAAACGAGGGAATTTGGGTTTGACTGATTTGATGCGGTGTACATAGTATTATGTTATTGACGTTATTCTCTGTTCCAGGTTCCGGTTTGGAGGTGTGGATCATCGGCCATTCATACGTCTACTGGGCCGAGAGGAGAGCTGCAGTTCGTAGGAGTGGAGTCCAGCTGGGCTTTCCTCCGGATCAAGTTCGTCTGAAGTGGTTTGGAGTAAGGGGCATGTTGTGGAATGCTGTGGTATCTAATGTGGAACAAAGAGTGTGGCGGGGCGGCCGCCCTGACATACTCTTTATTCATGCAGGGGGAAATGATTTGTGGGTGGTGCCGCAGAGGGAGCTGATGAAGAATATGCAGCGGGACGTGTCCCGCTTGCATACTCTTCTACCAGGAATTAAGATTATTTGGTCCGAAATGGTTCCCCGGTCGGTTTGGAGGCACGCCAGGGATTCGGCGGCCATGAACCGTTGCCGGGGAAAGATAAACAAGCTAATGGCGAGTTTCATGAGGAAAAACGGCGGGGTGGTGGTGCGGCACTTTAACCTGGAAGGTAAATTGGGGGGTCTGTTTAGGTCTGATGGTGTACATCCGAATGAGCTGGGGTTGGATTTCTTCAACCTGGCTCTGCAGGAAGGAATTGAGACGGCCACAGTTTTGCTCGGGGGGGGGGGAGCCCATCCGGGGTGATGGGCTTGTGGCGGAAGCTTGCAGGGTATCCAGGAGGGTTAATGGAAGATTTGGATTGGGGAGAGTCAATCGGGACTCTGGTGGGAGGTTCGAGGGGAAAGTGGTACCTCGAACCTCAGGTATTGGGGGCATTGGGATATGCCCAGAACATGGACTTCGGCAGCCACCTGGATACACTTGCAAGCTTGATTGGTTTTTCCTGTATATGGAATGTTTTAATATTTATGTTTATGTTATGTTTAGTCATTGTATTAATTATGGATATATATACAGATGTGGAATGTGTATATATAAATATGTGTATATGATTGTAAATGCAATGGCTATTTAAATAAAGTGCTGTGGCCGTTGTTTTACCCCACAGTCTGGTTTTAAGTTTAGTTATTTCTAGGCAAATACATATCCTCAATGATAGAAGCTACCATGTCATGTAGCCCCCAGACAAGGTCGGGGAGGGGCAATCATGACAGGGTGCTGAGAGGATATGTCAGCCTATGGTGGGAATCAGTGGGAGGAGTTGGGAGAGTATAAAAGATAGGAACAGGAAGATCAGGGGCCATTTTAGGAAAGTTTTCCCCAGATACCTGTTGTCCCACCCACCCTCCCTAATGTTATGGTTAATGAGCCTTTATTTATTTATTTATTACATGTCACAGCGTTGGCGGAAGCTTGCAGGGTATCCAGGAGGGTTAATGGAACATTTGGATTGGGGAGAGTCAATCGGGACTCTGGTGGGAGGTTCGAGGGGAAAGTGGTACCTCGAACCTCAGGTATTGGGGGCATTGGGATATGCCCAGAACATGGACTTCGGCAGCCACCTGGATACACTTGCAAGCTTGATTGGTTTTTCCTGTATATGGAATGTTTTAATATTTATGTTTATGTTATGTTTAGTCATTGTATTAATTATGGATATATATACAGATGTGGAATGTGTATATATATGTGTGTATATAATTGTAAATGCAATGGCTATTTAAATAAAGTGCTGTGGCCGTTGTTTTACCCCACAGTCTGGTTTTAAGTTTAGTTATTTCTAGGCAAATACATATCCTCAATGATAGAAGCTACCATGTCATGATGACTTTATCAGGGTGGCTGAACTAGTCACCTTTCCACTCCTCCCAAAGATGCCAAAGATGCTACATTGGCAAAAGCTTTACCCATAAACCCACGAGCCCCTTCACCCACATAGTCACAGTTATGTATGAGTGTATGTTCATTTTTATATGTTATTGCACTGATATAACAGCTATTGGTAAAAAACAATACCAGTGATGTCATGTCAGTGGTGACATCACATCACTAGATACTGATCATCATCAACAACAGTTAGGATAGTGTAATCGTCTCCCATCATATATCTTGCATTAGTTAAACGTTTTGTTTATACATAGGATCAGCAGAGGCCAGCCTTCCAACTGGCTCTGCCTTACCTCTGAGGCAGAGCTGAGAGTAGAGGAGAAGGGGAAAACAAACAAAACTATAAAAACCAAACAACTCCAACCGAATACACTGACTTTAATGCAGTGCTCGGATCCCATCCAGTTGTGAAATTAGGTTTGATGCCGACCCAGGTCTGACTACAAATCATGCACACTGCAAACCTTATTTGTCACACCCCTTCCTCTCCAGGTTGCACCCCTCTCTAGTGCAGTGGTGTATCTTGGTTTTGTGCTGCCCTAGGCAGACAAAATTTGGGCACCCCTCCTACATATGATGCACACCCACGACATGACCCATAACCCACTTTGCAAACCAAGGACATGCCCCATCACCCCCTTTACATGCCTCTCTCACCCCATTACATACACATTGCCAATATTATTTGCCATTAATATTCTCCAGCCAATTTGCCCAATAATATGCAAGTGTTATTCTGCCATTTACCGGTAATATGCCCCAGCCAATTTGCCCAATATTAAGCCAGTATTATTTGCCATTTAATATGAACCTGACAATTTGCCCAATAATATGTTAGTGTTATTTGCCATTAATAAGCCACTGCCAATTTGCCCAATAATATGCCAGTGTTATTTGCCATTTAATATGCCCCTGACAATTTGCCCAACAATATACCAGTGTTATTTGCCATTTAATATGCCCCTGACAATTTGCCCAACAATATACCAGTGTTATTTGCCATTTAATATGCCCCTGCTAATTTGCCCAATAATATGCCAGTGTTATTTGCCATTTAATAAGCCCCAGCCAATTTCCCCAAATGCCCCCTTTTCCCCAGCACTTACCTTTCCCTGGTGGCTAGTGGCAGGCAGCATGGTCTCCTCCATGCTGCCTGTTCGGCTCCCAGGCAGTTGTACCGACAAGTCACGTGACCTGGCGTCAGCGCGCTGGTCACGTGACTGTCGGCTCTTCCGTTTCACACAGCACGGGAAGCCGAATAGGCAGCACGGAGGTTTCTCTGTGCTGCCTGTTTAGCTTCCCGTGCAACCTGTCGACAGCCAGAGATGGTGAGGGGGGATCTTCCGATCAACTCTCACCTCCGTCTCTGCCTGCAAGTGCTGTCTTTTTTTTACATTTTTAAGGGGCGGATTTTTTTTTTACTTTTTTTTTACAGTGCTGGGTGGCGCTGCCGCAAGCCAAAATTTGCCGCCCTAGGCACCCGCCTAGGATGCCTCACGGTAAATACAGCACTGGGGGTGGTCCCAAAAAAGGATCCAGGAAAATTACGGCTGATTCAGCATCTGTCATACCCATATGGGGAGTCGGTGAACGATGACATCGATGCTGAGTTATGCTGGGTGTCCTATGCGTCGTTTGATTCAACGGTCTGGATGGTGAGGGCGGCGGGGACGGGGGCATTGATGGCAAAAACCGATGTGGAGTCAGTGTTTCGGCTCCTTCCGGTCCATCCGGAATGCCACCACCTCCTCGGCTGCCATTTTGAGGGTTTCTTCTATGTCGACCTGTGTCTTCCCATGGGTTGTTCGATTTCTTGTTTTTATTTCGAGTGTTTTAGTACGTTCCTAGAATGGGTTGTCAGGGAAGAGTTCGGGTGCAGCTCGGTGATGCACTACCTGGACGACTTCCTTCTGGTGGGCCCCTCGGGTTTGCAGGTTTGCAGACATTTGTTGAGTACGGTGCAGTCTGTTTCAGCTTCGTTTGGGGTCCTGTTGGCGGTGGACAAAACCGAGGGTCCAACTACCTGTATTTGCTTCCTGGGTATAGAAATTGATTCGATTGAGGGCGAATGTCGGCTTCCCGAGGACAAACTGATGGGCCTGAGGGCAGACATTGCTGGGGCTCGAGGTTTGAGAAAAATTAAGCTACATGCATTGCAGTCTCTTTTGCGGCGCATATTATGGTTTTTTATTTGCCCTTTTTTGGGGCTGAAAAAAGAAAAAAGAAGAATGAAGAAAGAAAGACCTACAATGGTAAGTATAAAATTGTTTTTTTTTTTCACAGGTTAGCTTATTGCCCACCCCCTCACTATTATTAGGGTGAGGCAGGAAATAAGTTATTTCCCTATCCACATTTGCTTGCAGGGCACTTGTCCTACTCTTACCCACATTTTACTTCCTTTTGCAGCCCGCTAGCCCTTTCCATGACTTTTTTAGAGGCATTTTAGTGGCCAAAAATGTGTGTCCCCATTGACTTCAATGGGGTTCGGGGTCAAGTTCGGGGTCAAGTTAGAGCAGGGACCCGGACATTTTTTCGAAGTTCGGCCTAACCTGCTGAACCCGAACATCCAGGTGTCCGCTCAACTCTAGTGTTGAAAAAAGCCCTTCAGATAAGAGGAGATGCTCATCTCCTACACACCTATCTATAGTGTGCCACCTGAGTGAAGTGACCACAAACCAATGACGGAGAGAGCCCCGGTAAAAATCAAATAACCCAGACCCCAATCCCCCAACGTGTCCCCAAGCCGCCTCTCTCTACTACCCTAGCTCCCTAAACATCCTTTTCTGCCACCCTAGTACCCCTAAACAGCCTTTCTGCCACCCGGGCCCCCCAAACAACCTCTCTCTGCTACCCTATTCTGCAAAACTTCCTCTCTTTGGCACTCTAGCAACCCAAATAGACTCTCTATCCCCAGCTTACCTTGAACCATCTTTGTCTCCACATAGTTTCTTGTGTCTTCCTCCTTCATGCAGAGAGATCCAGCATGTAGGAAAAGGTTTTATAATTACATATATTATTTGTTTTGTTTTGTTTTAATACACATTTACTGAGCAAAGCAGAGCCAATTAACAAGATGCATAAAAATTATAGAAATATTACATGGTTCATTTTATTGTTACTCATATTTAATTAAAGTTTATTTCAGACAAACAATTTACAAATTTACAATTGATCAATATATAACAAGGACAAACATTCCAATCAATGCAGTGAGGGTATACTGTGCATAGTGTTTGTGTGTCAAACCTGCCCAGTTTTCTGCTAAACACCTCCATGCAGGGCCACAGGTTCACTTGGATATGCAGTACAGTAGCCGCTCTTATAGGAAACACTGTGTTTCCTTGTGGTCATTCCTGCCGCCTGTGCCACTCCTTGGAACTATCGAAGCCTTTTCAGCCCTAAAGGGCCTACAGCCTGTGATGGTGGCTGCAAACACTCGTTCTGATTTGTTGAGGTATGGGAATGTGGTGTTTTCAGCCTGAGTGGGAAGATGAATGCAGAGATGTCATCGCTGAACTGGTAGTCCGGGGTCCGGTGAGCAGTATGTCCAGTTTTAGAGAGTTTGCATCTCCTTGCTCACGAGCTCAATAGACACTATAGGAAGTGACGTGTGACAAGCCAGATATAAGGACACCAGAAAATAGAATATTTTTAATCCAAGCCAGGGGTCAGGAAACAGTAGTAGTCCAAGCCAGAGATCGGGGAATCAGAGAGCAGCAAAAAATAAATCCAAGCCAAGGGTCAGGAAGCCAGAGAACAGAATAGTAGTAATCCAAGCCGAGGTCAAGAACCGAAGAGACAATCCACAGAAATCACTGGAGGAGGAACAGAGGGTTAGATCTTAATAGGGGGCTTTTGTGATGACATAAACCTGTGCCACGTCCTCCACTAATTAAAATAAAATCCCTCTCCGTCGGTTAGAACCACTTTCGCACTGATCTGAAAAGGCGCTGTATTAGTCTAGTGGTGGCATTGGAAGACGGGATCTTTGCGATTTTTTTTGTTGTCCTGCCCCTCCCAGAGCATCCACCTTCCTCATTATCATCACAAAGAAAAGTCATATGGGTGACTGGACAAATCTCCGCGTTTGATGGTATATTTATGTAGCAGGGATCAGATGATATAAAATTAGTTTCCTCTGCAGAGGACAACTTATCTTGTGAGATGTTAACATCTTCTTGTTTAGGTGGAAGTATTGTCTCCCGTGACTTTTTCATCATGACTTCCTTATCCATGGGCTCACCAGTTATCCGCTCTGAAATCTCATGAAACAAAAGTGGTAAAATGCGAGGCTGATGTTGTCTCTCTTCTCCCGACCTCATAGCAGCACATGCCTTACACACTGATTCATTTTCAGTCTGCTCTCTGTAAAACTGTCTGAGATATCGGTACTCCATGTTTTCATAGTGAACTACCGAATACATACTGGTAACTTCTGGTAATCACTAGTGCTCACTAGTAATCTATAGTGCACTCTCTACCTCCCAGCACACTACTGGCAGACTACTGGTGCCAGCTTGGCTGAGCATGATAGGCAGTGCAGTCTCCCCATAAAACACAGCTTGGATGAGCATGAAAGGCAGTGTAGTCTCCCCATTCATGCCAGCTTGGCTGAGCATGATAGGCAGTGTTGTCCCCTCTAAATCCCAGCGGGCTTAGAATGATAGGCAGTGCCGTCTCCCCATAAAACTTATCTTGGCTGAGCATGATAGACAGTGCAGCCCTGCATAAACGCCAGCTTGGCTTTGATAGGCAATGCAGCTTGGCGGCGCATGATAGGCAGTGCAGTCTCCCCATAAAAACACAGCTTGGCTGAGCATGATAGGCAGTGCAGTCTCCCCATAAACGCCAGCTTGGCTGAGCATAATAGGCAGTGCAGTCCCCCAATAAATGATGAAAAACAGGGGGGGGGGGGGTGATTCAGCGCACAATATGACAGAAAATAATAAAAATAATCCAAAGTGAGCACACTAAAACAGAGGCGTCCAACGTGCGGCCCGTGGGCCAAATGCGGCCCGCCTGGCATCGAGGTGCGGCTGGCCTGAGCTTTGCTCCGGTAGCCCACAGCCACGTGTGTGGGGTAAGTGTATGTATGTATGTGAGTGTGTATCAATGTGTATGTGAGTGTGTGTATCAATGTGTGTGGGGGTTAACTGTATGTATGTATGTATGTGAGTGTGTGTATCAGTGTGTGTGGGTTGTGTATGTATGTATGTATGTATGTGAGTGTGTGTATCAGTGTGTGTGTGGGTTAAGTGTATGTATGTATGTGAGTGTGTGTATCAGTGTGTGTGTGGGTTAAGTGTGTGTGTGTGTGTGTGTGTGTGTATAAATGTGTGTGGGGTAAGTATGTATGTGAGTGTGTGTATCAATGTGTGTGTGTGGGTTAAGTGTATGTATGTATGTATGTATGTATGTGAGTGTGTGTGTATAAGTGTATGTGTGTGGGGGGGGGTAAGTGTATGTATGCGAGTATGTGTATAAATGTGTATCTATGTGAGTGCATGTTAAGTGGGTGTGGGGTAATTGTATGTATGTATGTATGTGAGTGTGTGTGTATAAATGTGTATGTGCGTGGGGTAAGTGTATGTATGTATGTGAGTGTGTGTGTGGGGTAAGTGTATGTATGTATGTATGTATGTATGTATGTATGTGAGTGTGTGTGGGGTAAGTGTATGTATGTGAGTGTGTGTGTATAAATGTGTGAGTGGGGTAAGTGTATGTATGTGAGTGTGTGTATAAATGTGGATGTGTGTGGGGGTTAAGTGTATGTATGTTTGTGAGTGTCTGTATAAATGTGTATGTGTGTGGGCTAAGTGTATGTATGTGAGTATGTGTGAATAAATGTGTGTGTGGGGGGTAATTGTGACTGTGTGTGTGGGACGGGGGGGTAAGTGTGACTGTGTATGCATGTGTGTGTTTGTAGTTAATGGGACCACTACATATTAGTGTAAAATATATATATATATATATATATATATATATATATATATATATATATATATATATATATACATACATACATATGTATATAATTATATATATTATTCTCTGAATGAATGAAAAATGAATGCGGCCCACGCACGCATACTTTTCTAGCGAAGTGGCCCTTTGCAGAATAAACTTGGACGCCCCTGCACTAAAACAATATTGCAAGTGTGAATAATTAATTTAAAGTGAGGAGAAAAAAAAAGTCACATATATTATAAATGTAATAAAAAATGCAATAAAAAACGTGAAAAAAGTTGAATGTGATTAAAAAATAAATATATGTGGTGATCCAACACGTATAAGTGTACAAATATTACCATATATTGCAATCCAGATCTGTATTAGATGTATACAATTCTCATTGCAGGGAAGGGGTGTTTTGCCCTTTCAGCGCGGTGGCACAGAGCAGCTTCCCTTACAGTCCTGCTGAGCACTATAGAACTGTGCGAGAGGATGCGGAGCAGGAAGTCTGTGCAGCTGTTGCACACACTATTCTCCCTCGCGCAACGCCTCCTCGACTTGGAAAGCAGAGTGGATTATCTCGCTAGATTTTATACCCCGTTACACGTCACAACAACCAATATGGTGTCTCCATCGGCTGCACGTGGTACAGAATCCTCGTCATTCTACCCCCCCAATAAATGCTAGCTTGGCTGAGTATGTTAGGCAGTGCAGTTCCCCCATAAATGCCAGCTTGGCTAAGCATTATAGGCAGTGCTGTCCCCTCTAAATCCCAGCTGGCTTAGAATGATAGATAATGCAGTCACCCATACAAGTACCACACACTGACATCACTCCCTCCACACACTGACATCACACACTCACTCACATCACATACTCACTCACATCACAGACTCACATAACACACATCACATCACACACTCACTAACACCACACACTCGTGCATGTTACCATGGTATACGCGAGTTTCAAACACAGGCAGGTTTAGGTAATGCAGGGGGTGCATGGGAGATAGCAGTAGATGCGCACGGGGGCTGGTGGGAAAAATGTGAACTGTGCTTGCACAAGTCGGTACGTCCGTATGCATGCAGTACCGAGAGCTGCCACCTGAGAAGAACTTCTATGGAAGGTATTTTTTCATTTTTTAACGAAAATAAAAATGTAAAATAAAAAACTGAAAGTGACAGTCTAGTTCACTCTTTGGTGACTAGACTGTCCCTTGACTAAGGAACCATCTACTTAGAGAACCCCACTGGAAAAAACCTATATCCCCCCAATAAAGGACACCACACCAGATTGGAGTTCGAAGGCCACAGCGTTTATTTTAAAACCACACTGTGACAAATATAAACTTTAATAACATTATTAACATATAATAACATATGTGAACAAATATATACATAAGGCTAATAATACAAATTATTAGCCTTTCCCTTGGCGAGATCCCGTGAGAATTGTCCCCCAAGCGCAATCGTAACATTGTATTCGGGTGGTAGGAAAAACCACCAGCCGCATCCTCCTAGCTGGTGGTATCATTCCCAGAACCACTCCTCAGGAACCTGCCCTGAGGAGATTGTGCACTGCCGCCAATTGGACAGTGCACCCATCGTAGCATGTACAGTAACCCATCGTAGCATGTCCCTGATCTGATCATGAGTCAGGGACATGTAGCCCTTACTCATAATGCTTAAATCCAGGGCCTCCTGGAGGACCCATGCCTGGGACATGATCAACCACTATACAATGTAACTGTTAGGTAAAACCCATGATCTGATCATGAGTCAGAGTCATGTAGCCCCTTACTGATAATGCTTATATCCAGGGTTATCTGGAAGATCCATGACTGGGCAATAATTAACCACTAACAGTGCAACTGATAGGTTAATCTCCTGATCTGGTCACAAGTCATGTAGCCCTTCCTGTTAATGCTTAAATCCAGGGCTTTCTTGACTAAGGAACCATCTACTTAGAGAACCCCACTGGTAAAAAACCTTTATCCCCCCAATAAAGGACACCACACCAGATTGGCGTTCGAAGGCCACAGCGTTTATTTTAAAACCACACTGTGACAAATATAAACTTTAATAACATTATTAACATATAATAACATATATGAACAAATATATACATAAGGCTAATAATACAAACTATTAGCCTTTCCCTTGGCGAGATCCCGTGAGAATTGGCCCCCAAGCGCAATCGTAACATTGTATTCCGGTGGTAGGAAAAACCACCAGCCGCATCCTCCTAGCTGGTGGTATCATTCCCGAACCACGCCTCAGGAACCTGCCCTGAGGAGATTGTGCACTGCCGCCCATTGGACAGTGCACCCATCGTAGCCCTCCCTGTGAGGGCCACCTGCTCAGGAGCCAATTCTTGTAGGAACCCCTGCCAAAGCCAATATGGGTCTAACCTGAAACATTATTGGCACCCCACACCACCACCGCCTTCTCCAGACCTGAGCGGATATCTAAGCACCACATATCCAACTCAATATCATTGAGATGGACGCCATCTAAACGGAGCAATCCGCCCAGGTCCGCCTCTATCTCCGGGTGACGAACCACAATCCCACCCTGAAAAGCCACCAAACGGGAAACAGCCTTATTGGCCTTGCGCCGAGCACGCTGAACCCCACGGCTAGAAGCCGCCCCCCGCCAAATTAAACGTGGAAGGATCTCAGACCAAACCACCATGATCCCTGGGTACGAGGACCAAATATGAAGAAGGGACAATTTGATGTGGTGAATAAGATCCTTATTCGGCACCTGGCAGAGGTCATTACCCCTGGCATGCAAAACCAAAACCTGGGGCACCCCATGCAGCTGAACCAGGCAGGTAAGTTCGCACTCTACACGCTCCCACAGGAGACCCCGAAAACCCAACCAACGAACCACCACCATGGATAGAGGAAAACCCAGTTGCCTACCACTCCTTCGCACCGTGGCGCGCCGAGCTGCCCAATAAACATAGGAGTGCCCCAAGATCCAAATCAAACACCTGCTAGGGGAAGAACCTGCCAAAATCAAGAAAAACAGTATTAGCAAACAAAAGGGGTATACCCCCAATTTTTTTTTTTTTTTACATCACATGCCCCTGCATAATTAACACCAAACAAACATAAAAGTAATGCATTTGTCCGAATTTTTTTTTTTTTTATTTTTTTTTTTAAACAAGAACCAATAGCCACCTATAAGCAACCTTAAGGTAAGGATAAACAAACCAAAACAGTCCAGAATGATACAAGGGAGATCCCAAAATTCTACACCAAATGAGGGCGAATATAGGAGCGAAACCTGGCCGACTTCCATCTCCCAATATTCCGAATGACCTCATCCGGAAGGACCCACCGAGACGCCTCAGTGGCGGCCCCAATTCGGAACGAATGAGAACCAAACTCAGAGGGAGACAAACCAAGACGCCCCAAACAGACCTTAAAAATCCTAAACAAACTGAAAACGAGACATAAAAGAGCCATCCTCATGTAACAATAAGGAACCCGGAAGATCCGTGCGCACCTCCAAGAAAAGAGACACACATAGCAAGGGGCAGGACGGGGAACCAGGAAAGGAGCCAAGGCAAATCCTCATACCTCGACCAGATTGGTCCGTTTTTGACCGACGCAACAACAGAACAACATGATCTGAACCAACAGACACATCACCCTTCAACAAACCCCCCTAAGTCTTATGATTAGGACTAACCAGCTCCCTGATGCGGAGGGCCCCAAAAAACGCAAAAGAAAAAGCCAAGCGAAAAGGCAGGGACTCATAAGAAGACCGACACAAAACCTGAAGCTGCTCCAAAAGACTGAGCAAAAGATCAAAAGTCACCGGCCGTCGCCGGTCCACCTGGCAAAACCCCCGACGATAACCTTTTAGGGATTGACGGACCAGGAAATCTTTTGTCAAATCAGGTAACCCAACCAATTTGAAATAAAAAGCTGGAGCAGACACCCTACGATTCATACCAGAGACAGAAATACCGGAACCAAAAGAGGAGCCAACAAACCAAAGTAACACCGCCACCATACCGGAATGCGAAGAGGGAGTGCCAGCCAGACGGAGAAATTCCAACCACTCCCGCCATACTCCTGAGTAGGAGGCCCAAGTGGATGGAGCCATTGACCTCTTGTGAGGAGAGTTATACTGGATGAAGACCAAAAATGCAGGATGGTACAATACAGATATATTTATTGACAGGGGTTAAATGCAGGAACTTGCAACAGTGGTAATCCTCACTGACAGGGGTTAAATGCAGGAACTTGCAGCAGTTGTAATCCACACTGATAATAAGCAAAACGATAACAGTCCAAGATCAGGGGCAATAGAGAGGTAGCAAAAACGAGAGACAAGCCGGGGTCAGGTTTACCAGAGAATCAGAATGACGAGAAACAGTCCAGGTATCAAGGGGTACAGGCAGGCAGAAGGGTAGTCAGGAAATCCAGGTTCAGTAACAATCAATATGAGGAAACGCTAGGCTATCGAATACACGAGAATCACCAAGCACTGTTTGCTTAGTGATTCTGGCTTTTAAATCTTCCGCGCCTCGCGGGTATGCGACGTGCGCGACGTCATCGGGCGCGCGCCTCCATGGAGACAGATCACGTGATGACGTGGACGCGCTGGCAAGCGCGTGTGACGGATCTCGGCTGGGAGAGAGGTTGTACTCAGGGGAGCTGCTGCGGGGAAGAACCTGACAGTTCCCCCTCCCAAAGCGAGACCTCCGGGCTCGCCACTGGCCAGGACGATTGGGATGACGATCATGAAAGGCATGGACCAACTCATCAGCGTGAACAAGTACAGCCGGTTCCCAAGATCTGTCGCTCTCCCCATATCCTTTCCAGTGTATGAGATATTGAAGCCGACCACGATGAAGGCGAGAATCAAGCACCTCTTCCACTTCATACTCCTCCATACCATCGACCAAAACCGGATCTGGGGGAGACCCCCGTCTCCCTGGAAAAAGGTTAGCCACCCACGGTTTGAGCAAGGAGACGTGAAACACCGGGTGGATCCTCATAGATGCAGGTAAGCGTAGTCTCATGACCAGAGGAGATATAACCTCGATGATGGGGAAAGGACCAAGGAATCGAGGACCCAGTTTCTTCGTGGGACAGGAGAGTTTTAGGTGTTTGGTGGATAGCCACACCTTGTCACCCGGTTTGTACACAGGAGCATCCGAACGATGTCTGTCTGCGAAGGCTTTGTATCGTTGTTGAGAGTGGAGAAGAGTATCACGGAGTAAGGTAAATGTGCGGGTGATATTACGTATGTGAACAGAAGCGGAGGGAACGGTGCTTGGGATAGGGGACCCAGGGAGCATTGAAGGGTGAAAGCCATAGTTGAGAAAAAATGGGGACTTTCCCTTTGAGCTGTGGATATGATTGTTATAAGCGAATTCCGCCAGCGGCAAATACTTGCTCCAGTCATCTTGAAGATGCGTGGTGAAGCAGCGTAGGTATTGTTCCAGAGTTTGATTGGTGCGCTCCGTCTGACCGTTACTTTGGGGATGAAAAGCCGTAGTGAGAGAACGATGGATATGTAATTCCGGACAGAAAGCCCTCCAGAAATGAGAGGTGAATTGAGTCCCCCGGTCCGACACTAAGTTTTCGGGTAGACCATGCAATCTAAAAACTTCTCTTATGAAGAGGTCCGCAGTTTCTGTAGCCGAGGGTAGGTGAGTATACGGAATGAAGTGTGCCATCTTGGTAAAGCGATCCACAGCGACCATCAGTGTATTGTATCGTTGGGATCGGGGTAGATCTGTAATGAAGTCCACGGAGACATCACTCCAGGGTCTAGCGGGTATCGGCAAAGGTTGAAGAAGACCTGAGGGTTTTTGGTGTCTTTCTTTCGCACGGGCGCAAGTATCACAGGAAGCAACAAATCTCGTGACATCCTCTTGTAGGTCAGGCCACCAAAAAGTTCTGGTAATAAGATCTTTGGTCTGTCGGACACCGCCGTGTCCCGCTGTAGGGGAATCATGAAAGTATTGGAGGACTTGTAAACGGACCTCAGGGGGAACGTATGCTTTGTCTTGGTAAAAATATAGTCCTTGACGGTGTGTCAATTGGTCAGGATGGGGTACCCTAGGGGTCGAAGGATGATTACGGAGAGCCTCCCAAATTGATTGTGTGGCGTTCAAGAAGTGTTCAGATTGAAGTATGGTACTCGATCTCTCACCTTGAGGCTCTTCGGGTTCAGTCATACGTGATAAAGCATCGGCTTTCAAATTACGGGATCCTGGACGATACGTGATATGGAGGTTGAAGCGTGTGAAGAAGAGTGCCCATCTGGCTTGTCTAGGTTGTAGTCTCCTAGCGGTACGTAGATACTCCAGGTTTTTGTGGTCCGTAAAGACGGTCACAGGGAAAAGGGCACCCTCCAATAGGTGTCTCCACTCCTCTAATGCAAGTTTTATCGCCAGTAGTTCTCTCTCACCTATATTGTAGTTTCTCTCTGCCGGTGACAGAGTCCTGGAGAAGAAGGCCACAGGGTGTAATTTTCCATCCTCCTTGTGCCTCTGGGAAAGGATCGCACCAACTGCTGAATCGGATGCGTCCACCTCAAGTGTAAAGGCGCTGGAAGGATCTGGAAGGATTAGAATAGGAGCTGTGGTAAAACAAGTCTTCAGAGTATTGAAAGCCTCCTGTGCTGTTTTAGTCCAGAAAAACAATCAGTTCTTGGAAGTCAAGGCGGTAATAGGTTGTATGACCTTAGAAAAGTTTCTGATGAATTTCCTATAAAAATTTGCGAAACCCACAAACCTCTGTGCACTCTTCTTATCAGAGGGTGTCGGCCAGTCTCGTATTGCAGTAATCTTCTTGGGGTCCATCTGGATGTTATTTGGAGACAAAATGAAACCCAGGAATTCCACTGATTTACTCTCAAATTCACATTTCTCCAGTTTAGCGTATAGCTGATGTTGTCTCAGGCGGTTGAGAACTGTATGTACGTGTTGTCTGTGTGTCTCTAATGATGGGGAGTAGATGAGAATATCATCAAGGTAGATGATCACAAAGTGGTCCAGAATATCTCGAAAGATGTCATTGACAAAATGTTGAAAAGTAGCTGGTGCGTTGCAAAGTCCAAATGGCATAACTTTGTACTCAAAATGTCCATAACGTGATCTGAAGGCCGTTTTCCACTCATCCCCCTTCCTGATACGCACTAGGTTATACGCTCCTCGCAGATCGATTTTCGTGAAGAATTGTGCTGTGCGGAGATGATCCAATAATTCCGAAATGAGGGGTAGTGGGTAACGATTCTTCGTAGTAATATTATTAAGTTCTCTGTAATCTATACAGGGACGCAATCCACCATCCTTCTTTTTGACAAAGAAAATACCCGCACCCGCAGGAGAGGTGGAAGGTCTTATAAAACCTTTGGCTAGGTTGTCTTCTATATAGTCTTTCAGTGCAGTGAGTTCGGGTTCAGCGAGGGGGTAGATCCTTCCAAAAGGAATGGGTGCTCCTGGAAGAAGATCAATTGGGCAGTCATAATTCCGGTGAGGAGGGAGTGAGTCTGCCTTCTTTTTCTCAAACACATCCTGAAATTGAGAGTAGGCTGAAGGTAGAGTAGGGAGTGATTTTGACTCAGAAGTAAAACACGCAATGTTTTTAAACAGGCACTTGTTGATGCAAAGATTAGAGGTAAATGTAAGTATGCCGGATCCCCAGTTGATGATGGGATTGTGTAACCGAAGCCATGGAAGTCCCAGTATGATAGAGAATATAGGCGCTGGTACGATGTCGAATTGAATGATCTCTTTATGTCCTTCCCCAATCGTCATGACCAGAGGGATGGTTTCGTGTGTAATGGGACCAGTTTTCAAAGGACTCCCATCTACCAGTTGGATGTGCATGGGTGATTTCTTCTTACGGGTAGGAATTGCGATAGCCTTGACCAGATCAGTGTCGATGAAGCAACCGCTGGCTCCGGAATCCACCATCGCCATCATGGGAATAGGACCTTTAGTCCACTGTAAGGAAAGAGGAATGGAAAGATGAGGGGTCTTGTCTGTAGCTGATACCGTATTACTCTCATGAGAGGAGGACGTTTTTTTACCATCTGTGAGTCGTTTACGGGCACGGCATTCCTTGTACATATGTCCTGGTTTACCGCAGTACAGACAGAGATTCAGGTTTCTACGTCTGGTCTTCTCTTCTGTAGAGAGGGGACCTCGGACTAGTACAATCTGCATAGGCTCCTCTGTGTTTTGTGGGATTGGGGTTCTGGACTCGTATAGTGGTGGGCTGTAAGATGATTCCGCAGAGTTAGGGGTGTTGGACCGTTCTGCTCTTCGTTCGCGTAGTCTGCGGTCTATCTGGGTGACTAAACGGGTAAGGTCATCCAAGGAGGAAGGTATGCCAACACGAGCTAATTCGTCCTTAAGGCCATCGGATAGTCCCAGACGGAACTGGTCTAGGAGTGCCGATTCGTTCCAAGTGGTCTCTAATGCAAGTCTGCGGAATTCAGTTATAAATTCCTCCACCGGTCGACGGCCTTGTCTCAGAGCACGAATGGCATTAGTAGCTGAAGTGACTCTGAAGGGATCTTCGTATAAAGAGTCTAATGCTTGTCGGAAAGAACCCCAAGTGTCAAGGACCGGACTGTTGGTGTGGAGGAGATGGTGGGCCCATAGTTGTGGCTCGTCCAGGAGAAGCGAGATTACGGTATGTACCCTCACATAGTCAGAGGCATACGTACGAGGACGAAGGTTAAACAGGATCTGGCAAGAAGTGATGAAAGTACGATACTTCTGCCTATCGCCGGTGAATTTCTCTGGTAAGACAACTTGTGGTTCAGATGCGATAGCCCCTTCCAGAAAAATAGGGGTTGGAGGAGGTGCATGCGCCGCCACTGCGGGTTCAGGGGCATTACCTTGTAGGTGTTGTATCTGTTGTTGTAGGTTAGCTTGTCCTGTCTGTAGGTCTTGTACCGACTGGTTGAGAGTGACTAATTGTTGAGTGAGAGCAGCAATAGCGTCGGTTAGTCCCGCGGTCTCCATGATATGAGAGGGCTTGGTGATTATGTGAGGAGAGTTATACTGGATGAAGACCAAAAATGCAGGATGGTACAATACAGATATATTTATTGACAGGGGTTAAATGCAGGAACTTGCAACAGTGGTAATCCTCACTGACAGGGGTTAAATGCAGTAACTTGCAGCAGTTGTAATCCACACTGATAATAAGCAAAACGATAACAGTCCAAGATCAGGGGCAATAGAGAGGTAGCAAAAACGAGAGACAAGCCGGGGTCAGGTTTACCAGAGAATCAGAATGACGAGAAACAGTCCAGGTATCAAGGGGTACAGGCAGGCAGAAGGGTAGTCAGGAAATCCAGGTTCAGTAACAATCAATATGAGGAAACGCTAGGCTATCGAATACACGAGAATCACCAAGCACTGTTTGCTTAGTGATTCTGGCTTTTAAATCTTCCGTGCCTCGCGGGTATGCGACGTGCGTGACGTCATCGGGCGCGCGCCTCCATGGAGACAGATCACGTGATGACGTGGACGCGCTGGCAAGCGCGTGTGACGGATCTCGGCTGGGAGAGAGGTTGTACTCAGGGGAGCTGCTGCGGGGAAGAACCTGACACCTCTGCAGCAGGGTCAAGATGTGTCGTCCACCAGACTCCAAATCCAAGCAGGACAAGGATGGCCTTCCCCCTCCGCGTCCGGGGCCAAAACCCAAAACCGTTCCATCTGCTGACGAGACAAGGCATCGGCAATAGTATAAAAAACACCCGGGATATGAGAAGCCCTAACCCTCATATTGAGTTGAAGACAGCGCAAAACCAAGTGTCGCAGAAGGCGAATTACCGGAGGGGAAGAAGCAGACACATTATTAATAGCCTGCACCACTGACATATTGTCGCACTGAAAACAGACTTTTCTGGTACGCAAGCGAGGCCCCCAAATTTCAACCGCCACCACAATAGGAAAAAGCTCCAGAAAAGACGCCCAGGCAAGGGGCCAACAATCCGCACACCAAGCACCCTGAAAATATGCCCCAAATCCAACAGACCCAGAAGCATCGGTCCAGAGATGAATGTCCGCATTTGACACCGATCTCTCCAACCACAATGACTTACCATTGAAGTCTGCTAGAAAGGCACCCCAAACCTTCAAATCATCTTTATGCTCACGTGTAAGCCGTATAAAATGATGCAGGGAACGAACGCCAGCCATAGCCAAAGAGAGTCGTCGACAAAATATCCTCCCCATTGGGATAATGCGACAGGCAAAATTCAACTTCCCCAACAAAGACTGGAGCTGGCGCAAAGTAACCTTACGAGCAGCCAAGGACTGGGAGACCAACGACCGCATGTCCAAAACCTTGTCCACCGTCAAACGGCACAACATCTGAGTAGCATCAATTTCTATCCCTAGGAATTGAATCATGGGACACGGTCCCTCTGTTTTTTCCGGGGATAGCAGCACACCAAAGCGGGACATAACCTGCTGAATAGTGCTCAAAAGAACTGCGAAAGTAACGACAAGAGATCGAGCAACCCATGGGAAGGCACTTATCCACATAAAGCCCACCATCCCACATGCAACCAAGTAGATGGAAACAAGAAGGATGCACGGGGAGCAATCGGAAGGCCGCTTCCACATCAGTCTTGGCCATTAAAGCTCCCCGCCCAAACTTCCGCACCAAATGGATAGCCTGATCAAATGAAGTGTAAGAAACCCGGCAGAGCTCAGGATCGATATCGTCATTCACCGACCCACCTTTCGGAAAGGAAAAGTGGTGAATGAGACGGAAGTTTTCCAGTTCCATCTTGGGGACAACCCCCAAAGGAGAAATTCGAAGGTTCGTAAAAGGAGGGGAAGGAAAAGGGCCCGCCATCTGACCCAGGGAAACCTCCTTACGTAACTTATCCAAAACCACCCCCTGGTGAGAAAGTGCGGACCTCAAATTCTTACAAGGGGCAAACAAAACAGACCCCTTGAATGCAATACAAAAACCAAACTCAAAACCAGCTTCCAACAACTCAGCCGCTGACCGGTCTCTATACCGCCTCAACCAGGGCCGCATCTTGTCTACGCACACTGGCGTCTTCCCCCTTACCTCCAGAAGGTCCACCTTTGCCCTTTTTGGATTTTTTAAAACACTTTGTGGAGAGGTGAGATCCCGCACAACCAGAGCACTCATGTTGGAAAGGACACTGAGCACCCCATTTGCATTGTCCCTGATTAAACTGCCAACAAACACCTTTTTTTACCGGAAGCCGACACCCTGACCGTTGCGGAAGCGCCGGCACCTGCAAGAAAGGGGGACTGTATATTATGGGAAGGGGTAGTAACCCTCAACCACAACGCAATATCCTTCTGATCCCACCGAAGAGTAGGGCGAACAGCCATGCTCTGACGGAAATGTTCATCGTACCTAAGCCATGCCTGGCCGCCATAGGAACGATGGGCATCCCCGATGCTGTCAAAATAAGTAAAAAGGGGGGAACACTGCTCCGGCTCTTTGACACCCACCACACTGGCAAGAATTGAAAAAGCCTGCATCCAATTAGAAAAGGAGCGGGGGATCAAACGGTACCTCCACTTCTCTTCATCCTCCATTTTATTCTCCTCAGACTTGGTAGACCTGTCAAGGTTAAATTTAGCCAACGGAAGAAGGGAAAATATTTACACATACTCCCGCTTCCAAATAGCCTCCTTTACAGCAGATTTTAAATGAGCCCCTAACGGAGTCTCAAAGCAAAAATACATTTCACCCCTAGCTGAGTCAGCCATCCGAATTATATCTTTGTCAGCGGCCTGGTCACCAGGGGGTGAAGCAACAGATACATCCCCCAGAACCGCAGGGGTAGCCAAAGCCGCAGGCGCCAGCAAAGCAGGAGCAGAAACGTCAGGGACCACGGGGGGCGCAGCAGCAGCAACATCAGGGGCAGGGGATAGAACAGACAAACCAACCGTCGAGGGTGCAAACAAAACAGGGGCTGCTAAACCCGGGGCCCAGACCATAGAAGGGAGCACTGGAGCCCTACCCGGCTGACATTGATCAAGCAGTAATCTAAAACCATGTAAAAAGGAATCAAAAGTATGCACAGGCAAATGCGGGGAATCAGAGCCCTGACCAGCCCCCAACAACACAGGTGAAACAGTGGTAGGTACAATAAACTCGGAAGGTACATTAGGGGATACAGAAAAAGAATTAGACTCACCCAAAAGTTGCACACCGGACCCGGATGCAGCCGCAGGGCCAGGAGCAGAAGATGTCCCTGGACGCATGGAATCATCCCTGGTGCAATAAATGCTGGGCACCTGTTGGGAAGATAGTCCAGGGAGCTGCTGCTGAAGGGCTGAATCCTGCCCAATAGAGTGTCCAGGGAGCCGCAAATTAAAGTCTGGCTCCTGCTGAGAGAACAGAGAAGGGCTCCAACCCTCTCTGTCCCGCTGTGAAACCCGTTGCCTATCAACCGGTATTGACGAATCGCCGACATCCACTTCTCCGGATGCGACATCACTTCCAGGGTCACCAGGAACCAGTGACCCCGCACTGGAAGTGACACGGCCACCATCACTTCGGTGGAAGAAACCCTGCGAGGGACCAGAGGCATGGGAAGCACCAACAACGGAAGGAAACGCACTTCTGGAGTCCCTCTGACCACGTGACCCGCCACCGGAAGTGCCAGGACAGCCATCATTCCAGCGCAGCAAGGGAGACCCAGGAGCTGAAGCGGAAGCTCACCCACAGCAAAGCGTCCAGTAGGAGAGGGCCCTGGGGAAATTAGCAGGAGACTTGGAGGTCTTCTTACCACCTTTAGGCCGGGCGGACACCAAAGGAGCAGACCTGGAGGAGGTGGGGTCAGGGCTGAGCCGTAAGGGAGGCCTAGAGGCCTGGGAACCGGCAGGCCTACTGCTGGGCTGGGCAGAAGAGGTGGAAAGAGCAGGGTCCATAACATCTCCAAAGTCACCTCTTTGAAGAGCAGCCCTCCTGATACCCTCCAACATATCCTCCAA
Organism: Pelodytes ibericus; assembly: GCA_036172795.1. Classification (NCBI taxonomy): domain Eukaryota; kingdom Metazoa; phylum Chordata; class Amphibia; order Anura; family Pelodytidae; genus Pelodytes; species Pelodytes ibericus. The sequence goes on from CM069867.1 coordinate 21,079,375, forward strand.
GGAAACAGCCATACTGCAAGCACTGGATCACAAAAGGACAACACTCCAGCAGCAAGGAAAGCAGGACAGATAAAATCTCTTTTGTTAAATTGATCGTAATGAACATCAAAAAACTCCCACATCTATATACTAATCTATATCCCACCCACTTAGGGGAAACTTTACTGGATACCCAGCCTGTCACTCCCAGGAGGACACATGCCTGGGACATTATCAGCCACTATACAATGTAACTGTTAGGTAAAAACCCCCTGATCTGATCATGAGTCAGAGACATGTAGCCCTTACTCATAATGCTTAAATCCAGGGCCTCCTGGAGGACCCATGCCTGGGACATGATCAACCACTATACAATGTAACTGTTAGGTAAAACCCATGATCTGATCATGAGTCAGAGTCATGTAGCCCCTTACTGATAATGCTTATATCCAGGGTTATCTGGAAGATCCATGACTGGGCAATAATTAACCACTAACAATGCAACTGATAGGTAAATCTCCTGATCTGGTCACAAGTCATGTAGCCCTTCCTGTTAATGCTTAAATCCAGGGCTTTCTTTAAATGCTCTCTAGGTCTTAGAAAAAACATAGCACAAATGATCTGGCTCCATCCCAGAGGGAAAAATGATTTGGAATACAGCCACACATAGCAACTACAAAAACAACAGTACAATATACATTCTGTACAGTGCGGACTGACTTAAATGAATAAAATGTATTTCCAAATCAAGATATGAGTACGATCCAAACATGTATCCGAGATCTGAGATCCTCTGCTCCTGAAATCACTATGTCTACAGCTAGAATCAGAAAGAACAAATTGATTAGGCTATTTTATTTTTATTATTATTGCGGCTGCATAAAAAAAGTGTTTTGTACTTCTGATGGTTTAAAATGTTTGCCCTAAGGAAGTCACCTAGACTCTGTCACCTGTCACACATATTTTTTTTTTTGTTTTGTGTGTTGTTTAGCGTCACACTGATTTTGTTTTGTTTGTGTGGTTTAAGGATACACCTATTTTTTGTTTTGTTTGTATGGTTTATTGACACACTGATTTTTTGATTTTGTTTGTGTGGTTTTGCAACAAACTGTTTTCTTTGTGTGGTTTTGCGACATACTGATTGTATTGTTTTGTTTGTGTGGTTTATTGACACACTGCTTTTCTTTGTTTTGTTTGTGTGGTTTAGCGACCCACTGATTGTTTTGTTTTATTTGTGTGTTTAAGCGACACACTGATTTTTTTGTTTTGTTTGTGTGGTTTAGCGACACACTCATTTTTTGTTTTGTTTGTGTGGTTTAGCGACACACTCATTTTTTGGCTTTGTCTGTGTGGTTTATTGACACACTATGTGGGATTATGATAAATTGTATGTAGAATGATGACTTTATCATTGGCTGAACTAGTCACCTTTCCACTCCTCCCAAAGATGCCAAAGATGCTACATTTGCAAAAGCCGTACCCCTAAACCCACGAGCCACTGTACACGCATAGTCACAGTTATGTATGCGTGTATGTTCATTATTATATGTTATTGCACTGACGTAACAGCTATTGGTAAATAACAATACCAGTGATGTCATGTTAGTGGTGACATCAGGGCCGGTGCAAGGATTTTCGTCTACACAGGCGAAGGTGCATTTTGGTGCCCCCCTGCTCTGATCCGCCACACCTCCCACACGCATGCTCTAAATGAACATTGAAACCCTTAAAAACAAAGACACCCTTGCAGTCACACACAGAGACACACTTACCACTTACACACACACCCTTACACAGACACAGGGACACACTTACACACCCTTACACCAACACAGTGACAAACTTACACACATCCTTACACAGACACAGTGAAACAATTACACACACACTTACACAGACACAGTGACACACTTACACACACACCCTTACACAGATACAGTGACACACACACACACCCTCCACTGACACAGTGACAAACTTACACACACACCCTTACACAGAAAGTGACACATTTACACACACACACACACACACACACACACACACACACACAGTGACACCAATAGACACATAACCTGAAACACACTATTTTGCCCCTCAATATGCCATTTAATATGCCAGTATTTTACCCTCAATATGCCATTCTTTTGCCAGTTAATATGCCAGGATTTTGCCCCTCAATATGCCAGGATTTTGCCCCTCCAATATGCCATTTAACATGCCAGGATTTTGACCCTCAATATGCCATTTAATATGTCAGCATTTTGCCCCTCAAATATGCCATTTAATATGCTGGGATTTTGCCCCTCCAATAAGCCAGGATTGTGCCACTCAATATACCAAGATTTTGCCCCTCCAATGTGCCAGGATTTTAACCCTCAATATCCCAGGAATTTGCCCCTCCAATGTGCCAGGATTTTAACCCTCAATATGGCAGGATTTTACCTCTCCAATAGGCCCCATTATGCCACTCAATATCCCAGGATTGTGCCTCTCCAATAGGCCCGCATTGGGCCAGTCAATATGCCCGGATTTTGCCCCTCCAATAAGCCAGGATTGTGCCACTCAATATCCCAGGATTTTCCCCCTCCAATGTGCCAGGATTTTAACCCTCAATATCCCAGGATTTTGCCCCTCCAATGGGCCCCCGATTGGGCCACTCAATATGCCCGGATTTTGCCCCTCCAATATGCCAGGATTGGGTCACTCAATATGCCTGGATTTTGCCCCTCCAATATGCCAGGATTGTGCCACTCAGTATCCTAGGATTGTGCCGCTCAATAGGCCAGATTATGCCACTCAATATCCCAGGATTGTGCCCCTTCAATAGGCCCGATTGGGCCATTCAATATGCCCGGATTTTGCCCCTCCAATATGCCAAGACTGGGTCACTCAATATGCCCGGATTTTGCCCCTCCAATATGTCAGGATTGTGCCACTCAGTATCCCAGGATTGTGCCCCTCAATATGCTAGGATTTTTCCACCATCCTCCCCCCTTCCCCAGACCCCAGTACTTACCTCCTTGCTGCCGTCTCACTGTGCAGGTCCGTGGCTGTGAGGGAAGCGTTGTGCACTCCCCTCCAGACGCGCGGATCAATAAAGTGTGTTGAAAAAGAAAAAGTTTCAACAAACTTTATTCATCCATGCGGCTGGAGGGGAGCGCACAACGCTTCCCTCTCAGCCACGGACCTGAACAGCAGCATGGAAGTAAGTAAACGGGCCCCTCAATATGCCATTTAATATGCCAGTATTTTACCCTCAATATTCCATTCTTTTGCCATTTAATATGCCAATATTTTACCCCTGAATATGCCAGAATTTTGCCCCTCAATATTCCAGGATTTTGCCCCTCCTACACGCCATTTAACATGCCAGGATTTTGACCCTCAATATGCAATTTAATATGTCAGCATTTTGCCCCTCAATATGCCATTTAATATCCCATGATCTTGACCCTCCAATATGTCATTTAATATGCCACAATTTTGCCCCTCAATATTCCATTATCTTGCCCCTCCAATATGCCATTTAATATGCCGGGATTTTGCCCCTCGAATAAGTCAGGATTGTGCCACTCAATATCCCATGATTTTTCCCCTCCAATGTGCCAGAATTTTAACCCTCAATATCCCAGGATTTTTCCCCTCCAATGTGCCAGGATTTTAACCCTCAATATGCCAGGATTTTGCCTCTCCAATAGGCCCGATTATGCCACTCAATATCCCATGATTGTGCCCCTTCAATAGGCCCGAATTGGGCCATTCAATATGCCCGGATTTTGCCACTCAGTATCCTAGGATTGTGCCACTCAATATGCCCGGATTTTGCCCCTCCAATATGCCAGGATTGGGTCACTCAATATACCCATATTTTGCCCCTCCAATATGCCAGGATTGTGCCACTCAGTATCCCAGGATTGTGCCCCTCAATATGCTAGGATTTTCCCACCCTCCTCCCCCCTTCCCCAGACCCCAGTACTTACCTCCTTGCTGCCGTCTCCCTGTGCAGGTCCGTGGCTGTGAGGGAAGCGTTGTGCACTCCCCTCCAGACGCGCGGATCAATAAAGTGTGTTGAAAAAGAAAAAGTTTCAACAAACTTTATTGATCCATTGATCAACATGATAACTGTGACTATGTGTGTACAGGGGCTCGTGGGTTTAGGTGTACGGCTTTTGCAAATGTAGCATCTGTGGAGTGGAAAGGTGACTAGTTCAGACACCCTGATAAAGTCATCATTCTACATACAATTTATCATAATCCCACTTAGTGTGTCAATAAACCACACAGACAAAGCCAAAAAATGAGTGTGTCGCTAAACCACACAAACAAAACAAAAAATCAGTGTGTCGCTAAACCACACAAACAAACAGAAAAATCAGTGTGTCGCTTAACCACACAAACAAAACAAAAAAAATCAGTGGGTCGCTAAACCACACAAACAAAACAAAGAAAATCAGTGTGTCAATAAACCACACAAACAAAACAAAAAAATCAGTGTGTCGCTTAACCACACAAACAAAACAAAAAAAATCAGTGGGTCGCTAAACCACACAAACAAAACAAAGAAAATCAGTGTGTCAATAAACCACACAAACAAAACAATACAATCAGTATGTCGCAAAACCACACAAAGAAAACAGTTTGTTGCAAAGCCACTCAAACAAAACCAAAAAATCAGTGTGTCAATAAACCACACAAACAAAACAAAAAATAGGTGTATCCTTAAACCACACAAACAAAACAAAATCAGTGTGACGCTAAACGACACACACACAAAAAAAAAAAAAATATGTGTGACAGGTGACAGAGTCTAGGTGACTTCCTTAGGGCAAGCATTTTAAACCATCAGAAGTACAAAACACTTTTTTTATGCAGCCGCAATAATAATAAAAATAAAATAGCCTAATCAATTTGTTCTTTCTGATTCTAGCTGTAGACATAGTGATTTCAGGAGCAGAGGATCTCAGATCTCGGATACATGTTTGGATCGTACTCATATCTTGATTTGGGAATACATGTTATTCATTTAAGTCAGTCCGCACTGTACAGTATGTATATTGTGTTGTTGTTTTTGTAGTTGCTATGTGTGGCTGTATTCCAAATCATTTTTCCCTCTGGGATGGAGCCAGATCATTTGTGCTATGTTTTTTCTAAGACCGAGAGAGCATTTAAAGGGACAGTCTAGTCTCCTATATGACTTTGGTGCAACTTGCAGGCACCAAAGAGTGAACTAGACTGTCACTTTCAGTTTTTTATTTTACATTTTTAATTTCGTTAAAAAATGAAAAAAATACTTACCATAGAATTTCTTCACAGGTGGCAGCTCTCGGTACTGCATGCATACGGACGTACCGACTTGTGCAAGCGCAGTTCACATTTTTCCCACCAGCCCCCGCCCGCATCTACTGCTATCTCCCATGCACCCCCTGCATTAGCTAAACCTGCCTGTGTTAGAAACTCGCGTATACGCACGGCTCCATGGTAACAGGCACGAGTGTGTGGTGTGAGTTAGTGTTTGATGTGATGTGTGTTATGTGAGTCTGTGATGTGTTTGATGTGAGTGAGTATGTGATGTGGGTGGGTGTGTGGTGTCAGTGTGTGGAGGGAGTGATGTCAGTGTGTGGTACTTGTATGGGTGGCTGCATTATCTATCATTCTAAGCCAGCTGGGATTTAGAGGGGACAGCACTGCCTATAATGCTTAGCCAAGCTGGCATTTATGGGGGAACTGCACCGTCTATCATGCTCACCCAAGCTTTGTTTTATAGGGGGCCTGCACTGCCTAACATGCTCAGCCAAGCTAGCATTTATTGGGGGGGTAGAATGACGAGGATTCTGTACCACGTGCAGCCGATGGAGACACCATATTGGTTGTTGTGACGTGTAACGGGGTATAAAATCCAGCGAGATGATCCACTCTGCTTTCCAAGTCGAGGAGGCGTTGTGCGAGGGAGAATAGTGTGTGCAACAGCTGCACAGACTTCCTGCTCCGCATCCTCTTGCACAGCTCTATAGTGCTCAGCAGGACTGGAAGGGAAGCTGCTCTGTGCCACCGGGCTGAAAGGGCAAAATCCCCCTTCCCTGCAATGAGAATTGTATACATCTAATACAGATCTGGATTGCAATATATGGTAATATTTGTACACTTATACGTGTTGGATCACCACATATATTTATTTTTTCTTCACATTCAACTTTTTTCACGTTTTTTATTGCATTTTTTTATTGCATTTATAATATATGTGATTTTTTTTTCCCCTCACTTTAAATTCATTATTCACACTTGCAATATTGTTTTAGTGTGCTTACTTTGGATTATTTTTATTATTTTCTGCGTCATATTGTACAGTGCGCTGAATCACCCCCCCCCCTCTTTTTCAGCATTTATTGGGGGACTGCACTGCCTATTATGCTCAGCCAAGCTGGCATTTATCGGGGGACTGCACTGCTTATCATGCTCAGCCAAGCTGGCATTTATGGGGGGGCGACTGCCTATCATGCTCAGACAAGATGAGGTTTTATGGGGAGACTGCACTGCCTATCATTTTAAGCCAGCTGGGATTTAGAGGGGACAGCACTGCCTATCATTGTCATTTAGTACTTGATATATTCCTCAGCTAGTAAATGTATTTTTTTTCTGCTAGCACTACCCCATGCCATGTCAGCGTGCTTTATGATGTCATGATGTTCCGTCACACAAAGCCTTTGTGATGTCACCTTTAATACCTATTTAATAGTTATTTAAAGTACCTTCCAGTACCAGTAGTCTGCCAGTAGTGTGCTGGGAGGTAGAGAGTGCACTATAGATTACTAGTGAGCACTAGTGATTACCAGAAGTTACCAGTATGTATTCGGTAGTTCACTATGAAAACATGGAGTACCGATATCTCAGACAGTTTTACAGAGAGCAGACTGATAATGAATCAGTGTGTAAGGCATGTGCTGCTATGAGGTCGGGAGAAGAGAGACAGCATAAGCCTCGCATTTTACCACTTTTGTTTCATGAGATTTCAGAGCGGATAACTGGTGAGCCCATGGATAAAGAAGTCATGATGAAAAAGTCACGGGAGACAATACTTCCACCTAAACAAGAAGATGTTAACATCTCACAAGATAAGTTGTCCGCTGCAGAGGAAACTAATTTTATATCATCTGATCCCTGCTACATAAATATACCATCAAACGCGGAGATTTGTCCAGTCACCCATATGACTTTTCTTTGTGATGATAATGAGGAAGGTGGATGCTCTGGGAGGGGCAGGACAACAAAAAAAATCGTAAAGATCCCGTCTTCCAATGCCACCACTAGACTAATACAGCGCCTTTTCAGATCAGTGCGAAATTGGTTCTAACCGACGGAGAGGGATTTTATATTAATTACTGGAGGACGTGGCACAGGTTTATGCCATCACAAAAGCCCCCTATTAAGATTTAACCCTCTGTTCCTCCTCCAGTTATTTCTGTGGATTGTCTCTTTGGTTCTTGACCTCGGCTTGGATTACTACTATTCTGTTCTCTGGTTTCCTGACCCTTGGTTTGGATTTATGTTTTGCTGCTCTCTGGTTCCCTGATCTCAGGCTTGGACTACTACTGTGTTGCTATCTGGTTTCCTGACCCCTGGCTTGGATTAAAAATATTCTTTTTTCTGGTGTCCTTATATCTGGCTTGTCACACGTCACTTCCTATAGTGGCTATTGAGCTCGTGAGCAAGGAGATGCAAGGCTCAAAACACCACATTCCCATACCTCAACAAATCAGAACGAGTGTTTGCAGCCACGCTGTAGGCCCTTTAGGGCTGAAAAGGCTTCGTATGTTCCAAGGAGTGGCACAGGCGCCCGGAATGACCACAAAGAAACACAGTGTTTCCCATAAGGGCGGCTACTGTACTGCATATCCAAGTGAACCTGTGGCCCTGCATGGAGGTGTTTAGCAGAAAACTGGGCAGGTTTGACACACAAACACTATGCACAGTATACCCTCACTGCATTGATCAATTGTAAATTTGTAAATTGTTTGTCTGAAATACACTTTAATTAAATATGAGTAACAATAAAATGAACCATGTAATATTTCTATAATTTTTTATGCATCTTGTTAATTGGCTCTGCTTTGCTCAGTAAATGTGTATTAAAACAAAACAAAACAAATAATATATGTAATTATAAAACCTTTTCCTACATGCTGGATCTCTCTGCATGAAGGAGGAAGACACAAGAAACTATCTGGAGACAAAGATGGTTCAAGGTAAGCTGGGGATAGAGAGTCTATTTGGGTTGCTAGAGTGCCAAAGAGAGGAAGTTTTGCAGAATAGGGTGGCAGAGAGAGGTTGTTTGGGGAGCCCGGGTGGCAGAAAGACTGTTTAGGGTGGCAGAAAAGGATGTTTACGGAGCTAGGGTAGTAGAGAGAGGCGGTTTGGGGGACTAAAGCAGCAGAGAGGAGCAGTATGGGGGGGATAGGAGAGCAGAGAGAGGCTGCTTGGGTTGTTTGGTTTTGCAGATAGAGGCTGTTGGGGGGCAAGGATAGCAGAAAGAGGCTGTTTGGGGACATGTTGGGGGATTGGGGTCTGGGTCATTTGATTTGCACTGGGTCTCTCTCCGTCATTGGTTTGTGGGCACTTCACTCAGGTTGCACACTATAGATAGGTGCGTAGGAGATGAGCATCTCCTCTTATCTGAAAGGCTTTGTTCAAAACAGGAAATGTTAAAAACCAAGGAAAATTGCTAATGAGTTTCTTTATTCCAAACTGTTGGATAATAAGAAAGAAGTGTCCCTCTGTCTGCTTAAATGTTCTATGGGTGGTCATTTTATTTATATATATATATATATATTCACAGAACATGTTAGCAGAAAGTCAGAACTAGAAGGTTCACACGTTTGAATGCTAACTATACTTACGATCATATTTTTGCTGAGAAGCAGCAGCCCAGTCAATAAACCAGACTTTTAAAAAAAAGAGCAAAGCTTACCAAAAGATAACAACACTTGCAATGTGTACATACATATAAGCCATCCACATAGTTGCCAACATCAGCCATGATTCCAGGGACAAATTTTTGTTCCAAGTGCTGCAGAAAGACCATGCCACGTGCAGCCCGGAAGTATGTAGGATGCATATATGCACATGTAAAATCCAATTTATTAATCATGGCAGGTCCCATAAGATCTCCACCCTGATTAATTAATTCTATCCTGTGCAGTGGTGGATCCAGGGTGGGGGCAACAGGGAAATTGCCCCCCCCCCCCCCCCCCGAGCAGAGCCGTTGCAGTAGTGAGGGGGAAACCCCCCCTTTAAAAAAAAAAAGTCATACACACGTCGGGTCACATGACCTGTCGGCACAACCGCTGGGGAGCCGAACAGGCACTATGGAGGAGACCATGCTGCCTGCCACTAGCCACCAGGGAAAAAGGTAAGTGCTTGGCTCTTATCAAATGGCAATTTACTGGGCAAATTGGCTGGGGGATATTAAATAACAAATAATTCTGACATATTATTGGGCAAATTGGCAGGGCATATTAGTGGCAAATAACACTGGCATATTATTGGGCACATTGGCAGGGCATATTAATGGCAAATAACACTGGCATATTATTGGGCAAATTGGCAGGGCATATTAAATGGCAAATAACACTGGCATATTATTGAGCAAATTGGCTGGGGCATATTAAATGGCAAATAACACTGGCATATTATTGGGCACATTGGCTGGGGCATATTAAATACCAAATAACACGGGCATATTATTGGGCAAATTGGCTGGGGCATATTAAATGGCAAATAACACTGGCATATTATTGGGCAAATAACACTGCCATATTATTGGTCAAATTGGCTGGGGCATATCAAATTGCAAATTCTGGCGTATTATTGTGAAAATTGGCTTTGACTTATTAATGACAAATAATATTTGCAATGTGTATGGGATGGGGTGATGGAGGCATGTAAATGGGGTGATGGGGCATGTCCTTGGTGTGCAACGTGGGTTATGGGTCATGTCGTGGGTGTGCATCGTGGGTAGGGGGGATGCCCAAATTTTGTCTGCCTAAGGCAGCACAAAAGCAAGATACACCACTGCACTAGAGAGGGGTGCGACAAATAAGGTTTGCAGTGTGCATGATTTGTAGTCAGACCTGGGTCAGCACCAAACCTAATTTCACAACTGGATGGGATCTGAGCACTGCATTAAAGTCAGTGTATTCGGTTGGAGTTGTTTGCTTTTTATAGTTTTGTTTGTTTTCCCCTTCTCCTCTACCCTCAGCACTGCCTCAGAGGTAAGGCAGAGCCAGTCAGAAGGCTGGCCTTTGCTGATCCTATGTATAAACAAAACGGATAACTAATGCACGATATATGATGGGAGACGATTACACTATCCTAAATGTTGTTGATGATGATCAGTATCTAGTGATGTGATGTCACCCAGGGCCGGCGCTACCGTAAGGCAGCACAGACGGCTGCCTTAGGGCACCCCAAGTGGGGGAGGGTTGGGAAATCGCCCGCTTCCCCAGGCCTGTTTACTTACCTCCATGATGCTGTTCAGGTCCGTGGCTGAGAGGGAAGCGTTGTGCGCTCCCCTCCAGCCGCGTGGATCAATAAAGTTTGTTGAAACTTTTTTTTTCAACACACTTTATTGATGCGCGGCTGGAGGGGAGTGCACAACGCTTCCTTCGCAGCCACGGACCTGCACCGGGAGACGGCTGCAAGGAGGTAAGTACTGGGGTCAGGGGAAGGGGGGAGGAGGGTGGGAAAATCCTAGCATATTGAGGGGCACAATCCTGGGATACTGAGTGGCACAATTCTGGCATATTGGAGGGGCAAAATCCTAGCATATTGAGTGGCACAATCTTAGGATACTAAGTGGCACAGTCCTGGCATATTGGAGCTGCAAAATCCGGGCATATTGAGTGGCCAATCCTAGCATATTGGAGGGGCAAAATCCGGGCATATTGAGTGGCCAATCCTAGCATATTGGAGGGGCAAAATCCGGGCATATTGAATGGCCCAATCCGGGCCTATTGGAGGGGCACAATCCTGGGATATTGAGTGGCATAATCGGGCCTATTGGAGAGGCAAAATCCTGGCATATTGAGGGTTAAAATCCTGGCACATTGGGGGGGGGGCAACATCCTGGGATATTGAGTGGCACAATCCTGGCTTATTGGAGGGGCAAAATTACGGCATATTAAATGGCATATTGGAGGGGCAAGATAATGGAATATTGAGGGCCAAAATCGTGGCATGTTAAATGGCATATTGCGGGTCAAAATCCTGGCATGTTAAATGGCATATTGGAGGGGCAAAATCCTGGCATATTTAGGGGCAAAATTCTGTCATATTCAGGGGTAAAATATTGACATATTAAATGGCAAAAGAATGGCATATTGAGGGTAAAATACTGGCATATTAAATGGCATATTGAGGGGCCCGTTTACTTACCTCCATGCTGCTGTTCAGGTTCAGGTGGCTGAGAGGGAAGCATTGTGTGTTGAAAAAAAAAAGTTTCAACAAACTTTATTGATCCAATGGAGGATATTAAATGGCATATTGAGGGGCAAAATGCTGACATATTAAATGGCATATTGAGGGTCAAAATCATGGCATATTGGAGGGGCAAAATCCTTGCATATTGCCAAAATATTGAGGGGAAAAATCCTTGCATATTGAGGGGCAACATTCTGGCATATTGAGGGGTAAAATATTGGCATATTAAATGGCAAAAGAATGTCATATTGAGGGTCAAAATACTGGCATATTAAATGGCATATTGAGGGTTAAAATACTGGCATATTGAGTGGCAAAATAGTGTGTTTCAGGTTATGTGTCTATTGGTGTCACTGTGTGTGTGTGTGTGTGTGTGTAAGTGTGTCACTTTCTGTGTAAGGGTGTGTGTGTAAGTGTGTCACTGTGTCAGTGTAAGGGTGTGTGTGTCACTGTATCTGTGTAAGGATGTGTGTGTGTGTGTGTGTGTCACTGTATCTGTGTGAGGGTGTGTGTGTAAGTGTGTCACTGTGTCTGTGTAAGGGTGTGTGTAATTGTTTCACTGTGTCTGTGTAAGGGTGTGTGTAAGTTTGTCACTGTGTCGGTGTAAGGGTGTGTAAGTGTGTCCCTGTGTCTGTGTAAGGGTGTGTGTGTAAGTGGTAAGTGTGTCTCTGTGTGTGACTGCAAGGGTGTCTTTGTTTTTAAGGGTTTCAATGTTCATTTAGAGCATGCGTGTGGGAGGTGTGGCGGATCAGAGCAGGGGGGCACCAAAATGCACCTTCGCCTGTGTAGACGAAAATCCTTGCACCGGCCCTGATGTCACCACTAACATGACATCACTGGTATTGTTATTTACCAATAGCTGTTACGTCAGTGCAATAACATATAATAATGAACATACACTCATACATAACTGTGACTGTATGTACAGGGGCTCGTGGTTTTAGGGGTACGGCTTTTGCAAATGTAGCATCTTTGGCATCTTTGGGAGGAGTGGAAAGGTGAATAGTTCAGTCACCCTGATAAAGTCATCATTCTACATACAATTTATCATAATCCCACATAGTGTGTCAATAAACCACACAGACAAAGCCAAAAAATTAGTGTGTCGCTAAACCACACAAACAAAACAAAAAATCAGTGTGTCGCTAAACCACACAAACAAACAAAAAAATCAGTGTGTCTCTAAACCACACAAACAAAACAAAAAAAATCAGTGTGTCGCTAAACCACACAAACAAAACAAAAAAATCAGTGGGTCGCTAAACCACACAAACAAAACAAAGAAAATCAGTGTGTCAATAAACCACACAAACAAAACAATACAATCAGTATGTCGCAAAACCACACAGAGAAAACAGTTTGTTGCAAAACCACAAAAACAAACAAAAAAATCAGTGTGTCTCTAAACCACACAAACAAAACAAAAAAAATCAGTGTGTCGCTAAACCACACAAACAAACAAAAAAATCAGTGTGTCTCTAAACCACACAAACAAAACAAAAAAAATCAGTGTGTCGCTAAACCACACAAACAAAACAAAAAAATCAGTGGGTCGCTAAACCACACAAACAAAACAAAGAAAATCAGTGTGTCAATAAACCACACAAACAAAACAATACAATCAGTATGTCGCAAAACCACACAGAGAAAACAGTTTGTTGCAAAACCACAAAAACAAAAACAAAAAATCAGTGTGTCAATAAACCACACAAACAAAACAAAAAATTGGTGTATCCTTAAACCACACAAACAAAACAAAATCAGTGTGACACTAAACGACACACACAAAACAAAACAAAAAATATGTGTGACAGGTGACAGAGTCTAGGTGACTTCCTTAGGGCAAACATTTTAAACCATCAGAAGTACAAAACACTTTTTTTATGCAGCCACAATAATAATAAAAATAAAATAGCCTAATCAATTTGTTCTTTCTGGTTCTAGCTGTAGATATAGTGATTTCAGGAGCAGAGGATCTCAGATCTTGGATACATGTTTGGATCATACTCATATCTTTATTTGGGAATACATTTTATTCATTTAAGTCAGTCCGCACTGTACAGAATGTATATTGTGTTGTTGTTTTTGTGGTTGCTACGTGTGGCAGTATTCCAAATAATTTTTCCCTCTAGGATGGAGCCAGATCATTTGTGCTATGTTTTTTCTAAGACCGAGAGAGCATATAAAGGGACAGTCTAGTCACCTATATGACTTTGGTGCAACTTGCAGGCACCAAAGAGTTAACTAGACTGTCACTTTCAGTTTTTTATTTTACATTTTTATTTTCGTTAAAAAATGAAAAAAATTCTTACCATAGATGTGTGTTATGTGAGTGTGTGATGTGTGTGATGTGAGTGAGTATGGGATGTGAGTGAGTGTGTGATGTGAGTGTGTGGAGGGAGTGATGTCAGTGTGTGGTACTTGTATGGGTGACTGCATTATCTATCATTGTAAGCCAGCTGGGATTTAGAGGGGACAGCACTGCCTATAATGCTTAGCCAAGCTGGCATTTATGGGGGTACTGCACCGTCTATCATGCTCAGCCAAGCTGTGTTTTATATGGGGCCTGCACTGCCTATCATGCTCAGTCAAGCTAGCATTTATTGGGGGGGTAGAATGACGAGGATTCTGTACCACGTGCAGCCGATGGAGACACCATATTGGTTGTTGTGACGTGTAACGGGGTATAAAATCCAGCGAGATAATCCACTCTGCTTTCCAAGTCGAGGAGGCGTTGCGCGAGGGAGAATAGTGTGTGCAACAGCTGCACAGACTTCCTGCTCCGCATCCTCTCGCACAGCTCTATAGTGCTCAGCAGGACTGGAAGGGAAGCTGCTCTGTGCCACGGGGCTGAAAGGGCAAAATCCCCCTTCCCTGCAATGAGAATTGTATACACCTAATACAGATCTGGATTGCAATATATGGTAATATTTGTACACTTATACGTGTTGGATCACCACATATATTTATTTTTTCTTCACATTCAACTTTTTTCACGTTTTTTATTGCATTTTTTTATTGCATTTATAATGTATGTGACTTTTTTTTTTTCCTCACTTTAAATTCATTATTCACACTTGCAATATTGTTTTAGTGTGCTCACTTTGGATTATTTTTATTTTTTTCTGTGTCATATTGTACAGTGCGCTGAATCACCCCCCCCCCCCTGTTTTTCAGCAATTATTGGGGGACTGCACTGCCTATTATGCTCAGCCAAGCTGGCGTTTATGGGGAGACTGCACTGCCTAGCATGCTCAGCCAAAGCTGTGTTTTATGGGGAGACTGCACTGCCTATCATGCTCAGCCAAGCTGTGTTTTTATGGGGAGACTGCACTGCCTATCAAAGCCAAGCTGGCGTTTATGCGGGGCTGCACTGGCTATAATGCTCAGCCAAGATAAGTTTTATGGGGAGACGGCACTGCCTATCATTCTAAGCCAGCTGGGATATAGAGGGGACAACACTGCCTATCATGCTCAGCCAAGCTGGCATTTCATACTCAGCCAAGCTGTGTTTTATGGGGAGACTGCACTGCCTATCATGCTCAGACAAGATGTGTTTTATGGGGAGACTGCACTGTCTATCATTTTAAGCCAAAGGGGATTTAGAGGGGACAGCACTGCCTATCATTGTCATTTAGTACTTGATATATTCCTCAGCTAGTAAATGTATTTTTTTTCTGCTAGCACTACCCCATGCCATGTCAGCGTGCTTTATGATGTCATGATGTTCCGTCACACAAAGCCTTTGTGATGTCACCTTTAATACCTATTTAAGGCCTTCCAGTACCAGTAGTCTGCCAGTAGTGTGCTGGGAGGTAGAGAGTGCACTATAGATTACTAGTGAGCACTAGTGATTACCAGAAGTTACCAGTATGTATTCGGTAGTTCACTATGAAAACATGGAGTACCGATATCTCAGACAGTTTTACAGAGAGCAGACTGATAATGAATCAGTGTGTAAGGCATGTGCTGCTATGAGGTCGGGAGAAGAGAGACAACATCAGCCTCGCATTTTACCACTTTTGTTTCATGAGATTTCAGAGCGGATAACTGGTGAGCCCATGGATAAAGAAGTCATGATGAAAAAGTCACGGGAGACAATACTTCCACCTAAACAAGATAAGTTGTCCGCTGCAGAGGAAACTAATGTTATATCATCTGATCCCTGCTACATAAATATACCATCCAACGCGGAGATTTGTCCAATCACCCATATGACTTTTCTTTGTGATGATAATGAGGCAGGTGGATGCTCTGGGAGGGGCAGGACAACAAAAAAAATCGCAAAGATCCCGTCTTCCAATGCCACCACTAGACTAATACAGCGCCTTTTCAGATCAGTGCGAAAGTGGTTCTAACAGAGGAGAGGGATTTTATATTAATTGCTGGAGGACGTGGCACAGGTTTATGCCATCACAAAAGCCCCATATTAAGATCTAACCCTCTGTTCCTCCTCCAGTGATTTCTGTGGATTGTCTCTTCGGTTCTTGACCTCGGCTTCGATTACTACTATTCTGTTCTCTGGCTTCCTGACCCTTGGCTTGGATTTATGTTTTGCTGCTCTCTGGTTCCCTGATCACTGGCTTGGACTACTACTGTGCTGCTCTCTGGTTTCCTGACCCCTGGCTTGGATTAAAAATATTCTATTTTCTGGTGTCCTTATATCTGGCTTGTCACACGTCACTTCCTATAGTGTCTATTGAGCTCATGAGCAAGGAGATGCAAACTCTCTAAAACTGAACATACTGCTCACCGGAACCCCAGACTACCAGTTCAGCGATGACATCTCTGCATTCATCTTCCCACTCCGGCTGAAAACACCACATTCCCATACCTCAACAAATCAGAAACACATAGAAACACAGTGTTTCCCATAAGGGCGGCTACTGTACTGCGTATCCAAGTGAACCTGTGGCCCTGCATGGAGGTGTTTAGCAGAAAACTGGGCAGGTTTGACACACAAACACTATGCACAGTATACCCTCACTGCATTGATTGGAATGTTTGTCCTTGTTATATATTGATCAATTGTAAATTTGTATATTGTTTGTCTAAAATAAACTTTAATTAAATATGAGTAACAATAAAATGAACCATGTAATATTTCTATAATTTTTATGCATCTTGTTAATTGGCTCTTCTTTGCTCAGTAAATGTGTATTAAAACAAAACAAAACAAATAATATATGTAATTATAAAACCTTTTCCTACATGCTGGATCTCTCTGCATGAAGGAGGAAGACACAAGAAACTATCTGGAGACAAATATGGTTCAAGGTAAGCTGGGGATAGAGAGTCTATTTGGGTTGCTAGAGTGCCAAAGAGAGGAAGTTTTGCAGAATAGGGTGGCAGAGAGAGGTTGTTTGGGGAGCCCGGGTGGCAGAAAGACTGTTTAGGGTGGCAGAAAAGGATGTTTAGCGAGCTAGGGTAGTAGAGAGAGGCGGTTTGGGGGACTAAAGCAGCAGAGAGGAGCAGTATGGGGGGATAGGAGAGAAGAGAGAGGCTGCTTGGGTTGTTTGGTTTTGCAGATAGAGGCTGTTGGGGGGCAAGGATAGCAGAAAGAGGCTGTTTGGGGACATGTTGGGGGATTGGGGTCTGGGTCATTTGATTTGCACTGGGGCTCTCTCCGTCATTGGTTTGTGGGCACTTCACTCAGGTGGCACACTATAGATAGGTGCGTAGGAGATGAGCATCTCCTCTTATCTGAAAGGCTTTGTTCAAAACAGGAAATGTTAAAAACCAAGGAAATTGCTAATGAGTTTCTTCATTCCAAACTGTTGGATAATAAGAAAGAAGTGTCCCTCTGTCTGCTTAAATGTTCTATGGGTGGTCTTTTTATTTATATATATATATTCACAGACAGGGCCGGCCTTAGGGGTGTGCGACCTGTGCGAGCGCACAGGGCGCAACACCCCAGGGGGCGCCCGCCCGGTAAAAAAGAAAAAAAAAAAAGTTTAAAAAAAAAATGCCGGTAGAGGCACTGGCTGGGGGAGATCAAAAGATCCCCCCTCACCAGCCCTCTGCTCGGCATTCTCTGCTTGGTCCGGGGAGGGGGCGGAGCTAACCGGCTCAGCGTTGTAGCTCCGCCCCCACTCCGGGAAGCAGAGCAGAGTCTGCTTCACGGGGAGCCCCGGGCAGCATGAGATAGTGCTGCTCGGCTCCCCATGCCTGCATTAAGCATGGGGAGCCCGAGCAGCACCTTCTCTTGCTGCCCATGGCTCCCCGTAATGCAGACTGTGCTCTGCTTCCCGGGGTGGGGGCGGAGCTACACCGCTGTGCCGGTTAGCTCCGCCCCCTTCCTGGATCCACCTTTTCAGGCAAAGGTAAGGGGGGGGGGAGAGAGACAGAACAGGGTTTAGGGGGGGAGAGAGACAGACAGAACAGGGGTTAGGGGGGACAGAGAGAACAGGGGTTAGGGGGGAGAGAGACAGACAGAACAGGGGGAGGGGAGAGAGAGACAGACAGAACAGGGGGAGGGGAGAGAGAGACAGACAGAACAGGGGGAGGGGAGAGAGAGACAGACATAACAGGGGTTAGGGGGGAGAGAGACAGACAGAACAGGGGTTAGGGGGGAGAGAGACAGACAGAACAGGGGTTAGGGGGGAGAGACAGAACAGGGGGAGGGGAGAGAGAGACAGACAGAACAGGGGGAGGGGAGAGAGAGACAGACAGAACAGGGGCAGGGGGGAGAGACAGAACAGGGGGAGGGGGAGAGAGAGAGAACAGGGGGAGGGGGAGAGAGAGAGAACAGGGGGAGGGGGGAGAGAGAGAGAACAGGGGGAGGGGGGAGAGAGAGAGAACAGGGCTAGAGAGAGAGAACAGGGGGAGGGGGGAGAGACAGAACAGGGGAGGGGTGGGAGAGAGACAGACAGAAAAGGGGCAGGTGGTAGAGACAGAACTGGGGGAGAGAGACAGACAGAACAGGGGTTAGGGGGGAGAGACAGAACAGGGGGAGGGGAGAGAGAGACAGACAGAACAGGGGCAGGGGGGAGAGACAGAACAGGGGGAGGGGGAGAGAGAGAGAACAGGGGGAGGGGGAGAGAGAGAGAACAGGGGGAGGGGGAGAGAGAGAGAACAGGGGGAGGGGGAGAGAGAGAGAACAGGGGGAGGGGGGAGAGAGAGAGAACAGGGCTAGAGAGAGAGAACAGGGGGAGGGGGGAGAGACAGAACAGGGGAGGGGTGGGAGAGAGACAGACAGAAAAGGGGCAGGGGGTAGAGACAGAACTGGGGGAGAGAGAGAGACAGAACAGGGGACGGGGGGGGGAGAGAGACAGAACAGGGGGACGGGGGGGGGGGAGAGACAGAACAGGGAACAGGGGGGGAGAGAGACAGAACAGGGGACGGGGGGGGGGAGAGACAGAACAGGGGACGGGGGGGGAGAGAGACAGAACAGGGGACGGGGGGGGGGAGAGAGACAGAACAGGGGACGGGGTGGGAGAGAGACAGAACAGGGGACGGGGGGGGGGGAGAGAGACAGAACAGGGGACGGGGGGGGGGAGAGAGACAGAACAGGGGACGGGGGGAAAGAGACAGAACAGGGGACGGGGGGAAAGAGACAGAACACAAGGAGAGAGAGAGAGAGACAGACATGGCAAGGAAGAGGAAAGGGACAAACATGGGAAGGGAGAGATACACAAACATAGGGGGGGTGAAAGAGACGGGGGGGGGCGCCACGTGGGAAGCCCGCACAGGGCGCCGGAACACTTAAAGCCGGCCCTGTTCACAGAACATGTTAGCAGAAAGTCAGAACTAGAAGGTTCACACGTTTGAATGCTAACTATACTTACGATCATATTTTTGCTGAGAAGCAGCAGCCCAGTCAATAAACCAGACTTTTAAAAAAAAGAGCAAAGCTTACCAAAAGATAACTACACTTGCAATGTGTACATACATATAAGCCATCCACATAGTTGCCAACATCAGCCATGATTCCAGGGACAAATTTTTGTTCCAAGTGCTGCAGAAAGACCATGCCACGTGCAGCCCGGAAGTATGTAGGATGCATATATGCACATGTAAAATCCAATTTATTAATCATGGCAGGTCCCATAAGATCTCCACCCTGATTAATTAATTCTATCCTGTGCAGTGGTGGATCCAGGGTGGGGGCAACAGGGAAATTGCCCCCCCCCCCCCCCCCCCGAGCAGAGCCGTTGCAGTAGTGAGGGGGAAACCCCCCCCTTTAAAAATAAAAAAGTCATACACACGTCGGGTCACATGACCTGTCGGCACAACCGCTGGGGAGCCGAACAGGCACTATGGAGGAGACCATGCTGCCTGCCACTAGCCACCAGGGAAAAAGGTAAGTGCTTGGCTCTTATCAAATGGCAATTTACTGGGCAAATTGGCTGGGGGATATTAAATAACAAATAATTCTGACATATTATTGGGCAAATTGGCAGGGCATATTAGTGGCAAATAACACTGGCATATTATTGGGCACATTGGCAGGGCATATTAATGGCAAATAACACTGGCATATTATTGGGCAAATTGGCAGGGCATATTAAATGGCAAATAACACTGGCATATTATTGAGCAAATTGGCTGGGACATATTAAATGGCAAATAACACTGGCATATTATTGGGCACATTGGCTGGGGCATATTAAATGGCAAATAACACTGGCATATTATTGAGCAAATTGGCTGGGACATATTAAATGGCAAATAACACTGGCATATTATTGGGCAAATTGGCTGGGGCATATTAAATGGCAAATAACACTGGCATATTATTGGGCAAATAACACTGCCATATTATTGGTCAAATTGGCTGGGGCATATCAAATTGCAAATTCTGGCGTATTATTGTGAAAATTGGCTTTGACTTATTAATGACAAATAATATTTGCAATGTGTATGGGATGGGGTGATGGAGGCATGTAAATGGGGTGATGGGGCATGTCCTTGGTGTGCAACGTGGGTTATGGGTCATGTCGTGGGTGTGCATCGTGGGTAGGGGGGATGCCCAAATTTTGTCTGCCTAAGGCAGCACAAAAGCAAGATACACCACTGCACTAGAGAGGGGTGCGACAAATAAGGTTTGCAGTGTGCATGATTTGTAGTCAGACCTGGGTCAGCACCAAACCTAATTTCACAACTGGATGGGATCTGAGCACTGCATTAAAGTCAGTGTATTCGGTTGGAGTTGTTTGCTTTTTATAGTTTTGTTTGTTTTCCCCTTCTCCTCTACCCTCAGCACTGCCTCAGAGGTAAGGCAGAGCCAGTCAGAAGGCTGGCCTTTGCTGATCCTATGTATAAACAAAACGGATAACTAATGCACGATATATGATGGGAGACGATTACACTATCCTAAATGTTGTTGATGATGATCAGTATCTAGTGATGTGATGTCACCCAGGGCCGGCGCTACCGTAAGGCAGCACAGACGGCTGCCTTAGGGCACCCCAAGTGGGGGAGGGTTGGGAAATCGCCCGCTTCCCCAGGCCTGTTTACTTACCTCCATGATGCTGTTCAGGTCCGTGGCTGAGAGGGAAGCGTTGTGCGCTCCCCTCCAGCCGCGTGGATCAATAAAGTTTGTTGAAACTTTTTTTTTCAACACACTTTATTGATGCGCGGCTGGAGGGGAGTGCACAACGCTTCCTTCGCAGCCACGGACCTGCACCGGGAGACGGCTGCAAGGAGGTAAGTACTGGGGTCAGGGGAAGGGGGGAGGAGGGTGGGAAAATCCTAGCATATTGAGGGGCACAATCCTGGGATACTGAGTGGCACAATTCTGGCATATTGGAGGGGCAAAATCCTAGCATATTGAGTGGCACAATCTTAGGATACTAAGTGGCACAGTCCTGGCATATTGGAGCTGCAAAATCCGGGCATATTGAGTGGCCAATCCTAGCATATTGGAGGGGCAAAATCCGGGCATATTGAGTGGCCAATCCTAGCATATTGGAGGGGCAAAATCCGGGCATATTGAATGGCCCAATCCGGGCCTATTGGAGGGGCACAATCCTGGGATATTGAGTGGCATAATCGGGCCTATTGGAGAGGCAAAATCCTGGCATATTGAGGGTTAAAATCCTGGCACATTGGGGGGGGGGCAACATCCTGGGATATTGAGTGGCACAATCCTGGCTTATTGGAGGGGCAAAATTACGGCATATTAAATGGCATATTGGAGGGGCAAGATAATGGAATATTGAGGGCCAAAATCGTGGCATGTTAAATGGCATATTGCGGGTCAAAATCCTGGCATGTTAAATGGCATATTGGAGGGGCAAAATCCTGGCATATTTAGGGGCAAAATTCTGTCATATTCAGGGGTAAAATATTGACATATTAAATGGCAAAAGAATGGCATATTGAGGGTAAAATACTGGCATATTAAATGGCATATTGAGGGGCCCGTTTACTTACCTCCATGCTGCTGTTCAGGTTCAGGTGGCTGAGAGGGAAGCATTGTGTGTTGAAAAAAAAAAGTTTCAACAAACTTTATTGATCCAATGGAGGATATTAAATGGCATATTGAGGGGCAAAATGCTGACATATTAAATGGCATATTGAGGGTCAAAATCATGGCATATTGGAGGGGCAAAATCCTTGCATATTGCCAAAATATTGAGGGGAAAAATCCTTGCATATTGAGGGGCAACATTCTGGCATATTGAGGGGTAAAATATTGGCATATTAAATGGCAAAAGAATGTCATATTGAGGGTCAAAATACTGGCATATTAAATGGCATATTGAGGGTTAAAATACTGGCATATTGAGTGGCAAAATAGTGTGTTTCAGGTTATGTGTCTATTGGTGTCACTGTGTGTGTGTGTGTGTGTGTGTAAGTGTGTCACTTTCTGTGTAAGGGTGTGTGTGTAAGTGTGTCACTGTGTCAGTGTAAGGGTGTGTGTGTCACTGTATCTGTGTAAGGATGTGTGTGTGTGTGTGTGTGTCACTGTATCTGTGTGAGGGTGTGTGTGTAAGTGTGTCACTGTGTCTGTGTAAGGGTGTGTGTAATTGTTTCACTGTGTCTGTGTAAGGGTGTGTGTAAGTTTGTCACTGTGTCGGTGTAAGGGTGTGTAAGTGTGTCCCTGTGTCTGTGTAAGGGTGTGTGTGTAAGTGGTAAGTGTGTCTCTGTGTGTGACTGCAAGGGTGTCTTTGTTTTTAAGGGTTTCAATGTTCATTTAGAGCATGCGTGTGGGAGGTGTGGCGGATCAGAGCAGGGGGGCACCAAAATGCACCTTCGCCTGTGTAGACGAAAATCCTTGCACCGGCCCTGATGTCACCACTAACATGACATCACTGGTATTGTTATTTACCAATAGCTGTTACGTCAGTGCAATAACATATAATAATGAACATACACTCATACATAACTGTGACTGTATGTACAGGGGCTCGTGGTTTTAGGGGTACGGCTTTTGCAAATGTAGCATCTTTGGCATCTTTGGGAGGAGTGGAAAGGTGACTAGTTCAGTCACCCTGATAAAGTCATCATTCTACATACAATTTATCATAATCCCACATAGTGTGTCAATAAACCACACAGACAAAGCCAAAAAATTAGTGTGTCGCTAAACCACACAAACAAAACAAAAAATCAGTGTGTCGCTAAACCACACAAACAAACAAAAAAAATCAGTGTGTCGCTAAACCACACAAACAAAACAAAAAAATCAGTGGGTCGCTAAACCACACAAACAAAACAAAGAAAATCAGTGTGTCAATAAACCACACAAACAAAACAATACAATCAGTATGTCGCAAAACCACACAGAGAAAACAGTTTGTTGCAAAACCACAAAAACAAACAAAAAAATCAGTGTGTCTCTAAACCACACAAACAAAACAAAAAAAATCAGTGTGTCGCTAAACCACACAAACAAACAAAAAAATCAGTGTGTCTCTAAACCACACAAACAAAACAAAAAAAATCAGTGTGTCGCTAAACCACACAAACAAAACAAAAAAATCAGTGGGTCGCTAAACCACACAAACAAAACAAAGAAAATCAGTGTGTCAATAAACCACACAAACAAAACAATACAATCAGTATGTCGCAAAACCACACAGAGAAAACAGTTTGTTGCAAAACCACAAAAACAAAAACAAAAAATCAGTGTGTCAATAAACCACACAAACAAAACAAAAAATTGGTGTATCCTTAAACCACACAAACAAAACAAAATCAGTGTGACACTAAACGACACACACAAAACAAAACAAAAAATATGTGTGACAGGTGACAGAGTCTAGGTGACTTCCTTAGGGCAAACATTTTAAACCATCAGAAGTACAAAACACTTTTTTTATGCAGCCGCAATAATAATAAAAATAAAATAGCCTAATCAATTTGTTCTTTCTGGTTCTAGCTGTAGATATAGTGATTTCAGGAGCAGAGGATCTCAGATCTTGGATACATGTTTGGATCATACTCATATCTTTATTTGGGAATACATTTTATTCATTTAAGTCAGTCCGCACTGTACAGAATGTATATTGTGTTGTTGTTTTTGTAGTTGCTACGTGTGGCAGTATTCCAAATAATTTTTCCCTCTAGGATGGAGCCAGATCATTTGTGCTATGTTTTTTCTAAGACCGAGAGAGCATATAAAGGGACAGTCTAGTCACCTATATGACTTTGGTGCAACTTGCAGGCACCAAAGAGTTAACTAGACTGTCACTTTCAGTTTTTTATTTTACATTTTTATTTTCGTTAAAAAATGAAAAAAATTCTTACCATAGAATTTCTTCACAGGTGGCAGCTCTCAGTGCTGCATGCATACGGACGTACCGACTTGTGCAAGCGCAGTTCCCATTTTTCCCATTTTTGAATTTATTTGAACTGTGTTGCATGCACTGTATTTCAATTGAAATGTTGTCTTAAATGTTGTCTTAATTGGGAGTCATTCAAACTCCTGGGTCTGTCTCTTCTTCTCTCATTCTCTCATTTTTTTATTTTTACTCTACTTTCTGTATTATTTATATTATTTATTTCTATTTCTTTTTGTGAGAGAAGTGATTGGTCACACACTTCTCACCCCTCTCCAATCCGTGGCTACCACCTAGGGTACACGGATTCAGTGACTGGTCTACGTTTTGGGAAGACGCACTTAGGAGGGACCCACCCTTCCTAGTGGCAGTCGAGCACTGTAGACGTTCTGTTTCATTTTCCTTTACCTATACTTGGGACGTTTTGTATAGGGGGATATGGGACAGGAAGCGAGTAAGCCCAGTAGGGGCTGGCTCGCGTGTGACTTAGTTGAAGATAGAGAGGGTAAAGAGATGGTTAAAAATGTTGAAAAGATTGCTAAAGTGTGTAAAATTGCTGTGCCTTCATGTGGTAGATTACAACCGGAAAGCTGGTGTAGATTACTGACAGAGAAGAAAGGCAAGCTTACAGATAATGATTTATTGCGTACTACTGAAGCATGGTACAGAGTAGCGAAGGCTATTCAGCAGGAAGGTTGGGTTGAAGAAGAGATAAATCATAAAGGTGTAAAACTGTATGTATATCACAAGAATTGTGTTACTGGGGCATTCCCTCAGCCAACGCCCCAAGATGATGCCCAGGGGATGTCCATTCTCAAGGTTCAGTTAGCAACAAGCGATAGCCAGCTGACCATGTTCCCCACTCCCGACCCTCCCAATACCTATCCCGTCACTTCCCCTGTTTGCCCGGTCCTGAATTCTGATGGATCTTTATTCTCCCCTTCATCATCCCTAACATTCCCATCATCCTCATCCATCCCTGCACTACCTTCTGTGTCTAATCTAAATTGTACATCCACCATTCCTTCTCTACACTCTCTCTCTGTTGATAATTCTACCATCCCATCTGCATCCACCCAGTTTACTAACCCCTCCTCCCTTGCTATTGCCAATCCTACTACACCCGCTCCGGCTACTCCTCCTACACCCATATCTACTAATCCTTCTCTGTCTTCTCCGTTACTCACCCCTCCCACAGTCCAGGTTCCCACCTCCTCCCCTAATCCTTACCCAGCTTTCCTGCCCTCCCCTGTTTCCGCCCTAGCCCCCACCCAGTTGGCCTGGCCATACCCCTTACCATACCCCATGTCCTTGCCCTATCCAAATTACCCCTACCCCTTTTTCCAAGCCACTCCTCAGACCCCGGTCATGCCCAGTCCGGCCCAGTCTGCCCCGGATGTGCCCACATCCAACATGGCCGCCACTTCCTCCCTTAACCCTAATGCAGCTCCTTTCCACGCTTCCAATATGGCGGCCCCCAGTCATCCAGCGCCCCTGATGCCGGTACTTCCCGGTGACTATTCACCCCGAGCTCATAACCCACTCGCCACCCCAGCATCTGGGAATCCCACATTTCCCCCGGTTCTGACACCTCAGGTGATCCCGTTGCGTAGAAGGGCCCAGACCACAGATGAGGATGAGAATGACGAGGGATCCCAGGACTCACTAGTGGATGCGGAGTCACAGCCCCACCGTTCCCTCGATCCTTTCGGACACGCAGGTCGGGGGAATCGGGGGGATCAGGCCCCTCCTAAATATGTTGCTTTTAATCCTACTCAAGCTAGTGCTCTAATGAAATCACTCCCTGACCCAGAAAAGCAGCCTATGCCTTTTTACCGAGGGATAGTTCAGATTCAAAAGACTTATTCCGCAGCATGGCGTGATTTACTAAGCATTTGTGCTATTAAAGCCGGGGATGCATATTGGCCCAGCATGTCCCGCCACCTCAGTGCATATCTGCTAATAAGTGACAATGATTACCCCTCCGGAGTAATTTTTTGCAGTCAGCTAAAAGAGTGGGCTAAAGACAAACTTGCAGATCAGGCTGCTGGCCTTACTGATATTATACAAGAAAAAGGAGAATCAGTGGAAAGGTTTCATGCAAGACTGTTTCAAATGTTTACAGATTTGGGTTTTGACCTTACTGACAAGATTCATTCACAAATGCTGTCAGGTGCATTTGTCCAAGGTGTAAAAGACTCTATACGCAAGGGAATCATTGCTGCACGCCCTGAATATAAGGTAGTCTCTCTAGATACCTTACTCTTAGTTGCTAGAGGTCTGGAATCTGCCCAGACTCCTAGGAGACCAACCTCAGTTCCCTCCTCAGCTCCTCTCATGGTGTCCCGCTCCACCCCTATCCCAAAAGGCACCAAACCTGAGGATGTAACGTGTTATAATTGTAAGGCCAAAGGACACTACAGAAGTAGTTGCCCAGAACCCAAGAGAGTGCACAAACCAGCATCTGACTCTAAGGCCACAGAAACGGTTCCAATTGTTGAGGAACCAGATGATTAGGAAACTGGCAAGCCTGTGTCATTAACCCCTGTCATGGCAGTGTCTTCAGGGGATAAGGGGGGGCCACTCGCCACTGTGACTCTACCCATTGAAGGACGACCTACCACATTTCTTGTTGACACAGGTGCAGCCCGAAGTGTTTTGAGAGAACAAGGCCTGCCAGATACATCATTTTTGTCAGATATTGATGTCTCTTGTGTTGGGGTGGATGGCCAACCAAGACACAGTCCTTTAACAACTGCATTACGAGTTGGCAACTACCCTAGCTTGCTTGCTCGTTTTGTAGTATCTTCCACATGCCCAATTAACCTGTTAGGCGCTGATGTCCTCTCACGCCTGCAGGCATCTATCACCTTCACCCCAGATGGACAAGTGGAATTGTCTACTCCTCTATCCGAATCAGACACCTCAGCCTTGTGCTCCCTACCTCTAATGCTGCATTTAGAAGAACCCCGTGGGGAAGCAAAGGAACAGAGGTCCAATTTTACTGATATACTAAAAACAAAGGTACCTGCCAAATTATGGTCCTCAGGCCCAGAGGACATAGGTCACCTAAGAGTACCACCTGTGGTGGTAAAGCTCATTCCAGGAGCAAAATTACCAAGGAAACCACAATATCCTTTAAAACCAGCTCAAGCTGCAGCTATTTCAATTCAAATCAAAGCACTCTTGGAGAAGGGTGCTCTTGTAAAATGTGTATCAAAGTGCAACACTCCATTATTTCCTGTGAAGAAGAAAACTCCAAAAGGTGAACCAGAGAAGTACAGAATGGTTCAGGATCTCCGTGCTGTCAATGAAGCAACTGTCCTGGACACCCCTATTGTGCCAAACCCTCACACTCTGCTCTCTGGCGTCCCACCATCTGCAAAATACTTCACAGTCATTGACCTGGCTAATGCCTTCTTCAGTGTTCCACTGGATCCTATTTGCCAATATCTGTTTGCCTTCACTCATGAAATGCAACAGTATACATGGACTGTCATGCCTCAAGGGGCACAAAACTCTCCAAGTCAATTTGCAAAAGCCATGTGCTCCATCCTTGACCAGAGGTTGTACTCCTCCAGTATGTGGATGATTTATTACTCTGTGGAGATGACATACCTACAACTGAAGACTGTTCAATTAGTCTCCTCTGCTATCTGGCAGAACAAGGATGCAAAGCTTCACGTCTCAAGCTGCAATTCTGTCAATCCACAGTACTCTTCCTTGGTCATTGCCTATCTCAAGGTACCAGACATCACACTCGGGACCGAGTAAGAGCCGTACTGGATATTCCACCTCCAAAGACCTCAAAATCTCTACATGCCTTCTTAGGCCTCATTTCCTATTGCAGAGCATGGATCCCAGAAGCCTCTCTGCTTATGCAACCACTCTATGATGCACTCAAGTCAGACCCATTTTGCCTGACCAATAAAGCACTGGACAATTTTCATACTCTAAAACGTGCCATTGCATCTGCTCCTGCTCTGGGCCTGCCAGACTATACCAAGCCTTTCAAATTATTTGTCTCTGAAAGACAAGGCCATGCTACAGGAGTACTTACCCAAACAAATGATTTAAGAGGCCGCCAGAGGCCTATTGGATTTTTCTCCTGCCAGCTGGATATCGTGGCCAGAGGGACCCCTTCATGTCTTAGAGCTGTTTTTGCTGCAAGGGAACTTATTGAAAGAACTGCAGACCTGGTCCTTGGCCACCCCTTGGTTGTATTGGCCCCTCATGACATCTCTGCCATCATCAACCAAGTTCAGCTCAAGCATGTGTCTCCCGCTAGACACCTACATTTACAGTGTCATCTCCTGCTGCCTGACAACATTACCATACACAGATGTCAAGTTCCTAATCCATCCACTCTTCTTCCACTCCCTGAGGGGGGTATCCACTATGGGTTTATCATGGATGAAACCTATGTTTTTCTTCTCACTGGGACCATCAAGAGAATGCATCCTGATTTAACCTTTTATAAAGAACAAACACCTCTCTGTGAGGGTCCAGGATATGCCTTCTGTACCACATGGTACAAGCCAAACATCACTCCTGAACCTTGCTATGAAGATGAACTCTACCACTGGGTGGAGGTGAAACTCACTGCCCAAGACTTCTATTGTGATTCTGAAGGCAATAGCATGGTCCTGATCCAACTACCCCCAGAACTCAATTACTTGTACCGTCATTGGGATACTGCTATTCCACATGTCCCTGTTACCAAGTTGAAAACAAAATCATGGAATGATCTTGGGCCCATGGCAAAATTATGGACCACCATGGATGAATCAAAGCTACAGGAAAATGGCATTGTCAAGTACCCAACAACTGACCTTCTTGAAGCATGGCCACGCCATTTCCTGGAAAATGAATTCCAAGACCTGGTCATAGTGAATAACTATGACCCAGAGACACCTCATGACTGTTTTGAACAAATGAAAATGGAAACAATACATCTGCCAACTGTACATGAGAATCCATTAACAAATCCTGACTTCACTCTGTTTGTGGATGGTTCAAGGTATGCTGATGAAGAAGGAAAATACCACACAGGATATGCCGTGACCACAACAGATGAAGTTATCAAATCATCATCTCTACCGCCAGAAATGTCTGCACAAGAAGCTGAATTACAAGCCCTGTCTTCAGCATGCAAAATCTCCGAAGGAAAACGTGCCAACATCTATACAGATTCAAGATATGTCCTGGGTGTGGCACATGACTTCGGCCTCATTTGGAAGACGAGAGGATTTCTTACCACTGCCGGTACACCAGTCAAACACAGCTCTGCAATCAAGGAACTAATGGATGCCCTCCTACTCCCTGAAGAAGTGGCCGTCTTGAAAGTCAAGGCACATGGGAAGTTGGATACAGATGAAGCAAAGGGCAACCATTTGGCTGATCAGGCTGCTAAGCAAGCAGCAAGAAATTTGCAGGAAGTGGATGAAGAAGTGTCCGGTCAAGAAGAAGTTCCTATTTTTACCCTACAGACCCTTCCTACTGATCTAAGAATTTTGCGGGAACAGCAAGCCGCAATTACCCCCGAAGAAATCCAGAAATGGAAGAAGAGAGGGGCTGTCCTAAAGGACGGAATATACTACAACAACTTTAAATTCTGCCTTCCTAAAAATTTATATCCAGCAGTTGTCCAATGGGCACATGGACCTGCACACCTGTCAAAAGACATGATGGCCATTGCAAACCCCACATTTGAAGATACCATGGCCGCTGAAACAGGTTTTAACGATGTTAATCTATGGTTAGAATGGATGAAATATAATGCCAATAAGCATAACAGAACCGCATGCTATGTGTGTGGTGGTGCCCGGCCTCACCTGGGCACCGTGCCTTTAACCTTGCCAGTAGATGTAGAAGAATGTGTTTTGAGTCTTTTTACCTATCATTACGAATTCAACAGGTCCATATGTAAAGCATGGACAGTAGAATATCCCCTTCTAGCCAAGGATTGCAAACCCCCAGATGGTGTTACAGTTTAAAAAAGGTAATTACACCTGTTATGCTAATTATGATGGGATTGGTAAATTTGTGGGTAACTTCTCTAAAGGGTATTGTGCCACCTACAGAACTGTCTCCATGAACCTTCTACAATTCCATACCAGATATTTAGGGGATATTTACTGGTTGTGTGGGGATTTACAGCTAAGATCCAGAATGGACAAAGAATGGTGGGGGGAGTGTACTCTGGCCAAAGCCATCATGCCTATACACATTATCTCTGACACACACCCCGACACCCATGAGTCCAAACACACACCAACCAAAGTAAAGCGTGAAGCCCCAGTTAAAGGCAGTTTTGACCCTCATGTTTATATCGATGCCATTGGGGTGCCTAGGGGGGTGCCCAATGAGTTTAAAGCAAGAGATGAAGTTGCTGCAGGGTTTGAATCACTTTTTACCATAGTCACTGCAAACAAGAATTTAAATTGGATAAATTACATTTATTACAACCAACAACGCTTTGTTAATTACACCAGGCATACCCTCCAGGGCTTAGCCGAACAGCTGCAGGCTACGTCCCAAATGTCCTTCCAGAATAGAATGGCTTTAGACATGATTCTAGCCGAAAAAGGAGGGGTATGTAAAATTTTGCCCGACACCATGACATGTTGTACTTACATTCCAGAAAACACAGGCCCTAATGGTAAAGTTACCTTAGCCATAGAGAAGTTGAATGAGCTCTCTGAAGAGTTAAAAAGGAATTCTGGGATAAAGGATCCCTGGGAGAGATGGTTTGGTTGGATGACAGGATGGCAAAAGGCTTTAATGCATATTGGTATAGCAATACTAATTTTTCTTTTTATTTTTGCTCTTCTTGTTTGTTGTGTCCTCCCTTGTCTGAGAAAACTCCTCTTGAAGACTGTAGACCAAGCGGCACCCACTTTCACACATCTCACAGTTGATGACCAAGATTTCCAAGATATCAACTCGCCCTGTATACCGCTACAAACTATCCCTTTTATTGATAAAGTGCAAGAATTCTAGGTAGGGACCAGCTTAGGGACAGCATCTGTCTGTTTGGGAAAGACTACCGTGTGGAGATGTGGTGGGCTAGCCACTGCGGGATACCCATGGAGTGAAGCGTTCGAGTGCCCAGCAGACGGATGAGTTAGCCAACTAGGGACAGATGAAGGGACAGGATTGCACTTTGCAATAACACCAAGCTAGCGGCCACAGGGTTTCTGTGCCTTTGGGCTAACACGTCTTCTGATACTAACAAATAAAGATTATCTTTTAGAATCTAGCATTTCATAGGGGGGACTGATGTAGAATTATTAAAAATCTTTATTGAAACCTGTATTGAATTATTGTACTAACTCCATTTTAAGCTCACATTATGACAGACCCTCCATTTTGTTCACATTACATGACAGAATTTCCTGACAGTATTTAGTATAATGAATAGAGACTGTATTCTCTCTCTAAGGACATAACTAGCCCCGGAATTACTGAATCTCCTGTAATTTGCAACATAGTATAATCTGAAGGCCATGAGAACACCGGCCAAATTAAATGTTCTATTCATAAAAGAACCTTGCTCCCGACCACGAGACTGACATCACTAGCTACGCAAAATGATGCCCAAGCCCCCCCTTCCACCGAGTAAGCCTCGTGCTGGGAAAGATGGTGCTTGAGCCATCCGTCCACACCCGTGTCGAGAACAATACCACCTCTCGGTGGGAGGACACCTAGCTAACCACTTAGTTTTTGGGCCAATTAATCATATTGATGGGTGGACATTGACACAGCCACTTAACATTTAACCCAATTAATGATGTTTTATTTGTTATTATCTGATATTCAATGATGATGTCATTCTGCCTCTGTAAGGGCTTGTAAGCCTGAATTTGGCCAGATGCTAATAAATTTCCTCGAAGTTATTTTAACCTGAACTGCATGTGTCAGTGTGAACTTACTTCTGCGTATACGCAATTTATTCATCTCAGATTTGGACAGGAACAGATAGACTTTTAAACATTTTTGTTTATTTCTAAATTAATCTACATCACTACCATCAAGATGAGGCAGCCACCCCCCTGTGTGTGACTTCCACTTACTAGCGTAGCATGTCACTGATAGTACTTTTAGCAACTATACATTGATTGCTACGCTAATAAGTAACAATAATCAGTAAGACGCTTATACTTACCTGTCACCGCAGCTGTTCCGAAGGGGGCGTGAGATGGTGTGTGTTCCTTCTGCCAAAGGTACAGCTGATTGACAGCTGTAACTGTGTGCGCATGTGCTGTGATGCACAATGAGCAAATTCTACAGTAGAATTTGTTCGAGAAATTCGTCAGAACACCCCCTTTATATGAGCACCCCTGTCTTTACTGCCCCCTTATATGAGCACCCCTGTCTTTACTGCCCCCTTTCTATGAGCACCCCTACTTTTGTTTTATAGTAATATTTTGTTTATATAGTGTGAGTATATTTTGTTTTATAGTAATATTTTGTTTATATAGTGTATGTTTTGTTTTATAGTAATGTTTTGATTATATAGTGTGAGTATATTTTATAGTGGTATATGTTATTTTTTTCTTAGTGTGTTGTGCATTATAACAAATTGTCACATTATGTGATATTATTATTATTAGTACAGTAGAACCATTTGGTGCATCATTTGCTTAGTGTGACTGGCTGGGTAAATGAATCATGGAGTGCCTGCTATACTGTGTGTCACCAGCGGGGTCACTGTTGCCTCTCTTTGCCGTCCTTCTATAATTGGTCCCTCCCGGATGCCGTAGCTGTTTGCACACATGATGTTACACGTGATCAGCAGGCAGTACTGGGCTTGCTAGTCTGGTGTTGGGAAGTGTCATTTCCTGACTGAACATGAAGACCAGATTCAATACGATAGATATCCGAGCTGTCATTTCACAGTTACAGGACAGGTAAGCCATTGGATGGACTGAATCCTCTGTAACATGTGGAATCAGCTCATCATGCTCAGCCAGACACATGCCGTCAGTGTGCTAAAGGTGACACCTCATGGATTTATTTAGATTTGGCAATCTGGAAGTAATACCAATAGTCGTCCAGTAGATGGCGATATCCCGCTCTCCGCAAATCACCGAAGCATGTTAGAAGTTATACCACTAGCTGGCCCTTGGTGGCGCTCAAGGACCATCCGCGGAGGCGGTGACATCACAGGCAAGATCGTGTTTGTCTGCATGTAATTGTATTTGATGACTTGTTTGTTTGTTACCTTTTTGTTTGCAGTTTGCTGGGAATGCGAGTGAACAATGTCTACGATGTGGACAATAAAACGTATCTCATTCGGCTGCAAAAGTAAGAATTTCCTCCTTTTATTATTGTGATCAGGAGATTGGGTTTTATATCAGTTTTTTCTTTTCTTTATTTGAAAATTTTTATGCCAACAGGCCTGATGCCAAAGCCACAATGGTACTGGAATCTGGCATAAGAATTCACACGACAGAGTTTGAATGGCCCAAAAATATGATGCCATCAGGATTTGCAATGAAGGTAAAGAGCCAATAAACTTTTTTTTTTTTAGTTTCCCAAGCTGTTGGCCCTGGTATGACATGCCTATTTATCGCTTTCTGTTTGTGCATAAAGTTTGTTTTGAATGCTGCCGTCTAGGTCCCCTCTGTTTGTGCCATTAAAAAAACAAGCCTTCTGTCTGGGTGTCTGTCTCTTGCTTTCTGTCTGTCTGTCTCTCGCTTTCTGTCTGTCTGTCTCTTGCTTTCTGTCTGTCTGTCTCTCGCTTTCTGTCTGTCTGTCTCTCGCTTTCTGTCTGTCTGTCGAGAGCTTTCTGTGTGTCTGTCTCTCGCTTTCTGTCTGTCTCTTGCTTTCTGTCTGTCTGTCTCTCGCTTTCTGTCTGTCTGTCTCTCGCTGTCTGTCTCTCTCTGTCTCTCGCTTTCTGTCTGTCTCTCGCTCTCTGTCTGTCTGTCTCTTTCTCTCGCTGTCTCTGTCTCTTTCTCTCGCTGTCTCTCGCTCTTGCGTGGTCTGTCTGTTTCTCTGTCTGTCTCTCTCTCTCTCGCTGTCTGTATGTCGCTGTCTGTCACTCACTCGCTTTCTGTCGCTCGCTGTCTGTCTGTCTGCACTGTCTGTGAGAGGCGAGCCCCCCTGCTGATTTGCTGAGCACATGCTGACAGGTTCAGCATGCGCCAACATCTGCCAAGCTTTCCCTCCGTAGAAGTCATCTGCAAAGACTCATGTCAGGTTCACTCTCTGAAATTGGCATACACCAACAGATGAGGTAAAACAGCACTTCAAATGACCGGTCCACGAGCAGGGCTTCACCACAACTCACAATAAGACAAAATAAAGAAAATGCTCAGAATTTCAAATAAGTGAGGATAATACTTATTCCACAATTACCAGTGACTGCTGCCGGTGGGATAAATATTACCCTCACTTATTTGGAGTGCTGAAAGTTTTTCATTATTCAGGGAATTACCGTATTTGCTCGATTATAAGACGACCCTGATTATAAGACGACCCGCCAAACTTTGGATATTCCTTTAGGAAAAAAACTATAAGCCTGAATATAAGACTACCCTATAGGAAAAAAGTTCAACTTGTATATATTCACATGTAAATTGCTTTTTTAATAAAAAATTATGATATCAAAAAATGTATTTCTAGTTATTTCTTTTTATGTGCCAATGCTGACTTTCTCTTTCCTTTGCCCCAATTTTTCTCTCTCTCTCTCCTCCCCTTAGTGTTGTCTCTCTCTCCCCCCTCCCTCCCCTTCTCTCTGTCTCTTCCCCCCCTCCCTCTCCTTGTCTCTGTCTCTTCCCCCCCCTCTCCTTGTCTCTCTCTTAACCCCTTCCGTCCCCTTGTCTCTGTCTCTTAACCCCTTCCCTCCCCTTGTCTCGGTCTCTTAACCCCCCCCCCTCCCCTTGTCTCTGTCTCTTAACCCCCTCCCTCCCCTTGTTGCTCCCCCCCTCTATCCCTGTCCCCCATGTCTTTCTACCCCCTCCCTCCCCCTCACCTTTTTCTTGGTCCCTGGTGGCTAGTGGGGGCAGCTGGGGGATGTCTGCACGATACGTGCAGACATCCTCCATGCTGCCCAACACGGCAGTCTATTATGACGGACAGCTGGTCGTACCCGGCTTCATCATAGAAGCCCGGGGGGTCTTGCCGGGTGGCAGTAGGGTAGCCTGCGCTCATCACGCAGACATCCCCTGCTGTTAGAGAGGGGGATCCAGGTCCCCTGTAGCTCTGCTGGGGACCTGAATCCATGTCTTATAGTCTGACCTCAATTTACAAATACGATATTATACTCTGGGAAAGTGGTGTTCTGACAGATTTCTCGAGCAAATTCTCCTGCGCAATCACAGGAGAATTTACTCATTGCGCATGGGCACAAAGTTACAGCTGATCACACAGCTGTAACTTTGTAAAGACTGCGCATGCGCGAGCGACGCTACCCACCTCCCGCCCCCTTCACACACCCCGCACACCCCTTCTTACCAGATGATCGAAGAGGCGAGTACACAGCGCATGCGCACGGCTATCAAGCCCTTTATCAGCCGTTTGAGTATGCGCGCAAAAGTCTCCAGAAGTGTTAATAACGCTAAGGTGGTAAGTAACACGGGGGGGACATAAGGGGGCAACATAGGGGCAAGCACCCTGGTGAGGGCAGCCTCATCTTGATGGGAGTTGTGATCCTCCTGCTGTATTATTGATGCAGCAGGGAGATCACAACTCCTATCAATATGAGGCAGCCCCTCAGGTACTGACTTAGTTTCATTGGACACGGGGGGGGGGGGCTCATATAAGGGGGGCATTAAAGACGGGCGCTCAAATAAAGGGGGACAGTAAAGACGGGGGGCTCATATAATGGGGGACATTAAATACGGGGTGCTCATATAGGGGGACAGTAAAGACAAGGTGCTCATATAAAGGGGGCAGTAAACACGGGGCACTGATATATAGGGGGCAGTAAACACGGGGTGCTGATATATAGGGGCAGTAAACACGGGGTGCTGATATATAGGGGCAGTAAAAAATGGGGTGTTCATATAAAGGGGGCAGTAAACACGGGGTGCTGATATATAGGGGGCAGTACACACGGGGTGCTCAAATAAGGGGGCATTAAAGACAGGGTGCTCATATAAGGGGGCAGTAAAGACGGGAGGCTCATATAAGGGGGTCAGTAAAGACAGGGTGGTCATATATAGGGGGCAGTAAAGACGGGGGCTCATATAAAGGGGGCAGTAAAGACGGGGTGATCATATATAGGGGGACAGTAAAGACGGGGGGTTAGAGTTGTGTTTGTGACTGGAGATATGAAAGGTGTGTGACTGGACAGTAACAAGGGTTGAAGCCTTGACGTGGCGTTACTGCTCACATGGGTATCCATGTGCCAATTCAACCAGGGTGAGTGACTGTAATATTACATGATTACAATAATAAGTTTAAAAATATACTTTTCCAATTTTTCTTGTTTATTTTACATAACACATACACTCACATAATAATGGTATTTTTAATCTTCTGAGTGTGATGAAAAAAAAATTGTTTTCAATGTCTTTTTTTTAGATGGTGCATCAATTAACATGAACACGGTGAGACAAGCATGGGAAACGTGTGACAGGAAGAAAAGAAAGGGGGACGTGAATGCGATTGAGAAAAGCATGGGGCAAGTCTGACACAGAGGGGTCTATTCATTAAAAGTTGAGTAGCAGGTGAGTTGGGATATATTTATTCTCACCAATTTAGCTATTTGTTTGGCAGGGACACACCTGCCGAGTTACCCCCACATAGCAAGCTCGTCGGGTTGGTCCGTGCACAATGTACAGATAAAGCGGTGACATTATTCACTAAAAGATTAGATGAATATTTAATCTTCAGAGAGTGTGAGAGAGTAACACAGACAGTGGGACAGAGTGACCAGGGCCGATCCTAGGGTCACAGACACGTGAGTGGAGACATGCCCACGCAAACCCATCTCTCTTATAATTTCCATCCTGCCACTCACTCAGACACACACACACACGGGTGCTCTGCTCAGGGCCATCTTTAACATGGACTGGACCCTGGTTAAACATTTGTTTGGGGCCCCTGGACCCCACCCCT
Source organism: Pelodytes ibericus (assembly GCA_036172795.1). Lineage (NCBI taxonomy): Eukaryota > Metazoa > Chordata > Amphibia > Anura > Pelodytidae > Pelodytes > Pelodytes ibericus. The sequence continues at coordinate 21,116,625 of CM069867.1, forward strand.
CATTCACAATGCAATCACACCCTCCACCCTAATACCTCCCTACAAAAAAATAAACACACACACTTGCTTTGTGTGTGTATATATATCTATAAACTGATTTATATGAAATATTATATAAACCAGCCATATGCTATGTATTATGTAAATATATAATTATTTAAAACTATATATATATATATATATAGGTGGTTTATATAATATTTAGATTAAGTGTGTGTATATATATATGACTTACACAGACAACCTTACACAGTCAGATAGACACACTTACACACACAGACAACCTTACACAGTCAGATAGACACACTTACACACACAGACAACCTTACACAGTCAGATAGACACACTTACACACACACAGACAACCTTACACAGTCAGATAGACACACTTACACACACAGACAACCTTACACAGTCAGATAGACACACTTACACACACAGACAACCTTACACAGTCAGATAGACACACTTACACACACAGACAACCTTACACAGTCAGATAGACACACTTACACACACAAACTTAAACACACACACTCGTTTGTCCCCCTTCCTGCTCACTTACCTTACATTTGCAGGGAAGGGGCTGTTTCTTCTGTGCGTGCCTCCATGTGTTCTGAGCACCGTTATGTCACAGACATCTGCTGCTCTAACATGCTCTGTGAGGGGGCGGAGATTTCCCCCCTCACGTGACACACTAACTGTGTATTGGACATATGATTTAAAGGGACACGTTAGGCAAAGTTGCCAACATTTGAAAACAATTTTCATTGACACTTTGCAGCTTATCTTCCAATTGACCACACCTCCTTTCAAAATCCCCGCCCACTCGATATAATTAGCATAATGTAACTCCGCCTACTTGTCACAGTGTAGATTATATCACCAAGTTCCCACCAACATAAGCATACCATCTACATCAGGCATTTTATAGGAAGACCTGGTGCAGATGTGCTGCAGTGGGAGAGCTGTGTGTACACCATAAAACATACATTAGTATGAACCTATCACTTCTTATGGAAGACTATTCCATACATCCACTACCCTCTCAGTAATGTAATACTTTCATTAGTCCCTGGCCTTATTTTATATCTAGAATAGCCTTATACCTATCCAAATGATGAATTAAATGCACATTTAAATGCATGCTTAAACTCCTTCACTGTATTAACCTCTACCACTTCTACTGGAAGACTATTCCCTGCATCCACTACCCTCTCAGTAAAGTAATACTTTCATTAGTCCCTGGCCTTGTCTTATATCTAGGGCAGCTTTATGCCTATCCCATGCATGCTTAAACTAATTTACTGTATTAACCTCTACCACTTCTACTGGAAGACTATTTCATGCATCCACTACCCTCTCAGTAAATTAATACTTTATTTAGTGCCTGTCCTTATCTTATATCTAGGATAGTCTTATGCTTCTCCCATGCATGCTTAAAGTCCTTCACTGTGTTTACCACTACTGCTGGAAGGTTATTCCATGCACCCACTACCCTCTCAGAAAGTAATACCTCCATTAATCCCTGGCTTCATCTTATATCTAAAATAGCTTTATTTTATACTCCTTTACTGTATTAACCTCTACCACTTCTACTGGAAGACTATTCCATGCACCCACCACCCTCTCAGCAAACAAATATAAAGTCTATGACCACAAAAAAACCTGTAAAATATTAAATATTTTTTACTGATTTTTAAGAGCCAGCATAAAAATCTATGAGCCAGACAACAGCACATACACACAATCACATGCAGTCATATACAGACACACATACGTCACATACACACTCATACATACAGTCAGTCACATAGACACATACACTCATACATAGTCTGTCACATAAACTTATACATACATACAGTCTGTCACACACACTCATGCATATAGTCTGTCACATACACTCATACATACATGCATACATTCTGTCACATACACTCATACACACACACATACAAGTGAGCGTTTTTTTTTTATCTTAAAAACAAAACAAAAAAAATGTAGATCAATATGTCCCCCTTCCCTGCTGCTATATCTCATTGGAAGGATGGGGGGCTTTTGCATTCCAGGTTTGTCTGTGCCTCTTGCAAAAGACACAGACCATCATTACTTATTAATTATGTTATTTTACCCATGTAAGAAATTAAAGTCACCCTAAATTTCTTGCACCCCTTCATTTTTCAGTCTTATCATGCCCTTCATTTGTCAGTCTTATCATGTCCATCATCACCTGTGAGTCTTATCATGCCCATCACCATCTGTGAGTCTTATCATGCCCATCATCATCTGTGAGTCTTATCATGCCCATCATCATCTGTGATTCTTATCATGCCCATCATCATCTGTGATTCTTATCATGCTCATCATCATCTGTGAGTCTTATCATGCCCATCATCATCTGTGAGTCTTATCATGCCCATCATCATCTGTGATTCTTATCATGCCCATCATCATCTGTGAGTCTTATCATGCCCATCATCATCTGTGAGTCTTATCATATCCATCATCATCTGTGAGTCTTATCATGTCCATCATCATCTGTGAGTCTTATCATGCCATCACCATCTGTGAGTCTTATCATGTCCATCATCATCTGTGAGTCTTATCATGTCCATCACCATCTGTGAGTCTTATCATGTCAATCACCATCTGTGAGTCTTATCATGTCAATCATCATCTGTGATTCTTATCATGCCCATCATCATCTGTGAGTCTTATCATGCCCATCATCATCTGTGAGTCTTATCATGCCCATCATCTGTGAGTCTTATCATGTCCATCATCATCTGTGAGTCTTATCATGCCATCACCATCTGTGAGTCTTATCATGCCATCACCATCTGTGAGTCTTATCATGTCCATCATCTGTGAGTCTTATCATGTCCATCATCTGTGAGTCGTATCATGCCCATCATCATCTGTGAGTCTTATCATGCCCATCATCATCTGTGAGTCTTATCATGCCCATCATCATCTGTGAGTCTTATCATGCCCATCATCTGTGAGTCTTATCATGTCCATCATCATCTGTGAGTCTTATCATGCCATCACCATCTGTGAGTCTTATCATGCCATCACCATCTGTGAGTCTTATCATGTCCATCATCTGTGAGTCTTATCATGTCCATCATCTGTGAGTCTTATCATGCCCATCATCATCTGTAAGTCTTATCGTGCCCATCATCATCTGTGAGTCTTATCATGCTCATCATGTCACCCTCCACCCCGGCTTCCCCAGTACTCACCTCCGTGTCCCCGTCGCGCCCTCAGTGCTGCAATGCTGCAAGCTTCCCTCCTGCACTGAGAAGGGAAGTACATTAGCTGGATATGACTAGTTGTCATATCCGTCAGAAGAAGATTTAAAAAAAAAAAAGAGTAAAAAAAAAGACTGGTCCTGCGTATACTGCGATCGCGAGACAGTTCCGCAATCGCAGTATACGCAGGACATTTGCATAGTTGCGGGACTGTCAACTAGAAAGCAATTAGCATTACATGTATTCCATAAACCGAAAGTCTATAAACCGAATGCCTTTCGGTTTATAGACTTTTGGTTTATGGAATACATGTAATGCTATTGGCTTTCTATAAACCGAAATAGAGTCCCCATTCATATGAATAGGTCATTTGACATATTCGTATGAATGGGGACTCTATTTCGGTTTATAGAATAGCAATAGCATTACATGTATTACATAAATCGAAAGTCTATTCTAATTGTTTTGGGTGCTAAATAGTACATTTGCGTCTTGTGGTGCACTTCATATCTGAGAGTCAAATAGAACAGTCCAATACTGTGCTTACAGCCAGGGGCGTTGCTAGGCTCAAAAATGATCTGGGGCTATAGCCCACAGCTTTAATAATACTTAAAATACAATGATGTCTCATGATCGATAGGTAGACAGACAGAGGTACAGAATGCATAGGTATAGATATAGGATAGATGTAGATAGATATAGGTACACGATGATGCATGAGTACATATATGATACAGATGCATATATAGATAAAGATACAGGATGCATAGGTACAGATTTAGGCTATATGGACAGGTACAGGATCCATAGGTATGGATATAAGCTATTAGGACAGACACAGGTGCAGGATGCACAGGTATAGATATAAGATACAGGTATAGTAATGCATAGGTAAAGGTATAGATATAAGATAAAGGTATAGGATGCATAGGTACAGGTGTGGTCAGTCTTAAATATCCTAATATCTAGGATAACCTTATACCTGTACCATGCATGCTTAAACTCCTTCGCAGTATTAACCTCTACCACTTCTACTGGAAGGCTATTCCATGCACCCACCACCCTCGCAGCAAAAAAATATTACGTTTATAATCACAAAACAAAACCTGTAAAATATTAAATATTTCCAGCCTTTTCAAAAGCTTGATGTAGACCCCAAATAGATGTATATAACTAGTTGCATTTATGCCAGGGCTTGACGAACTTAACTGAGTTTTAGGAGCCAGTAAAAAATCTAGGAGCCAGACAACAGCACATACACACAATCACATGCAGTCATATACAGACACACATACACACTCATACATGCAGTCAGTCACATAGACACACACACTCATACATACAAACAGTCTGTCACATTCACTCGTACATGCATACATAGTCTGTCACATACACTCATATATACAGTCTGTCACATAGACACACACTCATACAGTGTCAGATACACACTCATACATACAGTCTGTCACAGAGACACACTCATACATACAGTCTGTCACAGAGACACACTCATACATACAGTCTGTCACAGACACACACTCATACATACAGTCTGTCACACAGATACATACATACAATCTGTCACATAGACACACACACTCATACATAGTCTATCACATACATACGTACAGTCTGTCACATACATACAGTCTGTCACATACTCTCATACATACACACACACATACAGTCTGCCACATACACTCATACATACATCAAGTCTGTCACATAATCATACAAGTGGTGTATTTAAAAAAAAAATTAAAAAAATGTTGCTCAATATGTCCCCCCTCCCTGCTGCTATATCTCACTGCAGGGAAGGGGGCATTTCCGTTCCGCACAGACCATCACTAACCATCATTTGTCAGGGTTAATTTCTCCATCATTTGCCAGGGTTAATTTCTCCATAATATGCCAGGGTTAATTTCCCCACCATTTGCTAGGGTTAATTTCTCCATCATTTGCCAGGGTTAATTTCTCCATCATTTGCCAGGGTTAATTTCTCCATCATTTGCCAGGGTTAATTTCTCCACCATTTGCCAGGGTTAATTTCCCAACCATTTGCCAGGGTTGAATTTCCCCACCATTTGCCAGGGTTAATTTATCCATCATTTGCCAGGGTTAATTCAGACATCAATTGCCAGGGTTAATTCATGCATCATTTGCCAGGGTTAATTCAGACATCATTTGCCAGGGTTAATTCATGCATCATTTGCCAGGGTTAATTCAGACGTCATTTGCCAGGGTTAATTCAGACATCATTTGCCAGGATTAATTCATACATCATTTGCCAGGGTTAATTCATATATCATTTGCCAGGGTTAATTCATATATCATTTGCCAGGGTTAATTCATATATCATTTGCCAGGGTTAATTTAGACATCATTTGCCAGGGTTAATTCATATATCATTTGCCAGGGTTAATTTAGACATCATTTGCCAGGGTTAATTCATATATCATTTGAAAGGGTTAATTTAGACATCATTTGCCAGGGTTAATTCATATATCATTTGCCAGGGTTAATTTAGACATCATTTGCCAGGGTTCATTCATATATCATTTGCCAGGGTTCATTCATATATCATTTGCCAGGGTTAATTCATGCATCATTTGCCAGGGTTAATTCAGACATCATTTGCCAGGGTTAATTTAGACATCATTTGCCAGGGTTAATTCATATATCATTTGCCAGGGTTAATTTAGACATCATTTGCCAGGGTTAATTCATATATCATTTGCCAGGGTTAATTTAGACATCATTTGCCAGGGTTAATTTAGACATCATTTGCCAGGGTTAATGTATCCATCATTTGCCAGGGTTAATTCAGACATCATTTGCCAGGGTTAATTTATCCACCATTTGCCAGGGTTATTCTGCCCATTAATGTCACCCTCCCTCCACCCCCTTCCCCAGTACTCATCTGTTGGTGATATTTATATAAAAATACATGGAGATCCTACCTTGTGCAGCCTGTTCCTGGATGGGAGGTAAGTGGCAGGTCATAGAGGAGGCTTTTCTGCAGCCCCTGGAGCAGAGAGCAGAGAGCAGCCTCTCCACAGCAGCACAGCATCCCTCGTGGTCTGTGCTGTGAGGGAGGACACGTGGGTTCCTGCCGGTCACATGGGTTGGGGGCGGGGTTATCATAGTGACAGAGCAGGAAGCAGGGGAAGCTTCACAGACTCGGGGCTATGGTCAGGAGACTCGGGGCTCCAGCCCCAGTAGCCCCCCCCCCCCTAACGACGCCTCTGCTTATAGCGCACTTTGAAAAATTCTGGCTACCTCCTCCTCCTCCTCCTCCAGCGCCGCTTCCACCTACACCGCCACGGTCACCGCCTCCTCTACCTATGCGTCACTTAGTATAAACTGAAAGAGAGTACCCTGCACTCCAACCCTCTCTCAAATGGATAATTCTGTTGATCCTCCTGGCAGCCATGCTTTAGATTTAGATTTATGTTCTTCCAAAGCTAAAATGAAAGATTCCATCTAGTGCTATTTTATGGCTCAGCTGTATTTGTAATTTGTATGTATTTTATGTTATTTTAACTTATTTCCCTATCCACATTTGCTTGCAGGGCACTTGTCCTACTCTTACCCACATTTTAGTTAATTTTGCAGCCCTCTAGCACTTTCAGGACTTTTTTAGAGGCATTTTAGTGACCAAAAGATTGTGTCCCCATTTACTTCGATGGGGTTCGGGGTCAAGTTTGGGGTCAAGTTCGAGCACGCACCCTGACATTTTTTTGAAGTTCCGCCCAACCTGCCGAACCCGAACATCCAGGTGTCCGCTCAACTCTAATGCTGATCTCAAGCTATTCCAGCTAGCATGGACGGATATTTTAATTACATTGGATTTATATGTCCTTACACACACAGTAATTACTCCTAGACCACTTTAAACCAGTCCTTTAGTGGAATGAAGCTCATGAAACTGTATGTAATTTAAACTGCGGTTACATGCCTAGTACGTCTTTTTAAATAATGTTTAAAGGGACATGCCGACCAAAAAATGAAATGGTTTTATTTTTTTATTTTGTATTGTTGATTTCAGATATGTGTTTTGTTTTTGTTTTGTGAGTTTATTTTATAAAATATTTTACTGGTGTGACTGGGCACCGACATTTTGTGAAATATTGTGTTTTTGGGTGCCACCCCCCCAGTGACTTTACAGCACTAGTGTCTCACTTTCTCCTCATACACAATATTGTACAAGTAAAGTCTTCACTTGTGAAGAAGTCTGCAGTGGGATCAAATTTAAGTAAATATTTGTGTTGTTTTGAATTTTATGTGCAGCACCTTTCCTGTTTTATTTTTGTGGATCCCCGCCCCCCCCCCCCCCCCCCCCCAATAATAAATGATGCTGAGAGATAGCAAACAAAAAACTCCCAGCACCCATAATATACATTGAGGGGCCAGGGGAAATAGTCCTGCTGCCTTAATAATAATTAGCCCTCTTTTATAAACATCCTCCCTATAAGAAAGGGGCCTGGGAGCTAATGGGGCAAATGCTCCCAGCACCCTATACAATTATGTCCTATAATAACCGTGGGTGGGAGCTGGCCAAATGGCTAACCATAACTGTTTAGCTGGCCAAATGAGAAAGTAGCACCTAACCATGACTGGGGCTGTGTGCCACCCAAATGGCACTATATAACACATCCCCCATATAATAAAATAGAACCCCAAAACATTCCAACAGATAGTATATAAACAGGACTGGCTTGTCTGACATGTGAGCATGAAGGAAATAAAAGGAGAATTAAAAAAACACTTTATTGGATACATTCACGTATAGATGTGGCACTGAGACATACTCAGAGTGCAATAGTACATACATTGACAACACCGGTGAGCTGCAAGCAGCACCAATCATTTGCACCTAGGTCTGGATGAGATGTAAAGGCTGGAAAGGAATTAATCCAAATTAGAGTTTCTTGCTTTGGGACCCTTCCTGCTTATTCCATCCAGCTATCTTTGTTTCAGCCTTTACATCTCATCCAGACATGGGTAACCTGTTTGGAGAAAGGAATGGTGCTGCTTGCAGCCTGCAGGTGTTTATAATGTATGAGTTATTGCACTTTCAGTATGTCTTAGTGCCACATCTATATGTGTATCCAATAAAGTGTTATTATGCAAATTCTCTATATGTGCTTTCTACCTTTTTCCTACATGCTCACCCAAGCACACGTGAGACAAGCCAGTCCTGTTTTATATACTACCTGTTGGAGAGGACTTGGACTCTTTCTGTCTACATTTGGTTTGGGACAAGAGGAGTGTTTGGAGACGTGGTCTAAATAAGGAGACTATTTATTTTATTTTCCTTGCTTCTGTGTATTTTATTGACTAAAAAAAAATCTGCTTTATATTGTTAATATAGGTTATTCTGTGTCAGGTTGGGGCAAGAAAAGCGTAAGTTATCTGGGACAGGATCAGAAATCCCAATCACTGCTCACTGAAAAGTGAGAATACGAGAATAAAGGCATTTTTTTGTATTTATAATGAAATGGGTCATGTTGGTCATGATAGCTGTTACAGTAAGAGGCGCCCCTCGCCCTCTGTGTGATTTAGAGAATGAGTTTGACCATCGCTTTCTGCACACAAGCCAGTACATGATGCATTCAGAGATCTGTGCTCTAGAATGTCATGATGTCACCGGGCAGTGTGACATCACTCAGCCTTGGTATATAAGCAGTGAGTTTAGAACACTGCTCTCTGAGTGTGTAGGAGTTTCTGAGTGGTTGGTGTGCGATTTACAGAGTTTTAATATGGAGGATATGGAGGTTGCGTTAGCAAGATTGGTAAGGATCCTTTTTATTATTTAAAGGCTTTCCTTTTTATCACATGGTTTATGTCTGGAGCTAATTCTGACTAATAAGTTAATATATTTGTATCAATAGAAATACAAGAGTTACATCCGAAAGGCAATGCCAGCTACGAATTTGGCCACAGAGTCACTTACTCTGCTGCCAATTCGACAAGCACGGAAAGTATACCAAAATGTTTATACTTTTAGTCCTTGTCGAATTGACAACAGAGCTGATAGAGGATATGCACCTCTATCAAACTCAACCTCCTCTGTTTTTTCAATGTCAAACTCAGTTTGGAGGTCGAGTTTGGCATGGAAAAAAATTACAGTGTCATTTATTTTTTCCCCATGGGAAATAATGAGACCCGCCAGCATTAAACTAGGTGAGCTCAGAGAAGTTTTTTTTTTTTAGTCACATCTGAGTAAACGCTTCTATCATTTCACCTCCCATTATAGCCTATCGAAGGCAAAATCAAACTAACGTGTTTCTTCCTTTGACCTCCAAACTCGGGTGCTGAGTTTGACTTGGAATAAAAACTGTTGAATTGAATTAATCTATTTTTCTGACCTCAAAGGTTGACTTATGGGTCTATTCACTAAATTTTAAGAATAGCTTGAGGAGGTCAACTTTTATTTTAAGACACCTGAGTTTGACTTATGGGGAAAAAAACCCAGGTTTGAATCCTCCCCAATGAAATTAATGAGGCATCCAAGAGGCGGGTGAGTCTGTAAGAGTATTGAGTTTGAAAAAAACACTTATCTTGGATAAAATAACATATTAATATCAAATCACCTTATAGTGAACAGCGCCTTCTGTTTCATAATTTAATAAACGATTATTGTGTCAATTAGTTGTTTCATCAAATGTGTGTCAAATAAGGTGTATGTCTGCATGTTATTAATAAAACATATTTATATTTTGTTTACCTTACAGCGAGAGGAGTCTGAGATGCTGGGTAAAGAGGTAATACAGTTATATTCCCATTATTTGTTATTGATTCAGATACAATTTATAATTATACCGTCAGAGGAAATCAAGCCAAGGAGAGCAAATTAACTTCTAAGGGACATGATTTTTGGCCATGTCTTACCCTTCATGACATGGGCTGTTTTAACATTTCTGTGGTGTTTGTGTTTTAGCTGTAATTTTTTTCTTCTCATTTCTGTACCCATAAAAATTATATATTGTTTTTATCTGCATAAGAAGGGCTCTCTTTAGATATGATTATTTTCGTCATAGCATATCATTTACTATTAAAAAAATTGTACAAGAAACACTTTATCTTTTACATGAATAATATTTTACACATCTACAAACACAAATATGTCAGCAACACAGTTTCTGTCAGAACATGTTTGGCACGTGCAAGTCTTGTCCAATGATGGATAATTAAAGTACAAGAAGTTTTGTTTAATTGAAATATTAATTCTTTAAAAATTTAAATTAAAAACTGTGGTGCTGGGGTAAGTCCTGTGAGTGACATCTGGGTTCCTGGGGTGATTCCTGTGACTGCAATATAGTTTCATAAAAAGTATGCGGTGTGGAGGGGGTACGTGTGGTTAAGGGTGGGGCAGGTAATTTGGAGGGGCAGAATTGCCATGTGGCCCATTGACCACTGAGCACATCACCACATGATACCACCATTGCAATGTACCCTAAATGTACATAAAATAGCTTTGTCTACACACCACTTTTAAGTTCAGTGGTCACAGGGGTCTCCCAGGCCATCTCAGTTAGCCAGTCCAGTTGCATCAATACTGTCTGAGGGTCATGTGGCAATTTCATCATCATAACACAGTGGTTTCTATTCATGCCACTGCCTAGCGCACTCACACATGCAATAGAACCCTTTCATATCCACAGCGGACAATGGTTCAAGGTATCACTTCAGCATGTAGGGTACTGCTGGCTGCAAATGACTCCATAATCAACCTTCCATCATTCCCAATCTGTAAGCAGTCTCACAGCCAACATATGTTTGTTACCAAGTGGAAGGATAGTAATGTGGCCACTTACAAGCTGCTGTGTGCTATGTGTTCAACTGATCCTGTGTTAGACTATCCTTTACTTTGAACTGAGACCTGTGGACAGAGAAGATACTATAACTGCACCACAATCTGGACTGGCATTTTGAGAGTAATTTGGCAATTTGGGGACTGAGTTTAGAGCGGGAGCCATCACTCTAGCATTAATAAGATGTGTTTGAATATTGCTTATTGATTGATCTCAGGTATAATCCCTTGAACATGGATTTTATTCACAGAAGAGCCTTTTATCACATATAACATTTCAGACTGTTTATTATTGTAACTGAGTTGCGGATATGAGAAGCCCCAATGAGAATCACCTGTTGTACGTTTGTCCTTCCCCTGCAGGGACTAACTGTCTTCCTTTCTCTCTGCAGTATAAGAAGCTGTATGAAATCTTCCGTAGTAAGTATTGTCATTATGCTGTTTGGGAATATATTAATCAGATTATATTATTATACAGAAGTCTGTGTTAGAATCTAGATCAAAGGAACGCCTAATCATTTGTGCGCCAGAAGCGGTTTAGATTCTGGGGATGGGGGAAATGTCCATATTATACCAGTGATGGGCAATTTACAGATTTATATCCCATTCTGTCAGATTTAATTAAAAGGAATAAAGCAAACCATATTTCCATCTGTCCTCCCAACTGTAAACATTACTGAGCACATGGGGCTGATTTGGATCATCCTTGGTATAAAAGTCCAGGTGATGGCATTATCATTACCTGCTTCCTCATCACATGCTGCAATATCTTCACCTGCTCCACGATCACTTGCTCCCTTATCACCTGACTCCTTATTACCTGCTGCTACATCACTTGCATCTTCATCACCTACTCCATCATCACCTGCTGCAACATTTTCTGCATTCTCATCACCTGCTGCATCATTACCTGCAATAATATCACCTGCTCCCTCATAATCTGCTGCAAGATTTCTTGCTCCCTCATCTCCTGCTGCATCATTACCTGGTCCCATATCATCTGCTCCTTCATCATCTGCTACATCAGCTTCTTCTACATCACTTGCTGCTACATCACCTGCTGCTACATCACTTGCTGCTATATCACCTGCTGCAAAATGTCTTGCTCTCTTGTCACCTGTTATAACATTACCTGCTCCTGCATAATTTTCTCCTTCATCCCCTACTCCAATGTCCCCTACTACAGCATCACTTTCTCCAACACCCCCTGTTACACCATCAGCTGCTCCAACATTCCCTGCTACATCATCAGCTGCTCCAACATTCCCTGCTACATCATCACCAGCAGCAGCATACATTTTCTAATTCTGTGTCACTGCAGATGTCACCAGCAGTCACCCACATTAACTACACTTGCTGACCATATCCATTTGGACAAGGAACCTCTCAGAATACAGATATCTCTACTCCACTCACACACTGCTCATTACTGTGAGTTTTATTGCCGTGGAGTCAGTGGCACATTGTCAGGACTGACAAGTAGCAGGGGAGCGCAAATGAACATAAACCAGGTGTCACAACAAAAGAAATAGGCAAAAAGCGTAGTCAAAATATGGGAGTCAAAATGATAAGGGCAGCGGATAAGATTCTTGAGCAAAGAGGACTTAAGCCAAGGTTGAGGCATAAGAAGGTAACAAAGTCAAAAAGTGAGTCCAAAAAGTCAAAGTAGTAAGCACAGTTTACAAATAGTAGTAAACACATTTAGGATAAACACAACGTGGTACTAGCTTAGGAATAAACCATATCCCTAAATCCATATATAAGCATGGAATGGCAGGGGATCGGGGTTTATATAGGGAGTCAGCACCATAGCCCTCCCATCATCAGCAGCAATTACCTCCCCTACTGAGATGCTGACATCACATTCATAAACTGCACATTACTGGGAGTGTTATTGCCGTGGAGTCTGAAACACACTGACACTGCACATTACTGTGAGTTTTATTGCCGTGGAGTCTGAAACACAATCACACCGCACATTACTGTGAGTTTTATTGCCGTGGAGTCTGAAACACACTCGCACTGCACATTACTGTGAGTTTTATTGCCGTGGAGTCTGAAACACACTGACACTGCACATTACTGGGAGTTTTATTGCCGTGGAGTCTGAAACACACTCGCACTGCACATTACTGTGAGTGTTATTGCCGTGGAGTCTGAAACACACCGACACTGCACATTACTGGGAGTTTTATTGCCGGGGAGTCTGAAACACACTGACACTGCACATGACTGTGAGTTTTATTGCCGGGGAGTCTGAAACACACTGACACTGCACATTACTGGGAGTGTAATTTATGTGAAGTCAATGATACACTCACAAAAACTCAAGTGTTCATAAAAATCCCTTAATACACATTTCACATGCAACATTCCTGAGATGAGGTTTGTCCAATAGTAGATATAACAAGGCTGAGATAAACTCAGATGTTTTATTGGGTAGTGGGTAGATACTTTGTAATTCCATACATTTTATCGAAAGCCCCTGTCTTTCTCTCTCAATCAACTAGATCCATCCTGCTTTGGAATCTGCCTAATTACCTAACTTAGTATATTCTGTAACCATTTAGCTTTGTGACAACTGGTTATATCAATATTATCATTACTGTCCGTTTGCTCGATAAAATCATTTCAATAAACCATTGTCCCACATAGAAATGTTGACCTTATAAAATGACAACTGACACATTACTAGAACCCAAAAAAAGATTGAGACCATCCCTGTTATTATCCAAGTAGGTCTCAAACAGCTCTCAACCTCTGTACCCTTCCAAATAAATAGAACATCATCTATAGGGCTATAGAACCAGCGTTTATCCTAATATGGGTTAGAGTCACAAATTTGGATGTTCAAAATGTAATTAAAAGTTTAGATTAAGAACATAGCCCAATCTTTTCCCATAACTGAGAAGGACACTAAAGCTTGTCTCTCAGATATCACTGGATGTATGTAAATCCCAGACATCAGAAGTGTCCAATATAGAGATCTACCTATTAAATGGTATCAATAATATAACGTGTGTCCTATTATAAGTGAAGAATATATATATAAGTAAAGGTACTCCTCTCTAAAAATGCTGCAACTGTAATACTGAACTAAAGGTCCATAAGACAAAGAACAATGTGTAATACAGGAAAGAGCACAACAACAAAAAAACAAATATAGTATAGTAAGTCAAAATAATGGTGGATCTATAGAATCCCTTATAGCTTATGAAGTATAAAATAGTATGTACAGAGATCCTTAAAAAACACTTTTACTATATATGAATATTAACATCTTTCTGAAGAAATGTATCTACATAATGTGACGAACTACAATAGAGAATCGATTCCTGATATAATTGGTCTCCCAGGATGTCGCTGTCGATCCTTCAGGATCTTGGAAAGGAAATCAGAATTATTAACACGGAGTTAAAATGTTACTGAAAACCATGTATCTGTTGTGTTAAAACTGCTAAATCACTATCTCTCTCTATAATAGCAAAGAGAACAAAACAGAACAAAAGCAATTGAGCTTGTAGAGAAGAATGGTAATAAAGTGTCTAAAAGATAGAGCAGATAGCTTTAATAAGTAATTTGATTGATCTTGCGAAATGCGCGTTGGGCGTTTCAGCTACTTTGTCCTACCTCTCATATTATCTGATCATGTATCAGCGCCTCCTGCTGTTACTATGTAGCTTTGTATTTACAGCTAATCTATAATCAGCATTCATTGGAGCCGGTTGTCTGTCAGTTCTATGTGTGGGGTACTTGGGGAAGAAGTTTGGGTTATCCATTAGCATTTATTTATTTCTGATTTATTTTTTTTGGGACCTTTGTGTTTTGGGATTCACCCTCCCCTTCCCTGTAGTATCTATAGGCAGCTCTCCATACCTTTTATTATCTAAATTTGAGTACTTTGGTATTTCTTGGTTTGGGGGCAAAACTGCTGCCTATTCTATTATAGGCTCATACAAACGACATTTGTAGGTGTCTAATTAAAATTATCCTGCATAAATCTGGTTTGTCAGAGTTTCCTATTCCTTTGGTTTTTAACGTTGTATGTGTTGTGCACCACCATTTACATGGACCATTTTGTTTGCTATTTACATTTTGAAAAATAAGGTTGGAACACTTCTTGTCTTCTTACTATTTATTGTATATTATGTGTGTCCTAGCAGTTGGTGGGGATATGTGGTGTACCACTTGAATTTATTATTCTGCTTTTTAATCAAATTACTTATTAAAGCTATTTGCACTAACTTTTAGATGCTTTATTGCCATTTTTCCCCCACGAGCTCAATTGCTTTTGTTCAGCTTTGTTCTCTTTGCTATTATATTTAATATTCGGGTTACTCCCGTCTCTTCTATTTTGATTATGTAGCCACTTTCACTGTATTACTGTGAAAGTGGCTACATAATCAAAATAGAAGAGATCTATCTTTACCAATGGATTTGAATTGGCTGAGTACTTGGGAGTCAGACCACCCAGATTTCTGATCAACAAACTAGAGTCTATTATTTTAAACAATATAAACAACACAATCTCAGGACCCCCCATATCTGTTGCTCTTATCATAATATCTATCTATAATTATCTTTCTATTATGTCTTTGATTCTCTTCCATTTTTGCTAAAATTCCCCTATTTATTAGATGTACCTTTGATGTGCACAATGGTTACTAATTTCTCCATAAATCACTAGTATTAACTCAAAGAGAAGTGAATGTGTAATACACACATATCACTTGGAGAGAGGTCTGAGCAGATATTCAGTATATAACTGTAATGTTTATTTTATATTTACTTTCTTAAATCATGATTTTGATTATGTGTTTTCTTCTGTATTCTAGAGAGCAACTCTATGGATAGTCAGTGAGTAATTTATTATTATTATTTAAAACGACATTCTTAATATACATGGGATCTAGTACAGGCATAGGCAGTGTCTGAACAAGGAAACCAGTGCCCATGGCAGGATCTGTGATGGTCCATAGAACATTATTAGTTTGCCACAGACCCCAGTAAATGTCCCACCATGAACAGTGCTTTATCTAGTGGATGTTAGATTACTTGAGATCAATTTGAACTGTAAGTTTATCCCTGTCCATGGGATATATTGCATTTTAAATTGATTGAGATCCACTTCCAACTGTAGGTTATTTCTCTGAATGGGATCAATTGAATGTCTGCTTGTGATTCATTTGGATCAGTTGGTTTTTCCCCTGCATGGAATTTAGTAATTGTTTAACTCTAGTGGCTCATTTCCCTGGTGGTTAAGTCCTTGAGATTTCTTATACCTTTATTCTATAGGTTTATTCACTGTATGGCGTCTTGTGAATGGTAATCTGTTTGACGTCCATTTGGATCAGTTGTTTTTTCCTCTGCGTCAGATCTACTGATTATTTAACTCTAGTGGCCTGTTTCCACATTGGTTGAGTCCCTTCATTATGTAGGTTTTTTCTCTTCATGAGATCTAATGACTGTTAAACTGCTTTGAGATCCATTTGATTTGCAGGTTTATCACATGGAAGGGATCTAGTGATCCTAAGATTGGTAATAGGCAGAGGTTCATAGTGGGCTTTTACTGGACATTGTGATGAAGATGTAATGATGGTCTCTGGACTTTCCCGACCTTATCATGGACACTGGGCTCATTGTACAAACACTTTGCCTGTCACTACTGGTAGGCTATTGAAGAGAAGAAAATGTGAGAGGAATTTGATTTGTGTTTCTATTTTGTAGACAACGTGAGGCAGCAGCTGCTAAATTCTATCAGAAAAAGGACGAGCTTATCAACATTGTAAGTTATTTAAACAAAGGAAAATGTTCTAATAAATGGTGAATGAGAATTTACATAAGTAGGTAAAATTCTTGGAAATGAATGTCTGTTCTTGTCTTGTAGGACACCAGGATTGCATTAATAGAATACAATAGTAAGTATCAGATCATCCATCATATACATATAACAAACTATAACTACCACATCTGATCACACTAGCCAATCAGCAAACAGTCTAATGTATACACTAATCACACTGTATAAACTCACTCTACTGACATGGCACTTACTGACCAATCAGCAAACAGTCTAATGTATACACTAATCACACTGTATAAACTCACTCTACTGACACAGCACTTACTGACCAATCAGCAAACAGTCTAATGTATACACTAATCACACTATAAACTCACTTTACTGACATGGCACTTACTGACCAATCAGCAAACAGTCTAATTTATACTCTATTCACACTGTATAAACTCACTCTGCTGACACGGCACTTACTGACCAATCAGCAAACAGTCTAATTTATACACTAATCACACTGTATAAATTCACTCGACTGACACAGCACTTACTGACCAATCAGCAAACAGTCTCATTTATACACTAATCACACTGTATAAACTCACTCTACTGACGCAGAAGTTACTGACCAATCAGTAAACAGTCTTATTTATACACTAATCACACTGTATAAACTCACTCTACTGACACAGCACTTATTGACCAATCAGCAAACAGTCTAATTTATACTCTATTCACACTGTATAAACTCACTCTACTGACACAGCCCTTACTGACCAATCAGCAGAGTGTCTAATTTATACACTAATCAAACTGTATAAATTCACTCGAATGACACAGCACTTACTAACCAATCAGCAAATAGTCTTATTTATCCACTAATCACACCATATAAACTCACTCTACTGACATGGCACTTACTGACCAATCAGCAAACAGTCTAATGTATACACTAATCACACTGAATAAACTCAATCTACTGACACAGCACTTACTGACCAATCAGCAAACAGTCTAATTTATACACTGATCATACTGTATATAAATGTGTAAATATAAATCTTCTCATCTTTGTAGGGAAGATACACAAACCTGAGTCCAATCTTGGAGAGTTGGTAAGCTTTCTATCTAAGTGGTAGTATATTCATAACATTTAAAAATATTCTCAAATGTAAAACTCCAAAATGAAATGGTAATTTATTTAATTTATATTAGATGTTTAGATAAATGTTGCGTTATGTTACACAGACAAAGAAACTGATCCGTCTAATCAGACATTAACTCAACTTTTCCTGTCTCTTAAACACTGCAAATAAAGTATAATAGAGTTAGTGCAGTTGCTATGGTGACAGCACTGCCTAGTATTTTTTTTTTTTGCATCGTTCACTTTGAAATTGCCGACTTACATGCCCTTTTCTTGGCATGTGCTTAGGTCTATGTATGCTTTGATTGAATGAATGGGGATGGTGTATGGATCTAAATAGTGCACAATCTGTAATTATGCGTGATTCAGGCAGGCAGGTCAGCTAGGATTTATGATGGTAGTAGCCACTTGTTTACCTGGTGGTTGATCCCTGAGGTTTGAGTGACCGTCTGGTCTTAGTGGGAACAACAGCAGTGCTGAGCAGCTGGAAAATTGATGTAGCAAGCATAATCACTTAAGTAATTACTGGAAACAAAATGTGCCAAACTGGTATATTTAATAGTAAAACATTTCATAATAGTTACTTTTGAGCCAACTAGCTTACCATCCTTGCTGGATAAAGTAAGGATATGGAAAGAAAACAAACCTGCAAATGTTCTTCTGACATGAAGAATTGAAGATTATTAGTGTATTGAGTGGTCACTGGGGCAGCCACACTGACCATATACAGAATCTTTTCAGCAAGCACAGTTTGTCAAATGGAGATTTTAACTAGAAGACACCTGCTTTAATAAAACCTTGATATCTAATAAACAGTACATGAAACAAACTTAATCCAAACATTCATCTTAGTTTTAAAGAGCTTTTTTTTTTTTTACTCCCAATTTAAACAGTTTTAAATAAAAATATAAATGTATTCTTTATGTTGGAATGTTATTTAAATTTTCTTATTCTTTTTTCAGATTGCTGCATTTTTTCAGACTTATGAAGAGGTATTTTAAATGTTATTTAAAATAAAATATACAGTTCAATTACAATATCTTTCTAATTAGGGTAAATTCTCCCCTCTATTTGTTTGTTCACCATCACACCAACAAGTTTTTGTGATTTTTGCATTATTTCATGTGATTATTATGGGACTAATAACCAATCATCAGTATTGTTTATGGTGGACATGTACTGGGCTGTGTGATGGGCATCTTAATGATGTTTTATGAGCCTTTGTGTCTGCCACAGACACTGGAGTCCTTGTACAGACACTTTACCCATCCTGCCTGTATCAGACACAGATGAAGAAAGTGTGAAGCGCGTTGTGTTATTAAGGCACATTCAGGAATATTAAGATTTAATACATTCAGGTGATCCACTCTAGTATGGGACAGTGAGACTGATCCCCCTCTGTGAAATGTTAGTGAACCCCCACTTCCCATCTATAGATGACCATCCCCTATGCAGACTAATTGCCCTCCTTTCTCTCTGTAGATTCTGGACGTGGAAAGGCAGCTGCATGGTAAGGAGCAGACACTTTATCTAATTACACATTTACCCATTCCTAACTTTATTAACTGAGTACATAAAAAATAGATACAATCTGAGTTCTCATTAACACATCTTTATAAGCCAGTGGGATAGTTTGGTGGCTAACAGGTCACAGGTTCAATTCCCTGCAGAGTTGCCCTTCATCCTTCTGAGCTAGATAAAATGAATACCAATGGGTGTCTAAACCAGAAGAGAATATTCCTCCATATATGGTGGTCCGATGAATAGGATTTTTTAGGAAAAGGTGAAAGATGCTATTAAATTGGTGGATAACCTAGAGTTTTCTGACAATCCTTTGACTGTTTTGATCCATTTTACAAGGAGTCCGATTAAAACATATAGAGATTGATCAATGCAGAAAAACTAACAATCACTAAAAGAAACAAGTCCCAATAAATAAAGCAGAGATAGAAAATATATACTGTATTTGCTGAAATATAAGACAACCCTGATTATAAGACGACCCCCCAAATTTTGGATATTCTTTTAGGAAAATTTAAAAAAAACTGCATATAAAACTACCCTATAGGAAAAAGTGTTTTACAAGTGTTACTTGTAAATATTCACATCTAAATGTTTTTTTTTTTCATATTTAATAAAAATGTTGATAGAAGAAAATAGCAATTCTTTTTTTTATTTGCCAATCTGCCCCAGACTTAGCCAATGGATCCCTCCACATAGTCATCTGCCCCCAGACCTAGCCAATTTTGGCCCCCACTCATCCATCTGTCCCAAGACAGCCATGTGCCCCCAGACTAAGCTAATACAGCCAACAGACTTTGCCAATACAGCCAACAGACTTTGCCATTGCTGCCCCTGCTGCCCCTAGATAATGGTGGCACCCGGTGGATGTCTGCGCGATACGTGCAGACATCGGCTCATACTGCCCACACTTCCATCTGACGGGCCATCGGAAGGTCATATGACCTCCCGGCTTCTGTCACAGAAGTCCCGGCAGCAGTGCTGGATAGCAGCGGAGGATGCCTGATTATAAGAAGAACCTTGACTATAAGACAAGGGGCATTTTTCAGAGCATTTGCTCTTAATAAAAACCTTGTCTTATATTTAAGCAAATGTAGTATTATATGGAGGACTTGATTTTGTCAGCTAAGGGCAAAGTAAGACAATAAAAGATGTCTTCCTTGGGTAGCATTTAGAGAGAGTGAGGAATTTCAGAGGTCTAAAGTACCAGGTTGATGAATATTTAAAGAGTGGTGTTGGGTGGGTTGGGGGAGCCAGTGAGTAGAGAGAACTACTGGGGTGGTTTTTTTGTAAGGGGAAGGTCATTTTGTGGGTAATTTTCTGCTGGTTATATAATACTTTTTACGATGCAAAGGATTTTTTTCATTAATATGGATAATCTTTCATTTATAAATGAGATATTATATGTAATTGTAATATAATGTAAACTTGTGATTAAAGAGATATTACAATAAATTAGTACCAATTAATCATGTACTGGTAACATCCCCTTGATTTTGAGCAATAGTGACATCCCAAGGACATACTTGGAAACCAGAGAATATCTGAATGTACCTTTCCTGATTTCACTTTAGTATTATTATTATTATTATCTGCGTCAGGAGGATGGAAAATGATCCAGAAACATTAAAACTGTATTTCAATTAAATTATAGCTGATTATGGACTGATTATTAAATATCATTTTACTTTGTTTTCTCCCTTAGATAACAACTTCAGTGATAAACTGTAAGTAAATTAAACTCCAAGCTCTTGATATTTGTTAAAATACATCCCTCGCATTCCTTAGTCAATCATTTCCAGGTTTATCCCAGGTCTCATTTCCAGAATTATATAAAATATGGGATTAAAGCTCTAGCACCCTTTGACCTCTTGCTCTATCTCGCTGAGTGTCGCACTGTGACCCTTTGGGGGTCTCTCCGTTCAGAGATGTAGTGGAGAAACTTCTTAATTGTATTATAATTATTACTTTTTATTTCCTGTCTACAAGTGTGGTGTAAATCTGTATTGATTCCATATTACTTTGTATTCTTTACTCTTTGCTATAAATCAGTAAAACCTGTAAGTTAAACCTAAAAATGCTCTAGCAAATGTTTTTTTAGATCTCTTTAAGATTCAGGAACGATTTATTTCCTGCAAGGGATCTATTGATCTCATGGGACCTAATGAACGTTTCTTTAGATCAGAATTTGATTAAGTCAAATTACGCATCCGGAAAAAAAAGACAGGTTCAAATCTTCCCCACTGAAAGTAATGAGAGGTGAAACTCAGGTAGCGGATGTTACTTAGTCTCAAAAATAGATTCAATCATTTTACCGCCTGTTACTTTCAATGGGGAAGATTCAAACCTAGGTTTTTTTAAAGTCAAAGTGCCGGGAATAAAAAAGTCGACCTCCAAAGTTGAAGAGACTCAATAGACTCAAGGATGGAAGTAGAAGCATGCACTGCATGGGATCTAGTAAATGATTCTTTAGATCTATTAGATCCAGGCATGGCAGTGGATTTATCCTCTGCATGAGATCCAGTGAATATTGTATAGTGATGTATTAAATTGAGGGATGACAGTCAATTTATCCTCTGCAATGAACATTGTATTATGATGTATTCGATCCAGCGCTGGCAGTAGATTTATTTGTTGCATGGGATCTAGCATATGTTGCATACTAATCTCTATCATCCTGGGATCAGCTCTAGGATCACAAACATTTCCTCTGTTTTTTGTAGTGATCGACGTAAGGCTGCAGCTATAAGAGCACAGCTTAAAAAAAAAATGACATCACGTAAGAATTTTAAATTAATTATTGAGAGAGAGAGAGAGAGAGAGAGACAGAGAGAGAGAGAGAGACAAAGAGAGAGACAGAGAGAGAGATATAAGTATATATATATATATATATATATATATATATATATGTATATAAATATTTATTATTTTCATTTTTGCAGGAGAAAAAAATAAGCAGTACAATAAAAGGTATGTGTCTGTTCATCTCCCCTTCTATCCAGCTAGGCTAGGAGTCTGAGTGCAAGCTTTCAATATCAAGTTGCTAGGTCCTTTCTTCAGGCATTAATGAGGCTAAAACAAAATTCCTAATTTCATAATGTGAAAACCAGAGACACAGGACTTATAAATGTATTTCCACCTTAATAATAAACAAATATTAATAAAAAATATTTTGTGTGAAAAAAACCTTCATAATAAACAACCATAAATCTAATACTAACCATTGCAAATGTATATGTATCCACAGAGTAGGGGAAAGGCATATATTGAGTAGAGGGATGTCTCCCAATGTTATGGAGGGATGTACTCCACCTAATAGCATCTAGTCTTAAAAGGCTACAGTTATTATAAAAAGTGACAGCGCTATATAGAAACTCCAGAAATTAGTATATATAGTACAAAAAAAAGATTTGTTGAAAACCACAAAAAATAAGGAAAGTATATAGATAACAATACATAGAAAAGGCAGGGGCTCTCCAGAGCCACTAGATCACAGATATATCAGCTGGTCACATAGATCATACACATAAAATATATAAATAAACAAAGAAAAACATCACATGCACACAATATAAAAGATAGTTGTATATTAAAAATATATTGACACCGTTTTCTTACCCACTGGGTTTGTTCACCTGGCCAGGTTTGAACAATCACATAAAATATAAACGATATTGCACTTATACCCCTTTAACACCCCACAGGACATGTTTCGTTAGTCTTCCTTAGCTGGTGGGAGTCCGTGCAACTTGGTCTTGAAAACTTGCAATCAAACTTTCAGTTATCTAATAAATGGTATCATTGTAAGTCTACCTGTTTCCTGTTTTTCATTGGCTAACATGGTACTACACTTCTAACTATATCCTATGGTAGGAGAGTACCAGAACCTTTTATTTCTTAGTATAGTAGAGTACCATAACATTTAATTGCTTAGTATAGGAGAGTACCAGAACCATTAATTCCTTAGTATAAGAGAGTACCAGAACCTTTTATTTCCTAGTATAGTAGAGTACCATAACATTTAATTGCTTAGTATAGGAGAGTACCAGAACCTTTAATTCCTTAGTATAAGAGAGTACCAGAACCTTTTATTCCCTAGTATGGGAGAGAACAAGAACCTTTTATTCCTTAGTATAGTAGAGTACCAGAACATTTTAAACCTTAGTATAGGAGAGTACCAGAACCATTTTATTCCTTAGTATAGGAGAGTACCTGAAGCTGTTATTCCTCAGTATAGGAGAGTACCAGAACCTTTTATTCCCCAGTATAGGAGATCAGCTAAACCTTTAATGGACAACTGTAGCAAAAAACTAAGTTCTGTTTAATTGAAAGATACCATCAAGTGTAGGCATTTAATATAGAAATGCTTTTAAAGAAGCAATACTAGTACCTTACTGAGTCATATTTACTCCATATAGCTCTACCAGGATGCAGCTATTTTGTTTAGAATCTTTGGTCAGATGGGTCAGATCTTTGTTCATCTGAACCAAGGTGAGTGAAGATCTGACCCAAGATTCTAAACAAGATGTCTGCTCCCTGAGAGAACTACACAGAGAAAAGAAGGCTTAATAAGGCCCTCTGTTTGTATTCTTTCATTAAATAATTTCTTCATAAATGATCTATAATTGATACAATCTTTCAATTAAACATAACGTAATTATTTTGCTACAGGTTTCCTTTAATTCCTTAGTACTATATAGTACATTAATAATGTATTACTTAGAACATAAAAGTACTGGCACTCACAGGCATCCACGGGAGCCTCATGATTACTAGACCCCAATGCACCCCCCAATATTAACCAGATATAAAGTAACACCATTACTTTTTCTCATAATATATGAACAGTGATTATAACCAGAAACAGCTATTAAAGTGTCTTAAATTTTCTTTTATCAGGTACCATCTATTGCCGCAGGTAATAACCAAAATATTTCCAATTAATGAAGAACTCTTAGGTGCAGTAACAGCTAACCGCTATTTCTCCTGTTCAAAGAGCATGGGTACAAATTCTGATATCATGAAGATATACTTGGCTTACTCTAATGCCTCCCCATCTTTTGCCTCGACCCTACTCCATCCTGAACATAACGCTTTCACTTTCTTGTGTAATATGTTTAAGGTTAATGGGACACTGCAGTCCTGATGCTGAGTGGTCCCATAAATGCTATTTTGTAGAAGCAGAAAATCTCCAGCACTCGGGAATCCCCAGAAGAATATATAGCAATGACCAAGCAGGTTTTTCAAGTAATCACATCAAATTCACACACGTGTGCTGAATCATAAGCTTATGAGCTAAGTGTTAATCCTGCTGGGACAGTGGGACGGTGCTGCTCTATTGCACAGATGTCAAGGCATTAGGCAGCGCCAAAATGTTCTTTCTGGGGCCCCCACGATGACTCCACGGAGTGATCATGTGCGCCATATTGGAGAGCAGAATGCTGCCCTCTGATGCTGTTCTATGGAGTGAGCGTGTGTGCCATATTGGAGAGCAGCAAGCTGCCCTAGATGCAGTCAGCAACATAGCAATAAAAAAAAATACTTCATTAGCTAAAATCTAGGGTTAGGATTAGAATAGTTGTTAGGGTTACAATTAAATTAGGGTTAGCATAAGGGATAGGGTGACAATTAAATTAAAATAAGAGTTAAATTAAAAAGCAGTTGGGGTTAAATTGAGGGTTTGGTTTGGGCTCAAAAGGTCACTGTAGAAAACCAAACACTTTTTTGTTTTTTGACCTATAACTCTCCAAAAAATACAGAAAAACATGGAAACAAGAATATTTCTGAACTCGGGACAAAATGAAGAAACTATTTAGACATGGTCTTTTTTAATGATTGTATCATATTTTATGACTTTGTTTGTAGTAAATTATAAAATATGATAATCATAATGGTATCTAATGAAAGCACTTCTTATGACGATAAAAACAACATATAATTTGTGTGGATACATTATGTGAGCTAGAAGAAAATTACAGCTAAACAAAAACACCCCAGAAATGTCAAAACAGCCCTTGTCACCAAGGGAAAGAAAAGGTCAAAAGGTCTTGTCACTAAGGGGTTAACATTTTAACCATCAAAAAATGTATGAAATTAGTGAAATCAGTTTGAAATGACATTATTTACATAAACTAATTGTTATGAATACTAACTATTGAAACATTCATTATTAAACATTGTATTGATATGGAGTCTGTGATTCACTCACTCACTGCACATTACTGTGAGTTTTATTGCTGTGGAGTCTATGACACATTCACATACACTGCACACTAGTGTGAGTTTTATTGCTGTGGAGCTGTGGCAAAGGAGATACAAGAGGGAGAGAGGGATTTGCTTTCGAGGGGCAGTTGGGAGGAATATCTTAGAGGTAAATGGGGATAAGGGCCATAAATTGGTAAGTAATTGCTCACTCTACATTACTCTCTATTTTTAGATTTGCAAAAATGAAGATCCCAACGCTGCCCACAATTTTCGAGTGAGTACTAAGCCTGGCGGTGGTGAGTTTAACTGCCACGCTGGGTAAGATCTCAGAATATCTGTACGTGCTAATTCAATAATTACAAATGCTCTTCACTAGCAAGGTGTGGAGGTTAGGAATGGGAGATAATGGGGTTAGGGAATATGGAGCTTACTTATAACTCCCTCTCATCCATCACCTCCCCCCATACAGGTAACCACTAACCCTTCCCCAGTAATCTCCCAGTAATAACAGACAGGTCCAAGGACCCTGCTGTCCTTATAGGACAACTGTCACAACAAATGAAGTTATGTTTACTTGAAAAAGTGCAGGTAATTCTTAACAGTATTTCTTTAACAAATTAAGTACCTTATTTAGTTTTCTAAATTCGTATAGCTCTGTCTGGGGGCGGACATTTTGGGTAAGATCTTATTTCACCAGAATGATTTATCAGAGTCAAGATTATACACAACATGCCCAACTCCTTATAGATCTATACAGAGCCAAGAGGTCTCAATAAGGTACTTTATTTGTATTCTTTCATTTAAGCATTTCTATTTATAATGCCCACATTTTATGTTGTCTTTCAATTAAACAAAACTTAATTAACTGCATACATTTGATCAAAGCAATTAATCCATAGAGGCTACAAAAAATCACAGACAAAGTGATCACTGCTAAGTAGAGAGACCTTAATCTCCAGCACACATTTATAAAGCATTATTCATTGTGATAAATCATTGAGAAGACATATCACAAGCTCTGCTTTTCATGTTCTGAATACTATGGGAGAGAATATATTTAAATGGTAATGGGGACCCCCTTGCTTACCTGTTCCTGGGACCCCAAGATTGTCTGTGCTAAAGTGGAAATGTTATTATGTCA
Source organism: Pelodytes ibericus (assembly GCA_036172795.1). Taxonomy (NCBI): domain Eukaryota; kingdom Metazoa; phylum Chordata; class Amphibia; order Anura; family Pelodytidae; genus Pelodytes; species Pelodytes ibericus. Next base: position 21,143,505 of record CM069867.1, read on the forward strand.
GATTTCAGTAGAGAGATATCAGTCAGTATGTGAGACCCATGTAATATCTTGCTTTATCTAATACAAGAGACAAACAATTCATCTGAGGATTTGTCTTTAGGGAGGATGAAACCCCGTTTAACATATGGGATGAAAGCACACTCGGGCTGGAGGTGCTGTTTAAAAAAAAAACAGTGCCTGCCTGGAGAAGATTTTTAATCTCTGTGAGGAAGCGCAGGTCACGAGCGGCCCCGTGGATGAGAGGGTAAGTAAATCACGTGGTTATTAAATTATGGTTTTTGTGGTCTAGTGAACGCATTAAGTGGAGGCCGCTCTGTCTATATACGTGGTTATTGGGGGGTCAGTGTGAGATTAGCTGTGCTCGTGGTTTGGGGGTCAGTGTGAGATTAGCTGTGCTCATGGTTTGGGGGTCAGTGTGAGATTAGCTGTGCTCATGGTTTGGGGGTCAGTGTGAGATTAGCTGTGCTCGTGGTTTGGGGGGTCAGTGTGAGATTAGCTGTGCTCATGGTTTGGGGGGTAAGTGTGAGATAAGCTGTGCTCATGGTTTGGGGGGTCAGTTTCAGATTAGCTGTGCTCATGGTTTGGGGGGTCAGTGTGAGATTAGCTGTGCTCATGGTTTGGGGGGTCAGTGTGATATTAGCTGTGCTCGTGGTTTGGGGGTCAGTGTGAGATTAGCTGTGCTCATGGTTTGGGGGGTCAGTTTCAGATTAGCTGTGCTTGTTGTTTGGGGGGTCAGTGGGAGATTTTTGGGGGGTCACTGTAGATATACTAGGGTTTATGTTACACCAGGAGGATCTGAATACACTTTCTCTTTGTTTCAGATGTGTCATGAGCTGCTTCCGAGGGCCGTCAAATTAAGTTTCTGGACCGACCAGGACACAGGGAGAAGGTATGATAGTGTTCCAGCGCTGTGTATTTAATTCCAGTGTATAATTCTATAAGATGAGGGCATGACCAGGGCCATAAATAATCTAGGCCTGAGACATGGGGGTGACTGCCCCATTAAATCCTCAAAGACGGAAAGAAACAGAGTGACATTCAGTCTGTTCCCATACAAGCAGCCTATTCTCATTGTGTTGTGTGTGTGGTGACTGCCAGGCCTTTAGGAAACACTTTTTTTTTACCTGCAGCCACCCCTGCTGGGAGTCTGTTCCATGTATTTATCACTCGTTCTGTGGTCACGTACCTGACTTGAATCCCCTGTTAATGAATATGAAATATTATCCCCTAATTGCCTGAAGCACATTCCAAGAGTATTGGGTTTAATGGCAAAAAAAAAAGGTGAAAAAGTGTGCTTAACCAACACTTAATACACAACAAAAAAGTGGATTACCCTAAAATATGAAGCAATCCGCTTGGTTTATGCATGGAGGGAAAAACAGAAGAAAGTAATAATAATATAGTGTAGTATTTTAGTGCGAATACAGGGAATGTGATTAAAAGGTGAAAATACACTCACATATCTCTGAGCAGCATTCCGCTCAGTACATAGAGCATCATGGGAGCCCACGCAGGGTAGGTGATCCAAACGTATGCCAGAAGATTGTTCCACAGTAATGAGAGAGCAGAGGAGAGACCTTTAGCAAGGATGTAATAATTTATTATAGACAAAGTATAAAAAGCCTTACATGAAAATAAACAGGATCCAACAGGTAAATGCAGAGTAAAACAAGTCCCAGTGTCCAAAGATAGTCCCAGCAAGTTTCCTCCTCTCCATAAGAGGAGCTCAATTCCTGCTGGTTATTATATATAACAGTCATGTTCGCATACATAATAAAACACTGTCTAATATATACACATGAACTTGAAAGCATGTCTCCTAAAGGTTTAAATAGAGAATGGAACTTGGTACCTTTTTTATAGGATCTAACAATCTCTCTCTACTTTATCTACCCACCTTCTAGATTTGGACTGAAATCCCATCCTCCAGACGTAGCTGCTCCAGCAACAAACAAGCATAATAAATACACCGTGATACTGTAATATATTCTTTGAATAAATGATTTCTTTTTTTAACTAATATTTTTTGATGTTTTCTTGAACAGCTGCGTTATTTAGTTATTATCCCTGAGTTCTGTATTTCTGCATCAGCGGTGTTTTTAACTTGGGAACATTATTCTCATTCAAAATAAAAAATGTTCACACTTAAGAGACACAGTTTGATACATTGTAATCCAATATATGCACTATAATTAAGTTCACTAAATTTATTTAATTTCCTACAATACACATTTTTTTCACTAATGATAATATTGTGTGTATAACAAGTATAGCAAGGTAATGTCATGCACTGGCTATATCAGACACATAGCCAGAATTGTTTTGTATGGAATAATATATGTTTTTTTAATGTGATCACTGCATAGAAGTATGCACATTCTAATTGCTTTAATTGCCTCACATGATTTTACTTGTATCACTAATGAATTTATACGCCCTCTTTTTCTTGTGTGCACACTATATAAGCTTGTTATCTACACCTGACGTTAGGGTTGAAAAAAAAACCACCAGGGTTGAAACGTTGCCTGTGTTTTGAATAAAACTCTCCACTGAGTGCTGGATCCTTTATTTGATTTAATATATACACAGTCAGTAGTTGTTGTTTTTAAAGACATATCGAGTTTGTGTTTCCCCCCTGTCCACAGAGAGTGCATGGTCCCCTGCGATTAAAAGATCCAGTAAAGTCACAGCAATAATTCACCTCTTGTAGACATCTTATATTTGAATTTATACATTTTCCAATGTATCGTGTCTCAACTGGGGAAGTACTGTGTATTCCAGCAGGAGCAACCTTTTTCAAAAAGAAGGAGCTGGAATGTTAATAAGGGAGCAAGGATCCCTTCCATGTAGGAAAAACTGACACAAATCCTTATGTTATGAGCATGTGTCCTTACCTTGTGTGCATCATGCCAGCAAAGAGCTGGTGGAGGGTGATCATTTGCAGGGAGGGGGCTCTCCAGCACTGTGTCCTGAAGCCCAGCACTGTGGCACCCAGCGGCTCATGTGAAACTCGCGCTCTAACCGGAGTCACCTTGTAATTGACCGCGGATGGCTCATGTGACAAACAGCAATCTTTTTCAAGCGCTGAGTCTGAGGGGGCAGTCTTATATTAATTATAATATGTTATCCCTGTATTACTTCCCTTCACTTGCACTTACTCTACATTGTTTCTACTCGCTTCCACCATTCATTTCCTTCCTTTAATCCACTAACATGTGGGCAGAGTGATTTCCTTACAAATAATATACTATTTATGGGCATCATCATGACACTGAGAAAGAAGGAATTCAAAAAGGTGGGAACCGGACAAACCAAAAAAATGACCCACCCATTATAAGCGAAAAAAAAAGATGAACATTAGCATTATATGAACAGAAATCCCCCCGGAGATTGTGAATAGACTAGCACTAGAGTAAGACTCCGCTGATGGAAACACCCCAAATGACATTAGAGAAAAATACAAGAAACAAGGAGCATTAAAATCATACCAATTATTGTCTAGCTGATTGTTAGATTGCAAACTTTCAAGACCAATTTCCTAGTTAGTTCCTCAGCCATTAATGAGGTTAAAACAAAAATCTTAATTACAAAAACATAGTTAAAAAGGCAAATTCAACCTCCCTCAGCAATCAGCCTGCTCACTACAAATACCCCTGAGTGGACTGCTGATATGCCTCCTAGAAATATGAAGGCCGGTCCCTAGAGGGAGGCAGAGAGAAGCACAACTGCAGCTCTATAACAGTAAGCATTGAGAGGAGAAGACTTACAGCAGAGGTGCAATATGATAATTTCATTCCAAGGTCACTGAGAGGAGACTAACAGGATTAGCATTAAAATATTGTTGTGAGTGTCGGGATTTCAATATCCAAGCAAGGAAATACTAAGCGTGCAACTCAATGATACTTATAATCTTACAGTGACACAATGACAGAGCCAACATCACGTGCTCCAGAGAATGACTGTAAATCATCTATGACAAGAAGACAAGAACATCTGACATGTTCTTCCCCTGATGTAGTTCAGCCCCTCATCAGTTTTAACAGATCAAGGCAAAGCCACCTGGTTATGACGTAAAAACACAAGATATTAGTGTCTACGAGATGTTCCTGACCTTGAATGCCAAGAAGCAAGAAAAGCTAAAGGTCCCATTAAGGAGGAGGAAATATTAAGGGCTATTACTGACTTTTCCAGAGCTACTCAAGCTTATTATAAATATTATACAAAGCTACCGACCAAAATCTTTCATGGACTACTCTAATCCTCTGTTTGAAGACCACCTTAACCAGCTATTAAAGAAGCATGTACTACTGTAATAACGAAGACCCCCCTATCTATGTCACACATCATTCAGCGACTGCATGTGAACCTAGACCAGAATCCAGAGTAAAGTTGTGAACAACTAATCTTTTATTGGACAGTCACACAATATACCATGCATGCTTTAATGTGCTTATAAAGAAACCCTGGCTGACCAGAACATCTAGCAACTGCCTGGGACATCTCCAAAATGTGCAATTAAATTATATCTTTATGTGAGAATTTATCAGGATGTGTTATGGAACACTACAAGGGTGGCCACTATTACCTCTTTTATTTATTATTATGTTTGAAACATTTTTTGTCCGCTGGTGGGGTACCTTCCTTATTGTAGGTGAGCCAACAAACTCACATATGGCTGCCAAAGACTGTCATTTTGCAGGATACTCATGACCGGAGGAGTGGCTAAATTGTGATCCTCTTTTGTGAGGATCAAAAGCTGCAGCATCAAGGCACTGCTTGCTGTAAAAAGTTAAACAACAAAATACATATATGTATATCAGTCTCATCTATGCAAAATCGATGAGAAAAAAAGAGGGGTTTGTGCTGGAGGGAGAGTGGAAGGAATAGAAGTGTAGAAGAATAGAGTGAGAAAGGGAGGGTGCAGTGGGGGGAGAACAAATGTGAATAAAGAACAGTGTAAAAAAGATTACTCTGAGAAAAAGTGAAAAAACAAAAAGGGGGAGAATTGTAATTGGATACAAAGAACAGATATCAACAAGGAATATGGAGGCAAAGGATGAGATAGAAAAAGAATAGAGACTGTCCTCTGCTTGACATATCCCATTATTAGACTTTACCTGCATCATCTAACTTGCTTGGGTTGCCTGCACCTGGGACTGACCACACATCAGTGTATTATGTTCACCATGATTAGGGACTACCACATTAAAATCCAGCTTTTACACTCCCCCACCACTCCATAGCCTATGTAATTCAGGCAGGTCCTATTCCTAAAGGAAGAAATAGGGAAGGGGTATCAAAGTGAGCAATGGGGAAAGAAGGGCAGGATCATTGTGAGCAATTAAGAAGGGAAGAGGGAGTATGTGAGCAATAGAGGCAAAGGAAACTGCAGGGAGGAGGGAAAGGGGTGGAGGGATCAGTGTGAACAAATGGGAGATTAATTGAATGGGTACGGGTGGGACCAATGTGAGCAAGAAGGAAGGGAGAGGGGATCACTGTGTGCAATTGGAAAGGGGAGAGGCAGAATCTGAGCAATTGGGAAGGGAGGATGGAGTATGTGAGCAATGGGGGAAAGGAAACTGCAGGAAAGTTGGAAAGGGGAGGTGGGATCAGTGTGAACAATGGGGAAATTAAGGGAATGGGGAGGTTGGGATCAATATGAGGAAGGAGGATCACTATGGGCAATTGAGAAGGGAAGAATGGGAGCAAAGGAAACCACAGGGAGGAGGGAAAGGGGAGGTGGGATCAGTGTGAACAATGGGGAGATAAAGGGAATGGGGAGGGTAGGACCATTGTGAGCAAAGAGGAAGGGAGGGGGATCACTGGGAGCAATTGGGAAAGGAAGAGGGAGTATGGGAGCAATTGGGGCAAAGGAAACCGGAGGGAGGAGGGAAAGGGGAGGTGGGATCAGTGTGAACAAAGGGGAGATTAAGGGAATGGGAAGGGTGGGACCAATGTGAGCAAGGAGGAAGGGAGGGGGGATCCCTGTGAGCAATTGGGAATAGAAGAGGGCGTATTGGAGCAATGGGGGCAAAGGAAACGTCATGAATGAGGGAAAGGGGAGGTGGGATCAGTGTGAACAAAGGGGAGATTAAGGGAATGGGGAGGGTGGGACCAAAGTGAGCAAGGAGTAAGGGAGGGGAGATCACTGTGAGCAATTGGGAAAAGAAGAGGGAGTATTGGAGCAATGGGGGCAAAGGAAACTGCAGGGATGAGGGAAAGGGGAGGTGGGATCAGTGTGAACAAAGGGGAGATTAAGGGAATGGGGAGGGTGGGACCAATGGGAGCAAGGAGTAAGGGAGGGGAGATCACTGTGAGCAATTGGGAAGGGAGTATTGGATCAATGGGGGCAAAGGAAACTGCAGGAATGAGGGAAAGGGGAGGTGGTTTCAGTGTGAACAAAGGGGAGATTAACGGAATGGGAGTGTGGGATCAATGTGAGCAAGGAGGAAGGGAGAGGGGATCAATGTGAGCAATGTTTAATGATTCTATGGCATGTTTTAAGGGGCAATGTGACAATATGGCATGTTCTATGGGCAATGTGCCACTCTGCCAAGTGTTGTGGGCCAATGTGGAAATTGATGTGTTACATCCACCCAGTGGCACTAAAAATATTCCCACACCATGATGTCAATGATCTTAGGGTCGGCACTGCTAAGGGGATCTCTTAGTGTACATGTTATAAAGAAATGAGTGGGAGATTTTCTCCATATAATAAGTATAAAGTTAGAGAGCACAATATTACCCTGCAGGGGAACAGAACCAGGTTACTATCAGCCTGAAAGAGTGGTAAATACATGGAACAGACTTCCAGTGGAGGGGATGGGAGGTGTATATTAATGGACAGCTGATACACAAGGTATACATATACATAATGTGATCCTAAGGGTGAAAGCACTATGACCTTTATGCTTGAGAATGGTCAGATAATTAAAAACAGTCCTTGGTCTGAGGATGCTCCAACAGTGGCCCTTGATACACTGGAATTAAATACACAGCCTGGGACTTGATCACTTCTCCCTGTGTCACAGATTCGCCAGCTACTGGATTCAGCTGCATTTATTTTAATTCCCCAACATTAAAAAAAAGAATCTCAATTTTTATTATAAAATTATTATGAATAAGATTGTGATATTATGGTTAGGTTATAATATTATATATTATAGTTAGGTTATGCAAATTTATTTATAAACATGTAATAAATTCTTCTTAGTGTATATTTTGGTGTCAGTGTGTATATATGTGTTTATACTGGTGTCAGTGTGTATATATGTGTTTGCATATCTTTTACTTTTATACTTTATCCCTTTGAAGACATGGATGAAAGGCAGCATGAAAAAGGTACATGTGACCGGAACTAATGGCCGAGGTGGCAATCCTAACCAGAGACACATGTAAAATACATTATTCTTTTAGTTTATGGAATGTATAGATCATTCCTGATCCTCTACATTCACAGTGTAAACAGGGTTTAGGTGATGGAGTTACCCAATGATTTCTGCTTCAGTCTTTATGTTCTCTGTCCCCCTCATTAACACAGTAATTTAGGTTGAAAAAAATACACAAGTCCATCAAGTTCAACCCTTCTACATGCCATTCCTGCTTTTGATCCAAAAGAAGGCAAAACCCCATAAGAAAGCTATTTCAAATTGGCAGTAAGTTCCATAACTTTATTGTCCTTACTGTAAAGAATCCCTTCATTTGCTGGCTATAAAAACTTTGTTCTTCCAGTCTCAGGGGGTGACCTCTTGTTCTTTGTACATTTCTGTTAACGAGTAGGTCACTGGAGAGCTCTTTATATTGGCCCTGCACATATTTATCTAATGTTATTACATCCCCTCTGAGATGCCTTTTGTCTAACGTATATAAATGCAGTTCTCTAAGTCTCTCTTCATAACTAAGATCCTCCAATCCCCTTATTAATTTAGTAGCTCTCCTTTGCACTTTTTCTAGTTCCATAATTTCCTTTTTAAGGATTGGTGCCCAGAATTGTACTGCATATTCCAGGTGAGATCTTACCATTGACTTGTAAAGAGGCAAGATGATATCTTCCTCCTGTGAATCAATACCTTGTTTTATACATGCCAATATCTTATTGGCCCTTGCAGCTATTGATTGCCATTGAACACTGTTGCTAAGTGTGTCATATACAACTATTCCTAAATCCTTTTTATTACCGTATTTGCTCGATTATAAGACGACCCTGATTATAAGACGACACCCCAAACTTTGGATATTCCTTTAGGAAATAAAATAAAAGCCTGAATATAAGACTACGCTAAAGGAAAAAAGTTAAACTTGTATATATTCACATGTAAATTGCTTTTTTAATAAAATATTATATTAAAAAAAATGCATTTCTTGTGTTTATTTCCTTTTATGTGCCAATGCTGCCTCTCTCTTTCCCTTGCCCCCAGCTTTGTCTCACTCCCCACTCCCCCCTCGCCTGTCTCTTCCCCCCCACATGTTTCTCTCTGCCCCCCTCCCTCCCTTTGTTGCTCTGTTCCCCCTTCCTCTGTCTCTCCCCCCCTTCCTGCTCTGTCCCCCCTGTCTCTCTGCCCCCCTCCCTCCCTCCCCCTGTCTCTCTGCCACCCTCCCTTCCCCTTACCTCGATCCCTGGTGGCTAGTGGGGGCAGCCGGGGGATGTCTGCACGATACTTGCAGACATCCTCCATGCTGCCCTACACGGCAGTCTATTATGACGGACAGCTGGTCCGTCATAATAGTCTGCCGTGTCGGGCAGCATGGAGGATGTCTGCACGTATCGTGCAGACATCCCCAGCTGCCAGATTTACCCTGGTGGCTAGCGGGGCAGCAGAGGAAGTCTGCGCGATGAGCGCAGACCTCCCCTGCTGCCGCCCGGCACGCTCGCCGGGACTTCTGTGACGAAAGCGGAAGTACCCGGCTTCTTCACAGAAGCCCCGGTGGTCGCGCAGACTTCCCCTGCTGTCAGAGAGGGGGATCCAGGTCCCCTGCAGCTCTGCTGGGGACCTGGATCCATGTCTTATAATCTGACCTCAATTTGAGGTAAGATTATAAGAAGACCTCGATTATAAGACGAGGGGGATTTTTCTGAAAAAAACCTTGTCTTATAATCGATCAAATACGGTACTAGTTCTTCCCAGAGAGATACCATTTAAAGTGTATGTTGCTTTGTTATTATTTTTACCATAATGCATAACTTTACATTTGTCTATAATGAACCAGATTTGCCACTTAGTTGCCCAGTCCCCCAGTCTTTCCAAATGTTCCAGAAATCATACCGAACAAACATCAACGTTAGTCTGTATGTTTTGTGTTATAAGCAAACACTGAGACATGGCTCTCAACACGGGGAGATCATTAATAAGCAAATTAAAAACAACAGGGCCTGGAATCAAACATGATTAAAAATCATCTATACCTTGTCGCGTGATGACGCATGTGCGTGAGTGAGGCGTGTCCTTGAGGTCGGAGAGGCTGATCGAGATGATAACGCGCGCCTGCTGATTTGAAGCGGCTGTCAGGCACACTCCACGAGGCTGCTTTAACCGCTTTCTTCCCTGTATGTGAAGGCGTATGTGGTACAAGCTAGTCACCATTATGTAGAAGCCACGCTTGTTGCTGTCGGGTGTTTTAAGCTGAACAAGCTCCTGCCCCCGGTCCGGACACCGATACTGCTATCTGGGAGTCGGTTAGTCTCACCTGACCCCGCTGAAACATCTGAACCATCTCGGATAAGTACAGATATTTAATTCTCTTTTCCTCTTATCTTGCCGCGGCTGCGGTGCTGGTCCCGGGTTTGTTTGCCTCTCTGTGGGCTTGGGTGGGCTCCGTGTGGGTCCATGTGTTTCTGCAAAGTTAAAAATCTGGTGGTACACATTGTATTTGTGTATATTTATTAGAGGTGTTACATAGCTATCAGTGCCTCAATATTGTCTACCTCCCGCAGTGGGTATTGGCTGTTTGGCCGAACTATGCTCTGCAAGATTCTATAAGTACTTTTAGATATCTCCACGCTATATATAATTACAGTGCTCTTGCAATCTACATATTTGCGGTTGGGAAAAGTGGCTAGGGGGTTAGAGCACTACTGAACCCCTCTTTGATCCTGATAGCAGTACACGCCACCTTTGAACTTTAAGACTATATATAACTTTATCCTCAGGTATCTACGTAAAAGGTCCCAAATAACAGGGCACCCCTGTTAGCCAATACTATACATATATCCACTTCACTCGGGCATAAATAACCCCCCTGGAACCCTCATGGGACTCACTGACGCCTAGATAAAGCTTTGAGCTACTTTTACAAGTAAGCAAGCACTATTATGGTGGGTGTTGCCCTGTATAGCAGGCAATCACATTAATTCTTTGAGGTAAAGAGTCTGTTTATTGTATATAGAGGCTTTTTTGTTTTTTGTTTTGTTTGTTCTCCTGATCGGTACAGAATGCTTCCCAAACATAAAGACAAAGAAAGAGAGCAGGACAAGGACAGATATTCCAGGTCTAAGGGAATATCATCCTTTCATTCCCCGAAATCGACACCCTGCCCATCCGAAGTATCGAACCAGTCTACGCTGGAGGTAACAGTGGATGATTCCCATTCGGATTCTCATTTGTCCATCTCGCAATCCTCACTGAATATGGCCCTCGATAATCTATATATCAAGATTAAATCTGATTAACCCCTTGGCGACACAGGACGGACTAGGTCCGTCCTGTGTGCCGAGGCGTTAGTGACACAGGACGGACCTAGTCCGTCCTGTGTCAAAACGAGCACTGAAAGCAGAGTTTTTCCGCTTTCAGTGCTCTAAGGGTATTGTAACAATGCTTCCGTGTGGAAGCATCGTACAATACAGAAAAAAATGGCCGTCGGAATTTCGATCGCTCCGGAGAGCGATCGAAATGCCGGTTTTAAAGGCACAGAGCCTTTAAAACACGTGCATTAAAAAACGAACATAGGAAGCGAATTTCTCGCTTCCTATGCTCAGTAAGTGTTCCTGATTGCCTCGCAAGTCGAGGCAATCAGGAACACAAAAAAAAATGCACGATCTTGGTCACTGAGTGACCAAGATGGCGCTGCCCTTCTAAGGGCAAGAGCACAGGAGGCAGGAAGTACCTGCTTCCTGTGCTCTCTGGCTGTCACACGTTTGCCTCTTCACAGAGGCAATCAGTGACTGCCAGGCACACTGACAGGCAGTGGGGATGTTCTGCTGAGCATCCCCACTGACTGGTAAGATCAATATTAACCCTATATTGATCTGACCAGTTATGATTTGTCTCCCTCTCCTCACATTTTTTTTTAGTGAGGGAGAGAGACAGATCAAAGTAAGTAAAAAAACAACAATAAACACACAACACACAAATAATAAAACAATAAAAAAAAAAATTATTAAAGCAATTCCCTGCGTTTAACCCCTTCCCTGCCACTGATCTTGCGTAAGCAGAGATCGTGCACATCAACGCATTTATTTTTGCTGTTTGTGCATTTTTTTGGGGTTAATTTTTTTTGTACTGTGATTTATTATAGTACTACAAAGGCTCTTCTAAGAGTTATTAACCCCTTCTTTGCTGTCGATCACTGCTTACGCAATGATATTGACGCCAAAGCAATTTTTATCTGTCTGCATATTTTTTTTTTTTCACATACCCGCTAGCGGATTACATGTAAAGTAAAAGTATTTGAGATTTTTTTTTTTAAGCTGTCTGAGCGCATAGCGATCAGTAACAGCGAATTAGTGGCAAAGGTGGTTTGGTGATTTCTAAATTAAGTTCACCATTCGCCCTGGTCAGATCAAAATTGGTCGGATCAATATTCACAAATATTGATCTGCCTCCCTCTCCTCACGTACATTTTTGTGACGGAAAGAGACAGATCAGTATTAGTGATATAAAATAACATTTTATAAAATTGGCAGGTTTTATGAAAGTCTTTCACTGTGTATTAACCCCTTCCCTGCCATTCATCACTGTATAAGCAGTAATCTTGCACAGCAACAGTATGTTTTGCTGTCTGCACTGTTTTATGGATTAATTACTTTGTACTGTAATGTATTACAGTACTAGATAGGCTCTTCTAAGAGCTATTAACTCCTTCTTTGCTCGAGATCACTGCTTACACACTGATTCTGAGGACTCAGGGTTCGATTTTGACCCTGGTCAGCTTTCTGATACATCATCTAGTGATGTATCGGTGGCTGCTGAGCCCTTGCCACAAGGAGTGATGGGTGTCTACCGTTAAAAATTATATGGTTTGGTGGGGGTAAATTACATTGGCTGGCTTCAAAGATATATCCCATATAGGACACGGACGCAGGTTGACTACATGTCAAAATTCCAAGTTGGAATTTGGAGATGCGCATCTCACAAATGTTGCCTTCTTGCCAAAAAACAAACCAACAAACCTAAGCATGGGTGCTATCCTTGTACTCGGGAGATGTTTCTGAACACATTTTGGCAGTGACATACCAGAATCTGTGAATTCATGCCTGAAGTACAATGCATGTGGAAAAAAAAACTCCCAAAAAAGTACTACCACAAACTTTTACAAAGGCTGGTGGTAGAATTAGTACGTATACAGTATTAAAATACTACCATTTGAAATACCTTAGGATGTCTATTTTCCAAAAATATATGGTTTGATGGGGTAAAATTCATTGGACGGCTTCAAAAATGTTCTAAATGGAACATGGGCGCAGGCTGACTACATGTCAAAATTCCAGGTTGGAATTGCGCCCCCAGTAAATGTGGACTTTTAACCCCAAAACAAACCAACAAACCTATGCATGGGGGTATCCCTGTACTCAGAAGATGTTGTTGAACACATATTGAGGTGTTGGTTGGCAGTGGCAAATACCAGAATCTGAAAATTCCTGCCTGAACTACAATGTGTGTGGGGAAAAAATGACATCCCAACCCTTTGACATAGGTTGGCGGTAGAATTAGTACTTGGAAAGTGTTAAAATACCACAATTTTAAATACCCTAGGATGTCTAGTTTTCCAAAATATATGGTTTGATGGGGTAAAATACTTTGACAGGCTTCAAAAGTGTCCCAAATGGAAACATGGGCGCAGGCTGACTACATGTCAAAATTCCAAGTTGGAAATGCAACCCCCCTAAACGTCGCCTTTTAGCCCCCAAAAAAAACAACAAACCTATGCATGGGTGGTATACCTGTACTCAGGAGATGTTACTGAACACATATTGGGGTGTTGTTTTGCACTGACACATAACAGGATCTGTGAATTCATGCTCAAAGTACAATGTATGTGGAAACAAAACATTAAAAAATTACTAACCTAAAATTTGACAAAGGCTGGTAATAGAATTAGTGCATGAAAAGTGTTACAATACTATCATTTGAAATACCCTAGGGTGTCTAGTTTGCTAAAATGTATGGTTTAGTGGGGTAAAATACACATTCTGGCTTCACAAATGTCCCAAATGGAACATGGGCGCAAGTTTTCTGCATGTCAGAATTCCAAGTTGGAAAACCAAAATGCGCACCCCCTAAATGTGGCATTTTAGCCCCAAAACAAACCAACAAACCTATGCATGGGTGGTATGCCTGTACTCAGGAGATGTTGCTGAACACATATTGAGGTGTTATTTGGAAATACCCCTTTACATTTTAAGGTAATGTTTACCTAAATTGCAATCTATGTGAAAAATTTAAAAAAAAAATGTTTTGCTGCAAACTTTGGCAAATATTGGTGGTAAAATGGCTACATGAAATGTGTCAAAATACCCCAAGTGTTCTAGTTTTCAAAAATATGTACATGTTGGGGGTCATTCATGGATTTAGTACAGAAATCAGTGTTACAATGTCACTATCGCTAATTTTGAAAAAAAGGATTTTAAAATAGCTTTGCACTACTTATAGTTCTGGCCCTGTAACATGAATAAAAAAGCACAACAACATAAAACATGGGCTATTTCTGAACTCAGGACATATATTAGAAACTATTTAGCAGTGTTTTTTTGTTGTCTCTTGTACATGAGTATAAGATTTTTCAAATAAAAGTCATAAAATAAATTTTTTTAATTTTTTTGCCATATTTTATTATTTTTTTTACATCAAATGATATGCTATTATCAAAATAATGGTATCAAAAGAAAGCCCTTCTTATAACGATAAAAACAATATATAGTTTGTGCGGGTACACTAAATGAGACAGAAATAAATTACAGCACAAACACCTCAGAAATGTTAAAACAGCCTGTCACCAAGCGTCGGACAAGCCAAAAAAGTCATGTCACTAAGGGGTTAAGACTTAAATTTGGCAGATATTAAGACTGAAATAACTCATTTACACGCGACTATCACAAATCAAACGGCGCAAATCAAATCTCTACAAGAGGATCTGCATGGAATGACGAAACAAATAATCGTATTAAAATCAGACACTTCCATCTTAAAACATAAAATAACAGATGTGGAAGATCGCTCGCGCAGGAGAAACCTCAAAGTTAGAGGTATCCCTGAACAAAAGATCCAAAATTTTCATCTTTGTCTTTTTATGCAGACATTTCACAGTCCACTAGGCTGCAAAGAAAATAATTTCAGTCCTTTTCCAAAATACTTCGAGATCCCTTACAGGTGGGGTTTTCCTACCAAAATCATAATTTACTATCAGGGGAAAAATCATGACGCTAATTCTCCAAGTCAGTTAAAAGACCTTCTTCAGTTATGGGGGATGTTCTCTAATAATTGATCAGGTTTCTAGACCCCATTCCAGTGGGGGCTTTCCATTTTTTTTTTTTTTGGGGGGGGGGGTGGGTTTCTAGCAATATTTTGTATTGAACGTCTGGTGCCCTAGAGCACATTAACTCTGTCGAGGCTTCAGGTTTCCTCCCAAGAGGAGCTTATGGGTTATGATGATATATAGTAGAAACCACTATGTTAAATATCACTTTTTTATGTATATAGGTATGTCACATAATATAATCTTCCCATGATGACAAATTTCAAACTGACGCACTTTCACTTTTAGCTTTTTATAAATTAGTGTTGTTGTTTTTGGTTTCCCTTTCCTTTTTTTTTTTTTTTTCTTTTGCACCTATTATTAAGATTCTATCCACTAAATAAACAATATAAGAAACACTATAAACACTGTAAACACTTTTAGAAACACTATAGACCCCCTTTTTTTCCCCCTCACCTATTAATTATAAAGGTTCTATCCACTGAATAAACAATGTAAGAAACACTATAAACACTATAAACACTCTTAGAAACACTATAGTCCCTTTTTTTCTTTTTTCTTTTTGTATGAAATATATAATCACGATATACTTGAATTTTTATATTTAGGCACCCTTATAAGTTTAAACCCCTTTACTCACTTAAAGAACAATCCTATATTAGGTTCTTATAACTATATTTTAGGCTGGTTTTTTATATTTTTTTGCAGTTTTATAGTTTAGGAGATAACCCTGATGATAATATTCAACCTTTAATAAAAAAAAATATTTTTTTTTTCTTTACTACTTATTTGTTTAACCTTTTCAGATAATACGTATGCTAACTCTTAGGGGCGGATATATTATACCCCTAGTTAAAATTCCCATTGATGCACTTATCCTCCCCTCCCCCCCCCCCTTTCTCCTTTTCTCCCCTTTTTTTTTTTGTTTATTTCCCCTCTTTACATTTTCTCTTTTTCAAGAAATTATATCCTCAAAGATAATTATTTCTTGATCTGCCTCATTTCTGCTCCTCAGTCACTTGATTGTATCCTACGATGGACGTAGGGGTTAGTCATTCAGTAGAACAATGTTTTAATACCTAATGTAGGATGAAAGGTTTTTTTATGTTTTTTGGTGTATTGTCTTGTGTTGGGTTCTGTTCCATGGTCGATTTGGGGAGGAGCGGGGGACACACTAGCGCTCTCGACAATAAAGTAATCGATGTCGGTTAAATTTCTCTCTCTAAATTCTCAGGGCTTAAATTCCCCACAAAAACGCGCAAATCTTTGCTATCTATTAGGCAGAAAGATAGACGTTAGCTTTATTCAAGAGTCTCATTGGAAGCTAACCCAGCTAAAGCTGTGGAGATTTCGGAAATATTTCTGCCTATTTGAGTCCTCATTACCTGACAAATAAAAGAGAGGTGTTGCAATTATAATCTCTTCCTCTATTACCGTATTTGCTCTATTATAAGACGACCCTGATTATAAGACGACCCCCCAAACTTTGGATATTCCATTAGGAAAAAAACTAAAAGCCTGAATATAAGACTACCCTATAGGAAAAAAGTTCAACTTGTATATATTCACATGTAAATTGCTTTTTTAATAAAAAATTATGATATCAAAAAATGTATTTCTAGTTTGTATTTATTTTTATGTGGCAATGCTGCCTTTCTCTTTCCCTTGCCCCCATTTTTCTCCCTCTCTCTCCTCCCCTTAGTGTTGGCTCTCTCTCCCCCCTCCCCTTGTCTGTCTCTTAACCCCCTCACTCCCCTTGTCTCTGTCTCTTAACCCCTTCCCTCCCCTTGTCTCTGTCTCTTAACCCCCTCACTCCCCTTGTCTCTGTCTCTTAACCCCTTCCCTCTCCTTGTCTCTGTCTCTTAACCAAATATTGTAAAGAAATCGACTTTGGCACCCACCGATCCAGATATAAAAAACGGAGAATTGATTGATGGTGATATAAAAATGTGATTTATTCAGTATGTTCAACAGGAGAATAAGGAAACGACGGCCAGGGAGAGGCAGACAGCTTGCCTTACGCGTTTCATACCATTATGGCACTTAATCATAGGCTATCGTGTTAACGTGTGCAGCTGATATAAATACAAACTTGTACCAATAGTTAAAAAGGTCAGAGGCAATTACGTTTATCGAGAAAAAACATCTGAGTGGACAATCTGTGCATCTATTTGAAAGTGTTACAATTTCCTAGTGCATATACAATGCTGTAATAAAAACTAAACATTGTGGAAAAGACATATCATAGTGGGGTTACATATTGATCAAAGCAAATTCAAGATACACAAGTAATGAGCTTAAACATTACTAGTTATTAGGGACATATATAGAAAAAATTGAGATAAAAACCAAACTGTCTGCAGATGGATGATGCAAGAGAGTATTGTGATCTGAGGAGAGACTCACAGAATGTTAGAAGACAGGGAATTAAGACAATTTTATTATATACATATTTTTAATAATAAAAAAGAAAGACAATATAATATATATTATAGTGAGTGCTTAGTTGTTCTACTCCAAATGAATTCACCTTGCAAAAACCAACATGCAGATAAAGACAGTTCCAAGCTAGATGTTTTGGTGAAAATCCTCTATGGAATCTGGATGGTAAAGATGGACAATAAGAAGAGAAGATGAATGAATTTGAGGGACTGCATGTTGAATTAATGTATAGTCAATGGACGTATATGTGTTGATGCACCTTATTCTAGACGGGGGGATGTCTGAAACTAACGAGAGGGGGATATGTGAGAGTGGATTGTTAGCCTTGAAAAAAACAAGACATATCAAATTCCGCATTCATGCCTAGAGGTTGTCTGGTTCCTATGTGGAAAATCCAGTATACCTCTTGGCGACACAGACGTTTGTGAGTGTCCCCCCCTCTTGGTCCTTTCGAAATAACATCTATTACTGAGACTTTAAAATGTTGTAAAATGTTGGAGTTACAGAAAGAGAAATGTCGTGCCACCGTAGTGTTTGACTTGTTGTCAATGTCATTAAGATGTTCCCTAATGCGACATTTTAGTGCCCTACTAGTTCTGCCCACATATTATTTTTTACAAGAAGTACATGATAAAACATAAATGACATTTTTAGTGTTGCAATTCGTATAGTCTTTAGTAGAAAAAGTTTTACCATTTGCATAAGAAATAATATCCTGTTTTTTAGTGACATGTTTGCAGGTTCTGCAAATTCTATTCCCACATGGGAATGTACCGATTGCATTAAGCCATGTTCCTCTGTTTACATGATTAGTACTAGATGTGTCTGGGTGAAAGAGACTTGGTGACAGTATATCTCTTAGGGTTCTTGATCTTGAAGCTGAGAATCTCACCCCTGTTGACAGTATGTCATTGTAGGAGTCATTAGCTGTCAGAATGGGGAGATTCTGTTTTATTATGTTAATTATTTGTGGAAATTCAGTACTATGTGATGTAGTAAAAAAAGGTAACATATTGTCACTTTGGCTCTTGAAAGAATTAGTTTGTAACAGAGAGTTTCTGTCTCGTATTTGAGCTATTTTAATGGCTCTTTTGATCATCCAGTTTTTGTATCCCCTCTGTAAAAGTCTCTGGCTGAGTTCTGTGCATTTTTTGTTGAAGGTGTGTATATTGGAGCAGTTGCGTCTAAGGGTGATGAAAAGACCTACTGGGATGTTTTTAATGACAGAATTGTTATGGCAGCTGTTTGCATGTAAAACTGAATTTCCCGAAGTGGGCTTTCTATAGGAACAGGTTTCCACTAAATGGGGGTTATTTACTGAACCTGCATTGAGAGTAAGATCTAAAAAATCAATTTTATCTCTGGAGTGGTTCATAGTGAACCGTAGATTGAGAGAGTTGGTGTTCATAAATTGAAAAAAGTTTTTTAGTTGTGTGAGAGACCCTGTCCAGACGAACAACAAATCGTCAATGTACCACCCATACCAGGCGATACATTCACGAGAGTGGTTAGCCTGACTAAATATGAATTGGTCCTCAAAGGCAGCCATATGGATATTAGCATAGGAAGGGGCAAATTTGGAGCCCATGGCTGTACCTTGGCATTGCAGAAAAAAACATTTGTTGAACATAAAGTAGTTGTGTAGTAACAAGAACTCCGTGGCTTGTGATATAAAATCTTTGAGTTCTTGTGTGTATTCACTGTATTTGTTAAGAATATAAGTCAAAGAGGTTAAGCCAGAATTGTGTGGAATGCATGAATATAATGAGCATACGTCCATTGTAACCCAAATGTAATGTGATTGCCATGTTAGGTTATTAAGTTGTATTAGGACATCCTTTGTGTCTCTTAAAAAACTTTTTTGTTGTGTTACCAATGGCTGTAAATAGAAGTCTAGCCAGGCAGACAGACCCTCACCTAAGCTTCCGATGCTTGAAATTATAGGACGTCCTGGAGGATTTACAAGGCTTTTATGTATCTTTGGCAAATAGTAAAAAATGGGAATAATTGGATCCTCTTTATATAAAAAGTTTACTTCCTCTTCATTGAGGATGCCCAAGTATTCGCCTGTATCCAGTAAATCTCTTAGATCTTTTAAGTAATGCTGTGTGGGGTCTGATTGGAGTTTATTATATGTGCTGGTGTCATAGATCTGCCTGGTAGCTTCTTTAAAATAATCATGTTTATTGAGCACTACTACTGATCCGCCCTTGTCGGCTTCTTTGATTATAATGTCATTATTTTTCTGTAGTGCTAACAAAGCTTGTTTTTGGGAGATGGATAAGTTATGTTTAGAAGTATTGCATTTTTGTGATAATTTTAGAAGTTCTTTTTCTACTTTTTTCTGGAAAATATCTGTTTCTATAGTTCTACTGTTTGTTGGATAGAAACAGGATTTACTGTGTAGTTTGGTGTCTAATTTAGATATATTCTGTGAATGTGCAAATGGTTGTTCTATCGCTAGGTCTTGTAATGTATTTAAGGTGCATTTGTCAGCAAAGGTGAAGTTAATGTTAGACATATGATAGTGGGTGTTAGTAGGGTCACATGTTGGAGGTTGAGACACATTATCAATATTGTCTGGAGGTGGCAACAAACTTACAGTGTTATCTGATACATTGTAGCATACATTATGAGTACTGCTAGGTACAAGCGGTTGTGAGTTTAAATCACTTACCCTTGTGATGTTTCCAATACTGTGGTAATGTTTTGTTCACTGTAATATTACGTATAAAACGATTGACATCAAGTAATGTTTTGAACAAATCAAAGTGGCAGTCCGGTGAAAAGGAAAGGACCAAAGATAACACTTGATGTTCTGCTTTGGAGAGTATATGATCCGAAAGGTTGATAACATTGGATGTGTTTAGAATCTCCTGTTGCGCGAGCCCTTCCTGAGGTTGTAGTGTTGTTCTTCTTCTTCTGTTCCCTCTTCCTCCTCGACGTATTTTCTTTTTTGTTTCATTTTTTTGGGGCGTAATGGCGCTGTCCGTTTTTTGACGATGTGTTAGCCTTTGCTGTGTCATCAAAAGTTTGGTTTATCTTTTTGCGTTGACCCTCTGTTGTATCTGAGGAAATGTCGCAAATGAAGCTACCGATGAGACGGAGGCAGGTGAGGATCCAGCTGAGTGTGTTGAAGATTCGGCTTCGCTAAAGGAGACTCCCTTTTCTTTGTTGGATTTTAGGATCTATCTCCGTGGAGTTTTCATAAAGGGCCTGCTGTTGTGGTAAGTGTATTCCTTGTTTTTCCAATTATATACTTGTCCATTGCTGTAATCAAGTTGATCCCTGATGAATTTGTCTTTTTTGCGAAGAGCTATTTCATTATAGAGCTTGTCTTTATATTTTTCTAAGCCCACCTTTAATTCATCAATTAGGGAGGTCGTGGTCACAGCTTCCAGTTTTTCTTGGAGAAGTTGTAATTCATTCTTAGTGGTAAGCAGTAAATTTTTGTTGTAATCTACGATTATTTCAATTAGTGAAAATTAGCAGGTGTCCAGAGTAGCGTTCCATCTTGCTTTAAATCTTTCGTCTTCATTAATGAATGTGGGCATCTTTTTAAGGCGCAGTTCTCTTGGAATTCTCTTAACTTCCAAGTATTTTTCCAATGTTACAATGTCCCACCACAGTCGTATCTCTTTATTGGATTTTCGTTCTAAATCTTTGAAAAATCGTTTGATGTCGGTGGTGGGATTATCATCAATTTCAGCTTCCAAGAAGATTTTATCCGCCTTGCCCAGTCTGTCTGTTTCCTTAGTATTAGGGACAGAAAAACTTGAGTCATTTTGTACGACAGTTTGACTTGATTGGGTCACTGTGTGGTCAGTGATATTCTCCTGTGTTTGTGTAGATATAGAAATCTCCATCATATAATCTTTAATGTAAAAAACAGTAATCAGGTTTCAGGTGTCACATCTAGGGGTGAGCTCTGGCATATATGATCCAGTAAGTAACAATAGAAAAGGGTTCCCTTAAGGGAATAGCCGTCTCCACCCGAAGATACACAGGCATTAGTGTCCGTAATCACTCAGGCTGCGTGGTGCTCCGTCAGTGCTGAGAACACAGCAGATAAGCAAATATTGTAAAGAAATCGACTTTGGCACTCACCGATCCGGATATAAAAATTGATTGATGGTGATATAAAAATTTGATTTATTCAGTATGTTCAACAGGAGAATAAGGAAACGACGGGCAGGGAGAGGCAGACAGCTTGCCTTACGCGTTTCATGCCATTATGGCACTTAATCATAGGCTATTGTGTTAACGTGTGCAGCTGATATAAATACAAACTTGTACCAATAGTTAAAAAGGTCAGAGGCAATAACGTCTGTCTCTTAACCCCCTCACTCCCCTTGTCTCTGTCTCTTAACCCCTTCCCTCCCCTTGTCTCTGTCTCTTAACCCCCTCACTCCCCTTGTCTCTGTCTCTTAACCCCTTCCCTCCCCTTGTCTCTGTCTCTTAACCCCCTCCCTCCCCTTGACTCTGTCACTGCCCCCTCCCTCCCCTTGTTTCTCTGTCCCACCCCCTCCCCTTGTCTCTCGGCCCCCTCCCTCCCCCTCACCTTTAACTCGATCCCTGGTGGCTAGTGGGGGCAGCCGGGGGATGTCTACACTATACGTGCAGACATCCTCCATGCTGCCCGACACGGCAGTCTATTATGACGGACAGCTGGTCCGTCATAATAGTCTGCTGTGTCGGGCACCATGGAGGATATCTGCACGTATCGTGCAGACATCCCCCAGCTGCCCGATTCTCCCTGGTGGCTAGTGTGGCAGCAGAGGATGTCTGCGCGATGAGCGCTGCACGCTCGCCGGGACTTCTGTGACGAAAGCGGAAGTACCCGGCTTCATCACAGAAGCCCCGGCAGTCGTGCCGGGCGGAAGCAGGGGAGTCTGCGCTCATCGCGCAGACATCCCCTGCTGTTAGAGAGGGGGATCCAGGTCCCCTGCAGCTCTGCTGGGGACCTGGATCCATGTCTTATAATCTGACCTCAATTTGAGGTCAGATTATAAGAAGACCTCGATTATAAGACCTCTGAAAAAAACCTCGTCTTATAATCGAGCAGATACGGTAAATTTGAGTTAATTCATCTCGAAACGGATCCGAAAGCTTAGTTCTGCATTCTGGCCTGTCGACTCAATGATGTACTATATACCTTGGTAAACACCTACGCTCCATCAAATGGGACCATCAGATTTCTTAATAACTTGATGGAAAAAGTGGAATTCTTATACTCGGGGGCGATATGAACTGCATTTTGGACCCAAAAATAGACAAACGCCTGCCTTATGGTCGCAGAATAGACCAAAAGACCAAATCAACTGCCCAGGCATTTCTTAATTTCACATTAAAGAATCAGCTTTTCGATATATGGAGACTTCAAAATCCTCAAGGCAGGGGATTTTATTCTAACCCTCATAACTCCTATTCTCGGATTGATTATTTTTTACTAGGGCTCACCATCTTCGTAAGATAACTAGTTGTACTATTGACAGCATAACCTGGTCCGACCATGCTCCATTGCTTTTGTATATGAGGGACAGCCCGGGATATGTCGCCAGGCCAAGATGGAGACTGGATGAGTCTATTCTAAATACGGATGGAAACAGGTCGGAACTCTGTCGGGAGGCTATCAATTTTCTCAAGGTAAATGATAATGGGGAGGTTACCGATCAGATGTTATGGTGTTCTTTTAAGTCTTATCTGAGAGGAATATTAATAAAAATGGGTTCAAACGTGAAAAAAGCTTATGGTAGATCTCTTTCGATCTCTATATTTTATTAGCTAATAAGGAAAATATTAATAAACTTACTCCAAATCAACATACTGCAGATGAAATTAGAGATATACAGTCTGCTATTAAAACAGCACTGGAACATAAAACAAAAAGAGCTCTATCAGATTGAAACAGACCTGGTATTACTCTAATGCCAGGCCAGGAAAGAATCTTACAAAAAAATTAAAATTTAGAAACCAACAGGTAAGGATCAACAAAATCGTTTATGATGGTAAAATCTGTTTGTCCCCCTCCCAGATTAGCAATGCATTCGCTGATTATTATTCCAAGTTATACAATCTACCCCTGAGTGTAAGATCAGACCTAGAGATTCATAACGGATATAATACATTTGGACCAGACTGGGTTCATGACAGGGAGGTCGGGAGCGGACAACGCCAGGCGTATCCTTAATTTAATTCATAAGGTAAAGCATAACAAAGTTCCTTCGGTCTTTTTGGCTCTTGATGCCGAAAAGGCTTTCGATCGGGTAAGCTGGCCGTATCTTGTCCATACCTTGGAGGCCTTCGGCGTCACCGGCCTATTTAAATTCTATTCAATGGCCTTATATTCTGTACCCATGGCGAAGATCACTGGTCCCTTCCTGGATTCAGAATTTTTCCGGATCAGGAATGGGACCAGACAGGGCTGCCCTTTGGCACCTCTACTATAACCCTTGAGTATAGAACCTTTGGCAGCTTTGATCAGATGCTGTAAGGTAGTGTACGTACCATGATTCAGCGCAGGGGGGACCCCAGTTGCAGAATAAGACAATCCTTGCCTGACACCACCACTACCGAGGGCTACAGAGGAGGCAGACTTCAATAGATGGCAGCAGGCACGAATGTCTAAGAGTAGTCGAGGTGTAGTCCGAGTCGGGGAGCCAGAGAGTAGAATGGTCAAAAAACAAAGCCGGGTCAGGGAGAACAGAGAGCAGCAGAATCCAGCAGACAGCAAATAATTCGGAGCACAGACGAGAGGGGTTGTCAGGAATAAGCCGGATCAGGAATCCAGTAGATCAGGAGAGCAAAATAATTCTTCAGGAAGCAAAAACGAAGAATCTGGGAGCAATCCACGCTGAGCTAGCTTGAGAACAATCTTCAAGCAAGTTTGAATTGGGCGCCCCGAAGATTTAAAGGGCATAGCTCCGCTCCCGTGACGTACGTGACAAGCGCCACGCTGCCCGTCGCCATAGCGATGATTGAAACAACATGGAAAGAGCTTTGCGGCGTGCACGCGCCTGTCTCCAGTTGCGGGCGCGTGCAGAAGGGGATAGTCGACGGAGACGAGATCCGATAATGCTGGTAGCCGTTTTGTGAGGCAAGTGACGGGGAAAAGCGGAGCGGACCTTACAGATGCTCACCTCTGATTAAGGGTATAGAGGGGAAAAACATCTTTGTATAAAATAGCTCTATATGCCGAAGACGTTGTCCTCTCCCATACCTCCCCGGAAACCTCAATTCCAGAACTCATTTCTCTGATCAGTAATTTTAGCTCTTACTCGAATTATAAGCTAATCATTCCTAAAACCCAAGCTTTGGTGTTCTCTCGGTCGCCTTCCCAAATGAATGAACTACAGAAGTTCACCAATATCAATTGGAATAATACCGTCCTAAGCTATTTGGGTATTAATATTAAACATGACTTAAGACAAACCGTTCATTATAATTATCAATGCCTTGTGTATGAGTTTAAAGATCTCTTCGCTCGCTGGAAAGGCTTGGAGATGTCTTGGCTGGGGCGGATACAAATCTTTAAATCATATGTTCTCCCCAAAGTGTTGTATTGTATGAGAACAATTCCATTAAAAGTTCCCAAATATTATTTGAAACAACTTAGTCTCTTATTCTCGACATATGTCTGGGAATCTAAGAAACCCTGTATAGCTAAAGCAATATTAAAACAAAGTAGTAAAAAGGGAGGTTTAGAGTTCCCAGACCTTTTTAGGCTAGCTGAAATATCCTTATTTTCCCATTTCTTGTCCTGGCGACATGCGAACGACTCTCCCAACATTTGGTTTCAAATTGAGACCCTAGAGCTGAACGGGTTAAACCCTTATTTTCTGTTCTGGCTGTATGAGTCTGCTTTTGATAAACTGCTTGTCTCTAACCCAATCATTAAAGACATAAGTAAAGCAATGTACAGGATTAAACGTAAATTCGCTAAGTCACAGGGAATCACTTCCCTAGCTCCTTTTGTAATATTCTCCCAACTCATTGAGAATCTTGGTTTGGTGGAGTGGTCCCGTGCTGGTATCCGTAAGGTTGGAGACATCTTTCATGGCTCCCAGATCTCGTCCTTCGAAGAGTTGCAAAGGGCGTTTGCTCTTCCAACACATGAGATCTTTTCCTATTACAGAATTAAAAGCTATATATCTACTATACATATAATGGAACAAACAGATTTGGATATTTTTTTAGAAACGGTAAACAAAACTAAAAATATCACTAAATTACAGAACTTACTAGATACTATTACGGAACCGATCAAATATAAACCTCTTCTTAGTTGGGAGAAAGATCTGAATATTACCATCTCCAGTGACCAATGGACAGATGCGGTGTCCTGTACTAGGAAAGCGGTTACGGGACTGAATTTGGTGGAGCTATTTTTTAAGATTGCTTTTAGGTGGTATTTGATTCCTCGGAAGATGTTTATAATTCATCTGAATAATTCCCATTTATGTTGGCGCAGAGGGTGACCAATTTCATATTTGGTGGGGCTGCAGTTCACTTGACCCTCTGAAGGATATGCTTTCCCACATTTTTCGTGCTATTTATAATAGGAATTATAGTTTGACAACTAAGGCATTTCTTCTTCACATAGATTTAAATCTTTTGACTTTAGGCAACCGCTCCCTTGCCATCCACATTGTCTTGGCCTGTAAGCTGATACTGGCAAGACAATGGAGATCGAGAGATATCCCGTCCAGGGACCAAATAATAACTCAGATTAATTTTCAAATGGATGCCGAGGGCCAGATCGATCCCTCTGGGAAATCATCATCCACATTTAATGAAACCTGGTCACCCTGGATTAGATATCTAACAGAGAACCCTGAGAATACGCAGATTTAGAGACTTTATGACTCTTTATAACACAGAAACTTACACATTTATGCTGCTATGGACCCCCTGTCTCGTGTCTTGTTTGATGGGTATGTTTTTTCTAATATTAATTGCAAATTTAATGATTGAAATCACAGGAATAAAATTGAAAAGGCACAAGGATGATTTGATAACACACGGAAATAATCAAAATCACTATTTAATTATATTACGTGTCCTTATCTCTGAGTGCAAAAAACAAAACAAACAACAGGGACTAAAACAGACCCCTGAGGTACTCCGCTTAATACTCTGGGACAATTTGATGATTATCAATTTATAACAACACTCTTCATTCTATCTTTTAGCCAGTTTTCAATTCAAATCCATACATTCCCACAAACAGGAGAAGCTTCTAAACTCTTATCCAATCAGGAGAGTTGAGAGGTTCTAACCTGATTGACTGAGGTCTCCTTCTCTCAATGCTCTAAATCCAAATCTTTCTATTGGCTCTGGTTGATCTGCCCATTCCGGGACATGTGGTCACCCTGGTTCCCATTCAGGTAGGTGTAAACAAAGCATAATACAAAAACAACTGTTCTTGAACACAATTTGCTCCAATATAGATATCTCAGGGATACAGACTGGCATGCACACCACAAAGTAGCAGCTTTTGCCTATGACTTGCTTTTTGAAGTTACAAACTCCCACACCTCACTCCTGGTTATTTTATAGGAGCTAAATCTAAACTCTAACAATTTTTTTTGGTAAAATTAATTTTACAAAATCAGATATTCTCAATTCCCACCCCACTCCTGGTCATTTTACAAAAATAATTTCTATTTCGCTTGTGTGGCAAAACATTTTAAATTTCTGTGAATTTATTGCAATTTAATAAATAAAATGCTCTTTCCGTCTCTGTGTTTCACAATGGTATAGTCAGTGTCGGGGCTAATGCTCCCTTAAACCCCCCAATAACGACAGACACTTGATGAGGGTAAAATATATAAGGTCACAGCTTTAATAAAATATAACAATAAATTGTCATTGTCTACTGTAACAAAACCCCGCCCATCAATTACACAGACCTGACAATGACACCGCAAAAGTTAATAATATAATCTGTAACAAAATTGTACACATAATACATCACATTAAAACATTAAATAACAATAAACATTTAAAACAATAACAACACACAAATTACATTACTACAAGGCAGGGGCTCAATAACCACATAAACAAACACACATTTAACAAACCAGAACACGCTACTCTAACTACCCTTGCATACTATGCCACAGGCCATCCATTGACACCTCATACTGGATGAGCCCCGCAACCGCTAAGAGAGACCGCTCACTCGAGTCCTACCTCCTTTTCGCCCAGAAAATGTATGAGTGGTCAACAATCCAGGCCATGAGACGTAAAATGAAACAAAAAACCCTCCCGCAAATAGATCTGGAAATGTCTGGGCTCCCACCTCCCGATCTTTTTGATAAGGTCCTTTTTGATAAGGTGATTTGAAAAGAATGCGTACCAAAAAGAGACGGGTCACACCCCGCACCCAACAAACCCTTCTTGAAAACTTGCTGGAATTGAAAACGAGAGAGCGAGCTGCCATCCTCATGCACCAACAAAGACATCTCAGACCGCATAGAGAGAAAAAGCATGACCCAATGCATGGGGCAACACCTATGCCCTGGCAATGCAAACAAACTAATGTCCCTACCTTTGCCATACACATCGGTCTTTGATTTCCGTAACCTCAGCACCAACCTATCCTGATTAACCCGGGTGTCCAGCAGTTGCATCCCCCCAGCAGTACGCTTATTAACACTTACCAACTCACTGACCCTAAATGCCCCAAAGAAAGCCAGGACAAAATCTGTGGAAAAAAAAACTGCCTCATAGGCATTAATACATACAGTTGCCATACTGGACAGCAAATCTTGCAGAAGGGCTACAGACACTGGCCTCCTCTTGTCAGGCACTTTTCGTCCCTTCTTAAAACCCTTTATGGCCTGTGTGACCAGAAAATGTTTCATGCAATCCTGCCAACCTTGGGACTTAAACAAAAAGGCCATAGCGGCCATGGCCTTCTCCAAGACTGAAGGAGAAACGCCCTTTAACATAAAATGAAAAGGCAGTAACAAAAGAGCATTGATCTATCTGCCACCGAATCTCTACTACCCACCAAAATCGAGTGGTATAAAGCACATTGTGGCAAACCTAGCCACTTCTGGACACTTAGGGTGAATATTTTGTTAACTGTTGCTATGCTCGTTTTATTTGTAGTGTGTAGAATTCGTCTGACTATTATATCAGTTATGTATTTTTATGTAAATCTTTATATTTTGCTGTACGGAGAGATAATGTTATTAACAGTACATTCTTGCACAATTATCTCTCCTGTACAGCAAGACATGCTGGGAAACAGCCTTGCAGGCTAAGTTCCCCACATAGTCCTCTGTAGTAAAACCCTTGCAATTGCATACAGGAAACCCCTTGTATGGGGTCTTGCATAAATACTGTGACCGTGGAATAAAATGACAGTTGACAATTGACTCCCAGACTATGTGTCGTCTAGTCCTTGGGGAAGAGGGATTACTATTACGCTGCCTGTGTTTTACCTGCTCTATCCTGACTACCAGCGGAGATACCATGGATTATACTGCTACTTTGTTACACACATCACCACTGGACTGGAAAGTGTTCTGTGGAGTCTTCATTGTTTGGAAATTTAATGGGGCAACTCTAAAGTTTGGTGGATGAGGGATAATGAGTCAGGGCTGTTTTTTAGGGATTGTAATAAGCCCCTTACTTCCAGTGAATGGAATACTTAATGCTTCAGTATACCAAGACATTTTAGACAATGCTATGCCTCCAACTTTGTGGGGACATTTTGGGGAAGGTCCTTTTCTATTCCTAAATGACTGTGCCCCAGTGGACAAAGCAAGGTTCATAATGACATGGTTTGAGTTTGATGTGAAAGAACTGACCTCATCCCCATCGTACACCCTTAGGATGAACTTCAGCAGAGACTGTAAGCCAGGCCTTCTCATCCCACATAAGTACCTGACCTAAAAAATGTGAGCAATACATAGATGTATTGCTAATACTATAGTCACAGTCCTGCCTATGTCACCAAGCCCTCCTTGCAACACAGCATGCAGTACTGCCTGAGACTACGCCCCATCTGCATTCTAAATTCAGCAGAGAGTAGCTGATTCCACAGTCATGGCTAATGACAACATTCTTTGAGCATGAAAACTTCTGTGTACTACCTCTCACTGATGTCACTGGATTTAGAGGCCCCTGTTACATTATTTTCAGTGTAAAACTACAGAAGACTGGTAAAGTAAGAATCATTTCAAGTGTATTAGGAACAAACTATGTGGAACAGGCTGTTTAAGTGAAATCTAGACTGATATGGAAATGTGTATTAGATGTAGGAGGATGGGAAAGTCTATAAATGTAGATACATGACATGTAACAACATAACAGCACACACACTTAGTGTCTTATTTTGTGTTATTTATAAAAAAAACATTAATGGAATTTGGATTTCAAGGATGGATTCTGACTCTGTACTCAATACCATTGGCCAGAATTGTAGGAATGGGAATAACATCCTGGTTTGGGATTCAAAATGTAACTAGACACTGATGTCCCTTGTCTCCTTTACTGTATGCCCTGTCCCTGGATCCATTAGCACAATATATTAGACCAAATTCAAGCATTAAAGGCAAACATACTAATAAGAAAAAATTAGATTATATGCGGACAACATACTGATGACATTGACAGACCCTATAAATTCAATAAAATGACTACTGAAAGAGATCAAGAAGTATGGAGAACTATCTAATTATAAACTAAGTATAAGTAAATACAATTTTCTGGGGCTGGGGGTAGGGGAGGAGACAGAGGGCATAAATAAGAGGAATTTCAGATTTAGATGGTTTAAAGAGAAGATCGATTATTTGGGAATAGAGATAGCAAAAACAATAAAAAAAACCTTAGAGATAAACTATAAGAAATTAAGTTCAATCAGAAAACAATATATGAAGGAATGGGGAACATTAGATCTCTGATGGTGGGGGAGAACGAACACAGTGAAATCATATATTCTACCTAAATGGTTGCATTTGTTTAGGTCAATCCCAATACCCATGAAAAAATAATGGCTATTAGACATACAGAAAATGATGGATACATTTAAGTGGGCAAACAAAAAAACGAGAATAGCGAGAGGCGTGTTAACGAGGAAGGTAAATAAGGGAGGACTGGGATCAATCCATATCCAGAAATATCATGACACACATATGCTATAATATATTAATAAATGGCAGATTGAAGAGAATAAATTAGAACCTTTGTTTGAAATAGAAAGTGATTTGATGTATAGTCTTGAATTACTATTATGGCTGACAACGGAGGGGTATAAAGAAAATAAATCTAAGATAGAACACAATTGTATAGTATCAGAACTGATAGGCTTCTGGAGGAAAAGTAAGAATAAAAGCAAGATCCAAAACCTGATTCCAAGCAATTGCCCTTTAGAGATCTGGAGATAGTAATAAAAGACATAAGAGTTAATGACTGGAAACAAAAAGTGATAGACTATATTGGACATCTGGTAAACTCGGACCAAAGAAAATCATTTCCAGAACTGGTTAGAGAATATCAGTTCTCTATCAGTGCTGATGACCAAGACCAGACAGCAAACTATTATTTTTTGTAGTAGTGTTTTATGTTGTAATCTGATTACTTAATGTAAAAATGAAATAATAACATATCATGTGTAAAGGTCTTGTTCAGGAGATGGATCACCAGTGATGATGATTCTACAGGAACACTCTCTAAGTACTGTAGGTAGCAAGTATTGGTTTTGACCTTAATGACAACAAACCCTTGGTTGAGCCGCCAGCGGTATGTCACCAAGGACTTTGCTGAAACACTTACTACCAAGTACCTAGCAAGAGGAACCAATACGGATAGCACAGGACAACAGGCAAACGGAGTGGAGATATACGGATAACCAGATCATGAGTCGAGGCAGGCAGCGGATATAGAATATTCAGGAACAGCAGGGTCATACATGGAATACATCAGGAACGCAGGGACAAATGTATTAGACAGATACGGAATAGTCAGGAATGAACTGGGTCAGCAAACAGAAGATCAGAATCAATTCAGGAATCAAAACGCTAGTGTAACACACGGGTCCAGGATGGTAAAGATGACCCTGAGCACCTGAGATCTGGAGCTACGTTGCAGGGTGGAGACACAGGACCTGGTGTTGGTTAACTGCAATCGCTTGGAGGTTTAGGACCCCAAGTCTTTGCAGCCACAATCAGGCCCTGTGGAACAGCTGCTGTATCCAGGTCCAAGGGCTTAAGAGGAAACTAACTGAATGATAGCCAAGCAGAGCTAAAACAGAAAAGTGATGGCAGAACTAAAAAATACAGAATGCAGGGCTACAGTAAACATAAGCAAGAAAGCAGAAACCAAACTAAGGATAAATAATACAAGGCACAGTGTTAGGGGACACAAAAGGCACATACAAAGGAACAAACATAAGTACAACCACGTCAAGGTACCCCACATTAGGAAAGTCCCTAATTAATACATAATATTACAAAAGCATAAATACAATCTAAGACACAAAAAAAGGCATTAATCTTAAACACACAGAAAATACATGTAGACTGCTGCAAAGGTGTGCAGGGCAGGACAGGTGTACAGGGCAGGACAGGAATATAAGGCAAGGCAGGAATACAAGGCAAGGCAGGAATACAATGCAAGGCAGGAATAAGTATAACTAATAAGAAAGCAAAGCAAAAAGGATACATAAAAGCCTGGATACAGCCTGGATGAGCCGGTACAAGTGTGCATGGTTACAGCTAGTGAGGAACACAAGGCACTATCACAGGCAAAGGTAACCTTTTCCAATGACCATAACACACCTCTGGTCAATTTGGCAAAGAAGGGGTTAATAATTCATATACTTTCCGTGCTTGT
Organism: Pelodytes ibericus; assembly: GCA_036172795.1. Classification (NCBI taxonomy): domain Eukaryota; kingdom Metazoa; phylum Chordata; class Amphibia; order Anura; family Pelodytidae; genus Pelodytes; species Pelodytes ibericus. The sequence continues at coordinate 21,175,485 of CM069867.1, forward strand.
TGAATTGGCAACAGAGTGATTGACCATGTTGCCGAATTCAGCGCAGCGTCTTCTTTCGGATGTATTTCTGGGGTTTGTGTGCTCTCTGCTCGGAGCACACAAACACCCAAAAACACAAGAGCGGGTGTTTGCCTGATTAGCATTGGCAAAGTGACAAGCCCCTCCTAAAGTCCTACCTTCCAGACCCCAAACTAAACATAGTTACTGTGTTAAACACAAACACATTCCTATTTTGAAAGCGACCCTTCCTTTGCTGGTAACTGCCAATTTGAAGAAATGGAATGCCAGAATATAAAAGTGAATTATATGGTGGTAAGGCACAAAATATTTTTTCCATAACATTCCACTTCTTGCTATTACATTATGAATACTGTCAGGGACTTTACAAGGTGACGTATGGGTTTCAGTGCAGGGATAGAGGATTAAGATAGAGGACTGGAATAAGTACTGGAATAAGGACTGAAGCAGAGACAAAAAGGGGACTCTAGCAAGGGACTACAGAATAGGAAAAGGGTTTTAGTTGGAACTGCAGTATAAACAAAGAGCTTTAGCAGGTGTCACTTACTCAATCTCCACATGTCGCTGCCAAGTGGCCATGTTTTGGAGTCAGCAAGTCACGTGTGACATCTCTAAAGAGACTCCAAATAGATGGATTTGTTTTTGTTTTAGGCTTGATCATCGACTCCGCTTGATCTCACCCTATCTCGACCTTCAACCTGTTTTCCGTCTGTCTTGTCTTCTGTGCTGCTCAGTGTGCTTCAGCAACCCATTCCTGGTTACCTCTAGGTTGTACTTGTGCCACACAAGCCCCTGGCAAAACAGTATCTTGGGCTCAACCTTTGGGTACATATTTGTGACGAGGATCACCACAAAGTACTTCCAACTTCAATGCAAAAGCCCTGTTTTCAATAGAAACATAGAATGTGTCGGCAGATAGGAACCATTCGGTCCATCTAGTCTGCCCAATTTTTTTTTGAATACTTTTGTTAGTCCCCCGTTCCCGGTCTTATAGCTAGGATAGCCTTGTGTCTATCCCACGCATGCTTAAAATCCTTGACTGTGTGTAAGGTAGTGTACGTACCGTGATTCAGCGCAGGGGGGACCCCAGTTGCAGAAGAAGACAATCCTTGCCTGATACCACCACTACCGAGGGCTACAGAGGAGGCAGACTTCAATAGATGGCAGCAGGCACGAAGGTCTAGAGTAGTCGAGGTGTAGTCCGAGTCGGGGAGCCAGAGAGTAGAATGGTCAATAAAACGATAGCCGGGTCAGGGAGAACAGAGAGCAGCAGAATCCAATAGAAAGCCAATTATTCGGGGCACAGACGAGAGAGGTGGTCAGGAGTAAACCAGGTCAGGAGTCCAGTAAATCAGGAGAGCAAAATAATACTTAGGCAGCAAAAACGAAGAAGCTGGGAGCAATCCACGCTGAGCTAGCTTGAGAAATCTTCAAGCAAGTTTGAATTGCGCGCCCAGAAGATTTAAAGGGCATAGCTCCGCCCCTGTGATGTACGTGACGAGCGCCACGCTGCCCGTCGCCATAGCGATGATGAAGACAGCATGGAAAGAGCTTCGCAGCGTGCACGCGCTTGTCTCCAGTTGCGGCCGCGTTCAGAGGGGGATAGTCGACGGTGACGAGATCCGAAAGTGCTGGTAATCATTTTGTGAGGTAAGTGACGGGGACCAGCGGAGCGGACATTACAGTGACCCCCCCCCCCCCATGCGCAGACTTCTGACGCGAATGGGAGCTGGACGAGACAGATACCGATGGAAGATGGAAGGCACGTAAACGGGCAGGGGCATGGATGTTAGACAAAGGTTCCCATGAATGTTCTTCTGGACCATACCCTCGCCAGTGGATAAGATATTCAATGCGCCCTCTGCGCCATCGAGAGTCCAGGACCTTCTGCACGAAATACTCCTCGTTGCCGTCCACCATCACTGGAGCAGGAGGCGTCGGAGTACGGCCAGAAAAGGGGTTTGCAATGTAGGGTTTAAGGAGGGCCACATGGAACACTGGGTGAATGCGAAGTTAAGGAGGGAGTCTCAGACGTACTACAACAGGACCCATGGAGACGAAAGACAGAAGAAATGAACAAGGTGGCTGTAGTGGCTGCCGTGGGAATACCAATGGTCGGAACGAAATGAGCCATCTTAGTACAACGGTCTACGATGACCATGATAGTATCATGTTTCTTGGAAGGGGGTAGGTCCACTATGAAGTCCATGGAAATCTCAGACCATGGTCTGGACGGCACCGAGAGGGGATGTAACAAGCCAGCGGGTCTAGTTCGATTAGTCTTGTTCCTTGCACACACTTCACAAGAACGAACATAAGCAGTGACATCCTTCATCAATGTAGGCCACCAGAAGTGGCGTCTCACTAGTTCTGCAGTTTTTGTGATGCCACCATGCCCTGACAGGAGAGAATCATGACTTAATTGTAAGACTGACACACGAATAGGTCCAGGTACATAGATTTTATCTTGGAATTTGTAGAATCCATCCTGGAACGTGAGAGGAGGATTAGTATGAGGAGGCGGGATAGCCCGGGAGGATGCCTGAATTTTGTTGAGTAGGGTATTCTGAGTCGTTAGAAATACATGAGAGGGTAGAACAGTGTCAGGTGGACCGGACTCGCCGGGTAGCACCTCAACAAGGCGGGATAAGGCATCAGCCTTAGTATTTCGAGTTCCGGGTCGGTAAGTGATGTGGAGGTTAAACCTGGTAAAGAAAAGAGACCATCGAGCTTGTCTGGTACATAGTCGTTTGGCTCTCTTTAGGTACTCAAGATTGCGGTGGTCGGTGTAAATGGTAACAGGATGTCGTGCACCTTCCAATAGATGTCTCCATTCTTCTAATGCGTACTTAATAGCCAATAGTTCTCTGTCTCCAACATCATAATTTGACTCCATTGGTGTAAGACAATGGGAATAAAAAGCCACTGGGTGGAGAAGAGCTTTCTCCCCTTGTCTTTGGGATAACACGGCCCCCACCGCTGTTTCAGAAGCATCTACTTCCAGGAAGAAAGGTGTAGAGGAATCAGGTTGTACTAGTATGGGAGCTGAAGTGAAACGCTGCTTTAGTAGGTCAAAGGCGTCTTGGGCTGCTGAGGTCCACATAAAGGGGATATGGAGTTTAGTTAACATAGTTATAGGAGCAACAATTTGAGAGAAACCCCTGATGAACTTACGATAATAGTTAGCAAACCCTATAAATCTTTGAACGGCTTTTTTGCGGGTAGGTGTGGGCCAGTTCAGAACAGTGTGGACCTTTCTTTGATCCATTTGTATATTTCCTGGGGTAAGAATATATCCCAAAAATTCAATTTTGGAACAATCAAAAGCGCATTTTTCAAGCTTAGCGTATAGTTTATGGGTACGCAACCGGCCCAGCACCTTACGGACGTGAACATGATGGTCCTGGAGGTTCTTGGAAAAAATGAGGAGATCATCCAGGTATACCACAAGGAATATGTCTAAAAAGTCTCGGAAGACATCGTTCAGGAAATGCTGAAAGGCGGCTGGGGCATTGCAGAGTCCGAAGGGCATAACTAAATACTCAAAATGTCCATACCTAGTCCGGAACGCTGTCTTCCACTCATCTCCCTTGCGAATCCGGACTAGGTTGTAGGCTCCACGGAGATCTATCTTAGTGAATACGGTAGCTTCTCTGACCCGGTCAAGCAGTTCCGGAATGAGAGGTAGGGGATATCGATTTTTGATGGTGATATCATTGAGTTCACGGTAATCGATACAGGATCGGAGACCTCCATCCTTTTTCCCGATGAAGAATATTGCAGCTCCAGCAGGGGATGTAGAGGGTCTGATAAATCCCTTTTTGAGATTTTCTGTTATGTACTCCCTTAGGTGTTGTAGTTCCAGTTCAGAGAGAGGGTATATTTTACCAAAGGGGATAGATGAGCCGGGCAACAAATCGATAGGGCAATCGTATGGACGTTCCGGAGGCAGATTGTCAGCCCCCTTCTTGTCAAAGACATCTGAGTAATCTGCATAGGGGGTAGGGATGTTGAGTGGAGTTTCCAAGGACTTGGGATCTGATGACGTCATCAAGGTTGAGGGATGGTTTAGGCAATAGCGTTGACAGAATTCCGAAGAGAATGCGAGAGAGCCTCTTTCCCAATTGATTACAGGGTTGTGTAGACGTAACCAGGGAATACCTAGGATGACGCGGAATAAAGGGGATGTTACCACATCTAATCGGAGAACTTCTGTATGACCTGAACCACTTTGGACTTGAATAGGAAGTGTCTCTGAAGCCACCGGTCCTGAGCTGATGGGGGTACCGTCAATTACTTGTATGTGTAATAGTTTCTCCTTTAGGCGAGTAGGAATTCGAAGGAGTTCAGTGGTAGAATTGTCGATGAAACAACGGCTGGCTCCAGAATCAATGATAGCCCGGACTGTGGCGGAATTATTGGTCCACTGTAGGAACAAAGAAATGGATAAATGAGGAGAACCAGACGACAACACAGGACGAGGGCAAACATCAGACTGGAAATTCTTACCTCCGGAAGGTCGAGGTAGACGAGGGCCGGAACGGATAAGATGTCCTGGTTTGCCGCAGTATAAGCACAAATTATTGAGGCGACGATGTTTTTTCTCCTCTTCCGTAAGTGGCCCTCGGGCAATGCCTAACTGCATGGGTTCTTCAGTAGAACTAGTGGCTGGAAAGGAAGTAGAGGGTTCCGATAAGGAGACAGGGCGCCGGAATGACGAGGTAGCGGATGAGGCACGCTCCAATCTTCTCTCCCTCAGTCTTCTGTCTAATTGAACAACCAGGTGGATGAGATTGTCAAGAGAGAACGGTATTCCTATACGAGCAAGTGGTATCCGTCAAGCCCTGGCGAAATTGGTCCAACAACGCTGGCTCATTCCAATTGCAGTCGATTGCTAGGCTTCTAAACTCAGTGACATACTCCTCTACGGGTCTCTTACCTTGTCGGAGAGACCTGAGGGAGGATTGGGCTGTAGCGGTTCTCAAGGGATCTTCAAAAAGTGAATCCATTTCTTGACAAAAGGCTGTCCATGACTCCAGTGAAGGGTGGTGGGAGTGGAGAAGATGGTGAGCCCACGTCTGTGGTTCACCTTGCAATAAGGAAATTACAGTCCGTACCTTTACATAATCAGAAGCATACGTCCTGGGCTGTAAGGAAAACAGGAGCTGACAGGGGGTCATAAAGGCCCGGTATTTTCTTCTGTCACCATTAAAATGTTCAGGCAGGGGCATCCTGGGTTCCGGAGTAGGGGTCGAGGCTGAGTCCAATGATTGAGTGACCGGTAGGGGTGGTATCGAATCGGCAGAAGGGTACTGACGGTTAGCCTGTAACGCTTGCAATTGACGTTGGAAATGAGAATGTCCAGCCTGTAAGTCTTGCATAGATTGAGTTAGAACCGACAGTTGACGGGATAAGGAAGTTACTGCATCCATAACTTTTGCGGGGTCCACGGAATCGGCTTGAAGATTTTGTAAGGTAGTGTACGTACCGTGATTCAGCGCAGGGGGGACCCCAGTTGCAGAAGAAGACAATCCTTGCCTGATACCACCACTACCGAGGGCTACAGAGGAGGCAGACTTCAATAGATGGCAGCAGGCACGAAGGTCTAGAGTAGTCGAGGTGTAGTCCGAGTCGGGGAGCCAGAGAGTAGAATGGTCAATAAAACGATAGCCGGGTCAGGGAGAACAGAGAGCAGCAGAATCCAATAGAAAGCCAATTATTAGGGGCACAGACGAGAGAGGTGGTCAGGAGTAAACCAGGTCAGGAGTCCAGTAAATCAGGAGAGCAAAATAATACTTAGGCAGCAAAAACGAAGAAGCTGGGAGCAATCCACGCTGAGCTAGCTTGAGAAATCTTCAAGCAAGTTTGAATTGCGCGCCCAGAAGATTTAAAGGGCATAGCTCCGCCCCCGTGACGTACGTGAAGCGCGCCACGCTGCCCGTCGCCATAGCGATGATGAAGACAGCATGGAAAGAGCTTCGCGCCGTGCACGCTCTTGTCTCCAGTTGCAGCCGCGTTCAGAGGGGGATAGTCGACGGTGACGAGATCCGAAAGTGCTGGTAATCGTTTTGTGAGGTAAGTGACGGGGACCAGAGGAGCGGACGTTACACTATGTTTACCTTTACCACTTCTGCTGGAAGGCTATTCCATACATCCATTACCCTCTCAGTAAAGTAATACTTCCTGATATTACTTTTAAATCGTTGCCCCTCTAAATTAAGACTATGTCCTCTAGTTGTGGTAGTTTTTCTTCTTTTAAATATACTCTCTTCCTTTAGGTGTGTTGCAAAAGTTAATGAGCCCATATGACAGCAAAAGTGAGGGAGAAATACAAGCAAACAAAGGTAGGGTGGCCTCTAGAGGAGGAAGGAAGAATATAAGCACAAAAATTAGGACTTTTAAATGCATGAGTCAGGAGGTCAGTGTAGAACCCTGAGAAATACAGTGACGCTATGTTCTTATAGGAGGTGCTCTAAAAATCTGTATTTGCTAATTTGCTCTGTTGCATAAAATGTAAATGTAGCCACAATGCCGGGGGGCGGAGCGATGATGGAGTGGCGTAGGCTGCGTTTTCACAGGGTTTTGCCGGTCTGCCTACCTTGAGGACATGGATCCTAGCTCCACAACATCCTCCGTAATGAAGAATTTACCCCGCTGAGGCTCTGTTGATGTCCCTCTGACAGGCTGAGGAAAGCAACCCCTCTCTCCTCCGGAAAACTCTCACGATAGAGAGACAAGCTCTCTCAGGAATTGCCAGATTATAACGGACGGACGGACCTGAGTAAACGCAGATGCGGGGAGCTGAAAACAAAAGATCCAAGAGAGCTGTGAGAAGCTGTATGAATCAGCCCCTGTTTCCAGTGCTCTCAGTATCATAATACTGCCCTGGTAAGAACTAAAAGTTTTATTTTTTATTTCCTCCTATGAACTATGTAAATAATATACATCAGTGTAAGATAGACACAAATACAGAAGAAAGGGTCTGGAAAATAAAGCCCTGGGGTAAGGAGGAATTAAGAGGAAAGAGAGAAGGGAAGACAAGGGAAATGTATTAAAGGTGTACTGAAGAAACCTTAATGCCGATCTGGTGAGAGACGTAGGGGATACTTAACAGATAACACAGCGGAATCCCTAGATCTACCCCTGGTTCAAATCTGGTGAGAGCCAACAGTAGGGAGAGAGGGTAAACGAAGCTATAAGGGGAAGAATTTTACATCCCTATAAGTCTAACCTAATCCTTGCCTGCAAGGGAAAAGAGGGCTATTGACATAAATCAACAAGATAAAGACTTTACACAACCCCCTATTTCTAAAGCCTGTATATAATAGGGTTAAAATGGCCACAAAAAGGAATGATTCTAAAATTGTTGCAAAGAGAGAAAAAAGACAGGACAAGCAAGAAGGCAAGACTGAAAAGCGCCTCTCAGCTATTTTCTCACCTTGCCTGGATAGAACAGATCCAAGAATTGCCTGCGTACAAGAAGGTCCTGCTGAAGGAGAAAGTGACCTGAGCATCATAGGTGCTAGCTCCCAGGGCCTGAATACAACTGATCTAACCCAGGAGTAACTCAAGAGCATAAAAGAAAAATTCTGTGGCGATAAAAACAGAAATTGTGGGGCTGGGAACAAGAGTGAAACATATTGAAGAAAAAACAGAGGCAATGCTGTGTCAGATCACCTTACGAGATGACCTGCTAAAAGCAATGGAAGACAAATTGGCCAGCCTAGAGATAAAGATGGCAGATATTGAGGATCGCTCACGTCGCAACAATGTAAACTTGAACAATATTTAACATCGATATGGACCACCCTGGGTTTGCAGATTGAACAAAACTGTAACCCGATGGAGCACTTTCATAGAATTAGGAAGGCTCCAAAAAAAGCAGAACACCTACCAAGGGACGTGTTAGTATGTTTTCACTCCTACAGGTTCAAAACCCAGATCATGGAAGGGTTAAGAAAACATTTATTGCAAGGCTCTGAATTTAAGGACATTCAGTTCTTCCCTGATTTATCGCTGCAAACACGCAAGATGCGCAGGGCCTTTTTACAAATATTCTAAGAGGTCATAATATAAGATACGGATGGGGGTACCCCGTAAGAGTTAATCTAACACAAGAAGGAGTTAGAGAGTCCTTTTCAAAGCCTAGTGAGTTATCCGAATGGTTAAAGCACAAGAATCTGACCTAGAATATGTCTTAGAGCGTCCTAGAAGGGGGAGGGGCTAACAAAGAAAGATGTATAATAGGGGTTCAAAGTGGGAATGTAGTAAATACTGAGTAAGAAGGCAGTGTGGATTGATACGTAGGGGTTGGGGAGAGGTGGGGGGAGTAGAGGATGGGGGAATTTGTAGGTTATTTCATTTTTTTTTTGTGTTTTTGAACCATAAGGTAATTTAAGCACAAATCACAAAAGATTATGAAAGAGATGGTTTACTAGAGTTTAAAGGAATGGGCATTTTAAGCATAGGAAATATGTAATAGGTAACAGAATGTCTAAGCTATAAGCATATGTAAACTAATTACCAAACCATCACTTTGGTGTAAAATAGAATCCATGGCCTGACAGAGGTTATGCATTTTAAGGCCTTCTTTTGATTTCCACACCACCACCCCCCTCTCTCTTTTTCTTTGTGATGACAATGAGGCAGGTGGATGCTCTGAGAGGGGCAGAAAAATGCCACCACTAGACTAATACAGCACCTTTTAAGATCAGTTTAAAATTGGTTCTAACAGAGGAGAGGGCTTTTATATTAATTAGTGGAGGACGTGGCACAGGTTTATGCCATCACAAAAGCCCCCTATTAAGATCTAACCCTCTGTTCCTCCTCCAGTGATTTCTGTGGATTGTCTCTTCGGTTCTTGACCTCGGCTTGGATTACTACTATTCTGTTCTCTGGCTTCCTGACCCTTGGCTTGGATTTATGTTTTGCTGCTCTCTGGTTCCCCGATCTCTGGCTTGGACTACTACTGTGCTGCTATCTGGTTTCCTGACCCCTGGCTTGGATTAAAAATATTCTACTTTCTGGTGTCCTTATATCTGGCTTGTCACACGTCACTTCCTATAGTGGCTATTGAGCTTGTGAGCAGGGAGATGCAAACTCTCTAAAACTGGACATACTGCTCACCGGAACCTCGGACTACCAGTTCAGCGATGACATCTCTGCATTCATCTTCCCACTCAGGCTGAAAACACCACATTCCCATACCTCAACAAATCGGAAACACAAAGAAACACAGTGTTTCCCATAAGGGCGGCTACTGTACTGCATATCAAAGTGAACCTGTGGCCCTGCATGAAGGTGTTTAGCAGAAAACTGGGCAGGTTTGACACACAAACACTATGCACAATATCCCGTCATTGCATTGATTGGAATGTTTGTCCTTGTTATATATTGAGCAATTGTAAATTTGTAAATTGTTTGTCTGAAATAACCTTTAATTAAAGATGAGTAACAATAAAAGAAACCATGTAATATTTCGATATTATTTATACATCTTGTTAATTGGCTCTGCTTTGCTCAGTAAATCTTTATTAAAACAAAACAAAACAAATAATATAGGTAATTATAAAACCTTTTCCAACATGCCAGATCTCTCTGCATGAAGGAGGAAGACACAAGAAACTATCTGGAGACAAAGATGGTTCAAGGTATGCTGGGGAGAGATAGTCTATTTGGGTTGCTAGAGTGTCAAAGAGAGGCAGTTTGGCAGGATAGGGTGGCCGAGAGAGGTTTTTTGGGGGTCCCGGGTGGCAGAAAAGGATGTTTAGGGAGGTTAGGGTAGTAGAGAGAGGCGGTTTGGGGGACTAAAGCAGCAGAGAGAAGCAGTATGGGGGTCTAGGGTAGCAGAGAGATGCTGCTTGGGTTGTTAGGTATGGCAGATAGAGGCTGTTGGGGGGGGGGCAAGGATAGCAGAAAGAGGCTGTTTGGGGACACGTTGGGGGATTGGGGTCTGGGTCATTTGATTTTTACCGGGGCTCTCTCCGTCATTGGTTTGTGGTCACTTCACTCAGGTGGCACACTATAGATAGGTGTGTAGGAGATGAGCATCTCCTCTTATCTGAAGGGCTTTGTTCAACACTAGAGTTGAGAGGACACCTGGATGTTCGGGTTCAGCAGGTTAGGAAAAAATGTCCGGGTCCGTGCTCTAACTTGACCCCGAACTTGACCCCGAACCCCATTGAAGTCAATGGGGACACAAATTTTTGGCCACTAAAATGCCTCTAAAAAAGTCATGGAATGGGCTAGAGGGCTGCAAAAGAAAGTAAAATGTGGGTAAGAGTAGGACAAGTGCCCTGCAAGCAAATGTGGATAGGGAAATAACTTATTCAACACCGTTGAATCAAACGACGCATAGGACACCCAGGATAACTCAGCATCGATGTCATCGTTCACCGACTCCCCATATGGGTATGACAGATGCTGAATCAGCCGTAATTTTCCTAGATCCTTTTTTGGGACCACACCCAGTGCTGTATTTACTGTGAGGCATCCTAGGCGGGTTCCTAGGCCGGCAAATTTTGGCTTGCGGCAGCGCCCCCCAGCACTGAAAAAAAAAAAATCCGCCCTGTCAAGAAGTGAATTCTGACAGCCTGCATGACTGGGGTTCTTGGAGGGGCCTGAGGGCCAAACACATCCCTGTGTATATTATAGAATAATATATACACAATCCAATATTTAATACAGAAAGTCCCAAACGTCATCCTCCTTTTGAGCCACCCAGTGCTCTCTAAGTAAACAATGGCTGGCAAAAAAAACTAAAAATATGCAAATTTTGTTTAAGTCTAATATTGTCTCAAGTGAAGACTTTTTTTAAAATAGAAATGCTACAATGAAAGAATAGAAATAAAGTACCTATTTGAGCCCTTTTTGAACTGCATAGCTGCATCACGGGGCAGACATGATGTTTAAAATCCTGTATCAATTCTTCCTTCATCTTAAAGAAAGAAGATCTGACCAAGACTGATAGAGCGGACTCAATAGGTACTCAATATGCAATCTTACAATTAAACAGAACTTCATGTTTCATCTACAGTTGTGGTTTAGTGTGAAACTCCACCACCAGAGATGTTCAAAACAAAGGAAAAATGAATGGGTCAACATAAAAGTCTGATTTATTGTACTCCAAGATAAAACAATTAATAAATAATGATCTTACATGGATGAGGCAGTAACTCCAAGCATTACTGAAGACAGCACAGCACATTTTGCCCCTTGTTTTGACTTCATCAGGTACACCCAGAAATCCCAGAGATTAACTGTCTCTTCCTCACATTAAACTGTGTTGGACTGCTATATTTTATATATTACACTTCATATGGCTTAAATATACCATGAACAATTAAAGGAGATGTGTGAACAAACTGTGCAAAAAAAAAAAAACAATGATATACTTGCTAAAACAACTTGCATTCAGCCCCCTTATTGCCACTCCCAAGTGCTAAAATATACAGATGATATGGGGGTGGGGGTATCGGGAAGGTACAGTAACAAGTTGATCCTTAAAAATATAAATACACAAACACTAATAGTGTGATACAATACAATACAACAATGTGATCTTGAGTGAAAGATAAGTATTGCTCACACAAACGGATAGGATAACAAAGTTTTGAAATTGTAGACTACCCCAGATGGAATTGCATTCTCTTTCTTTCCTATTGGAAAATTGAGACCAGGGAATTGGGGTCACGAATCAGAGGGTGACCAGTGTAATGCAGGACTGCTGGGAGGGGGGGGGGGGGGGCGGACGGCCGGGCATGGTAGACCTGGTCTACAGCACTTTTCTATGCTTGTGTGCTGAAAATGTTCTATATTGTGAGGAGCATGTTGCTTTCTAGTATATCCCCCGCTATTTGCTCCTAGTGCCCTAGTCTCTGACTTTCAGTGACGCTTAATGCCTCGACATCGAAGAGCATAGCTCGCACTCACTGCTTATCTAACCACAGGACAGACTAATAGAGTCCAATGTCTTCAATGGGTTTAACGGCCCATGTGGTTAATAGCTGAGTTGAATAAACATGGATAATTCCAAAGGACATCATTTTTTGAAGCTCAGTCTGCTTTTGTTTTTTTATAGCTGCCTAGTTAGTTCACATTACTGAACAGGCTCAGTGGGAGTTATTCACTGAAAGATGCAAGTGAGTTGAGATTAGATTAACACTTCATCTCACTGACTTCACTATACATTGTTTAAAGGGACATTAAATGTTTTTTTTTCCACTTGTGCTTCTAATATAGAAGCACAAGTGACATGTCCATTGTCCTTAGCATGAGGATGATCTGGCGTGTAATTTTTCCATAGGAAGCAGGCAGCCGCCTGGTCGGCGACCGGCTAGCGCAGAGAGAGACCTTCGTTTTTGCATGGGATCAGCAGGGGGGACCATAACTAGACAAAATCGGCATGCATGTCAATGAATAAAGCAGACTCACATGTCTCTGTGTTATCTACGGCGAATGGGTAGATTTAGGGTTTTGTGGTGCAGCTTATGTTTAAAAAAATCTGTTCTATTAAGATACACGTCAGGTTTACTTTCAAAGACCGGGTCATGTATTGTTGAAACACGACTGGAGCCCTCAGGCCAGGCACACTACTGGAAGCCCTCAGGCAGGGCACACTACTGGAAGCCCTCAGGCAGGGCACACGCCTAGAAGCCCTCAGGCAGGACTTAAAAGGTAAAGCTGCTGCATGACAATGGAATGACAAATCTGGATCCGCCCCACAAAGAAAACACAGCAACACATGGCTGGATATAAAAGTCATAGGAATTATTAAGTAAAAGCAGAAACATATAAAACGTTATTTAGCTAATACAATTTAGCTACTAATATTAATAACAGGTAATAACATTCCTAGGATAAGTTCTAAAGCAAGTACAAATAACAAGTACCATAAAACAGGTGCCACCGTACACAACCTAGCCAACAAAAATGGGGTTCCCAAGGATCTGGCATAGGTGTAATTAGGGCCGGCCTTAGGGGTGTGCGACCTGTGTGAGCGCACAGGGCGCAAAACCCCAGGGGGCGCCCGCCCACCAGCTCAAAAAAAAGAAAAAAAGTTTAAAAAAATAGAAAGCCGGTAGAGGCACTGGATTGGGGAGATCAATAGATCCCCCCTCACTAGCCCTCTGCTTGGCAAGCTGTGCTGGATCCACGGAGTGGGCGGAGCTAACCAGCTAAGAGGTGTAGCTCCGACCACCACCCTGTGAAGCAGATCAGCGTCTGCTTCATGGGGAGCCTCGGGCAGCAAGAGAAAGTGCGGCTCGCGCTCCCCATGCCTGCATTAAGCATGAGGAGCCTGCATTCAGGCATGGGGAGACGAGCTACACCGCTCAGCCGGTTAGCTCCGCTCACTTCCAGGATCCACATTTGAAGGCAAAGGGAGGGGGGGAGAGAGACAGACCAGAGGGAGGGGGGGAGAGAGAGACAGGACAGGGGGAGGGGGGATAGAGAGACAGAACAGGGGGAAGGGGAGAGAGAGACAAAACAGGAGGAGGGGGAGAGAGAAAGATAGAACAGGGGGAGGGCGAGAGAGAGACAGAACAGGAGGAGGGGGAGAGAGAGACAGAACAGGGGGAGGGGGGAGAGAGAAAGACAGAACAGGGGGAGGGGGGAGAGAGAAAGACAGAACAGGGGGAGGGGGGAGAGGGAGACAGAACAGGGGGAGGGGGAGAGAGAGAGACAGAGCAGGGGGAGATAGAGAGACAGAACAGGGGGAGAGAGATAGAGAGAGACAGAACAGGGCCAGAGAGAGACAGAACAGGGGGTAGAGAGGGAGAGAGGCAGAACAGGGGGAGGGGGAGAAACAGAACAGGGGGAGGGGGAGAGAGACAGAACAGAGAGAGAAAAAACAGGTATTCTGGGGAGTTAGAGACAGACATGGCAAGGAAGAGGAAAGGCACACATACAAAGGGGGGTGAAAGAGACGGTGGAAATAAAAGACAGGGGGAAGCCCACACAGGGCGTTGTGACACTTAAGGCCGGTCCTGGGTGTAATCCATCTCTTGGGCTACTGGCATCATTGTATAAGCTCAGAAGGCTGACTTCACTGCAGATAGCTAACACAGCTACTGCTACCCAGGTTGGCCATACCCCAAACGACCTCGAGACATGGACTCCACTAGACCTTTCAAGGTGTGCTGTCGTATCTGACACCAAGACATTAGCAGCAGATCCTTTAAGTCCTGTGATTTGCGAGTTGGGGCCTCCATGGATCAGACTTGTTTGTCCAGCACATCCCACGGATGCTTGACTGGACACATTATCTTGCTGCAAGAGGCCAATGCCATCAGGGACTACCACTTTCATGAAAGGGTGTACCAATACAATAAGGTGGTGGAGGCTGGAAGTGAATGGGACTGCAAGAGAGAGAGAGAGAGATAGAGAGGTATATATATGTACCTCTCTCTCTATATATATATATATCTACAAAGGTGCAGTGTCGTTACTGTAACACACAAATCCAAAAATTAAAGAAGTTCTCATCAGAGACATCAATCAGATGTCTCTGATGAGAAATTAAAAGAATACAGTTTTTTCTACTTTGGCAAAATCCTGTGAGTGCGTCTACGTCTTTCTTTTTTGGATTTGGATATATATATCCCTCCCTCTCTCTCTCTCCCTCTCTCCCTTTCTTTCTTTCTTTCTTTGTTTCCTTCAGTCTTTCTTGCAATGCACAGAGTTGTCCGCTAGATGGCGTTAGCTTTCCACTGCAAATCATTAGATTGCCAGAGAAGATTCCGTAGTTCAAGTTATGTTTTGTACTTTTGCTAACTGTCTATTTGAGGAATTCCTGGATTTTAGAACATAGAGGAGAAGTGTTTAGCCCTGGAGTTAGCAGTAACCGAAAGTCACCCATGGGGAAATTTTGCTCGCTACTGTTTGATATTTACATTGAATTTACACCTAGATATCAAAGCCATACTTTAAAATTGAACCTGTTTTGGACCCAGTCATTCTGTTTGTCGTTTCTTGTATTTCTCTTAGAAACAAAAAAAAAAAACACAACTGTATTAGCTCAGAATGTTGGATCACACAGCAAAACTACACTAACTTCTGTCGACTACAAATCCCATTATGTTGGTTGCTCATAATCCAAATTGTAGTTAACTGTAGATGGGGTTGTAAACAGGCTGGCACTAAAGGATTTATTCCTGAAAAGGGGGAATTGCAGAGAATTAAGGGTATTTCAAACTTGGGGCCAAAGAAGAGAACCAAAAAAAAGGTAATTCGTGGTTATGTATTGTGGCTGTGTAAGCGAACACTACGTTATTAGCTCCTGAATAGCACTTTCAGCGTTCCCTTACTAGAGGGAGTTTCAGGTTGCTCTTAGAGCATTAACTAGGGAGCTGCAGTAGACCTAGGCAGAAGAAATCAGTCTCTGACCTGTGAAGAGCTGGGGAGACTGTGAGCCTGTCAGACAAAGCAACTGTTAAACCTGTAAAGAAAGCAAAGGTATTCTGCAGGTCTTTAGTTTGGTCATTGAACTATTGGGCCCTGCTTAGCTGCCCAGTAGAATATAGAGGGAGCTGATAGTTAGTCTCCAGAGTGGAGTAGGATTTCATTTAGATTTGTTTAAATGTCTTTGTTATGCTTGAATTACGGCCTGCGTACCGAATAAAGCCTGAAACACATTGGTTAGAAATAAAATAAAATTGTGTGTGATTTATGAACCAAGACGCAACCACAATACAAAATGTACGTGGCTATAAAAGGTTAACTCCATTGCAGTCATACACGTAAGTAACGTCTCTGCTCCAAGAGGTGAAAAATTCTCCCATTCAGCTAAACTACAAACTGGTTTGACATTCCCTTGTCAGTTCCCAAAGTGTAAGCCTCTCCAGAGCCCCATCTACAATTAACTACTATTCCCATGATGATCAACCAGTAATGTTGCTGGTTCAACATAATGAGATTGGCAGTCATGAAAGATGAGTATAGAGTTGCTCTGTGATCCACAGCAAATGTTCTGAGCTATTCTAGTTAGCAATAAATGTAAATAAAATAAATAAAACCCTAACTATTATTGACTGCATCTAATTATATTCAGTCCGCCATCTTTCCGTTAGACTGGGGCTGTGAGGCCTACACTACAAACCACTCCCTTTAAATATAGTTAGCCATTAATGTAATGGCTAAACACAATGAATACTGTTAATCACTACTTCCACAGCCATGGTTCTTCCTTATTAACCCATTTTGCGACATTGGATGTACCAGGTATGTCATGGAAAACATGTAACTAAGACAACTGTTTATCTTGCCTATGGTTAGCTGGTGTTTACTATGATGCCTCGTTATTGAGGCATCATGCGATAACATAACATGTTCCC
The DNA here is from genome assembly GCA_036172795.1 of Pelodytes ibericus. NCBI lineage: Eukaryota > Metazoa > Chordata > Amphibia > Anura > Pelodytidae > Pelodytes > Pelodytes ibericus. The sequence goes on from CM069867.1 coordinate 21,191,834, forward strand.
CCTCCCCCCCCCCCCCCCCCCCCGGGTACTGTGATAACTCCACGGAGTGATCATAGGTGTCAATTTGGGTGGCAGCATGCCCCTACAATATGGCATTTCCCTGTAGCCGGCAAGAGCGACGGAAGTGATCAGAAATCACTTCTGTCAAGAGCAACTGCAGTGATAAACTCTTGCTGTTGCTTGACTTTGAGAGAAAAAAAGGACATAACGAACCCTAGATCTAACTTAACCATAGATCGAGGGTTAGAATTAAGGTTGCATTTAGGGTTACAGATGGGTTAAGGTTAGATTTAGTGTTTGGGTTTGGGTGATGATTAGGGTTGGGCTCACAGTAGGAGAAAATGTTTAGGGAAGAAAAAAACGCTACTTTCGGTTACAACAATGACAAGTTGGCTAGTACAATCCGTAAATCATTTACTATCCTGTTCTATGTTCTACATTCACATTAAAAACAATGTTAGGTTAATAGAGTCCCTTTAATACCTATGTATTTAGTGCACAACTCCCAAAGTCCCTGTCTGGCTCTTTGGAAATTGAGGTATACAAAGACAACTACAAAACCTTGAAATTGATCTTCAAGCAAGAGTTTTTGTTTAACATATTTGTTGGTTAAAGTTGGAAGGACAATCTAGGTAAAAAAAAACAACAAGAAAAAAAAACAGATGATTGCAGATAAATACTTGAAAAATTTGCATTAATTATCTAATCCCATTTCCCTAAGACTTACACTTACTTACCCATACCATTTACAGGAGCACTCCAGCTTGACAACTTATACTGACCCTCCCACTCAGTCCAGGGAAGGAGGGAATAAAGCAACATTTTAAAGTGTGTAATCTCCAACAGAGGTGTAAGTTATTCCTTTTGATTAAACTAAAATATATTTTGAACATTGCATCATTGAAAAGGTGAGCTGGAATGTTAGCCCCATAGTTGTCCATTGCTTGATTTGTTGGGCCAGGACCCTAAGAACTGGACTGTCCTGGAAAATCCATGACTGTTGGCAGCTATGCTTTAGTCTGAAAACTTTACTTTTGTCAACTTTTTTTTTTACCTGACAGGTCTTCTTTCTCTTCTGCTTAACACATAACAGAATTTGCCTAATTGCCTTACTACACACTTCCCCATCATTTAATGACTGCGTCTGTTGTCTGTTCTGTATTCTAATCGGTGCAGTCTATGGTTCGTAAAGATGGAATAAACTAAAATATAAATATGTAAACAAAAAAATACGAACACTCCATTACATACCTGTAAACACATTTTGTTTTATAAAAGTAAATTGTCCAAACTCCAAAGCATATAACTTTACCTGCCAATATCAGAATACCACCTCTAATGTAAATCTGCTCTCAATAGCCCTTGTGCCATGTGAGAAACAGTTCTAAATAGTAAATGAGTGAACAGGGCCGCCATCAGAAATTTAATTTAATATGTGACTAAAAGTCGGTGTCCGCATCCACTTGATGTCACATATTAATAGATAAACTATCAAGGGGGGCACCTAATGTGACCAGTGACCTGTAAGAAATCCAGACAGATATAGTCAGTGTCAGAGGATTTAACCCCTGTATTGCTTGACATATATAGGCAGTGTCGGAGGAATAAACGTCTTGGGTGGGTAGACAGATCTAGGCAGTGTCAGAGGAGTTAACCCCTTGGGTTACTAGACAGATCTTGGCAGTGTCAGAGGCGTTAACCCCTTGGGTGGCTAGACAGAGGCAGTGTCAGGGAAGTTACCCCCTTGGGTGGCAAGACAGAGGCAGTGTCAAAGAAGTTAACCCCTTTATCCACACACTCCCTCACACACATATACAGTCAGTCTGTCACTGACACTGACATACACACTGACACACACACTCACTCACACTGACATACACACACTCACTCACACTGACATACACACACACACTCTCACTCACACTGACATACACACACTTTCACTCACACTGACATACACTCACACTCACTCACTCATACTGACATACACACACTCTCACTTACACTGACATACACACTCACACTGACATACACATACTCTCACTCACACTGACATACACACACTCACTCACACTGACATACACACACACTCACTCACTCACTCCTACTGACATACACACATTCTCACTCCTACTGACATACACACACTCTCACTCACACTGACACACACACTCACTCACACTGACATACATACACACTCACACTGACATACACACACTCTCACTCACACTGACACACTCACAATCACTCACTCATACTGACATACACACACTTTCACTCACACTGACATACACACACACTCACTCACTCATACTGACATACACACACTCTCACTCACACTGACACACACACTCACTCACACTGACATACATACACACTCTCAGTCACACTGACATACACACAAACACTCACTCACACTGACATACACACACTCACACACACTGACATGCACACACACTTACTCACACTGACACACACAAACACTCACTCATACTGACATACACACGCACTCATTCACACTGACATACACACACACTCTCACTCACACTGACATACACACACACTCACTCACACTGACATACGCACGCTCTCACTCACACTGACATACACACACACTCACTCATATTGACATACACTCACTCACACTGACATACACACGCTCTCACTCACACTGACATACACACACACTCACTCATATTGACATACACTCACTCACACTGACATACACACACAAACACACACACACACACACACACTCACTCACACTGACATACATACACACTCTCACTTACACTGACATACACACAAACACTCACTCACACTGCCATACACACACTTACTCACACTGACATACACACACACACACACTCACTCACACTGACATACACACACACACACACTCACTCACACTGACATACACACACACACTGTCTAACTGTATAACTTACCTCTCTGCATCTCTGTGTTTTGAGCTCCTTGTGGGAAGGAGGTCTCAGCCAATCACAGGAGTCTTCTGAACTCTCAGCCAATCAGAAGAGTTGAGAGGCCTAACCTGATTGGCTGAGACCTCTTTCTATCAAGTTCCAGAAAAAAAAGAAAGAAAATGTAAGCTGCACTGAGCAGCAATTAGTGGGCTCTGGGCAGATGCCCCGTTTTTTGTATTGCCCGTCATCCCCTGATGGCGGCCCTGCGAGTGAACATATTTAAGAATTAATAGAATGTGTATTGCTTCTAGGACACTTTGTTGTGGCTGTTTCACCGCTGAGAGTTCAGCGCGGCAGTTTCAGAGGTGTCAGTGGTGAAACGCAATGTAGCCACTTCACCGCAGCAATGTTATCGTTGACAGTTCAGTGCATACAATCAGGGTAACCCCCCTAATAAATAAAACCCTGCCAATAAATTAAATCCCCCTAAAAGTTAACTCTCCCCGAGCCCTAATACTAACCTCCCTGAACCCTAATACTAATACCTCTAACACTAACCCCTTTAATAATAATACCCCTAATTCTAACACCAACTAGGCCCTAATACTACGCCCTAATTCTAACACTAAGCCCTAATACTAATAATACTTACATTGTATGCGATCCCCCAGTGAACTGTCCCACGATGAACTCTCTGTGTTGAACTGACCATCACGCCAGGGGTCGCGTGAAGCGGCTGCATTGCAGCAGCAGCAGCAAAAAAAAAGTGTCCCCCCCCCCCCTCATACTTTCATTGTAGTACAGCTAAAGGCAAAAGTCTTTGCATGAATGATCGGTACAGACACTGAATGGTGAATGGTGCTAGGTGATGGTATATTTGGTTTGGGTTGTAAAAGATACAGATAAGTAGTGTATCTAACAGGGGTTCAATAAGCACTGTCGCAGCCATGAATATTTTGGGTTGAATTTGATGACCGTGGGCCTATTTTCACCCTAAATGACATAAGGGGGAATGTGATATAGGATGCCCACCTCACCATTTTATTCAGGGACGCATGATAGATTAATATATCACAGGGTTGTAAATAAATAAAATTAAAATTAGTCTGCCGTCTTCTTTTTATCTTGTGCAGTCCTGGAGCTTGCATGTTTCACGAGCAACCCTGAATAAAACGCTCATGGGGTCACCCTCGCGTCAATTCCTCCACCCACAGGCGGTAGGAGATTTTTTAGCGCCATTTTAGGCGCTCTTCTGCACCTTTTTTTTTTTTTTAGTAAATGGGATGAACTGGTGCAAAGAGACATTTGGAACCAGCACAGCCATGTTTGTACTTTGCCCAGTAAACCTCCATTTTAGAGGAGTACCGCATGTCTCTGCAGTCTGGATTCTGTAAGTGGCAACTGATAGTGGGACACAAACAAAGGACTAAATTGTATTACTGAATTGGCAAAGTGTTTGCTTTCTGAACCATGCAAATTTTCAGCTCCACTCCCACTTGATACGGGATTCTGTTAATCCACAAATCAATATTAATATCTTTCCTGCATGTAGAGGCAAACAAACATATATCACTGTACAAACATTGTGTCCTGCAACGTAAAATGCTTTCAGCCACATTAATGTTCCCTTATGATCAGGTAACTTTCAACTTCCTCCTGATCTACTGCAGATCTCTGTGTGCAAATGTTGCTCACAAAAATTGTCCATTTTGTCCACTGAGCCACAAACAACGAGATTTTTTTAAATCGAAGGAATTTACCCTAGGGTTATTATCTACAATCAGGTTTATGGTATCTGAGAAATCCCATTTAAGGGATCTGTTCAAGAAAAAGAAAAAAGAAAAAATCACTTTTAGCGATCATCCTTGTTTAAATTCCTGATGCGGGAAAACCCCAGGTTAGAAAGATCAATTTGAGCAGTCGGTGCACCTCTCCATGTGCCGAGAAAGTAGATGAAATAGGCAGACTTGATAGTAAAATCTTCAAAGTTTAATGGCAAAAATCAGAAAACAAGCGCAGTCTCACGCGTTTCGCCCGTGAGGCTTAATCATAGTCTATGATTACGCATCACGGGTGAAACGCGTGAGACTGCGCTTGTTTTCTGAGTTTTCAATAGTGGAATTACTGCCTGGTTTTAAACCTAAAACAATACAATAATTAAGAGAAGAGCACCAAATGCCCAACACTGAATTATTTCATTATATATGAATAAGACATTATGTTACAAATTTTATCACACACCATGGACCATGGAGTTTACTTTTTTTTTTAATACAAATTGATGGCTTAGAGGCAGTAGCCACAACTGTTGTCAAGACACTAAACCCATATCATAGACACTCTATTCACTAGTGGCCCACGTTATAAGGAGCACTGGAAACACATCCTCGCTATGCCAATCTCTTATTACCATAATTGGTTAACTTAATGTACTCCTTAACTACTTGTATTTTGGTTAGATAACTTGAGTTGAGCGAGTTGGGGGGGTTCGACCTAATGTCCCGGTCCCCACCCATTGCCGGCGGGTGGTGACCCTATAATAATAATGGTGGGGGGACCTAATGTCCCCCCCAGGTCCCCACCCATTGCCGGTGGGTGGGGACCCTATAATAATAATGGTGGGGGGACCTAATGTCCCCCCCAGGTCCCCACCCATTGACTGCAGGTGGGGACCCTATAACAATAAGGGTGGGGGGGACCTTATGTCTCCCCTAGGTCCCCACCCAATGCCGGCGAGTGGGGACCACAAATAAAGTGACTAGGGGTGCCCAGCCCCTAGTTACTTGCCCCCCGCAATAAAAAAAATGCCTATCTACCACCCTCACCCTAATAATAGTGAGGGGGGTGGGCAATAAACTACCATTTGAGGTCTTCTTTTTTCTTTCTTCTTTTCTTTAGCCCCCCAAAAAGGCCAAATAAAAAAACATAATTTCAACTGTTAAAAAAAAAAACAGTGCAAAAAAAAAAAAAATCCACTGGTGAAAAAAAAATATTCCATCTTCGCCCATGGAGGGCCCCATGCAGACTGAGCTCTGCAGGGCGGGGGATACATTGACTATAGAGCATATTCACACCTATAGAGCATATTCACACCTCAGTGTTGCAGGTTCAATTCTTTGTTGGTTTTTCTCATCCATTCATGATGCCAGGCTGGTAAAATGAGAATATTTATTATCTTTACTAAATGAATAATAACATTCATTTTTTCTATAGAGGGGCAAAGATTTAAAAGTAATATCAGGAAGTATTACCTTACTGAGAGGGTAGTGGGTGCATGGAATAGCCTTTCAGCAGAAGTGGTAGAGGTAAACACAGTCAAGGATTTGAAGCATGCGTGGGATAGGCATCTTTTCCCATATTCTGGATGGTAACAGGTCCTGGAGCCTGACACTAACACACCGTATAGATCATTTTTCATTATTTTTTATTCTCTGCATTTGCAGTAAAAACAATGTTTAGGTGATAAAATCCCTTTTAAGCTCAACATTTATAATTACCATCTTTCACGTGTCATAGAATGGTATACTGAGTGTTTTCTATTGTTTACACAGTTTAAAGCACAATTCATCCTGGTTTTAAACTTTTTTTTCAGTGTGACGTTGTGTGTGTGTATGTGTGTGTGTGTGTGTGTGTGTGTGTGTGTGTGTGTGTGTGTGTGTGTGTGTGTGTGTATGAAGCCTCTTGTTTCCACTAATGAAAAATAACTAAATACATAAAAGTTGGAAGTGATTATTTATTATTGGGGACATTTTTTTTTAGCTATATTATAAAACAGGTGAGACTTGCTTAAAACCTCAGTTAGAAGCACAAGTGAAATATAAAGTGTAGTGTTCCTTTAAAGCTGCTGTGGTGACAGAGCTGTGCTGTCAGCTTGCTTTTGTCACTAGTCACTGCAAGGCTTAATACAGGAAGTATGGGACAAACCGAAATCAGGAAGTAGTGTACACTCAGTGATACTATGTTGTCTCTGGCTGGCTGCTACAGGTGCCTCTCTGAGTCGGCTGACACCAAGTCTTGCTACTTTGTAACGTATGCACTCCCCGCATTCAAATTCTGATTGAGTTCAATACTCTTTTACGGCACGAAAAAAAAACTAGTTTACAAACCCGGCATGGACCTTTCAACCTGGGGGGAAAAAAATGAAACACCGAGAAACCTGATGATGTCATTTAAAAGATGAAAAATTAACCGTGAAGGTCCATTTAGCTGAAATCAAATCCTTCGGGCACAGTTAAGGATGGCGTGCAAGGGTACGTATTTAACTTTTAAAATCTTACTTTTAAAATGAAAATAATCGAGCAAGACTTTTCATTCCGAAATAGTTCCTCTTTTTTTCCCCCCTCGCACAATAAGTGAAAGGCTGAAGAATGAAATGCTTAAGCTTGTTTACAGATCAAATGTTTAATATGTACCTTCTTTTTTATGGTTTCCAGAACTATATTAATATGTTGTACTCCTGTTCTAAAACAAAACAAAAAATATTATTTAAAGCCAATTAAATGATGGAATTATACACTTTGTGGTCTGAACTTGCAGACAATGTTTCATTTGTTTGTATCATTCGGTAATATCATACTTTATTGTCACAAGTTTATATATTACACTGTGACAGTCTTCATGTCTGGATCGGAGAAAGCGACTATTTCCTGTTTTGTGTTCTGTCTATTTTTTGGGTGGTGGGTTTTCTTTGTTATTTTCTTTGAGCTAACAACATGTTGTTGTTTTTTTCACCTCAGAAATGGGGAGATAAGGCAAAAAAAAAACGAGAAAAAAAGAAAAAGGAAAGAAAGAAAAACAAAAATGGAATTATTTCCACCCTACATCTATGAAATACTTTGCATGGGAAAACTGCAAATTTATCATATTATTTATTTATGGATAAATGGCTTTATCCAGAAGAAATACCCCAGGGTCAACAAACCATTAAATCATTCAAAGTATAATGTTAAATAAACTAGACAGAAATTGGAGTGAGAAATTAAGTTTGTTTGAGTATAGATAAGTTAAAAGTTTTTTTTTTATTATATCGAGAAGGTGAACTGACAAATATATATAAAATATATATAGAATTCCGGTATTAAGGAGACTGTACTACCTACATATTAATTTTACTGGGAATGTAGCTAATCCAAAATTCTTGAAGTAATCTATACATTGTGTTAGCAAATCAAAAACAAATGCCTAAATTTGGAGAAAAAAAAATGTGTTTTAGATTTGTCTGGAGTCTCCTTTTTATGACATCACCTTGTGGCTTCACATGCAAATGAACAGATTTTCTATGATGAAGGTAATGTCACAAACAGAAGACACATTCAAAACACATTTTTTCACCTAATTTAGGCATTTGCTTACAATTTTGCTAACATAATGTGTAGATCATTTTCAATAATTTTTCATTCTCTAAATTCACAATTTTTAGGTGATACAGTCCCTTTAAGGTTTTGCTATAAGCCAAAAATATTTAATGTTTTGTTACATGTTCTTAAGCAATTCTTAATCCCACTTTTTTGCTAATGATTTCTTGCTCTGAAAGGAACAGTCTAGTCCCCAAAAAACTTGCACTTTGGTGGAGGATGAAGATTACTTGTATAGTGCACAGGCTTTTTTCCAGTGTGATTTGATGCCAGCATTCTGCATAAATCACATTTTTAATATTTGACTGAGGAGCGAGTGCGGAGTTGACAGAGAGCCAAGTGTTACTCACAGAGCTGATGCTGCCCGCAGCTCCTCAAGGTAAAAAATGGAGGTGGGGAGGGCGATGAATGGAAGGGAAACGGACAGGAGGCATGGGGGGAGAGGAGAGAGACATACAGACGAAGGGAGAGGAGAGGAAAAGACAAACATGGGAGAGAGACAAATGAGACATGGGAAGAGGTGTCAAAAGGGGGGGGATAGACATGGATGGCATGGGGGAGAAAGACAAACATTAATTGACTTTAAAACTGATCTTCATCAAAATACATATAACTTGTATTGCCGGCACACCAAAGGACTTCAAAGTTTAAAGATCTTGACTCAATGTATTAACATTTAGAGAAAGTATAAGGTTGCAGTTAAGTCACATTCCTAATTATGTAATGCTTACTGCTGTTGAAATATAACTCTGCTTTGTTGTAATGGATACAGAGGCAAAAGGTGATCATTGTTAAGCTTATTTAGCATTTCTGTGGGGAAAAAAAAACAATCCTTGTGGCTTGTCTGGTGTGTGTCGATTAGTTTTTAATTAATCTCTCTGATACTACTTGTTGTAAATGGGCTCCATCATCGAAACAATTTTTTTTATACTGTAATTGTAGAGAAAAAAAAACCCTCATCAAATATGATCTGGATATTGTGTTATCATAATTGCAAGAAAATACATAAGTTAAGAGGAAAAACACGTCTTAAATGTGGTGTCTCCCGATTATGACATCACCTTGTGGCTTGATATGCAAATTACACATTTTCAATGGAAAGTAGCACATTTGTAAATCAACCCACAGGTGATGTCATTAACAGGAGACACCGCAGATACATTTGTCTTCTAATTAAGGCATTTGCATACAAACCTGCTAACGCACATCTTTCCAGGCTGCCGCCTCTCTCTGGAACTTACTTCTGTAGCAGGTTCAGCTCTCTTCCTCATTCTCAGTCTTCAAAAAGTACCAAAAAACTCACCTCTTCAAAGGAGCTTGTAACTCTTCCATCTAGAACCCCTATTAAGTTACCTTTGGCCAGATCCACCTAAATGCTACTCTAATGCTCCAATACTACTGCCACCACCTCATGTGTCACCAATTAGCCACCCTTTTCCCCAAATAATACCGTACTGCTGTTTCCATAGACTTAACGTTGCCCTCAGATCAATTTTTTTTTTACCAGCCTGTCAATCTGTCTCTGTTTGTCTATTGTTGTCTGTACTTCCCTTTCATGCTACATTCCAAGCTCTGCATACATGATTTTAGCTATAAACATAAATACATGTTAAAATAATGTAGACAGGATAGCACGAAGCTAAGGCTCTGGAGATATTGCACACAGGAAGGAATGACAGGAGAATACACACATTTGGTTATTGCCAGTGTAAAGAGGCTACAGACACAATTTGGGGGTATTAAATAGATAATACTAGCACAGATTTGGGAATCAGTATAGGTCAGGGTTGACCACATTTATTATTTACAGATTGTTACTACATGAGCATTGACTAAAGTAATTAATTCCAATTCTAAAGTGCCGTGAGTGCGTACTTTTTTCAACCATTTTGGACTTGTATATGTTTTGAGCTGCATGACACCCGGGCTATGTTCTTTTTCTTGTTTTTTGAAAATCTGAGTGCATCTCTTTTGGACTTTGTATAGTTATATACATATATACATGTGTGTGTGTGTATGTCTATATATATACACATTCATACACAGTCACACTTACCACACACCCACATACACATTTATCCATTTATAAATCACACACCTTACACACACGCACTTACCACACACATACACACTTAAAACACACCCACATTCACATACACACACACACACATACATACACTTACCCCACATACACATTTATACACACACTGCCACACACTCACATGCGTACACTTACCCCCCCCCCCCCACACACACATACACATTTATACACACACACTAACATACATACTTACCCCACACATACACATTTATGCACACACACACTCATATACATACACTTACCCCTCACACACACACTCACATACATACACTTACCCCACACACATGCACATTTATACACACACACTCACACACATACACTTAAACCACACACACACATACACATTTATACACACAAACTCACATATATACACTTACCCCTCACACACACATGCATTTATACACACACACCCACCCCCCACACACTCACATTCATACACTTACCCCACACATACACACATACATATTTATACACACACACTAATACATACACTTACCCCCCCACACACACACACACACACACACACATACACATTTATACACACACACTCACATATATACACTTTTCCCACACATACACACATACATATTTATACACACACACTAATACATACACTTACCCCCCCCCCCCCCCACACACACACACACACACATACACATTTATACACACACACTCACATATATACACTTTTCCCACACATACACACATACATATTTATACACACACACTAATACATACACTTACCCCCCCCCCCCCCCACACACACACACACATACACATTTATACACACACACTCACATATATACACTTAACCCACACACACACATACACATACACATTTATACTCACACACATACACTTACCCCACACACACTTACCAAACAGTGTTTTGGTTTTGTTTTAAATGGGACTGTGGGCTCCTTGATCCCTGAGGCTGTGGCTCTGTGATTTTCATGCTGTTAGTGCGCTTCTTCCCACCCTCTGAACCTTGCGTGTCCTCGTGTGCAGGGTAGAGAAATTAAAAAGAAGAGGACAGAACCCTGTGGTTCTCCACTTATCTCATCTGTCCAATTTGAGAACTTCCCATTCACCACCACCCTGTGCATTCAACCAGTTTCAACCAATTGCCAGTCAATAAACAAACCTTTGGCCCTAAGCCCATTTCAGTCAATTTGTACAATAACCTTTTCTGAGGAACTGTATCAAATGCCTTAGCAAAGTCTAAATACTAGACATGTGCAAAACTAAAATTTTCGTTTCGTTTTCGTCCATTCGGACGAAAATGTTATTTATTTCGTCTAAAACGAATTTCGTTCATTAGTGCATTCGTTTCAGACGAAATTCGTTCATTATTTTCGTTTTGTTTTGTTTTATTCGTTCGTTTTATAGAATACAATGTAATACTATTGGCTTTCTATAAACCGAACGAGAGCCCCATTCATAAGAAATTCTTATGAATGGGGCTCTCGTTCGGTTCATAGAAAGGCAATAGTATTACTTGTATTCTATAAGCCGAAAGTCTTATGGAATACATGTAATCCTATTGCTATTCTATAAACCGAACGACTTTCGGTTTATAGAATAGCCATAGGTTTACATGTATTACATAAGCCGAAAGTCTATAAACCGAAAGTCGTTCGGTTTATAGGCTGTCGGCATTTAACTAATAAGAGACAGAGTCTCCATTCATAAAATTATGAATGGAGACTTTGTCTCCGTGTAGTAAAATGGCGACAGCCTATAAACCGAACGTTCGGTTTATAGGCTGTCGGCTTATGTAATACATGTAATCCTATGGCTATTCTATAAACCGAAAGTTCGGTTTATAGAATAGCAATAGGAATACATGTATTCCATAAGCCGACAGCCTATAAACCGAACGTTCGGTTTATAGGCTGTGGGCATTTTACTACACGGAGACAAAGTCTCCATTCATAATTTTATGAATGGAGACTCTGTCTCCGTATAGTTAAATGCCGGCTTTTAACTATATGGAGACAAAGTCTCCATTCATAATTTTATGAATGGAGACTCTGTCTCCGTATAGTTAAATGCCGGTGTTCTGACAAATTTCTGGAGCAAATTCTCCTGCGCAATCGCAGGAGAATTTGCTCACTGCGCATGCGCATAAAGTTACAGCTGATAACTCAGCTGTAACTTTGTGACCACCGCGCATGCGCCAGCTGCGCAACCCACCTCCCGCCCCCCCTCATCTTGATGGGATTTGGGATCCTCCTGCTGTATTATTGATGCAGCAGGAGGATCACAAATCCCATCAAGATGAGGCAGCCCTCACCAGGATGCTTGCCCCCTTATGTCCCGACGCCCCGTGTTACTTACCACCTTAAGAACACAACAACGGACGTGCGCATTCGCTGTGGTCGATGATCTGGTAAGAAGGGGTGTGCGGGGGTGTGAGGGGGGCGGGAGGTGGGTTGCGCAGCTGGCGCATGCGCGGTGGTCACAAAGTTACAGCTGAGTTATCAGCTGTAACTTTATGCGCATGCGCAGTGAGCAAATTCTCCTGCGATTGCGCAGGAGAATTTGCTCCAGAAATTTGTCAGAACACCGGCTTTTAACTATACGGAGACAAAGTCTCCATTTATAATTTTATGAATGGAGACTCTGTCTCCGTATAGTTAAATGCCCACAGCCTATAAACCGAATGTTCGGTTTATAGGATGTCGGCTTTTAACTATACGTTTGTCTCCATTCATAAATTTATGAATGGAGACTCTGTCTCCGTATAGTTAAATGCTATTGTATTCTATAAACCGACTCTATTTCGGCTTATAGAATGCAATAGTACTACGAATGGACGAATGAACGAATGATTTTCGTTTATTAACCATTCGTTCATTCGGCTTTAGTTAGCTTAGAATAATGCATTCGTCCGAAAACGAATGCACATGTCTAGTATATATTCACATGTAAATTGTTAAATAATTAATAAAAAATTATGATATAAAAAAAATCTTGTTTTTATTTCCTTTTATGTGACAATGCTGCCTCTCTCTTTCCCTTGCCCCCAGATTTGTCGCTCTCCCCCCCTTACTGTTGTCTCTCTCTCACCCTCCCTTTGGCTCCCCCCTCGCTCCCCTTGTGTCTGTCTCTTCCCCCCTTCCCTCCCCCTGTTTCTCTCAGCCCCCCTCCCCTTATTTCTGTCTCTTCCCCCCTTCCCTCACCTTGTTTCTCTCTGCCCCCCCCCCTTGTTATTCTGTCCCCCCCCTCACCTGTTTCTTGCTCCCTGGTGGCTAGTGGGGGCAGCCGGGGGATGTATGCACTATACATAATAGACGGAAGTGTCGGGCAGCATGGAGGTTGTCTGCACGATTCGTGCAGACATCCCCCAGCTGCCCAATTCTCCCTGGTGGCTAGCGAGGCAGCGGAGGATGTCTGCGCGATGAGCGAGACCTCCCCTGCTGCGGCCCGGAACGACCGCCAGGACTTTTATGAGGAAGCCGGAAGTACCCAGCTTCATCATAGAAGTCCCGGCGGTCATGCCGGGCGGCAGCAGGAGAGGTCTCGCTCATCGCGCAGACATCCTCCGCTGCCTCGCTAGCCACCAGGGAGAATCGGGCAGCTGGGGGATGTCTGCACGAATCGTGCAGACAACCTCCATGCTGCCCAACACTTCTGTCTATTATGTATAGTGCATACATCCCCCGGCTGCCCCCACTAGCCACCAGGGAGCAAGAAACAGGTGAGGGGGGGACAGAATAACAAGGGGGGGGGGGGCAGAGAGAAACAAGGGGAGGGAAGGGGGGAAGAGACAGACACAAGGGGAGCGAGGGGGGGCCAAAGGGAGGGTGAGAGAGAGACAACACTAAGGGGGGGAGAGCGACAAATCTGGGGGGCAAGGGAAAGAGAGAGGCAGCATTGTCACATAAAAGGAAATAAAAACAAGATTTTTTTTTATATCATAATTTTTTATTAAAAAAGCAATTTACAGGTGAATATATACTAGACATGTGCATTCGTTTTCGGACGAATGCATTTTCGTCCGAAAATAGCATTTTCGTCCATTCGCCCTAAAAACAAAGAACGAAAATGCTAAGCTAACGAAAGCCGAATGAACGAATGGTTAATAAACGAAAATCATTCGTTCATTCGTCCATTCGTAGTACTATTGCATTCTATAAGCCGAAATAGAGTCGGTTTATAGAATACAATAGCATTTAACTATACGGAGACAGAGTCTCCATTCATAAAATTATGAATGGAGACTTTGTCTCCGTATAGTTAAATGCCCACAGCCTATAAACCGAACATTCGGTTTATAGGCTGTGGGCATTTAACTATACGGAGACAGAGTCTCCATTCATAAAATTATAAATGGAGACTTTGTCTCCGTATAGTTAAAAGCCGGCATTTAACTATACGGAGACAGAGTCTCCATTCATAAAATTATGAATGGAGACTTTGTATCCGTGTAGTAAAATGCCCACAGCCTATAAACCGAACGTTCGGTTTATAGGCTGTCGGCTTATGGAATACATGTATTCCTATTGCTATTCTATAAACCGAACTTTCGGTTTATAGAATAGCCATAGGATTACATGTATTACATAAGCCGAAAGTCTATAAACCGATCGTTCGGTTTATAGGCTTTCGGCATTTTACTACACGGAGACAAAGTCTCCATTCATAATTTTATGAATGGAGACTCTGTCTCTGTATAGTTAAATGCCGAAAGCCTATAAACCGAACGACTTTCGGTTTATAGACTTTCGGCTTATGTACTACATGTAATCCTATGTGGTGGTTTGTACTGATTTCCTGCTTCAAATTGCTAAGGAATTTGAATTGAATACTTAGATGTTTGTCATTGTTTGGTTCTAATTAGCATAGGCTCACTCAGGTGTTAAAACCTTCCTTGGTGCTTGTAGGTGTGTGCTGTGGGTGTATATAAGGCATAGTAGAAATTAGCTTGGCTAATTTAATAGCTTGGCTGCTCTTCTAAGAGCTGCTTTTCAAAGAGTATATTTAAGAGATATTCTGGAGACAGACTTGATTTTTGAACTTGCTGAGATCTTCTTTTCTACTGATACAAGTAAGATTCATTTAGTCAAGTTATTGTGTGGTGGTTTGTACTGATTTCCTGCTTCAAATTGCTAAGGAATTTGAATTGAATACTTAGATGTTTGTCATTGTTTGGTTCTAATTAGCATAGGCTCACTCAGGTGTTAAAACCTTCCTTGGTGCTTGTAGGTGTGTGCTGTGGGTGTATATAAGGCATAGTAGAAATTAGCTTGGCTAATTTAATAGCTTGGCTGCTCTTCTAAGAGCTGCTTTTCAAAGAGTATATTTAAGAGATATTCTGGAGACAGACTTGATTTTTGAACTTGCTGAGATCTTCTTTTCTACTGATACAAGTAAGATTCATTTAGTCAAGTTATTGTGTGGTGGTTTGTACTGATTTCCTGCTTCAAATTGCTAAGGAATTTGAATTGAATACTTAGATGTTTGTCATTGTTTGGTTCTAATTAGCATAGGCTCACTCAGGTGTTAAAACCTTCCTTGGTGCTTGTAGGTGTGTGCTGTGGGTGTATATAAGGCATAGTAGAAATTAGCTTGGCTAATTTAATAGCTTGGCTGCTCTTCTAAGAGCTGCTTTTCAAAGAGTATATTTAAGAGATATTCTGGAGACAGACTTGATTTTATAACTTGCTGAGATCTTCTTTTCTACTGATACAAGTAAGATTCATTTAGTCAAGTTATTGTGTGGTGGTTTGTACTGATTTCCTGCTTCAAATTGCTAAGGAATTTGAATTGAATACTTAGATGTTTGTCATTGTTTGGTTCTAATTAGCATAGGCTCACTCAGGTGTTAAAACCTTCCTTGGTGCTTGTAGGTGTGTGCTGTGGGTGTATATAAGGCATAGTAGAAATTAGCTTGGCTAATTTAATAGCTTGGCTGCTCTTCTAAGAGCTGCTTTTCAAAGAGTATATTTAAGAGATATTCTGGAGACAGACTTGATTTTATAACTTGCTGAGATCTTCTTTTCTACTGATACAAGTAAGATTCATTTAGTCAAGTTATTGTGTGGTGGTTTGTACTGATTTCCTGCTTCAAATTGCTAAGGAATTTGAATTGAATACTTAGATGTTTGTCATTGTTTGGTTCTAATTAGCATAGGCTCACTCAGGTGTTAAAACCTTCCTTGGTGCTTGTAGGTGTGTGCTGTGGGTGTATATAAGGCATAGTAGAAATTAGCTTGGCTAATTTAATAGCTTGGCTGCTCTTCTAAGAGCTGCTTTTCAAAGAGTATATTTAAGAGATATTCTGGAGACAGACTTGATTTTATAACTTGCTGAGATCTTCTTTTCTACTGATACAAGTAAGATTCATTTAGTCAAGTTATTGTGTGGTGGTTTGTACTGATTTCCTGCTTCAAATTGCTAAGGAATTTGAATTGAATACTTAGATGTTTGTCATTGTTTGGTTCTAATTAGCATAGGCTCACTCAGGTGTTAAAACCTTCCTTGGTGCTTGTAGGTGTGTGCTGTGGGTGTATATAAGGCATAGTAGAAATTAGCTTGGCTAATTTAATAGCTTGGCTGCTCTTCTAAGAGCTGCTTTTCAAAGAGTATATTTAAGAGATATTCTGGAGACAGACTTGATTTTATAACTTGCTGAGATCTTCTTTTCTACTGATACAAGTAAGATTCATTTAGTCAAGTTATTGTGTGGTGGTTTGTACTGATTTCCTGCTTCAAATTGCTAAGGAATTTGAATTGAATACTTAGATGTTTGTCATTGTTTGGTTCTAATTAGCATAGGCTCACTCAGGTGTTAAAACCTTCCTTGGTGCTTGTAGGTGTGTGCTGTGGGTGTATATAAGGCATAGTAGAAATTAGCTTGGCTAATTTAATAGCTTGGCTGCTCTTCTAAGAGCTGCTTTTCAAAGAGTATATTTAAGAGATATTCTGGAGACAGACTTGATTTTATAACTTGCTGAGATCTTCTTTTCTACTGATACAAGTAAGATTCATTTAGTCAAGTTATTGTGTGGTGGTTTGTACTGATTTCCTGCTTCAAATTGCTAAGGAATTTGAATTGAATACTTAGATGTTTGTCATTGTTTGGTTCTAATTAGCATAGGCTCACTCAGGTGTTAAAACCTTCCTTGGTGCTTGTAGGTGTGTGCTATGGGTGTATATAAGGCATAGTAGAAATTAGCTTGGCTAATTTAATAGCTTGGCTGCTCTTCTAAGAGCTGCTTTTCAAAGAGTATATTTAAGAGATATTCTGGAGACAGACTTGATTTTATAACTTGCTGAGATCTTCTTTTCTACTGATACAAGTAAGATTCATTTAGTCAAGTTATTGTGTGGTGGTTTGTACTGATTTCCTGCTTCAAATTGCTAAGGAATTTGAATTGAATACTTAGATGTTTGTCATTGTTTGGTTCTAATTAGCATAGGCTCACTCAGGTGTTAAAACCTTCCTTGGTGCTTGTAGGTGTGTGCTGTGGGTGTATATAAGGCATAGTAGAAATTAGCTTGGCTAATTTAATAGCTTGGCTGCTCTTCTAAGAGCTGCTTTTCAAAGAGTATATTTAAGAGATATTCTGGAGATACTCTGGAGGTAGTCTGAGGTATACAAGAGGTGAGCAAAACTAAAAGATCTTTTTGATTTAAATTCTTAAAATGGCAGATTTGGTTTACTGTGATAATTGTTCTGCATTTGTTTCACATTCCATTTTTTGGAGGTTTGGAGGCTGTCTAATCTGTAGACAGTTCTCAAGATTGCAGCAGGAGATTGCATTTTTAAAGTCCGAGATTTGTAATTTATCTGTAAAACAAACTCGGGCTGAGACTGTTGCGAAGTCACTGACACAGAGGCCATTGCCGCAGAGGCTTCCTAGGAATGGCAGGTGGATTACTGTTGGATCTGGTAGGCTTAGAGTTGTGGATAAAAGGCATGTCCCGCAGTCTGTGGCTGTCCAGAATTCATTTTCAGCACTTGCAGAGTGCAGTGGTGTTGTGGAGGCAGGCTCAGACGCAGAGTTTGAGGAACCACTCTCCTATGTGGCTAAGGTGTGCAAGGAGAAGGTGAGGCCTGATAGAAAGCAGTTGTTGTTGGGCGATTCTATCATAAGAGGTGCGGAGTTGGACACTATTGGCTTAGTGAGATGTCTTCCTGGAGCTACTGCTCGCAGAGACAGGAGGCGTATTTCTAATATTGTTAAGCAAGCAAATCAGGAAGGAGAATTGGATGTACTGGTTCATCTAGGGACAAATGATTTGGCTTGCAATGAGGTTTCAGAGGTGAAGGAAGCTTTTCGTGTTCTTGCCAATGATATACGGCAGGTTGTGTCCACACTGTCCTTTTCTGAAGTTATGCCTGTGCATAACATTCAGAATTATAGACGGATGCGTATTAGGGACTTCAACTTGTGGCTTGGAGAATGGTGTCGGGAGCAAGGATTTGGCTTTGTTTCTCATGGAAGTTCACTATGGGATAGAAAGGAACTGTACAAAAAAGATGGTTTGCATCTTTCTCAAAAGGGAACGAATGTTCTCAGTGAGCAGTTCAGAGGTTTTGCTAGGAGGTTTTTAAACTAAAAGAGGGGGGCAAAATGGCGATAAAACATCAATCCAATTGCCCCCCAAAAAAGGTACAGAAGTTACCTGTAGTCAGCGTGCTAAAAAAGGATAAGCTTAGGGTCATGTCTACAAATGCTCGCAGTTTAGGGAATAAGATCCATGAACTTGTGACAATATTGGCAACTGAGAATGTAGATTTAGTGGCTGTTACTGAGACATGGTATAATGAAAAACATGACTGGGACATTTCAATACCAGGGTACTCTTTATATAGAAAAGACAGAGAAGGTAAAAAAGGGGGAGGGGTGGCCCTGTATGTGAGGGATAGCTTAAAATGTAACGTAATACAAGTTAGTGAGGCGAACATAGAGTCAGTTTGGGTTACATTAGAATTTGGTAATCATATGGTAACTCGGGTAGGTGTGATTTATAGGCCCCCTGGACAAATAGAGGAGTTAGATAATCTACTAGTTGAGGAAATAGCTAAAATGACAATGAAGGGAGAAGTGATCATCATGGGTGACTTTAATCTTCCTGATGTGAACTGGAAATACAAAACAGCTACTTGTGCCAGGAGTACGCATATCCTAAACTCCCTACTGGGATTATCTCTAAAACAAGTAGTGGAGGAGCCAACTCGAAAGCAGGCCATACTAGACTTAGTGTTCACAAATGGAGATCTGTTATCAGATATTACTGTAGGTGAAAGTTTAGGATCTAGTGATCACCAGACAGTGTGGTTTAATATAAGAACAGTGACGCAGTCACACCACACAAAAACAAAAGTTTTAGATTTTAGAAAAACAGACTTTTCTAAAATTAGATTAGATGTGAAGGAGTCATTATCAGACTGGAGCAATTTAAATGGAGTCCAGGAGAAATGGGATTATCTAAAAGTTGCACTACTGAAGGCAACAGAAAATTGCATAAGGCTTGTCAGTAAGAGCAAAAAATTGAAGAAACCACTGTGGTACTCTGCAGAGGTGGCTAAAATAGTAAAAAATAAAAAGCTAGCATTTAGTAATTATAAAAATACTCAGAGTGAGGAAGATAGAAAGATCTATAAGAGTAGGCAGAAAGAGGCAAAGCAAGCTATAAGAGCTTCCAAAGCACACACAGAAGAGACTATAGCCCAGTCAGTGAAAAAGGGGGATAAAACATTTTTTAGATACATACATGAGAAAAGGAAAGTAAAACAAGGATTAGTTAGATTAAAAACAAAAGAAGGATGCTATGTAGAAGAGGATAAAGGCTTAGCAGACTGCTTTAATGAATATTTTTGTTCAGTTTTTACAAATGAAAATGAGGGTAAGGGACCTCATTTAGGGAAAAAGACTAATGAGTCTTTTGATGCATGTAAGTTTACAGAGGAAGAGGTTTTACTTCAGCTGTCTAAAGTAAAGACAAATAAGTCGATGGGACCTGATGGGATACATCCAAAGTTATTAAAAGAACTTAGTGGTGTACTAGCAAAACCGTTAACAGATTTATTTAACCAATCATTGTTAACGGGAGTAGTTCCAGAAGATTGGAAATTAGCTAATGTTGTGCCCATTCACAAGAAAGGTAGTAAGGAGGAGGCGGGCAACTATAGACCAGTAAGTCTTACTTCAGTAGTGGGGAAAATAATGGAAACCTTGTTAAAGAATAGGATTGTTGAACATCTAAAGTCGCTTGGATTTCAAGATCAGAGACAGCATGGGTTTACTTCAGGGAGATCATGCCAAACTAATCTTATTGATTTTTTTGATTGGGTAACTAAAATAATAGATCAGGGTGGTGCAGTAGACATTGCTTACCTAGATTTCAGTAAGGCTTTTGACACTGTCGCACATAGAAGGCTTATCAATAAACTGAAATCTTTGAGTTTGGATTTCAATATTGTTGAATGGATTAGACAATGGCTGAGTGACAGGCAACAGAGGGTTGTAGTCAATGGGGTATATTCGATGCAAGGTCTTGTTACTAGTGGGGTACCTCAGGGATCTGTTCTTGGACCCATTCTCTTTAATATTTTTATTAGCGATATTGCAGAAGGTCTTGTTGGTAAAGTATGTCTTTTTGCTGATGATACAAAGATTTGCAGCAGGGTTGATATTCATGGAGGGATAAGCCAAATGGCAAATGATTTAGCTAAACTAGAAAAATGGTCAGAGCAGTGGCAACTGGCATTTAATGTGGACAAGTGCAAGATTATGCACCTTGGGCGTAAAAACCCAAAAGCAGAATATAGACTATTTGGTACAGTCCTAACCTCAACATCTGAGGAAAGGGATTTAGGAGTAATAATTTCAGAGGACTTGAAGGTAGGTAGGCAATGCAATAGAGCAGCAGGAAATGCTAGCAGAATGCTTGGTTGCATAGGGAGAGGTATTAGCAGTAGGAAGAGGGAAGTGCTCATGCCTTTGTACAGAGCACTGGTGAGACCTCACTTGGAGTATTGTACGCAGTACTGGAGACCTTATCTCCAGAAGGATATTGATACTTTGGAGAGAGTTCAGAGAAGGGCTACTAAACTGGTTCATGGGTTGAAGGATAAAACTTACCAGGAAAGGTTAAAGCATCTTAACATGTATAGCTTGGAGGAAAGACGTAACAGGGGGGATATGATAGAAACATTTAAATACATAAAGGGAATCAACACAGTAAAGGAAGAGAGTATATTTAAAAGAAGAAAAACTACCACAACTAGAGGACATAGTCTTAAATTAGAGGGGCAACGATTTAAAAGTAATATCAGGAAGTATTACTTTACTGAGAGGGTAGTGGATGTATGGAATAGCCTGCCAGCAGAAGTGGTAGAGGTAAACACAGTCAAGGATTTTAAGCATGCGTGGGATAGACACAAGGCTATCCTAGCTATAAGACCGGGAACGGGGGACTAATAAAAGTACTCAAAAAAAAAATAAAAAAATTGGGCAGACTAGATGGACCGAATGGTTCTTATCTGCCGACACATTCTATGTTTCTATGTTTCTATAAGCCGAAAGTCTTTAAAACGAACGACGTTCGGTTTATAGAATACATGTAATGCTATTGCTGTTCTATAAGCCGAAAGTCTTTCGGCTTATAGAACAGCAATAGCATTACATGTATTCTATAAACCGAACGTTGTTTGTTTTAAAAACTTTCGGCTTATAGAATACATGCTGCTATTGGCTTTCTATAAACCGAAAGAGTCCCCATTCATACGAATAGGTCAATTGACCTATTCGTATGAATGGGAACTCAATTTCGGTTTATAGGAAGCTAATAGCATTACATGCATTCCATAAACCGAAAGTCATTCATGTCGGTTTATGGAATGTAGTACAATGCTATTGGTATTGTATAAACCGACTCTATTTCGGTTTAGAATGCCAATAGCACGAATGGACGAATGGACGAATGAAAGAATGATTTTCGTTTATTAACCATTCGTTCATTCGTATTTTGTTAGTTAAAATTTTCGTTATTCGTTTTTCGGACGAATGGACGATAATGCTATTTTCGTCCGAAAGTGCATTCGTCCGAAAACGAATGCACATGTCTACTAAATACATCACATTCACTGCAACACCCATATCTATATTTTTACTCACCTCCTCATAGAATGTAATTAAGTTAGTTTGACAATAAACTTGTCTTTCACAAAGCCATGTTGGCTAATGAGATTCCTGTTGAATATAAAAACTTGAATATATTCCCTTAGCAACCCTTCAAACAGTTTCCCCACCACTAATGTCAAACTTACAGGTCTGTAATTGCCTGGATGGGATTTTGATCCCTTTCTAAATATGGGCAACACATCTGTTTTATGCCAATATGTGGGCACCATGCCTGATATTAAAGAATCCCTGAAAATGAAAAATAACGGTCTGGCCAGGACCTGGCTTAACTCTTTAAGTACCTGTGGGTTGATACCATCCGACCCTGAGTCTTTGTCTATCTTAACTCAATTCAATTGTTTTAGCACCTTTTCTTGTGTCAACCAATCACATGTGTGCTGTGACTGTTCTGTATACATAGCTTGCAGGTTCTCGTCCATTTCATTCTTTCCTGGTAAAAACAGAAGAAAATAAATTACTTAAAATATCTGCTTTCTCTCCGTCTACACGGACTATCTCAGATAAAAAGGACCCAACATTTTAAGCCTTTAATTTGTTGCCATTCATATTTTTTTTTAAAGAATTAAAGAATTTTTTGGGATTCCTCTTGCTCTCCTTAGAATTTCATTCTGCAATTTAGCCAATTTAATTTTCCTTTTTACAGTCTATGTTGGCTTCTTTATATTTTTCAAATACCTCTGCTGATCCCTCAGCTTTATAATGTTTAAACGCTACTTTCTTTCTTTTTATTTATTTCCTGATTTACCTTACTGGTTAGCCACATTGGTTTTAGTTTGCTTCTTTTATATTTGTTACCAAACGGTGTACATTTATATGTATATTTTTGTAGTGTTAGTTTGAAGGTATTCCACTTACCGTCTGTGTTTTTTTCCCAAAAATAATCCATCCCAGTCAACAAGACCAAAGGATGTATTAAACTGTATTAAAAATTCAGTGTTTTACAAATTTGCCTTTTTGAATTAATCTCAAAACCTACAAATCAAAAGTCCCGGGGATTCAGAAAGAAAAAAAAAACAAGGGTCTCTGTGATTAGTAGAATATATGAATGTATTGTATATTGGTCATCTTAATATTTTTAGTAAACACAGAAATGTATATATGTATATAGTGCGTGTGTGTGTAATTCACACAATTTCCCCCACTCTTTCCTCAAATTACTATCTTGTAGTTTTGCTGGCCTTAGATCTGCAGATACACGTGGATTCACATTCAAGTTGGTCTCTAGGCCAACCTGATTGGTTGGACTGCTGCCTTGGTGTGACTGAGGTCTGTCAGGTCAAACTGTCTGTCTCGGAAAGTGCAACTGCTCAGTACAAGGGATCTAGTTAAGATCTCCTCTGTTGATTATTTTGTAAAACCGAGCAAGGAGGCCAGCACCTAGAGGTTAAAATGGCATGCACTAGTGTGATTGAACATTTTTCTTGTACTTCTACACTAGAAGCATTGATTAAAGAGAAAAATGTATTTTGTATGTGTCTGATGCGACCCCTCCTTCTGATCTCACACTATGGGTTGATATGCAAAAATGTGATGTAGGGTTGCCAATTATATACTGGCTTAGAGGACAACTAAATTTTTTTTTTCACTTGTGCTACTAATACAAAAGCACACTTTAGAGAGATACTGTACACCAGCAGAGAGAGAGAGATCCCTCCACGTTTCAGACTCCGATCAGACGAGTGGGCCCCCTCTCTGATTGGCTGTGTGTGCGCTGGCACTGTCAGTGATTGTCAGCTTTTCTATTGACTCTGCCTCACAGCTGGGTCAGAGCAGATGGGAACCCCACTGGGTTTACCTTTTTGGGAAAGGTGAAAGCCATTGTTAGGAGTTTAGTTGTTCTTTAACGTGATTTTATAAACAAGAGACACCAAAGACAATATTTCAAACATATTTTTGTTCAAATGTATGCTTTTCTTTGCAATTCCGCTAAAACTCTGGTTGCTATTTACTAAAGTTGTTAAGTACGTAGTTAATATTTTATGTATTTCTGCTCTACAAGCACACATAGGACCTTGCTGGTCTAAAGTCTAACCTAACAGTTAGGTCATCATTCTTCTGCACTCATCACAAATAAAATAATATTTTGCCATTTTATGGACATTGTAGCACCACGTCCTGCAACAGGGGCATCCAAGATTTTCCTTAAGTGGACTGTGCTAATTTTTTTAAATATACAATAAGGATGTGGAAAAGAAGTCTAAAAACCTGTTTAAATCAACTTTATTCATCAAAGAAAAGTACACATTTAGAGGCCATGCATTTTAATTTTTCTGACTTGTTTTCTCAAGATAACAAGTTGTACAGAAGCCTCTCTGGGCTTTTGTACTAATGAGAATATCAGAGGGGACGAAAATCCCCTGCTGGACACATTGCCATAGAGGCAAAGGTTTCAATAACTGTTCTGAAATATTGGTAAAGAAAAAACATTATAATAAAATAATTTCATTTAAAAGAGAATTCTAGAATGTGCATTGTCTTTTTATCACACAAGCCCCTTCTAACATCCTGTCACATATTATACTTCCCACCGTGATCATTTAATAGCTACAAAAATACAAGACATGTTGCATTTTGTACCACAACAGAAAAAAAAGTGTGAACATGCAAGTCTGTCATATTGTAAGTTGCTCATTTAACCCCCCTTAGTGACATGGATTTTTGGCTTTCCCTTGGTGACATGTGCTGTTTTAACTTTTCTGTCGTGATTGTATGAGTTGTAATTTTCTTCTTTCGCACATACTGTACCCACGCAAATTATATATTGTTGTTATCCCCATAAGAAGGGCTTTCTTTAGATACCAGTATTTTTTATCATATCATATGATTTACTACAATTAGTAAAACTTACTGAAAATTTGTTTTCACAATTCCAAATTGTAAAAAAAGACCCTATGTAAATAGTTCCTAAATTTTTTCTTGAGTTTAGAAATATGCCATGTTGACATGTTTTTCTGTTGTTTTTTGTTGTTGCAAGTTATAGTTTAATAACCGAATGTAGCTATTTTTTCCCCAACATTTTCTCCTACAACGACCTTTTGACCCCAACCATAACCCTAAATGTAACCCTAACTCTTATTCGAACCCTAATATAACTCTAACCCCAAACATTATGATAACCCTAACTCTATATTTAAGGCTTTTTTTGTACTATAATGTTGTTGACTGCCTCAATAGGGCAATAGCCATTTTTGGAGGCGCATGCTGCTCTCCAGTATGGCGCCCGCTTTTCGCTCTGTGGAGCGATCGCCGGTGCCCTGGATAAGAAATGTTGATGTTGCCTAATGCCTGGACAAAGCAAAGGTATGTCTGCCAACATCCTGGGATTAAACCCAGGATGCATTGGAGCAGGGGTCTGTGATGTTGCGTGACCCTGCCAATATTGAGCTACAGTCTCCCAGGTTCTGGGTGTCAGTCCTAAATGAACTCCCAGCACCGTTTTTTACCGCACGTTTGTAATATCAGCTCCAGGAAGGCCTGGCAACTGTTGGCCCAGGGGGCCAAACTATGGCAATGCCCTCCCGTGCCAGCCATTCCCTGACCATTTCCTTGTACAGTGATGGGAATTTTGACCCTGGTCGGGTGTTTTCGGATAACCAGTGGGTGTTGTATTTAAATATAATGATTTATCTCTACACTAGCAAAGAGACAGTTCATAGACCCTGTTGGAATCTGATTGGCTGACTGTGCCTTGATGCTTTCAGCACACATCTCGGCCAGAACAGCTCTACCTCCATTAAGAAGCAGAGATGAAAGTAAACCTGCCTCTATCTGTGAAGATACATGACAGATTTACTCCAGACCAGTGCAGTTTTAACTGATATTGATTGCCCTACAGGCCCAATTAGACTTGAAAATGTCCTATCATTTTTCTCAAATGAAAACGGCTCTTTCACTGTGTGCATGCATCACACAGGAGCCTGTACAGAACCTCTTTTCCTCAGGTGTACAGCTATACACATGGAATCCTATAGATATTTTGACTGATTGCAATAAAGTGCCAGCAATTTTACAATGTAAGATTCAAAGTCATGGTTTTAAAGTAAATGAAATATTCCATTTATCAAACATAACTTATTACTTTGGAAATGTATCTATTAATTTCTAATAATAATAATAAAATAGAAAAAGAACCCTAATCGTGTTACTTACAGTATTGGCATAAACTTTGCTAAGTCAGTCTGAGACTGAACAAGTAAACATACCAAACATGAGGGTGCATCTAATATTTTTCCTTTTTCCTTTTTGGCATAACACAGGTGGCTGTGACTTAATCATACTTCACGGATATGACGCAACTGAATGGACTCAGTATCTTGTGGACCTCTTTGCGACAAATCACCAGGGTCAGGATCTTGTTATAGAGAATTATGAAATCAATGGGACTGATAAGATACAAGACGAAGACTTAAAAACCATGAAGAATGCCAAATGCATTCTTACTCTTTTGTCTGGAGAACTATTGGATGCCCTTTCCTACCCCAATGTCCTGGAATTTGTTCAGAAAGCATTACGGCCACCAAACAAGGTGGTTGTGCTACTTTGTGGAGTGATAGAATGCGATGATTTTACTAATTTATTTGAGGACTGGACCAAGTGGATACAGCTTACCTCTGACGATGACCCCGAGCTCTATGTGAATGCGGTTAGAAATTCCATGATTGATGGTAAGTCATGGGCACGTTTGATAATGTTTAAACAGATATCTTTTACACATACGTTTAATCAAATTATCTTGGGAAAGAAGGTCCCTAGAACATTATTAAATTGTCCATCACAGACCCCAGGAAATGTCCACCCTGGTTATTACGGTGACTAGATGCTGCCGTGTCACTATATCAAGTATAGAGCTGATATTAGGGTGTTTGGGGCACCTGTGGTTTTCGACACAGTCCCGCTGCTGGATGTATTTCAGTCTCAGCAGAAAAGGAAAAAATAAATAACTCTTGCAGCCTAATTTGGGTCAACCATCCTTCCTAACCCGTTGGGCCATTCCAACCCTGCAAATTGCCTACGATAGTAGTAGTGGGGGGAACATGGATCTCCGAACCAACGGTTAGCATATTATGAAATGTTGGTGCCTAGGATCAGGTCAAGCCCTGTGGATAGCGGTCAGGAAATTAAACTGCGGTGTGTTAATGTGTCAAACCTTGATCGTAGCCTTAAAGCTAGGCCAGCTTGTTCCTAGTACAAAAATTTAGAATGAAATAACCCTGTAGAATTAAAGGACATAACTATTTAAACATTGAGGCCCATATGGCACCACAGGCAAGGATAACGATGTACAGTATCGTTCTACAAACCGCTGTGTGGGAATCCTCATTGTGTATCAACATGCGTTTTATGAGTTCAACTTTAAATGTTTAATCTGACATACCGTTTGACTGCCAAAGACAGAGAAAGATAAGAAACTGTAGTCCCTAACGCAGGTGTTGAAGGGGCTCTGTCATTAGAAAAATAGCAAAAATAATTAAGATATTGGGGGTCATTTAAATAAAAAAAAAGGGGGAAAAAAGCTCCTACACTGGAAAGTGTCGGGAGAAGTATAAAAAGGCGAAATCACTGTTTGTTATATATAACAGAGATTTAGTGTCGGGTTCGGTCCGGGTTGGTGAGACAGGGAGCACAGCGCAGGGATTATCACTGAGGGTGAAGGGCCACCAAACAATAAAGTCCAGAAAAAATGGTATCCGAGGAGTAGGCAAGAGAATGGTCAGGTACGTTCCAGAGGTTAGGGCATGCAGAGAAGGGTCATAATCAATAGTCCAAGCCGGGGTCACAATCAGAGGAGAAGTCGACAATAAACAGGTGAGGTCCAGAAACAGGTCAATACTCGGGAATTCAATAAGGAGGAGGAATCAAGAACTGTAGCAGGGATAGGAAAACTTCAGAGGGAACAATACAAAGTACTGCAGCTTGAAAACGAGCAAGCACTGAATAAACAGTGCCTGCCTGTTTTATAGCCTGCCTGTTTCCTAGCTCCTCCCACCCCTCTCAAGGTGAACACTACTTGCAACTGAGAAGCTTAGGGAGGGGGGCAGGACCTAGCTCCTGCCCCCTATACACTCCTCCTTGTTCTGCCCAATGAAGGTGCGCTATCGGAGCGCAGGACACGCCCCCTTGACGGTAGTCCAGTACTCTTGCCCGCGAATCGCGGGGCGCGAGTTACTACAGATCGGGGATGCGGCCTACCTCGCGATCGCGCGGCACTCCCGCTGGGCGCCTGGAGCTTGGAAGCGGCAGAGTCAGGTAAGGGATCCTGCGGAAGGGGCCGCGGCGGGCCCTGGACCCAACATTTAGTTATTTAGTGATTTCTTTAGAAATTTTGGTTGAAAAAGGCTTAAGTCCATCAAGTTCAACCCTTCTACCTATCACTCCTGCTTTTGAGACAAAAGAAGGCAAAAAGGAAGGTATCCACTTAGTGGGGGAAATTCCTTCTTGACCCCAAAGGGCAATCAGATTTCTCCTTGGATCAAGAAGCTCTATTATTAATGCTTATTCTAATTATTAATAGCCCTGTTTGTCCTGCTTTTTCTAAAAAAAAAAAAAGATACATCCAGACCATTTATAAATGCATCTGTTGTATTTGATAGCACCACCTCTCTTCGCAGTGAGTTGATAGTAATTTAAATCGTGCCTTTTTATAGATCTCAACACTTTGCAGTGCGGGAGAGGGACTTCTGCCAACACTAATCAGGAGCTGAAGAGATGCATAAATTAGGAAACCATTTTATCTTAACTACTTAACCCATTTGGATGTACTTAACCCATTTGGACATATATATGTACTGCAAAGCATGGTCCTTAGGGACCATGTGTACAGTCAGCAAAATTACATTGAAGAAAAAAAAGGTAAAAGTTAACCCTAGATCTACTAACCCTAGAACTAGGGTTAAGGTTAGAATTATGGTTAGTGTTACAGGTGGCTTAAGGTTAGAATTATGGTTAGTAGAAAGGTTAGATTTAGGGGTAGACTTATGGTTAGGGTTAAATTTAGGGTTAGGGTGGGGGTTAAAAAGGTCACTGTAGAAGAAAATGGTTAGGAAACAAAAAAAACTACTATTGTTTATTGCCCTATAACTTGAAAAAAAAACAGAAAAACATGGAAGCATTGGTATTTCTAAACTCAGGAAAAATATTAGAAACTATATAGATGGGGTCTGACAGTCCCACGGCCTAACACAGAGACGCCAACCGGGTAACTTACCTGGAGCCCACCATGATTCCAGCAGTCACGGCATGGCAACGGGTCGTCACTCTCCCAGACCCACTTCCAGAGATGTAGGTCAGACTGCAGGAGCACCCAGAGGGTGCAGGAAGATAGGCACAGGCCCTCCAGGACAGAGGAGGTGAATCTGTGTGGCAGAGACACGATGGGCAGACTGAAGATCCTGTAAGGAGAGGGCGTGCTCAGACTAGTGCACTATATAGGAATGGAGGGGGAAGAGCCTTAAACACACCCAGAGGCATAAAAGTCAACTCTGCCTGCTAGTCATTGCTCAGATCTCCTGTTGCCCAGTGGTGTGTGGTTATAGTGCTCACTACAGTGTTTTGCTCCCCTAATATTGAACCCTTGGCTGTTTGTGGATTTCCCAGGTTGTCTATTCCCCTTTTGACCATGGATTGTATATTTGACCATTCAATGCCAGCTGCCTGCCCCGACTTTTTGCTCAGAATCAGTTTATGTTGCCCTCTGGTACCCCTCAACCACGGATTGTATATTTAACCATTCTCTGCCAGCCGCCTGCCTTGACCTCTCTGCTCTGACTACGTTTACCCCACTACCTAGTACCCCTGAACTCAGCTCGTCCTCAACCTGAAGTACTCTTGCTCTTGCCCCAGCCTTGGTATTCTGTACCTATTCGGTGTCCAAGTTCAGTGGTGTTCATAAGGGTTATCTTCCTGCAACTATACTACGTGACCAAAATCCTTAAAGGGTCTTTTTTACCGTTTGTTATTGTATAAAAGATTTTCAGGTCAAAGTTAGAAAAAGTTGATTTTATTTTGGATTTTTTTAATCATATTTTATGATTTGTTTGTAGTAAATTATAAGATACGATAAACATAATGGTAAGCCCTTCTTATGGCGATAAAAGTGATATATAATGTGTGGGTACAGTATGTGAGAAAGAAGAAAATTACAGCTAAACACAAACAAAACAGCCCATGTAACCAAGAGAAAGTCACTGTCAAAAGGTCACATCACTAAGGGGTTACAAATGAATATGTTAGCACCAAGTGTATTTAACAATCTGACCATGAAGAAAGAGAATCACAGTTAAAGAAACATAGAACACTGTCACTAAGGAGTTAAAGTTGGTCTCCTCTTTATGACATCATCTTGTGACTTGATATGCAAATTGCACATTTCCCATTCAAAAGTAATTAATTTGCAAATCAAGCCACAAACACATTTAAAACGTGTTAGTAGATATAAATAAATATTGTTTACATTCACAACTTAATCAATGTTCAAGGTGGTGAATTCCCATTAAGGATAAATGTAAGTGACCACTCTTGTAAGGGCCACCTTGTAACATGCGGTCTAATTCTACAGTATAATTAAGAAGCGTATAGTGCTGATTTGCTCAATGCAAATGTGAGAAAAAAGAAATTAGGAAGTTTTTTTCTTGTCGAAACTTGGCAATGAACTTGTGAAATTCCTTTCAGTTACGCATTCATCTCAAAATATGACTAATGCTGGACCACATCACCGTAAACCGTGTCTCATTATAGAAGTAGCAAGAATTTATTCAGTGACCCAAGTATGAATAAAATTGAATGCACTCTTTAAGATGGACTCCATTTTATCCTTCCCTGTGCTGGCTGCGTGTCCACTCTTGCTATCTGATTGTGCCAGTCAGTTGGGTTTCCATCTTTTTTTCCAAAAACCATCAGGCATGCTATAGTCACCATAAATTTAAAAGTGGCCCTTTTACCAGACTGTCTATAAAATACCAGCAATCCTAGCAGTGGACCTGATAGGGCCCAGACAGAAGACACACGTTGAGGTTGGCTTCTCCGAAGGGCTGAGTATGCTCTAGCAGTGCCACCAAGCTCTGGATATGTATAAACAGACGGGTCGCCCCTCAGACGTAGAGTAGATCTTTAAAAAATATTTAATTTAAATGGTGGAACCAAACAAAGGAGGAACAATCATGCGGATGTGATCTAAAAAGCTTCTTTGATCCCATCCGCACGATTGTTCCTCCTTTGGATGGTTCCACCATTTAAATAAAATATTTTTTGATATCTACTCTACGTCTGAGTGCCGACCCGTCTGTTTATACATTTCATTTGGAGGAGTTTCCCGTTGCCCTCATGCAGGGAAGGCACCGACAAGAGAGTTAGAGGGAGAGTGGAAAGATCCTTCCGTCCAGCTTTGGCTGCAGCCTGGGTATTTTTGGCTTTTCAAGTTCTGGATATGGCCAACCTTCCTTCTGACAGGGGTTGGCGACCTTTACTTGGCTCACAGGCCAGAAGCAAAGTCTTACATTTGATTGTGGGCCACTAACACGCACATCAAGGGGCGCAGCTTGGGCAGTTTAGTATAAGCGCTCAAACAGACAGCTCTACACATGGATGCGAACAAGAAATGATATGCAGGATTGTGGTGCCGAATTCCGTTCGGAGGGTTAGCAGGATCTGCATCAAGGGTCTGGTAAAACTAGCTGTGGACATGGTAACTGCAAGCCGAACAATGTTGACTGGCGGGCAGTGGATTGCCAACCACTGTTTTATGGCCAGCACATCAATATAGAACTGTGCTGACAGGATCTGTCCCTTGCACCTCCCTCTCAGGATGAATGTTTTGGAAAGTGCATGCTACAGTCAGTGCGAAGCTGGATGTTTTAAGGCATCAATTCATTGTTGAGGCCTTAACCCTTTGAGTACTCGGGTGATGCACAACATATTGCTGGGTAATTATGTGCTCACTTCATGGCAGCCACAGTGTTAATAAGGAAATAATTATCTTTCTGTGTCTGGAAAGCAACTCCTTCTGTCAAAAATATAGGGTTAGGAGACCTCCCTGGCTGGGGGTGGCAGAAATACGCACTCTTTCCCTATGCAAAGTAGACAATCCTAAAGATCTTGGGCACATGGACTTAAATTCTCCATTGTTTGTCTACGAAGCTGTAAGAGAAGCTCAAATAAGGTGATGTAAGTTGCCCCCAGAAACCCTGTGGGTCTCTGACAAAAAACTGCAAGATCTCCCGACATCACTTGTGACATCAAGGAGGCGTGGCCGAACCCGGCAGTTACCTCACGGATCAATTTTGTAAAATGTAGCTGGTGCTTGCTTTGAGCATCAGCTACATTTTCCCTGTCAGACAAAGGCCACTCAGAGGGGAGCCACGATGAGCTGTTAAAGGCTGGACGTTCTATGCTGTCCTGGTATCTTTTTTTGCCCCTAAAAATAGGCCAACATAGAACGTCCTAGCGATGTGAAGGAGTTAAACACTTTGGAAGCACCAGAGAGGCCAAGCACTTTTAATATCTTTCTGATATGTTTTCTCGACATGGCTCGTCTGGGCTTCCGTAAAAAACACGTTTTTTCTTAAATTAAAAATATTTTTTTTACATCTCCCAAAGTACTACCGCTTGTTTGTCTTAAAGTGGCACCAATGTTTTTTTTTGTTGTTGTTTTTTTTATTTTTTATTTTTATTTTTTTTACTTTTGCTTTGCTAATCAAAGCACTATTTGTAATGATATACCTGACGTAACTATGAATTTGTTGTTAATGGAAGTTGAATGTTCATGGTATCGTGATGTCAGAGAAGAGAAACTAGATTAAGAATATATATATATATATATATATATATATATATATATATATATATATATATATATATACATAGTGTAAAAGTATCTCTGGAAACTGAGATTGCAGTGAAACCTTTAAAAAATGAACCTGGAAAATGTTTTAATACAGTAGCAGGTTACATAAACCTGCTATAAATAATCAAATAACAAGCATACGAATAAAAAGTTTCCTGTCACATAAACTTGTCTCTGTATTTTTACTAATGAGGAAGTAAGATTTCAGAATGAAACTAACTCTCTGACTAATACTGAGATTAAAATAGGGGAGATAAGAACATTTTATACTAAACAACTGGTTGTGCATACAGTTATTTATTTCTGATTTCTTCACAAGGTGTTTTTTGCTGCCTGTAAAAGTTACAGGCTGTCTGCTTGTTAGAAAGTAAACAATGTAATAGATAAGAGAATCTACTCAATAAAGAGACAATTGCAGGGAACTGAAATGGGAATTTAAATCTTTAAACCAATATAGCCGAGTTCTCCAATTCAGGTAAATGGAAAAATATTCCAAACTCAGCAACTTTGGCCATAATTTTGGCCATAATTCCTGTCTAGAATCCCTGCAATTTTATCTTTATTAAGTAGATACTGAGATTTTTTTTTGTGCTGTAGTAGTGGTACACCATCAGTGTAACTGATCTCTCAGTCGCAGTTATTGACCACTGTGCAAATGCATAAGGAGTATAGTGAGTAAATAAGCACACCTCTGGTGCCCATGGCAGTGAATGATGCTTTGGCTGCTCTCCTCCTCTTTCAGCCAGGTCATTACTTTGTCCAGTTATCCGGGGAAATGACCAACCACGTAGGTAACTCGTTTTATGGCCTCTTTTTCTGGGAAAATCGATGGACAGTGACATTTTTGAAGCGAGCGGAATGGTGGTGATGGGATATTCAATGTTGCATTAATAGAAACATGTCTAATAGAAACATATCTAGTAACTGAGGTCCATGAACAAAATTGGACCCTTGGATACCTTAAATCATTTCTCTAGGCACGGTTTCAGATCTTTAGTGCACGTCAGTAAATGTACTGTTTGGTTGGCACCTCTACCCAAAAGTGGCAGGAATTAAGCAACAATAGTTAGACGCATGTTGGACTTTATCAAAGTGGTGGATCCTAACAGTAGATTACTAGACACACTGCATTGCCCTATAATGTCCAAGCATTATATAAGGATAGAGGTTACTTGAAAAAGAGTCATATGGAATGGATACTTAGCAAATCTTCCTGCTATACCATTAGGATAATCTCTGTCAAACGTTTTAAAGGACATGTGTTAAACCAGGGTCATCCAAGTTTTTTCTGAAGTGGGTCATATGATCAGACATGAATATGTGTTTTGGTCCACATTAAACATTTTCCGGTTCCAGTACAGGTTTAGTATCCCTTATCTGAAGATCCAAAAACTAAAATGACCCAAAATCTGAAAAAAAAAAATCGGATGTGGGTCAATTCGGATAAGACCTTCTTGGCGTCCTAGGGCTGGTGCTGCCGAAATGATGATTATCCGTAAGTATCCGTTATCCTAAATGCTACCGGTCCCAAGCATTTCGGTTAAGGGATACTCAACCAGTAGTGTTTTTTTAAAAAGAATAGTTTGTCAAACTTTAAAAAAATTATATGATTAATGAGACTACGGTTAATTAAGTCAGTTGGGCCTCACCTTGCTGTTTGACAGCGAACACGCTTAGCGCGTTTCTTAAATTAATGAAGCAACTACAAAAGAACCTTCAAAAATGTTACATTTTTTACTGTTACCTGTTGATTTGTGTTGTTGTTACGTGTGCTCCTCTTACTACACATGGGGATTTTTGTTTCTTATTTTGCAAGACGGGATTATCCCTTAAGAATGATATCAATACATCAAGCCCTCATCCTCTGTGGATATAATAACGGGCAGTTGAAGATTTCACCATCATTTCATTGCTGGTTGTGCAAGGATTTACTCATTGTAATGAAATAAAAGTATTATCCCGGCATTGCATTGCTATCTTAGCGGTCAACGGAGACTTTAGGAGAAAAACCAACCAATTCAGGGGCCGGCCTAGATATTTTTAGGAGCCAGAGAAATGGCCGTTGAATAGAGTTCTTTGTAAAACAATAAAAAAATGTAGAAGCCAGCAGTGTGGGTTCTAGGCTTCCAGGTTCTGGGATTTGAACCTAGGAACTGTACTACAGCCAGTCCACACTTTAAGGACTCTCACGTTTCTATTTTAATGACCCAGGGATGTCTGTACCATGCTTCTCCTTGTGTGACCACTACAGGGTCTGGTGATGCCAATCAGAAGCCCCCCTATCCCAGCTCTACCATTGGCTGGGGGTTTTTTTGTTCTTATTTGTTGCAGGTGCACAATTTTTTTTTTTTTAGCTTTTGTTGGATTTGTTTTATTTTTTTCGGTGCCCCTTTCCCTGCGCCAAAAATGAGAATCGGGAGCATCGGAGACGATGTGTGGGACATTTCGGAGGGTATACATTTTATTTGTAGAGCACACTCTGAGTGCTAGGGGGTGGGCAGTGATATTCAGCCCTTAAGTCGACCCTGTAGTGCAAGGGCAAAGTTCTTGCACACTTCATAGGAAAAATTGCAACTCAACAATTTAAGCTAAGTTTAATAAAGGAGCCAATGTGTAAGGCTTGGGTCCAGTATGGCCTCCTGTTGTGCCTGTTTAATGTAGGGAAAGGTTCATAATGCATCTATAGGGATTGCAACCTCATCCATACTTTCAGCAGCACTGATCTTACAGTCTACAGTGGTGGGTCATTTTGTCTATTATATTTTTAACCATGTGTTGCGTATTTTAAATTTAGTATTAAATTGCATATTGATTACTTCTACTTATCTGTCTACATTGCATATCTTGCACATGACGCAACCTATCTTTCCAAGACCTATAATTACTATACACGCATTTATTTTAGATTCTGGCTGTGATTCTGTCACCGATACAGACGCTGAAGGTGAAGATCAAGCCTCGATCTATTCAAAACATTTTGAATTTTTCCATCAGCCGATGAGTCAAGAAAAACAAGGGAATTTAATATCTGTACAGCCAGAACGGATTCGATGTGGGGTATGTACAATTTCCTTTCTTTCTTTTTTTTCTGCAGTTAAGAGAGAAATCTGTATTAACATAAATAAATATTGCATTCATGTAAATTAAGTGCTCTGGGTTTTATACTTGGTGGAGGTTTAATCCATTTCTAAAGTGCAATATATGGTATAATGTGAACCTGTAATATATACTGTGACAGACCCCTCTGTCTTGGAACTATACTTCTATTCCGTTTCCTTCGTCTATCTTTCGGTTAATTGCCTGTCCATACCCTCCGTTCATTTATTTCACAAACTACCGAATAAACTACTGGGTGAAATTGTCTGATTCTGAAAAAGGTTATGTTTTAGGGGAATGTGATGCATATTTTGAAAGTTATCAATATTGTTAGTTAGTCACATTCTGTGAGCATATTGCTTTACGTGTAATGTTTAATTCTGTGAGTAGACCACTCTAAAGGTTTATAATGTGTCGGTGACAATCCTGGATAGTTTCCTCCAACATCCATTGTTCTGGATTAACTGGATTAACTGGATTAACTGATTATGTTGGGTTCATTATGTCTCTTACTGTGTGTTTTGCAATTAGGTCTACTCACTGTATGGTAATTTGGTTATTTGGTTACAGTCTGAAAGTCTAATGTGTTCCTAGCCCCAGTTAGTTGGAGAACTATGTTTAGTTCCATCCCCCCCCCCCCCCCCCCCGTTGTATACTCATGTCTGTGATGTCATGTTTATGTCTTTTTAGAAGTCTGTGTTGTTACACAAATAAAGTAGATCTCTGTTTAACCCTTAACACGGAGCTTGGTCTCGTACCTGGGGTTATGGAATTCGTATGATTTACTCGTGCGGCTGTTTGGTTCGTGAAGGATTTCGTATGGTTCCTGTTTGGCTAATTGGAACTGCTGTTAGCTGCTTCTTCATTCGGAAAGGGAACGTCCTCAGCGGTATTAACCTCTCTTATACCGTGGTGTACCGTAATATATACACTATGCCCAACATTTATATACTACAAACTGACATGCATCTAAGGAGTCTAAGTTGTTAAGTACAGTGCTTCTTCCAGGGTGTAGGGATTGGCCAGTTGTGTTTAAATAAGAATATGTATAACATCTGGAATGGTTCACTAAATCCTGGACCCATTGAGGGCCCTTGAGGACAGGAATCACTGGTTTGGCAGACTCTTTAACCGACTTAACCATGCTTTGTGCAGAGACAGAACCTGGTGAGTTTCTCCTGCAAGAAAAAAAAACAGAGTTGGCCTGTTATAAATCACTGTTTAAAAAAAGTAGTGTTTTCAAAAATATATGAAAATGTTCCAACTCTCCTAAACTCCCCATTTAGTGAATAGGCCCCGAAGATCACTGCTCTTGCTTGTTCACAAGATGTAAGACACAAACTATATATTTTCACACAAGATCAACATTACTTGTAGAACTGCACACACATTACATACTTACTGACAAATCATATTACCAAAGCCAAAATCTGTGACATGCAATATTCAACAGAATTAATTGTAGGCCATCGAGTCTATCTTGAGTGGGGAAAAATGGTCATTTAAAGCCAGACGAGTTTAATTATGTGTTTTTTGTTTGTTATGTTACAACCAATTTAACTGGAATCCCACACCTCGTTTTCAGAAGTTTTTTTTAATTCAAAACTGGCATTTACTTGTTTATCTTATTTGTATTTGCTGTATATTTTTATACGATGCCAATAAATATATAATTTTTTAAAAACAATTATGAAAGTACCATTTATAAATGCTTCTCGGCCAACTCCTCATTAAAGTCCGTAGGCATTCAGCTTGGGACACGTTGTCCAAAATCTTAGATGTTTTTTGTAAATTGTGAGGGTGAGTTGGCCAATGTAGTAGTTTTGAGGGTGCTAAAACTTACAGGTTAGTGGATAAAAAGGTCACATTCTTTTTTTTAACCCCTTGGTGTCCCTAGGACGTCCTATGCCATCCTAAAATATATGAAAGGGCAGCATGACAACAGGTTGGTGATGCAGCCTCATCACAAGCCTGTTAGTCAGAAGCCCCCGGCCAGTAATTGCCATTCATGGGCGGCCGTTCCTACCCCTTGGTAGGCTGGGCCAAACCTTTGTAAACCCTGGCAGAGGTTTTGCCCAGCCTCTTTTCTACAATAAAATAAATCAGTTCCCTCCCATCCATCTTTTTGTCTTTGTCTATTTCTATGTCAGGTGCCGTGTTGGCAGGGGGTACCCGAGGTCTGGCGTCAGTGGAGGGGGTTGGCTGTCTTGGGTATGGCCAACCCTGGAGGCAGTAACTCTGGTAGCTAGCTGCACGGGCTCCCCACGGGCTGGTCCCTGGGGAGTGAATATCAGGTGGCTACCGTGCAGGGGCATCAATGCCGTTAGCCAGATATTTTGGTGACGCCTATGTCTGATCCTCGGGTACCCAATCCTAGATATGTTACCGCTATGTGGCATATACATGCCTGTACTTAATAAGATGGTGTTTTTACCATGAGTATACATGTTATACGTGTTGAATGGTTTGTACATTTGTTAGTATGCGTTCAAAGTTGCTGATATAAATATAAAATCTTTGTTGCAGTATTTCTCAATCAATACTGTGACCTTCATATCCAGTTTGATGTCCGTGTCTTTTCTTGGGGGAGGGTGCGTTAATTCTCCATAACTTTGTCAAGGTTTATACAGACTGACAGAAAATGTAGTATATTTTAATAAATGCAATGATGTAAAAAAAAAAAAAAAAATTGTTCCATCAATTCACTGTCTGTCCATAAAACCGCATACTTGTATTCATGGAATATAATGCATCCCTGATTTACCTGCTCGTTTACTTGTATCCCTTTCAGGTTAAAACGCAAATTTATATTATCCTTAAATGCAAACTTGATACCTCAGCTCAGATAAAAAATGAGGTGTATTTCAACCCGTTGAATGGGCGGTCAGTAAGAGTCCCAGCTACATTGCAAAATGAATACATTATAACTGCGGATGCCCCTGGTAAGTAACATATCACATATCTAGTAATCTGAATGCCATAGAACAGACTGCAGTCAGTTAGTAGAAGTCTTCCATGATTTGGAGTTTCTAAATACACTGCACCCAATTTGTTTTTTTTCTTGCCCTCTTTTTATGTCATTTTTTCTTTACACTCCTTGCTTCATTATTCTTTATTGACTTCATTTTTTTTTTAAATCACATATGCTTTTTTTTTTCTGATTTAGTCTTTTTTAAAGACAAGTTCCCTTTCTCGAACATATCTTCCAAAACAATGCAGTCTTCTGTACACGGCTGCCTGCTTCCACATGTATTTTGGCACCTTAAGCAAAACATAATTTTGTCTCCCACTTCTCTCTGCACTTTATGTCCAGCCATTGGCACTTGGTGTGGAACCTATGTTAGGCATCTCCCATTTGCCATATTTGTTCCCAAAACAGCTTAGCATTGCCACCTATGTTCCCAAGCAGCTTGCCAGTGTATTTGTAAAAAATGTACTTTTTTCATTTTTGTTCCGTTTAAGATTATTATGGAATTACACTTTAGTTTTAAAAAATTGGAATGTTTAGTAACTCAGAAAATACTTATAAGGATAGACTGAATTTGCACTAATAATCAGCCCCACTAATTGCAGACAAATAAGAGGCACATTGGAACCAAATGTCGAGTTACCCAGGTAGCGCCAATGTGCCTCCGAATACATTTGGAAATTATAGCCAATTCTACATTGATATCTCTCAATACCGAAATCAGTCGAAATGCACCGAAACAAAGTGGTAGCCTGGATCCTTCTATGGACTTCTGTTGAGGGTACTTCAGCTTATTTCGGGACCATTTTAGAAGTCAGCGGGAGGACTTCGGCTATAACTGAAATAGCTAAAACCCTCCCGAAATGTGTAATAAAATAAAACATGTGTAAAAAAACAAAGCAAAAAAAGCATTAATTAAATAAATAAAGTATTTTAATAAATTTAATTTAATAAAGTAAATAAACAGAAAATAATAAAAAACAGTTTTATAAAAATGTCAAAATGCTTATGTTAAAATAAATATATTATTATAAGATATAACATTAATATAATTGTTTATAAATATTTTTGTGTTTAAAATTTGTTTACGTTTTCTACACTTTTGCTCCAACTAAATGGGTGAATTTACCCAAATTCGGAGCATATTCAAAGGTGATCAGCACAGATTGGTTAGCCACAAATCTAAGCTTTTGGTTGCGAAAATGTTCGATCCGAATGCCTCCAATGCTTCGATTTTCTAACGGCTGATTTGGAACCAAATTCGGGGATATTGAGTAGCCGTATTTCGGAGATTTGCGAGATAAGTCTAAAGTGCCAGACCTGAATCCAATATAGGACATAATCGGTGTATATTGCGTCGACCCTATAAATGTTCGATTAAACTGATATTACGCATTTTTTATCATTTTAATCGACTTGTCAAAAGTACTTCTTTTTCTTAATCTGAGTGGGCTAGAAGATTGTAATATCAATAATTTTATATCATGGTGGCAAATAAACATTTCAGTTAAATAATTCCTTTATTTCCTCTGAATTCATCTTTGTGGCATTCCTTTCCCCCATAGATTTACCATCAGGACTCGTATTCCTGAAAGTTTTTGCAGGCGACTTAATCATTTGTGAAGCCAGAATCACTTACTTTACTGACATGGAAGAAATTAGTTACCTACTAGATAATGCCACAAATCCTGTTGAATTTATGTGTCAGGTAAGACTTTTTTTTATTATATTTGGGAATCTTCTGTGACTTCTGTGTTACAGTTCCAATGTTAATCTACAATGGTCATAGTATGCCAGCTAAACATGAGACATGCTTTTTTGAGGCCAAAATTCTTTGGAGGCAATAACACGATTGTTATTTTTTTGGGGACAAAAAGGTGGCAACTCTATCAATGACTCAATTGTGAGACCAGTTCTTTTGGTTTTCTGTGCAGGCTTTTAAAATTGTGCCATACAACATAGAGACGCTTGACAAGCTACTGACAGAATCATTAAAGAATAACATCCCAGCGAGCGGCATCCACCTGTTTGGAATAAACCAGATTGAAGAAGAGAATTTAAGTGCAAGTAAGTGACGGCCGAAAACGGGGCTATAAAAGGGTCATACCAGGAAAAACAGGGGTACTAAATCTTACGACCCTTCACATTCACCTCTATTAGCATCTTCGCTGAAAGAGCATTATGAGAGATGTAGTTCAGCTGGAGATCCGCAGGTTGCCTACCCCTGGTAGAGAACAATAATTTGGGACCTAGATGACATTACAGAAACAATATAATAAAATGGAACCCAAGCATTGCTTTTTAGCAATGTAGGTCAGTGTTCTCTAACTTGAATATACAGTGGTTCACAGAGCCTATAAAAACGGAGCTAACAAATAAGATATGTTTAGACTGAAAGTTTGCATCAGGTGTAGGCATTTTAAACGGAAATGCTTTAATCAGAATTTACCAATAAAGTACTTTATTGAGCCCTCTTTGTTTATTTATAGCATTATCAAGGGGCAGACATGTTATTTAGAATCTTGGGTCAGGTTGGGTCAAATCTTCTTTCATCTTTTTTTTTTTGCTTGTTTTTTTGTTTTCGCTTAGATCAAAGAGATGAAGAATTACCAACACTCCTTCATTTCTCTGCAAAATATGGCTTAAAAAACCTGACCGCCCTCCTCCTTACTTGTCCCGGAGCCTTGCAAGCCTACAGTGTGTCAAACAAGCATGGAGACTTTCCAAATAATAAAGCAGAAAAACATGGCTACAGAGACCTCCGACAATTCATTGATGAATATGTGGTGAGCTGTCATTATGTTAAACTATTCATTATGTTAAACCATTGTTCACGCGTTCCTGTGGACTAATGTAGGTATTTTAGGTTTTGTGCTGCCCTAGGCCTGACTAAATTCATCCCAACCCTCATTTGTTGTACCTCTTCCCCCCTTAACCTTTCCACTACAACAGATTGGCCCCCATCACGTTTCACTGCACTGTATTGCTTCCTGGTGATCTGTTGCGGTAGCCTGGATGTCAGTGCAGGAAGCGCAAGGCAGTGAGGGAGGAACTACCGCCAACAATGGTCAGTCTGGCTCTGCTGCCGCCCTCTTCAGTTTGTTGCCGCCCCCTCTAATATTCCACCCAAGGCCTAGGCAGAAATTCAACATTGCACATACCACATTTAATACTAGGTTCCATCACATTTAATACAGTCCAAGCATTTATTGTTGCCTTTAGTTTATTGTTGTGTTTCACTAGCTAGAGGTGTGTTGATCATTCGTGTTCTTATTTAAAGGAAACTGCTGATATGCTAAGGACCCATATCAAAGAAGAACTGATGCACGATGGTGATAATGAGGATGGTGATAATGATAGCTCCACATACGCGTCAATGGCCAGCTTCTCTACAGATCTGCTAATGAAATGTTCCCTCAACCCTGGTTGTTCTGACTACCTATATGAGTCCATGGCGGGCTTAGTGCCTCAGTACGATGCTGAAGATACATGTGAGTGCATATTTCGTGAAAATCTAAATTAAACAGAGCGGCAGTTACCCATCTAGCTGAAATGGTTAAAATGTATCTTATTTTCTGTATGATATATTTGTGCTTCAACTATGTGAAAAGCACTTTTTTATTATTAACTTTAAAACAATATACCATCCAATTTGTGTTGAAATTAATTTCATAGAAAGGACTGTTACAGTATTAGTCTTTATTTGCCGTTTATAAGTTAAATAATAAAAACAATCCCATTTTTCCGTGGACAGTCCTGGCTTCATCCCCCTCCCAACTTCCTGCATTGCTGGTGGGGCATATTGGGAGGTATGCTGTATATGAGGGTAAATTGAAGGGAAGAACTAGA
Source organism: Pelodytes ibericus (assembly GCA_036172795.1). Taxonomy (NCBI): domain Eukaryota; kingdom Metazoa; phylum Chordata; class Amphibia; order Anura; family Pelodytidae; genus Pelodytes; species Pelodytes ibericus. The sequence continues at coordinate 21,235,124 of CM069867.1, forward strand.
GGTTCTTCACGTATGGTAACAGTCCGCAATCACCAAACCAGTGAGCAACACAGTTGTCTGTAGCAAGGTCTGTGAAGGTCCATAGAACATTATTAATTGTTCACCATGACCAGCGTTGGTGCCTACCCATGGACATGAGGTATTGGGTGCACAGATGGCCCTACCCATGGACATGGACATGAGGTCCTGAGAGCACAGATGGCCCTATCCATGGACATAAACATGAGGTCCTGGGTACACAGATGGCCCTACCCATGGACATGGACATAAGGCTCTGGGTGCACAGATGGCCCTTGTTTACACTCACCTCGTGTTGTGAGTTGTGAGAGTGCAATAAATGTATACAAAGGATTGCATTTAAAAATGGTGCAATTGGCGTATTATACATGGTGATGGTACGTTTTTTGCAGGACTTATCTTGAAACCTTTTGAAGGTTTTCTCCTGGGGATTAACCTTCCTGCAATGATATTGGGGGTGCACACTAGTAATGCGCCTGGTTCTTGCTTCCCAACTGTCCCGCTGTGCGTGGTACCGTTCTGATTTTGGGACTATGTTCCACACAGAGGTAGAGCTCGGAGTGAAAACAGGATTGCGTGCATGCACAATACCTTCCCAAACTCTCCCCATGCAGTTTCCTGTGTCGTCGGGGTAGTGGTTGAGAGCTATGCGTGAAGTCGGCATGTAGCGGGCCTAGTCATTTCCCTACTATCTTCACTGTTGTAACTGTTGGGCAGGTGTGTTTCACAGTCTTAAAATGAATACTCAGGATCTTAAAACCGATGCATAGAGGTGGCGAACTTTATGTTGCGTAATCAAAAAAGGGGGAAAAAATGTAGATTTGATCCAGCAAAAAGTGAGTGCCGTATTTCACAATATGTAGAATAAACGTTCTGGGCACACATGTTGTTGGATAGAATGCAGATACATACAGATGTCGTTTGTCATATTGTAATCTACACACAGACATGTAGCTAGAATTGTAGTAGTTGGTGGTCAGGAAATCTATTTTAAGCAAGGGAGCTGCACAATAACATGCAAAATGCTCACATTTACAGAGATATATTTATACAGACTCATTCAACCGAAACATTGGTTATACTGTGAATATAGACAATAACATTTGATGAAAAAGGATCTGTATAATGGGGGTTATGTAGAAATAGTGATCCTCTTTTATGTTTAATCCTGATTCTGCTAGTCTGGTTTTTGCTCTGTATGGTCTGTATAAAACTGTCACAATGGGTTTTACACATAAGAAAAAAGGGGCAAAACTGCGACTTCTTATTCTCAATGTGCGTCTTTATAGTCTCACTTTACAACTTTTTGTTCAGTGGTCTTGCCTAATGATATTACACTATGTATTGCACTTTATCTCTCTATACAGCATTAAGGCTTTCAATTGGCATATCTTTGTGAGTGTAATTTCCCCTTGCATTGCACCCATTCAATATCTGCATATTCATATTGCACCAGTACGCCCTCCCAACACTGAAAAAAAAAAAACTAAGAAAAAAACGCACAGTCAGCAGATCTAGCGTTCGGGCTGCCTGTGCTTTTTTTTCTTGGGGGGGGCGGAGTGATGACAGGTCATGTGACCCGAAGCGTGCCATGTCACGTGACCTATCCATTCTCACTGCGGGGAGCTGAACTGCCACTAGCCACCACGGATCAAGGTCCTGGGGTGAGGGGGCATGTGATGGGGCATGTAATGGGGATGATGGAGGCATGTAATAGGGGTGATGGGGCATGTAATGGGGGTGATGGGGATATGTGATGGGGTCATGTAATGGGGTGATGTGGGTTATGGGGCATGTCGTGCGTAGGTAGGGGTGTGCACGAATTTTGTCTGCCTAGGGCAGCACATAACCAAGATACACCACTGTATTGCACTATTGTTGCTTCTTTATTCTTTTCCCACATGATCTTATGCGCTTTTCCTTGTTTTGCTTTTGATTTGTTTTGAGTACTGGGAGGAGAGCTGCATTGTAACTGTGGGGTTTTCATATATAAAAAAATAATAAAAATATATATATTTAGTACTGTTTTTGAATGTACTTCTGTTTTTGGAAATGAACGTCAGTTTGTTACTCTGAAAAACAGTAAATGTATTATTTGTTTTTTTTAAACACAGGCATTCGGATAATGAGGAAACACAAAAGGAGTGTGCACATACTGTCACAGGTTAATACTGTGTAAAACAATAGAGCACTGAGGAGGTTTATTTGTCTATATACTTGTTTTTCTATTTTCCTTTATACTTTCTGTCTAATGTTTTTTTTCAATAAAGATTTTATTTATATACAAGTCATAATAACATTATATATTAAAACGATTAAGTATTAAAATACACAAACAAGAAATAAAACAGACAAACAACAAACAACACAGATATCTTTAAATATGATTTCATTTTTATCTTATATCTCTTTATCTTCTATCTTTATTTCGCGTTTTCTTTCTTCCTCTCTTCTTCTTCCCTTCCTTGTCTCTTCCAGTTTTCTCATTTTCTTTCAATTATGATTCACTTCTAATTTTTTTTTTTTTTTTATGTTAATATGGTAAATTCTCATTTACAGTTATTTATGACCGTATCAACTTACACGTCAGAACTGTGATTATCTTTTTACAATCTGTCACCCCTGTATTGTTTTATATGTGCACAAAAAAAAAAAAAACAAATAATAAACAAACAAAACAAAAAACAGACTTCATAGTGTTTACAAACAGTGGCACAATTACAGTTACCTTTCCCTTTGAAACAGAGCAGACTTTTTTGTAAAAAATAAAATAAACTGTACATGCTTTATCTACAGAGCTCTCAAAATGTGGCCAGCCAAGTAGGGTCTGCTGCTCTCCAAGCACATCTCCTCCAGGGAGTCCCTGCCAGCCTCTTACCTGGCAGAATATTACAGTTCTGATTGGCTGTGCACACACACTTGACACTCTCAGCACACGTCAACCTCCTGATCTCTGCTGAGAGACAGAGCTGATACTAAATCTGTGCGTATCTCTAACGATGCACTTCATGTTTGCACTATTTTTTTTAGTCTTGCATCTTCTAGGAAAGGAGCAGTTAAATTTAAAAAAAAAGTTTAACATGTGTTACAAGTGACTAACATTTAAAACATTCACATAGTATCAGTATGTCATTTGTTTTGTCATCTATATATCACTCTATTCGGTATGGCATTATACATACACACTTGTGCAAGTGAGCTAATTATTGCTTCTTGGAAGCGCTTTATAATCAGATTAAACCTCTACCAAAAATAATAACGTCGGCAAAAGGAGTTTTTGGAAGCAAGTACCAGATTTGGTTAAACAACACGTTTGCCGGTACGATTAAGTAAACCTGACCTGTATCTTAATAGATGGAAGCGGGTTTACTTTCTGCAGTGTCTCACATGCGAGACACTGCAGGTCTCAGTTGTCACGTGCTGACAAATGTCAGCACACGCACAGCCAATCAGAGGGCTCGCCCCGCTCTGATGGCTGAATGTGAGGGTCTCTCGCTGCTAGCACAGCGAGAGACCCTCGTTTTTGCATGGACCAGCAGGGGGGACATAGTTATGGAACCATGGCAGCTGTCGGTCAGAGGATAAACTGGCGTGTCACAAGTACACGCCAGCTCATCCTCATACTAGGGACAATTAACTTTTCACTTGTGCTTCTATATTAGAAGCACAAGTGGAAAAAAAAAGTTTAGTGTCCCTTTAAAGTATACTGCAGAAGTAATATTTGTAACAAGGTTATGGTATATGAAGTCAATAGTAATGTAATTTTCTAAGACATTAAGTGTATTACTGATACTGTTAAAGGAACCTCATCCTCAATATGTCTGCCCCTGCGAGATACAAATAAATAGTCAATAGTGAATGATAACGTCAACGTTAAATATTGAGCCTTTTTTTCAACAGACGTTGACATGATGCAGGCAAAAGGTGCGAGTCCATCGCTACATGAACACAAGATAACTACAAAGGATTCTGTAATACGGAAGATTTTGGAAGGTACGTTTTCCCCAATTCTCCACTTTCTTAGCATGGTTGCCAATATGGGCTATGTTTCCAAGGAACAAATAAATATGCATAGTGCAGCCCAGCAGTATGCAGGATGGATATACAGAACAGACAGAACCAAATTAATAAGTCAAGGTAGAGATCTTATAGGATTGACCATGCTTAATTAACCATGGCAACTGTGGGGCGGCGAGAGACGAAGCACAGTGTGGGCATCTTGCCCATGTCCCACAAGCACCTTCAGAACACCAGAATATATTTTTTTGGGTCTAGTACTAGGGTTAGTGTTAAAAAGTAATCCTGAAAAAAATGGTTAGGATAAAGCACTGAGGCCTTAACTTTCAAAAAAAAAATGTTAATACAGACCTGAACAGTACAACCTGACAAAAACAGTGGTGTCCCTAAGGGGTTAATTGAATTTTGTCTGCGTGTATGTGCATCCTACATAGTGCCGATTGGTACTTTGCATGTTTATTTGCAGCATGGGTACCTGGAAAGCATGGCAGATTTTGGCAATAGATACTTTGTAACTGTAAGATGATTCCATATGAGCATGTACTATAAAATACTAAATATATATATATATAATGTACTATAATATATTCTGAGGAAGCACCAGGAAGCAAATCGAAACGGACTGCAGCAGATATGCAAGCTAATGTGTTTTCTAGCTCCAGGGGGTGTCTCCTGTCTATGATATCATGCTGGCTTCATATGCAAATCAACTGCTTTCTAGGGCAAATGTGCAATTTGCCTCTGAACCCACAAGGTGAAGTCATAAACAAGATAGACAATAGGACCACTTTTCCCTTAATGTATCATAGTTGCCAACAGTCCCGGATTTGCTGGGACAGTCACATTTTTTCATGCATAGCAAAGATTACGCATTATAATTATCTATTCATCTAATTAAGAATATCTATATACTAAATATATATATTTAATTTACAAAGAAACCTCGCGATCTGTTGTTCGATGTAACTATACCTGTAATGTGTGCATACATATATTATACATAGATAAGCAAAATGTCCATATGAGGACACTAGTGCCCATGCAAGGTCTGTGAAGGTCCATAGAACATCATTATATTGTCTATCTTATAGCCCAGAAGATATTCACCATGAACAATGTTGGTGCCCACCAAGCTTGGAGTGGGTCTTTCAGCTGTGGTGAAAAGTTCTGTTTTAATATAATGTCTTTTTTGTTCACTTTACACTACCTACTAGGGGGCAACGTGGACCATAGTGGTGAAGAAGATGTATACCATCTATGTAAAGACGAGGATGTCTATGACACTGTACAGGAAGGAAGTCAACACACTGAAGTAGTGAGTCGCCCTCCAGTTCCTGTTCCAAGGCCAACAGAACCTCAAGATACCGAACCGTTCATTTCAAAGGGTGAGTAACGGGGTCAAAAAGAAAATTGTGATTGGCCACGGCTGTGATGCATGAATGGAAACATCTGTCCCTTGCATGTTATTTGTTTTGGATTGGAGATGGGAATGAGTCAGTTTGTATGCTCACTCCCAGAGGTCTTTAGTAGGGGGGACAAGGATGTCTATCTTCCAGTTCGACAGAACCCTCCAGAACATTCTCATGCATGGCTGTCAAGGAGGTTCCCTGCTCCCCAGACAAGGAGAAGGGCTAAGTAGGGGGAACCCTGAAGTCCTAAATATATTCCATAGACTCCTCCTATCGGGCCAGAGAGCCAAAGCACTGGGTGTCACATAACATCCTGGCATTCTGATAATGCTATCATGGGGCAGAAGAGGAAGACGGTGCATCAAGGGGTATGAATCCCTCCGGACAACTAGGGACGAGATCTTAGCTATCTGGGGTGGCACTGACATTTTTCAGGGGGGACAGCCATAAAACTGGCTGAGAAACAGGGGGTATCATTCTTCCACCCCTTATTGTTGCCACCTTTTCTTAAAACAAATACCAGCCATGCTATTGCTTCCATGGGCTTTGGAACATTGGTTCCAAGACAGTATATTACTGGTTGGGTGGCAGCCTTAGCCCCACGTCTCCATAAAAATTATTTTCGAACATCCATGGTTTCATGTAGTGCTTTTTCTTAATACAGAGGCAGGTTAATAATTATTATATGTTGGCCTAGTGATTTGCTTTAATGTCTTTTGTAGCAATGTCTTCTTAACGGAACAGTGAAGCCCCAATTCATGGTGACGTGAATCAAAATTAGATTTTGATTTATTGCGATTCGTACCCCAAATATTCTCAGAATAATGACAGATCCATTGCTTCCCATCACCGGATGTCTTCCCCATCCTGCAGCCATAAATAGTGTATTGGTTCATTGTCCATTCAAACTCTTGATCCATGCGCATACATACTGTCGGCCTTTCATCCTTCGTCACAGAGTTCATTAACAGAGCCTGTAATGGAAGAGAGAGCTGTCCACTAAATGATCAGGCAGCGTTTTTGCGTGAAATGCTCTGCATATATCTAAAAGCTTGGGGCAGTGGTGCAGATCTACTCAATTATATCAGCAAAAAAAATCCTAAAACTTTTTTGTGAGACCGTGCCAGCAGAAATCCCTTTTCTCGAAGGAATAGAGACCTGAATCATAACTCGGTTTCTGCAGAAATGTTGTGAAATATAGATATTTTTCTACTTTCTGTTTCGGGCTCAGATGCGACTACAAGAAATAATGCAATGTGAACACTTACTAGTGCCGTAGTGCCAATAACAGCTATTAGTCAACAGTTATTTCCATGAACTAATGTGTTTCGATGAGTAGTGTCTGCTGGTAGCTATGAACTGGTACCATTTTACCAGAAGCAAAAGAATGAATTATGTTTACTTGAAAGATTGCATTACATGTAGACATATAAACTAGAAAAGCTTTAATGCAAGAATCCAAATAAAGTACCTTATTGAGTCCTCTATAAAAGGCAAAGCTGCGTCAGAGCAAATACAACTATGGATACATATCTCAGCACTTGGGAGGTCAGGCATCAGTGCTACCTTGCATGCCCGGTAGATGCTGTCACGCCAACTGACGGAGAGAGACTGTGCATGCGCATAGTGCTGTGCATACGCAGGAAGCAGTCTACGGTGTCCTACAAACCAGAGAATGACATTTTTACTGTCTGATTGTGGTCTAATGTTCCACTGTCTCCCTGAGCTCTTCTTCTTTCTCAAAAAGTGGGACAGAGGTACAGTTTGGTGGGACGGGATGGCCTACCAAAATTGAGACTGATCGGCACAAAGAGTGATGGTTGGGAGGCATGTGGATATAAGGAATCGATTATATATCAATAATGGTGTTTCTTTTTAAAGTATCTCTTGGAGCACCTGATACATATCAGGCTTCTATACTGAGACTCCCTTATCTGACTCAATGCTGTGTTAACTATACCAAAATATCCATTTATCTTGTAATGCCAATAATGTAGTTCACAAAGTTGGTTTGATTAACTGAAACTCACAAAGTTATAAGTTGGAAGGCACATTAAAAAAACAAAAAAAAAACAATACCCAACTCTGAATATCAATATAGATCAACAATGCTGGAAAATGTTTCAGCTAATATTTTATGTTACTCTGACCCATTTCTTCTAGTTTTTATTGACAAGACACAGACAAGAAGAGAAAATGTTTACGTGGAATCTTCCAAACCCATGAAGATAGGTGAGCACGTTATGACGAGATTTTGCCCTGTAAAACCTGTTAATGTTAGGAGGAGCCCATAGGGGCGGGGTTACGAGTGATAACACACAAAGTTATGGCATCCCCTACGGGACTTGGCTCCTGCGTCCACGGTACAGGCACTAAAGTTACATTACATTACATTAACATTTATTTGTACAGCGCCAACAATTCTCGTAGCGCTTGGTACAGAGCATAGAAGGGAACTACATACTAAGTTAGACAAACTAGTACAGACTGGTACATGAGGTAGAGAACCCTGCTCGTAAGCTTACAATCTAGAGGGAATGGGGTCCATGAGACAATTAAGGGATTGAAGAGGTCAGAGGGATTGAAGTTGTAGTAACAGTAGAGTGGATGGGAGGCACTAGGTGGGATAGGTCAAAGAGGGAGTGTGTGTTCCAGCTAGGTGGGATCGGCTAGAGGCAAAGTGACTGGTAACTAGTGGGTTGGGTAGTAAGCCTCTCTAAAGAGATGAGTTTTGAGGGACTTTTTAAAGTTTGGAAAGGAGGGAGAGAGCTGGATGCTCCGGGGAAGGGAGTTCCAGAGAGAGGGGGCAGCTCGGGCGAAATCTTGGAGACGCGAGTGAGAAGTGGTGATGAGATTAGAAGAGAGTGTTAACCCCTTTGAGGAGCGCAAAGGTCGTGCAGGGAGGTGACGGTTAACAAGGGAGGAAATGTACGTGGGAGCAGAGGAGTGGACTAAAGTGACACATTTTCTGCTTGAACAGGTCCCATCAAGGTAATAAATAATTAAATACGTTGTGCATTGATAAAATCTTGGGAGGTTATGTCAAGGAGCCCCACACATGAGAAGTGCCGGCAAGTTAAAGGAAAATTAAAGTCCAATCTTTAGAACTTATGTACAGCATGTCAAAACCTTACGTATGGAAAATTGTGGTTGACCAACACTATTTTTAAACACCTGATTCTTTATGCACGGGCATGAAGGGCATAACTACTTAGGAGTTAGTTATACATTGGTGCCACTGGTCAAGAGATATTCCCACGGGCGCTTGTTTTATTCAAATCCAAAAGTTCAAAGACATTGGGGGAACGTCTAAAAGTGGCGCACATAGTGTTGGTGATTAGAAGTGGCGCCAATGTATAACTCTAACCTCCAAGATGGAGGCTCCGAAAAGTGTTTACTAACCTTCGCCAAACACCGAGAGGGGGAGATGCAATATCCTGCATTGTCAGTATGTAAAAAAAACATAACACACAGCGATTGTGCAGTTTTGTAAACTTGCCTAAATTGTATAGGGGTAGCAGAGTTTCTGTGTTTTTGTGTGCAAGAGTTTGTACCCCAACCCCCAAAGTGGCTGCGAAAATCAATGCTACAATTTGTATTTGTTTAAAGACTCAAGTGTCAAATTGAGGAGAGACCGGCCACAGTCAAGTGTGTATGACCCATTTGTCGGAATGAAAACGCCAGGTCAGCGGGAATTAATTACCCTGCAAGAGCGCGTGAAGCTGGGAATGATCAGTGTGGATGAAGCCTTACTCCAATTTAGAGAGTGGCAATTAAATCAGACGAAGCGGTCAGACTCGTTTAGATACCAGCAGGTAAGCACAGCATGTCTAGAGTGATTATATTTTACTCCTTTTAATTTAAAACCAGTTCATTCCCTAGAGGAAGAGAACTTCTGTAAGATTACTTATGGTATATATATGTGTCTTGGTAAATGAGTATGGGCATCCATAGACATTTTTCGAGAGAGGAGGGGGAAAAAAATTTGCCTCCCCATCAGCATCACAGGTCCCTCTACCCTTCCATCCCAGCATCTTTCTCCTCCCTGCTGACAGCACCACAGACCTCCTTTCCTTTTATCACGTACTTGGTGATGGGCGAATGGGTTTTGTTGAAGAGGGATCTGTTCTGTTTGCGGAAGGCATGTAGCCCTGCTACCATATGCGCCAAGAGATTCCAGGGGGAGGGGCCAAGTGCACGCTCTTGCTCCTCCCTGAGGATGCCCATGTAAATAAAGTATTTTATCTGTGGTAACTCATCTGCTACCTGCCACCTTTTGTCAGTCACTGGCAAATAATGGCCAAAGTAGCAGAGTTCTCCAATGCAGCTGGGTGGGAGGATTTTACCAACTCGGCTACTTTGGCCTCAAGTTTGCAATTCCTGTCTCAATTCCCTCTTTAAAGAGTACACTCTAATCTTCACAGAAAATGTACCCCTGGGCAGGCTCTTGAATGCATAGAATTGCACTTATCTATCTATTTATTTATTTATTAATTTAGTTATAGTACTTTATTTTACCAGTCAGGTAAAAAAAAAAGTCATGAACGGGTTAAAGAGATCTAAATGACATATCTTTTATTGTGTTTTTGTTATATCCATATATTTTTGTTGTGTTTTTTTCTTAGTTTGCTTTTTTCCCCCTTTCCCAGGAAAATCTCAAAAAATTACGAGACAGCATCAGTCGGAGGCAGAATGAAAACAAAAAGCAAGGGAAAAAGTCAGGTAATTAATATTCATATTTTTTTAAACTCTTAACAGAGGGAAATACTGAACATGGTTATTACTGGACCGATACTGGTTCAGGTGACATACTGTAGCTGACCTTGATTTGTAGAGGTGCAAAGGATGTAACTGCGTAGGCTAACAAAAAAAAACAAATGGCGATGTTGAGTGCATTAGGCAGAGGCATTATCAAATACCAATCTACACATAGCAAACAAGCCAAAGAACCTGTACAGAAATCACACATTCATAGTGACACCAACACTGCAAAGGATTCTGGGTAGACATATGCAGTGATCATGAGTGCTTGACAGCTTGAAGCTAAGAAACAATTTAGCTCTTGTTTATTGTTTATACAGCCATACCTCCCTGATGAGGACTATATTAGGCCGAGACGTATGTCTGAGGTTGTTGTGTTCTTCGTACAGAGAGAGATTGCCTGGTATTTTGGGTCTGGGTTGTCTCTTGGGGAAAGGGTTCATTTCATATGTTCTCACTGTAATGTCTGAAACCAACAAAAAAAGTGCGTTTTGCTCCCAAGTGGGAGTTTAACGCTGGGATGACTTATACTCTCCAGACTTTCTCGAGCTACACACAGTTTAGCCCATCTAGACTGTGTCCCCATAGTTGCCAACATCCGCCATGTTTTCAAGACACCCAGCTGGTACCTTGCAAATTCTCTTGAGGCCAACGATAAGGCTATGGAGACAATTGCATGGCTGGTATTTTTTTGGAAATAATGGTGGCAACCCGATATCCAGTGGCACATATGTATTCCACGTGCCACAGGAAAAGCAAGCAAAGTGGTATGTGGTATCGATATACACACAGAACCCATTAATCATGGTATGTCCTAGGAAATCTCTCTACCCCGATTAATGAACTGGATTCTGTTTGTTTATATAGGATACAGATATGTTTATGGAAGAAACGTGCTATAAATATTCACATAAACGCCTAATCCTGCTTTAGATTTAGAGATCACAAAGCCCATCCGTCGGGGCCAAGCTGCGGAGGTGAAACTAGAAAGTGCCGTCTATGAATCAGGCCCCATCTCGAGCGCTCCTCCGAAAAAAGCCATCACCAGAGGAAACTGGAAAACAGATAGCACGTCCAGCACTGCAAGTAGGTGACTTTGCTTCCACTGGCATGTGAATGGTAACCAGCTTTCAGTCTAGCAAAAACGCACTCAAACCGGGCTCCACCTGCATGGGAGCATTTTTTTAAGTGTATTACGGTTATGTGAAATGTTTTTGGGTTTCTAGCTATTTCATGATATCAATAAATGTTGTAAACAAAAGGGTCTACTCCCAATATACAGATCTGGTCCAAAATGGGTCCAGATCGGTCAAAGTAGCCCAATTACGTAATTTTCCCAAAATCAGGCTACCCTATACAGCTGACTTTAGCCGATTTTCAGACACATTCAGTTTAGGGATTCTTGCCTTACAAATCCGATGGATTTGCCCTACTTGGCAAAAAAGTTTCTACTATTTGTATTCTCGAGATTACTGTAGACCCTTAACAGTATTTTGGAATGACATGCTTTTTGATAGAGGGAGGACTCCAAAAAGCTTGTCATTCCAAAATACCATGAGTCCAATAAAAAAAAAGAATTCCAATAGCTGCAACATTCTGTTGTTTTGCATGTGCATCACTGATCTTATACTGCTACTTCAAACCACAGTAGTTATTTCATGCCAGGCATTAGCAAGCCATTTGTTGCAGGCACAGAATTGGGTGCGTCGCAACTAGCAGCACCCAATACATGAAAGGCAACAAAACTCTTGTTCATAGAAAAGTAATACAATGTTTATTGTCTGATGCATATATTGAAAGCTTTGAATGCCGAAGAAAAATATACCTGCCCAGTGTGTTTCTTGTAAAACATAGCAAATATTTATTAAAGGAACACTACCATTTACATAAGATAAAACAAGATAACCTGGCCATTTGAAACAAACATATATAAATCAAATGCCACTGTTTTTTGTATATATGATTAGATTGATTGCTTATAAAAGGAAAAATAAAATTAGGTGTTTATCTCCTGGCTCCATTTTGTGGATATTTCCCATAATGCAACATCATCTAAAATCTTTCAGCAAGTCTCACTTTACAACTGTGGCCGAAGCCTGTATGATGATGTCATAAGATACACATCTGCTCTCTTACTGGTTCCTGTGTATCATAGTGGGCAGGACTAGGTGGCTGTGTACAACCTTTTTTTGTTCAACTTTTTGTTTACTTGCCTTCCAACAAAAAGAGAGGAGATTGAACTGATCAAACAAGATCAAAACCCCGCCCCTTGTGATGTAATAATTACATTACCATTCCATTCAATGCAAGTCTAGAATCAGAATAGAGTCCCCAGCCCCAAAGTGAGAAATTTGTGCTGTAAAGTCACTAGGGGGTGGCACCCACAAACACTATATTTTTTAAAATATTTTATTAAACACAGTCACATAACAATAACAAAAGACATATCTGAAATCAACAATACAACATTTTTTTTTTTAACCTTTTAATTTTTGGGTGGGTGTCCCTTTAAGGGATTAGCAAGACCCCGGTAGGGCATATTATAATGAAAGTGCTAGATCTCATGGGTGAAATGACTACGTTAACGGAGGGGGGCCAAACGTTGGAATGAGATTGCGGAGGCTTAGAAACAGTTGACAAATACAGTAGACATTAGGATGAAGAGCAGTTTGAGCGGACATCTGATCTGTCCACATAGGTTTAAGGACAACTGTAAAAAAAAAAAAAAAAAACATATTTTATGTTTAAATAAAAGGTTGCATTAAATGTAGATGGTGTATATAGAAATTCTTTAATGAAATAATGCAAATAAAAAAGCCTTGTTGAGTCCTCTTTGCTCAAGATCTGACAGGAAGCAGCCATGTTGTTTAGAATCTTGGGATAGATGGGTCAAATCATCCTTCATCTGACCAAAGCTGAATGAAGATATGACCCAAGATTCTAAACAACATGTCTGTCCCTTGATAGAGCTATATGGAGCAATATAAAGTATTATTTGGAGGTCTATAAAGTACAGGAATGTGAAAGTCAGGACAGCAGGATTATGGTGACTAATTGGGAATGTAATGCATAAAGTAAGACCTTTGAGGGGCATGGAGAGATAAGGTGGATCAGATCTATAAATACATAAAAAGTTGAAGATGAACATGCTTTTTTATTTTCCTTTTTCTATCATTAGCCGTGCATGCAGGGACAGGACAGGGGAATTGTGGCAAGTCAGGCAGGTCTCAAAAGTGCATAGATTTAATATGTATTTCCTTCCTCTTTTCAACACAATTTTATAACTTGTTTACGAGGTGAAATGAGGGTATTATAGTAAAATGGCAGAAGGAAATGTAGAGGAGATAATTGTCTTCTGTATTTTTTTTCATGGAAGTATAAGCAGACATTGTCATTTTATAGATTTAGTCAGTTAAAGAGCTACTATAATTTATTTGATTTATGTGGATACTGTGCTTGACATATTCACATTGGTGTCATACAGGCAAAGGAACAAAAAATGTAAATAAAGGAATCAGGATGAGACATAAGTACAGCACCGTTAACCCCTTCCCGACGTTAGGACGTACTATGCCGTCCTGACTTTAAGTGCCTTAAAGTCGTTAGGACGGCATAGTACGTCCTGTAATAAACAGCTCATCGCGGCACTTGCAGTGGGATCCCACCTGTCATCTCAGGCCACTTTGAGTGGCCTCAATCTGACAAGGAATGTAGCACCGGCTACATTTCTCCAAATCGCGCCCGGGTTCGGGGTTCGGGCACGCCTCCATGAAGTCACACGTGACTTCCGGAGGTCTCATGGTTTTTTTGCAGGGATCCACAGGGTCTGTTAAGACCCTGATCGGGTCTCTGCGAGAGTGTTCCTGGCTACCAATCCCCTTGTGATCGGTTTGCCAGGAACCAATCGTGACATTTTGGTGCTTGCGTCGTTTGGGACGCAAGCACCATGCGTCATGAAGGGGTTAATTATACATAATCTCGCATTTGATTACCTACTCTGTGTACAACTGCATCCACGTACAAAAGTATAGTGTAAAAATGCAACAAAAGTGTTGGACAACTCCTTTAAACATAGTAACATAGAATGTGTCGGCAGATAAGAACCATTCTGTCCATCTAGACTGCCCAATTTTCTAGATACTTTTATTAGTCCCCAGTTCCTTATCTTATATCTAGGATAGCCTTGTGCCTATCCCACGCATGCTTAAAATCCTTCATTGTGTTTACCTCTACCACTCCCGCTGGAAGGCTATTCCATACATCCACTACCCTCTCAGTAAAGTAATACTTCCTGATATTACTATATTAAATCATTGTCCCTCTAATTTAAGACTATGTCCTCTAGTAGTTTTTCTTCATTTAAATATACTCTCTTCCTTTACTGTGTTTATTCCCTTTATTTATTGAAATGTTTCTCTCATATCGCCCTGTTACGTCTTTCCTCCAAGCTATACATGTTCCTTTCCTTAAATATTGGTAGTGTTTTCAATGAATGGACAAGTTATCGGCAATAATAAGACATGGCTGCAGGAGGAAGGATAAAGAGGGACCCTGCACCCAGGACACCATTCTTTAAAAAAAAGGACCCCATACCAGGCCAACTTTATTAACATTAAAATAGAAAACATTAGATAACATTCCATTGATATATAAACTTTACAAATATACAACCTATTCACCAACCGTACGCCAGCCACGCCTTGTGTGGAACAATGCCAGGCCCCTGCTCTGGTGAGGGCCTTAGTATAAACCCCTTAACTGGTAAGGCTCTTATCCACCATGCTGTGAAAGACATAAAAGAAAAGGAACAATATTTAACATATTAACATATATTAACATATCCAATTAAAAGCTGAGTGAGCTAAACTAGGCTGTTTTCAAAGATACCCTCTTCAACAACTAATCTCGATTTCCCACCTAACCCAACAGCTTGTCTCTCTCTCCTCCATCAGTCATGACTGCCTTCCCCCAAGCTGTCTTTGCGTTATAGCTTTCCTACTCTGCTATTAATGCCTGGTTTGTGTTTCTCAGTTACCAATTCCCTGCAGACTATACTGTTTAGTGAATAGAATCCAGTGTTTTATTTTGTTGCACATATAAAGTACTTCAGTTTAGCAGAGAAATAAACCTCCACTACATTCAGACCCAGATCTAGCAAGGCAAATCCCCACCCTCTTCATTGGCTCAGCCTCAGCTGAACCCTTACTGCTTACTTTAAGGAAGAAAGGGTTAAAAAAAAAAAGTTTAATTGTCTTTAATGTTTGTTCAGTATGAACATACTAAAATGTGATTTACCAAGTTGCAACTTTACCAAGGTTCTCATTAGCCCTATATATAAGTCATTTTGTTTGAGTAAAGTTGATGTAAACTCTTTTTGAACTGCTAAATAACCAAACATTTTTTTCTGTTAAACCACTTTTTCTCATATTTGTCTTGCTTTATAACATAAATGTCCATTATAAAATCCAGAAAATGTGGGCTTATTAGGTAGTGCAATGGGCCATTTGACTGTACTTAAGCAATGTCTGCTTATACTTCCATGAAAGAGTACAGACAACAGTTATACATGTGTACTTGAGAAGGTACAATTTGGATATCTCCTCTACATTTCCTTTCTGTAATTTGTGATCTGCTATTTTACTGTAATAAGCTTGCATCACCTCCTAAACAAGTTTTCAAACCATGTTGTAAAGAGGAAGGAACTGAATTGTAAATCTATGCACATTTAATAATTGCCTGACTGCCACAGTGAGAGTTAAAGTGGAAGTAAGAAGGGGATTTTTTTTCATTAATAAGAGACAAAATATTTTGGCACTAGAGAGGCATGAGTTTACACTCAGCTCGACCTCTCAGTTAAGAGAGCAAATTACACATTCCCACATTAAAAACCAGTTAGTTTGCATTTCAAGCCACAAGGGATTCCCCAACATGCAGACACATTTAAGACACAAGTGCGTTCAAGTCTGCTAACACAATGTATAGATCATGATCCAAAATTGTATATTCTCTGCATTCACAGTAAATAGGTGAAAGTACTTTAATTATCACATATCAGTGCTCTCTGGGAGCTCAGACAAGTTTTGTCATTCGTGTACTCATCTTTTCTTTTGACAAACATATTAGCTACATGTTGTTATCATGTATTCAGAACCCTTATATCAGTGCTCAGAAAGGGCTATTCACCAAAACGTGAGCTAAGGTGAGATGAACATTTCGTCTCCCCAGTTCAGCTATACAAACCTCACCACGTTTGTCCCTGGACAATGTATAGTTAAATTTGTGAGATGAAATGTTACATCTCCCCTCAACTCACCTCATTTCACCTCAAGTCACCGTTTATTGAATAACCCCAAGCGCTACAGGAGTGAAGCACTCCTGTTCCATGAGAAGTTCCACAAATGGTCCAAGATGTTCTCCTCCATCATAACCCAATCGGATTTGTTTTCTCTTCTAAACAGGCAGTGCCAGTAACAGATCCAGTACAAGGAGCACATTGAGTGTGAGTAGTGGAATGGAAGGAGACAATGAGGTAATGTAAATTGTTATTATTTTTATTATTATTAATAATAGATTTTATCCTAATGATAACATGTATTAGGTCAAATAAAGAGACGTGGTCTATCAAGTTCAACTCTTTCACACACCCCAGAAGTATGAAAAAAAATTATAGTTAGTTAGTTACCGAGAACCAAGATTACATAAAATAAGGATCACTCCTTTTTCATGCATATTAAAGATAAATAATTCTGCAAATTTATGTATTTATTAAAATGTAAATATGTTTAATTTACTCACAAATATCAATACCTTTCGTGAACAGATCCCAAAGTTTATGCACAATGGAATATTACATGTCAGGCCTGCCACTTGTAAGGCCATTAATACAATATGCCATTGATGTACAGTCTTGGAGTAATGCATACAGTTCGATATAACTCCACTATGTTTGCATTTATAGGACAATGAAATAGCGGACTATCCAAAAAGGCAAAGCCATAGAGTTTCTCTGACCGAAGAAAAACCACCGCCAAGGCCTCCACGAATACCAAATCAAAGCTCTAAAAGGTCATTACAGTAATTCAGACAAATCTCTCGTCACAGTTCTCAGCTGGTTGGGAGGCTTACTCTTTTTCCTCCAGTATTGTTCCTCTTTTCTGGGAGCTCCGAATTTTTAGTTTATATGAATGTATCACAGAGCTCCACGGCAGAAAAAAACTCACAATACAACAAGATTAAACTTGCATTAAATGTGTTTTTATATTAATTTGTGTAAATCAAATACTTAATTCTTGTTCAAAATTACATCAAATTACATAAATAGTTACTAGCTGGCCATAAAGTTGCTAAAAAAGTTCCGGTTAACCCCCACCCACAGCCACACCTCCCACAAATATAAGTTATGTAGCAGGGTAACGGTGCTTGTAACAGACCACAAGTAAGATACTCCAGCTTGAGAGCGTATGCACATTAAAGATGTTACACATGGTAGAACACTTTGGGAGTCGACTTCCATTCTGCGACTGAAGTGCTAGTAAGTGATGGCAGAGTTGTAGGGCATCCAAGCACTGTGATGTGCTAATACTAAAAAAAATTTAAATTTATGGGGTTATTTCCAAAAGACACATTCTGGGGCAAAGCCCTAAAAGTGGAGCAGTCACCATGGCAACCATTGCAATAGTTTCCAAATTTTTAGAAAAAACAACCAGGTTTTAAAGATGAGCATCACTGAATCTGTAAATAATATAATGCAGTTATTAATAAAATATATATATGCACAGTGACACTGGTCCTTTAAATCAGCATAGCTGTCATGTCTCACTCTCTCATTTTGTACACCATAGATCGCCACCAGCAACATCTGGTAATAACTGGACTCCACCCCCTGTCCCGCCTAGAGGTCGATGATGCGCTCTGTTCCACAGGAAGTATTTGCGAAGGAACCATTAAACAACCAATCAGCATCCAGCATAACTACGTTTTCACTTCCCTCACTTGCTATGAGGTTGCAAGACTAATGGTCCTCTGACCGAAAGTCACATGTTAAAGTGACGGAAACTGACTATTTACATGTTTCAAGACGGATTACCAATCTTAAGTACTGTTTGAAAGTTTAGAAGTCCAGAAGCAAAACTTGGCAGTTGTTGTGATGTCACAATCTCATGAAAAGGTCAATTGGGCACCTTTATATTTCCTAAGTTATTCAGCCTGTGGCATTATTGAGGTACGCTGTTATATTAGAACAGGGCAAAGTTTGGTAACTTAAGGCACCTTGTGGAAACTTAAAAAATAAAAAAAAAGTTGCAAGTGAAAACCACCGCTTTTAATTTGAATTGTTATCTGATGAAAGACTGTTGCAATAGTATGTTGAAAATTCTTTAGATACATATGTATATATATTTAATTCTGCTACTATATAGCTGTGATGTCGTAAACAGGAAACGCCAAAGACACATTTAAAACACATTTTTCTCTTAGTTCATGCATTTGTTCGCAATGGTTTTAACACAATGTATAGATCATATTTTTTATTCTCTACATTCGTAGGACAAATAATTTTTAGATTTCTTTAAATCTGCTCTATCTCTTGCATATCAAGTATGTCATTTGCCTTTTGAAAACTTTCTCCTACCTTATAAGGATTCTCTTGACTCAATACTTACAGATGCATGCCTAATCCTATGCCATAAAAAATGGCACAAATAATGTTCCCATCGCATCCGGCTTAGATAGCGCAGACTTCGCACATGCTGATTTCACCAGTATTTGCCGTAATCTGCATGCCGCCCATTATGCCTGCTCATTTGGTAATAACTGAATGTTGAAAAAAAAATATTTCACTAACATAGCCACCCTACCACCACATACATTCATAAATCATTGTAAATAAACAATACAATTTACTGCGCCAACCAACGTGACGGAGTGAGCAAGCACCTAAACACAGCTAGTGTCTCACTCCAAGCAAAAAGAAAATGTGCAAGAAAACAGGATAAAGTGAACAAGTGGGCTAAAACCAACACTAGACAAACTAAAACATTACCCTTTGCAATGAGACGAATGCTCAGGTATTGTGTAAAGGGAAAAAACAGTAAGAAAAAACATGTACATGTGAGTGCAATATCTGTATACTACATGCACTTTATTATCATCCTGTTTAAATATACTACACTATAATTGTTCTTACTGTTTTTTCCCTTTACACAATACCTGAGCATTCGTCTAATTGAAAAGGGTAATGTTTTAGTTTGTCTAGTGTTGGTTTTAGCCCACTTGTTCACTTTATCCTGTTTTCTTGCACATTCATAAATCATTATCTAGTGTGTAATCAACCCGTTCGTGACGCATGGTCCTGGCGTCACAGATGACGCCAGCACCAAAACATCACGATTTGTTCCTGGCCACAGATCACAAGGTGATCTATAGCCAGCAACACTATGGCAGAGACCCAATCAGGGTCTTAGTAGACCCTGTGGGTCCCTGCCAAAAGATTGCGAGATCTTCGGACGTCACGTATGACATGACGGAGGCGTGCCTGAACCCAGAAGTTCGGGCACAGCGTGATATAGTGAAATATAGTCGGTGCTCATTTTGAGGAGCCACGATGATCTGTTTAATGTTAGACATACTATGCCGTCCTAGCGTCTTGTAGGCACGGTAAAATCAGGACGGCATGGTAGGTACTAGCGTCAGGAAGGGGTTAAACAGACTCCTGAAAATTAAGATAAACATTAGGGAGGGTTATAAATTTGAGTTTATTTTCACAATCTATACATCTTCCAAACAGGTCAGGTGATTATTAATGAACCACGAATCTGTGCAAGACAGATTAACAGCTTGACTTAAACTTTTGCATTGTGTTTTAAAGACATTTTTAAAGAATTTTAAAAAATGGTTTAAAAAAAAGGATATGAAAAATGTAATAATTTCTTTATGTAGCGGCCTTTTTTTAAACAAATACACAATTTTTTGATGCTGGAAACCAAAATGAAAATGTTATTCAAATGGAAAAACCAATAAATAATTCACAGTGAGGGCCGTAAAAGTTTGGAATGCGCAATGTGAGAACAACATGGTAACTGCTGATTCTGCCTTATTATTCATCTTGATCAATGCAAAGAGGAATATATTGAAAAGGTTAATAGACTTTCTAAGCATGTGTCTGCAGCTAAACAATATACTACACCCTGTTCCAAATTATTATGCAAATTGTATTTAAGTGTCACAAAGATTAAATATTTTGTTTTTCAGTTTAACTCATGGATGGCATTGTGTCTCAGGGCTCTTTTGATCACTGAAAACAATCTCTGACACCTGTGATAATTAGATTGCCAGGTGAGCCCAATTTAAGGAAAAACTACCAAAGGAGGGTGTTCCACATTATTAAGCAGAGCACCATTTGCATGCAATATGGGGAAGAAAAAGGATCTTAGGCGTGATCATTGCACTATTAAGAGATTTGTGGCTGATTCAGGGCACAGACGGGTTCGTGCAGATAAAGGCACATTAAGGAAGATTTCTGCCAGATCCATGCATCGGATCAAGAGAGCAGCTGCTAAAATACCATTACATAGTAGCAAACAGATATTTGAAGCTGCTGGTGCCTCTGGAGTCCCACGGACATCAAGTCTATTCGGCCACTACTAACCAATGCTCACAAGCAGAAACGGCTGCATTGGGCAGAAAAATACTTGAAGACTAATTTTCAAACAGTCCTGTTCACTGATGAGTGCCGTGCAACCCTGGATGGTCCAGATGGATGCAGTAGTGGATGGTTGGTGGACGGCCACCCTGTTCAAACAAGGCTGCGACGTCAGCAAGGCGGTGGTGGAGTCGTTGTGGGCCGGAATCATGGGAAGAGAGCTGGTCGGCCCCTTTAGGGTCCCCGAAGGTGTAAAGATGACCTCTGCAAAGTATGTGGAGTTTCTGACTGACCACTTTCTTCCCTGGTACAGAAGGAAGAACTATGCTTTCTGTAATAAAATCATCTTCATGCATGACAATGCACCATCTCATGCTGCAAAGAATACCTCTGCATCAATGGCTGCTATGGGGATAAAAGGAGAGAAAGTCATGGTGTGGCCTCCATCCTCCCCTGACCTCAATCCTATTGAGAACCTTTGGAGCATCCTCAAGCAAAAGATCTATGAGGGTGGGAGGCAGTTTACATCCAAACAGCAGTTCTGGGAGGCTATTCTGACATCTTGCAAACAAATACAAGCAGAAACTGTCCAAAATCTCACAAGTTCAATGGATGCAAGACTTGTGAAGCTGCTATCAAATAAGGGGTTCTATGTTAAAATGTAACGTGACCTGTTAAAATGTTTAAAAAGTTAAAATGTTGTTATAAGTTTGATTGAAATAGCTTTTGATTTCAGTACATAGGCTGCAAACACAACAAATGACATTTACAACCTATAAAGTGTTTTGAAACTTACTGTGCGTAATAATTTGGATCAGTGCATTGTACGGTTTTTATGTTTAAAAAGAATAATGTTATCATTAGGAGGTTTGTTCAATAAAATTTGAATTGTACTCTTAATAGTTGATAACATGAGAATTATGCTGACTGTTATTTACATCAATTATTTAGGTAAATGAGAAAAATATAATTTGCATAATAATTTGGAACAGGGTGCAGGGGCGTCACTAGGGTTGGTGTCACCCGGTGTGGAAACTCATGGTGTCACCCCCCTGGATTTCCTCCAATACAATGCCAAACAGATTCCTTAGTAATGCCAGTTAGATGGCCTATTAACTATGCCACACACAGGAGCCCCATAAATTATGCCACACCAGAGCCCCATAAATTATGCCACACCAGAACCCCATAATTATGCCACACACACACACATGCCCCATAATTATGCCACACAAAAGAGTCCCTTAATTATGCCACCCACAAGCGCCCCATAATTATGCACAAATGGAACTGCCAGTAATTATGCAACACACAGGAGCCCCACGAGGTGACAATTGTACAAGTCTAAAACAATACATATCTATACATACATATCTCTCTCTCTCTCTCTCTCTCTCTCTCTCTCTCTCTCTCTCTCTCTCTCTCTCTCTTAATGTGCCCAATTATATGCCAGTATCATTTTGTCATTAATAAGCCACCGCCAATTTGCCCATTAATATGCCAGTATTATTGTGCCAGATGCCAATACCATTGTGCCATTAAGATGCCAGCATTATTATGCCATTCATATGCCAGTAATATTGTGCGATTCAGATATCAGTAATATTGTGCCATTCAAATACCAGTAATATTGTGCCAGTCAGATACCAGGAATATTGTGCCATGCAGAGCCCAGTAATATTGTGCCAGTCAAACACCAGGAATATTGTGCCAGTCAGAGCCCAGTAATATTGTGCCAGTCAGATACCAGGAATATTGCGCCAGTCAGAGCCCAGGAATATTGTGCCAGTCAGAGCCCAGTAATATTGTGCCAGTCAGATACCAGGAATATTGTGCTATTCCAGTGCTCATTTTCTTCCTCCCTCCTCCCCCCTTCCTCATCACTTACCGCCTGGCTGCTGCTCCGTGTCCCTGGCCGAACAAATTTTCATCTGAAATGAATGCAGTAATGAACTAAATTCGTTTTAGACTAAATAAATAACATTTTCGTCCGAATGGATGAAAACAAAATGAAAATTTTAGTTTTGCACATGTCTACTATCTACAAATGCTACAATAGATGCATTTTAAAATGGTCTGGATTTTTTTAAATTAGACGATACAGGGCTATTAATAATAGAATAAGTATTAATAATAGAGCTTCTTGATCCAAGGAAGAAATCTGATGTCTATGTGACTATGTTACCCAACTCTTACCTCAGGCAAATCGGGAAGACAGGGGACGGAGCTTGGGAGGCAGAGTGTCAGCACATATACCACTGTTACTCAAGCTGCACATGCGCAGTAGCCACTCTCCAGTGCCCCAGACATTGGAGAATTAGAGTTAGTGTCACAAAAAACAGTACAAAGGCATAGGATGGTGGGATTACTTCCCAAAATGGGAACTGTCCCACTCAAAGCGAGATAGTTGAGAAACATGTTAAAAGCAAGAAATAGCAATTCAGAAAGTGTTTAGCCTTTAACTGGCTGTTCAAAATATACAGGTGAGCAAATAAATGACATAAACTGAGTCAAACAAAGAGCACTACTCACTGGTAATATACTTCAAACACTGACAAGCACCTCTATTATACACCCGTTGACCTATTATTAAACAATAATAGAAGTGTTTGCCAATTTTTTTTTATAAGAAAGACAAACAAGCCTTTTGATTGTATTTAGAATGCTCTGCTATTTTAAGCAGAATTAAAGTGTTTTATTAAGCTGTATGACCCAGTTCATGTGAAGCTCATACAAAGTCTCTGAATGTATTAAAGGAACTGATGCTTGAATATAAGACAACCCTGGTTATAAGATTACACCCCAAACTCTAGATATTCATTTAAGCCTGAATTTAAGACTACCCTATAGGTAAAAGTTTTACTTTCTGGGGGGAAAAAATGGTGATTCAAAAATATTAATTTCTTGTTTGTATTTGTTTTATTTACAAATCTGCCCCCCAGACTTAGCCAATGCATCCCCAAGACTTAGCCAGTGCCTCCCCCACACAGCCATCTGCCCCCCAGACTTAGCCAATGCCTCACCCAGACTTAGCCAATGCCTCCCCCACACAGCCATCTGCCCCCCAGACTTAGCCAATGCCTCCCCCAGACTTAGCCAATGCCTCCCCCACACAGCCATCTTCCCCCCAGACTTAGCCAATGCCTCCCCCAGACTTAGCCAATGACTTCCCCACACAGCCATCTGCCCCCCAGACTTAGCCAATGCCTCCCCCAGACTTAGCCAATGCCTCCCCCACACACCCATCTGCCCCCCAGACTTAGCCAATGCATCCCCTCACACAGCCATCTGCCCCAAGATGTAGCCGATTCATCCCCCCACACAGCCATCTACCTCCCAGATTTAGCCAATGCTGACTCCCACACAGCCATCTGTCCCCCCCGATGATGTCATGCGATGTTGTGTCACTCTCCTTTAGTTTCCCTGGTAGACTATGAATGTCTAATATACATGAAGAGTTTAAACATGAAGCTGACTCTTAAATAATATGCGTTTTAAACTTTTTTCTTTGCTTTCGCAGTATCTGGAGACCCTTTTTATCTGCTGTTAATGGAAATCCCTCCCCCCCCCCCCCCCCCAGCATCTCTTTGAGTCACTCAGAGGCCCGATCAGACATTAGCGCCCCTCAAATGTCATTTAGAGACCCTTATCTAGGCATGGGACCATTTGCACATGCTCACATTTTTGATGTGGGAAAAGTTGAATAATTCTGAGTGTATGGCTGTGCATGGAGCGTGCTAATTTTTCACAAGCGTACCAAAAATAGAATATGCTTAATCAACATGCTCTGCCTAATGCATTAAAGAAATTATTTTGGTCAGTGTAGACCCTTATAACCATCCTCTGTTGGGTAATGAGGAATTCGGGCAAAGTGTCAGTGTGCACATTCCCATATACTGTATTGTTCCAGTGGCACACTCACAAACAGCAGGATCTTGGTGCAAGGACAGAAAAGCCTAACATCTTTGAGGGAAGGTATCTATCGAAGGTATAAGTCAATGATAACTAGGAGCCAACAGACCTTGAAAAGCAGAGGGGGTGAAAACTGTAAGGGGGCAGGAACTGAAATAGTTTGGGGATCCCTGCTCTATTGTGAGCACTGCAACAACACTCGTATGGCAATTATATTAAACAATGAGGCTCCATATGGTCTTTATTGGGGTAAGGTGATACAAATAAAGTATCTTTGCTCAGTTTCGAATTGCCAGGTGGCGGACATCAGACATCTGACCCAAGATTCCGAACAACATGTCTGCCCCCTGTAAATAATGAAATATATATATATATTGATAGTAAATAAATGACAATTAACACTAGAAGACAATAAATACAAAAGAAAGATAAAAAATAAGCAGCAGAGACAATAAAATGTTGTGTTTGTGCCCCCTGACAGAGCTGTATGTAGTAAAGAGGGCTCAGTATGGTATATTATTTGCATGCTTTCTTTAAATCATTTCTATTTAAAACATCTACGCTTCATGCAATCTCAATAAAATGTAAGTTAAAAAAATAAGTTTTGCATACACTTCTCCTTTAAACACCAACTGTACGTCTATGTTACCATAGCTACCTATATGTCACACAGTTATAGATTCCATTTTACATATCAGCTCTGTAGAGGTTTTATTGGTATAATACATTTTCCCTTTGTTGAAAAACAGTTTAAATTCCTTTCACTGATATAAATCATAACTTCCAACATGGCTAGGAAATCAGGAAGTTGATGTATCTGCGATCCTAACATTAAAAATATATATATTCCTTAGAATGCAAACAGAAATAATTATATGGGAAAAACTCTGCCGTTGAATTAAATTGAAACGAATAATCGTTTGTTTATTTAATTTGAGGAGCTGTTCCTCTGTCTGATTTACATCAAGAGGAAGTGTTTCGCACTGTTGCTAGGTCACTCATTTCTAACATATAAATATGAGGAAGTAGGGTTGAAAAATGAAAATTCTATTTTGATGTAATTGGGGTAATAAATAATCCTGGGGAAGATTATTAAAAATAAACTCTTTTTTATATAATCTCAAGGGTATGAACCCAAAAACGTTCCATCTTACACAGGGTAGTCCCAATTTGGGATCGCTATCGAAACCTCATGTTCTTGTGTCTTGTACACTAGAAAACGAATACTGTGTATACATTGACACTCCCGTTTTGGACAACTCCTCGAGCATCATGTGTCGTCACTTGGCATGTTGGGAATATGCGAACATGTACATAGATTACGGTGCTTATCACAGTGAGCCGTGTGAGTTTTAGAGGCAGACGGTGTAGAAAGAGACGTTTTCATTCCAAGTTCTAAAAATGTAGAAAAGACGAGAGAAGCCATATTCCATTGGCCTCCTTTTAGAACTTGGCCCTTTCTATATGGGTACCGCTACTTATGTACACATTTTTATATGGAAGAAATGTATTGTTATGATATCAGTAGCTTCATTGTAAAATAAGATAACATGGTTGTTTGTTATAATACAGGAACTGTGTTAACCAAAGCAGTGTATATTGACCAGTCAAAGATAGACAAACAAAGTAGTTTCAAACAAATACACGTCCTTGCTTTGGCTATCTGACAAAAACATTCTTTGTAATTCGGGCAGGTCTTATTAAAAAGGAAGTCGAGATGACGCTCAGGTTGAGCCAGATGGGCTGAAACTGAAATAACTCCACTATCTACTATACTTTGATGCTGAAGAAGTCTTTCTCCTGAAATCCATGCCCCTAGTTTAGTGGCCCTCCTCTGAACTCTCACCATGATATCTATATATTTCTGGAGACATAGTACAATACTCCAAGTATTCCAACATCATGAGAGCTTCCCTCCGTCTACTGCTATTACCTCTCTCTATATACAGAGCTCTCTACAAATGATGACTTTGATATTCGTAAGGGGGTGACACCAGGAGTGTCCTCTTCCTCACTGGCTTGTTTCATTTATAGTTGGAAACCATTAGAGAAAACCCAGCCAAAATAGGCCTCAAGGTAGATATCACTTGTTGGCACTCAAAAATACGTTCCTTTTAAATGGTATAAGCTGACCTAACCCTCTGGGCAGAATTTAGTTACTAAAAATTACCTTCCTACCATGACTCATGACTTTTATGTGTCATACATTACCACTGTTAGACATCCCTATATCCAAGTGTCTCGAGAACTATGGTTTACTCCACATTTTTCTACCCAGTGGCGGACTAAGAGGGGTGGGGGGTGCTGTCCACCCCGGTGCACTCATTGGAGGGGTGTCATTGGCTGGGGTGCTCAGTGTCTAAAATAGTCTATTGCACCCCAGCAAATGACACCCCAAAGTGGTGCAGTGGATATGGAGGTTCGGCCTGCATGATGCCTGCAGCGGTAATCGCACTTCCATCCACAAGTCCACGCGTGTACATTTCTGAAGATATGGACACTGTGCCTTTCTATATCTTATGGTAGGTCTGTCAATACTAATATCATCTAATTAAGCCCAGATTATTATCTCTGGCCCACATGAGGTGATGTTGGAAGGCAAGCCTAGTAGGGGCCTAGCAGCTGGGAGAAAGGCAGAAAGACTGTGATGAGAGCTGTTTGTACAGAGCATATAGTAAGTAAGTGCCAGAGGCGTCGCTAGGGGTGGGCTACTGGGGCTATAGCCTCGAGTCCCCCCTTCATAGCCCCGAATGGAGACTCTGGGGCTAAAGTATTCTTTAGCCTCGAGACTTCAGGGCTATAATTGTTTAAAAAAATCCCCCGGTGAGCTTTCCTCCGTATGGGACATGGTCCCAGAATCGGAGGATTAACCTCACGCGGGGGTGAGGGCCGATCGGGAGGAGAGGCTGCTATAGAGAGCTCTCTCCCTAGCCTCTCCTCCTCGAGGTGCGGCCCACAGGCATGTGCCTGCGGTGACCGCACCTCCTGGCCGTAGAGACCACAGCGCGACGGTGCAAGCTCCACCCCCGTCGCGCTGTGAGAGCTGCTCGTCGGATGTCAGGTGACATCCGGCAGAAGATCCTGGATAACGGACCAACTGTTAGGTAAGTAAAAAAAAAAATAGAAGAAATGTGTGTGGGTGTCTAGGTGTGTGTGTGTCAGGGTGTCTCAGTGTGTGCAATTGTGTGGGTGTCTCAAAGTGTGTAAGTGTGTGTCTGGGTGTCTCAGCGTGTGCCTGGGTGTCTCAATCTGTGTAAGTGTGTGTCTGGGTGTCTCCATGTGTGTAAGTGTGTGTGTCTCAATGTGTGTGGGAACCTCAATGTGTGTGAGTGTGTGTGGGTGTCTCAATGTGTGTGAGTGTGTGTGGGTGTCTCAATGTCTGTGTCAGGGTGTTTACGTAAGTGTGTGTGTGTGTGTGTGTGTGTGTGTAATGGTGTTTGCGTAAGTGTATGTGTGTGAGTGTGTCTCAGGGTGTTTGTGTGTGAGAAAGAGAGCGACGTTGTGTGTGAGAGAGAGAGAGAGACAGTGTGAGTGTGTGAGAGCGAGACGGTGTGTGTGAGAAAGAGAGAGAGAGTTGGTGGTGTGAGAAAGAGAGAGACGGTGTGTGTGAGAAAGAGAGAGAGACGGTGTGTGAGAAAGAGAGACGGTATGTGTGAGAAAGAGAGACGGAATGTGTGAGAGAGAGAGGCGGCTTGTGAGAAAGAGAGAGAGACGGCGTGTGAGAAAGAGAGACAGAGAGAGATGGTGTGTGTGAGAAAGAGAGACGGCGTGTGTGAGAGAGAGACGGCGTGTGTGAGAAAGAGAAACGGCGTGTGTGAGAAAGAGAGACGGCGTGTGTGTGACCAAGCTCATCTGGGCTCTAGCCCCAGATCATCCGAAGACCTAGCAATGCCCCTTGTAAGTGCACATTGGAACAAGGGTCTTGTTTATTATTATAATGCTGCACTGGACTGCAGCTCACTGCAAACCACAATTAACAGGTCCTATGCTTGTTGGAACTCAGTCTGGAGGTGGTATAATTACCCTAAAATTAGCAAAAGTTTCCAGACAAAGTTTATAAAGCATCTGCTATTTTTTTTGGGGGGGGTGGGGGGGGGGGATTTACTTTTACTTGATTTCATCTTAGAGCCCCTTCCAATTAATTCTGCTTTCATATAAAAGCAGATTCGGATGCCACATTTGGCCCCTTGGTTCATTTGTGTCGGTGACAGTAGGAGGGGCCGTGGACACTATAAATAATCCTACTCCCAAAAAATAAATAAGTTTAATTCAGTTAATCATTGACTCAGTGTTCAAAAATTAAAAAAAAAAGTTTAGTTGTCCTTTAAAATTGTAATGCAAACATGACCCCCCGTGGCTGATTTGTGAACTGCACGTTCTGCTTTTTCCAGTTTAGGGGGAAATGTTTTATTCATGAGAGAATTGAAGGGAGTTATAAACTAAAGGCCAAAGAAGCCAAGTTGGAAATATTCTCTCATTCAGTTATGCATCCAGGGCGGGGCCTATAATGGGTCTGGGTGGGCCTTATGCACCCAGACAGAACCTTAAGTGGTCCCAGTAACCAGTAGAAGGAGGGAAGACAGCGCTACAGAATGATATAGAATTAGGTGGAAATGACTGAATATGAATGTATATAAATACACCATAAAAAAAACACACAATTTAACCCCTTAGTGACATGACTTTTTTGGCTTGTCCGACGCTTGGTGACATGGGCTGTTTTAACATTTCTGAGCAGTTTGTGTTTTGCTGTAATTTATTTCTGTCTCATTTAGTGTACCCGCACAAACTATATATCGTTTTTATCGTCATAAGAAGGGCTTTCTTTTGATACCATTATTTTGATAATAGCATATAATTTGATGTAAAAAAAATAATAAAATATGGCAAAAAAAATGAAAAAATAATTTTTTTATGACTTTTATTTGAAAAATCGTATACTCATGTACAAGAGACAACAAAAAAACACTGCTAAAAAGTTTCTAATATATGTCCTGAGTTCAGAAATAGCCCATGTTTTTATGTTTTTGTGCTTTTTTATTCATGTTACAGGGCCAGAACTATAAGTGGTGCAAAGCTATTTTAAAATCCCTTCTTTCAAAATTAGCGATAGTGACATTGTAACACTGATTTCTGTACTAAATCCATGAATGACCCCCAACATGTACATATTTTTGAAAACTAGACAACTCAGGGCATTTAACTTGGGGTATTTTGACACATTTCATGTAGCCATTTTACCACCAATCTATGCCAAAGTTTGCAGCAAAAAATCTTTTTTTTTAATTTTTCACATATATTGCAATTTAGGTAAACATTACCTTAAAATGTGAAGGGGTATTTCCAAATAACACCTCAATATGTGTTCAGCAACATCTCCTGAGTACAGGGATACCACCCATGCATAGGTTTGTTGGTTTGTTTTGGGGCTAAAAGGCCACATTTAGGGGGTGCGCATTTTGGTTTTCCAACTTGGAATTCTGACATGCAGAAAACTTGTGCCCATGTCCCATTTGGGACATTTTTGAAGCCAGAAAGTGTATTCTACCCCACAAAACCATATATTTTTGAAAACTAGACACCCTAGGGTATTTCAAATGGTAGTATTTTAACACTTTCCATGCACTAATTATACTACCAGCCTATGTCAATGTTTTGGGTAGTAATTTTTTTTCACATACATTGAACTTTGGGCATGAATTCACAGATCCTGTTATATGTCAGTGCCAAACAACACCTCAATATGTGTTCAGCAACATCTCCTGAGTACAGGGATACCACCCATGTATAGGTTGGTTAGGTTATTTGGGGGTTAAAAGGCCACATTTGAGAGGTGCGCTTTTTGGTTTTCCAACTTGGAATTCTGACGTGCAGAAAACCTGCGCCCATGTCCCATTTGGGACATTTTTGAAGCCAAAAAGTGTATTCTACCCCACAAAACCATATATTTTTGAAAACTAGACACCCTAGGGTATTTCAAATGGTAGTATTTTAACACTTTTCATGCACTAATTCTACCACCAGCCTATGTCAATGTTATGGATAGTAATTTGTTTTTCACATTCATTGTACATCGGGCATGAATTCACAGATCCTATTATGTGTCAGTGCCAAACAACACCTTAATATGTGTTTAGCAACATCTCCTGAGTACAGGGATACCACCCATGTGTAGGTTAGTTAGATTATTTGGGGGCTAAAAGGCCACGTTTAGGGGGGGGTGCATTTCCAACTTGGAATTTTGACATGTAGTCAGCCTGCGCCCATGTTCCATTTGGGACACTTTTGAAGCCTGTCAAAGTATTTTACCCCATAAAACCATATATTTTGGAAAACTAGACATCCTAGGGTATTTAAAATTGTGGTATTTTAACACTTTCCAAGTGCTAATTCTACCACCAACCTATGTCAAAGGGATGGGATGTCATTTTTTCCCCAAACACATTGTAGTTCAGGCAGGAATTTTCAGATTCTGGTATTTGCCACTGCCAACCAACACCTCAATATGTGTTCAGCAACATCTCCTGAGTACAGGGATACCCCCCATGCATAGGTTTGTTGGTTTGTATTGGGTCTAAAATTCCACAT
Organism: Pelodytes ibericus; assembly: GCA_036172795.1. NCBI lineage: Eukaryota > Metazoa > Chordata > Amphibia > Anura > Pelodytidae > Pelodytes > Pelodytes ibericus. The sequence continues at coordinate 21,266,468 of CM069867.1, forward strand.
TTAGGGGGTGCGCAATTCCAACCTGGAATTTTGACATGTAGTCAGCCTGCGCCCATGTTCCATTTGGAACATTTTTGAAGCCGTCCAATGAATTTTACCCCATCAAACCATATATTTTTGGAAAATAGACATCCTAAGGTATTTCAAATGGTGGTATTTTAATACTGTATAGGTACTAATTCTACCACCAGCCTTTGTAAAAGTTTGTGGTAGTACTTTTTTGGGAGTTTTTTTTCCCACATGCATTGTACTTCAGGCATGAATTCACAGATTCTGGTATTTGTCACTGCCAAACAACAACCCAATATGTGTTCAGCAACATCTCCCGAGTACAGGGATAGCACCCATGCATAGGTTTGTTGGTTTGTTTTTGGCTAGAAGGCAACATTTGTGAGATGCGCATCTCAAAATTCCAACTTGGAATTTTGACATGTAGTCAACCTGCGTCCGTGTCCTTTATGGGATATATCTTTGAAGCCAGCCAATGTAATTTACCCCCACCAAACCATATATTTTTTTATCGGTAGACCCCCATCACTACTTGTGGCAAGGGCTCAGCAGCCACCGATACATCGCTAGATGATGTATCAGAAAGCTGAATAGGGTCAAAATCGAACCCTGAGTCCGCGGCCTCAGAATCAGTGCGTAAGCAGTGATCTCGAGCAAAGAAGGGGTTAATAGCTCTTAGAAGAGCCTATCTAGTACTGTAATACATTACAGTACAAATAAATTAATCCATAAAACAGTGCAGACAGCAAAACATACTGTTGCTGTGCAGGATTACTGCTTACACAGTGATGAATGGCAGGGAAGGGGTTAATACACAGTGAAAGACTTTCATAAAACCTGCTAATTTTATAAAATGTTATTTTATATCACTAATACTGATCTGTCTCTTTCCGTCACAAAAATGTAAGTGAGGAGAGGGAGGCAGATCAATATTTGTGAATATTGATCCGATTAATTTTGATCTGACCAGGGCGAATGGTGAGCTTAATTGAGAAATCACCAAACCGCCTTTGCCACTAATTCGCTGTTACTGATCGCTATGCGCTCAGGCAGCTTAAAAAAAAAAACTCAAATATTTTTACTTTACATGTAATCCCCTAGCGGGTATGTGTAAAAAAAAAAATAAAAAAAAATATGCAGACAGATAAAAATTGCTTTGGCGTCAATATCATTGCGTAAGCAGTGATCGACGGCAAATAAGGGGTTAATAACTCTTAGAATAGCCTTTTTAGTACTGTAATAAATTACAGTACAAAAAAATTAACCCCTAAAAAATGCACAAACAGCAAAAATAAATGCGCTGATGTGCACGATCACTGCTTATGCAAGATCAGTGGCAGGGAAGGGGTTAAACGCAGGGAATTGCTTTAATAAAAATTTTTTTATTGTTTTATTATTTGTGTGTTGTGTATTTATTGTTTTTTTTAACTTTTACTTACTTTTAGAACTTTGATCTGTCTCTCTCCCTCACTAAAAAAAATGTGAGGAGAGGGAGACAGATCATAACTGGTCAGATCAATATAGAGTTAATATTGATCTGACCAGTCAGTGGGGATGTTCAGGAGAGCATCCCCACTGCCTGTCAGTGTGCCTGGCAGTCACTGATTGCCTCTGTGAAGAGGCAATCGTGTGACAGCCAGAGAGCACAGGAAGCAGGTACTTCCTGCCTCCTGTGCTCTTGCCCTTAGAAGGGCAGCGCCATCTTGGTCACTTAGTGACCAAGATCGTGCATTTTTTTTTTGTGTTCCTGATTGCCTCGACTTGCGAGGCAATCAGAAACACTTTCTGAGCATAGGAAGCGAAAGATTCGCTTCCTATGCTCATTTTTTAAATGCCCGCGTTTTAAAGGCACTGTGCCTTTAAAACCGGCATTTCGATCGCTCTCCGGAGCGATCGAAATGCCGACGGGCATTTTTTTTAGCATTGTACGATGCTTCCACACGGAAGCATCGTTACAATGCCCTTAGAGCACTGAAAGCGGAAAAACTCCGCTTTCAGTGCTCGTTTTGACACAGGACGGACTAGGTCCGTCCTGTGTCACTAACGCCTCGGCACACAGGACGGACCTAGTCCGTCCTGTGTCGCCAAGGGGTTAAAGGTATAAAAAATATATGGACGCCAAAGGCTGAAAAAGTTTTTGAAACGCGTCCCTTTTTGGCGTCCGTTTTTCTCTGCGAAAGACCTGGCCAGGCATCTTTTTCGCTCCGGATTCACTGCTCTGAGTCCAGCATGGTCTCAAGCGGCTCTCCTTTAATGGTGTGTATTATTTACCCATTACTGTTATTGTTTTTACTCAGTTTTGTCTTTTTAGTTTTATTTATATTTGTCAGTAGCATTCCCATACTGCTAGTTGTAATATATTCATTTGTATTTTGTGTTTCCACCTCTGATTTCAGGTGGTTCTGTGTTCACCTATTTTATTTCATTATATTTATTAAATCTATATATTTTTTATACCTTTAAATTGTGTGTTTTTTATGGTGTATTTATATACATTCATATTCAGTCATTTCCACCTAATTCTATATCATTCTGTAGCGCTGTCTTCCCTCCTTCTACATTTCTCTGCCCTTTCACAGTGCTAACCCACTGTGTCTTTTATTAGACTAGCGGCTACCTAATTATCTCCCTATTAGTTTCTAATCAGTCAAATTCCTGACATATGCCAGAAGGGCCCTTTGCGGATACCGTCTACCTCCGTTCCAATACCTACCAACTTACGGGTTTGTATGTTTTATTAACTTTCTCTGTATACTAAAGTTCACTAATAGGCGCTTGGTACCTATACTTCCGTCAGGTTGTATATCACTCCTTCTTCCCAGTAACCAGTGTTTTCTTTTTTTAAATCTCTATTTTTCCAGTGGTGCGTGGTCCCACATTACCAGGGGACTGCACATAACCTAACTGTTGTGTGGGAGCGTGTTTCTGATGACCGATACACGAGGGGATAAAGTCTGTGCGGCTCAGTGGCAGCGGATCTTTTTCATTGCTTCTGGTCATTGCCAAATTTTGGCGTACAGTACATACTTATTGTAAACATCTTAAATGTATTAACCCCTTAGTGACAAGACATTTTCACCTTGACTTTCCCTTGGTGACAATGGCTGTTTTGACATTTCTAGGGTGTTTGTGTTTAGCTGTAATTTTTTTCTTTCTCACATACAGTACCCACACAAATTATATGTTGTTTTTATCGTCATAAGAAGGGCTTTCATTAGATACCATTATGTTCATCATATCTTATAATTTACTACAAAAAAAAATCATAAAATATGATGAAAAATTTTAAAAAAAAAACTTTTTCTAACTTTGACCTAAAATATAATTTACACAAATAAAATCATTAAAAAAGACCCCATCTAAATAGTTTCTAAATGTTCTCCCGAGTTAAAAAAATATGCATGTTTCCATATTTTTCGGTATTTTTTTGCGAGTTATGGGGCAAAAAACAGAAATAGTGTTTTTTGTTTTTTTCCTATATTGATCTTTTGACCCCAACCCGAACCCAAAATTTAACCCTAACACTAAATTTAACCCCAACTCTAATCCTTATTATATCCCTTAATATTTTTTAACTTTAATTTTAACCCTATCCCTTATGCTAAAAAATATTTCATTTTAACCCTAAAGGCTAATATAGCTAAATAACCTGTTTTTAATTAATTAAATATTTATTTTAAATATTTCCCATTGCAATGCTACTAAACTACCACTAGGGGTAGTAAATTAGCATATTCAGAGCGACGGAAGTGAAGTTACTTTCACTTCCGAAGCTCAGACCGGCAGAGGACTTAGCCATATTGACGGAGCAGCATGCCGAGGCAATAGACCAGCACTGTTAAAGCGGTTTTCGCGATCGTTGATCACGAAAACCGCTTCATTCAATGCAGGGCGTGCCAGGCACGTCCTTAGTCGTTAAGGGAGTTTCTCCCAGGACGTGCCTGGCCCGTCCTTTGTCGTCAAGGGGTTAAAGCTAACTTTGACCCAGGGCTGACAATTTTGGGCATAATGGGGGATGGGAGACACCCGTATAAGAGATTTTTACAGCTGCCATAAAGACAATAAGGCACTAGTGGATCCAGGGGCGTAGCGTGGGGGGTGCAGGGGGGGCCGGGCGCACCGGGCGCAATATCTGGGGGGGCGCACTAGCCCTATGCGGCCGCGCGGCCGCAGCCACAACCGCGCGATACTTCCTGTCAGCCGCCGGATGTGAGCGGCGTGACGTCACATCCGGCGGCTGCGCAGCGGAGGCTCTTCTGAAACTGCATCGCGGCCTTTCTTCCCTGAGCTGTTGGAAGTGGAATTTGTAAAGGTAAGAATAAAGGGGCTTGGGGGACCTATTGTATTATGTATTGAGGAGGGGGTCATTAATGTATTGGAGAGGGGGAGGGGGGGTCATTAATGTATGGGGGAGGGGGGTCATTAATGTATGGGGTAGGGAGGTCATTAATGTATGGGGGAGGGGAGGTGGGGTCATTAATGTATGGGGGAGGGGGGTTCATTAATGTATCGGGAGGGGGGTCATTAATGTATGGGGGAGGGGAGGGGGGTCATTAATGTATGGGGAGGTGAGGGGGGTTCATTAATGTATGGGGGAGGGGAGGGGGTTTATTAAATGTATGGGGGAGGGGGGTTTATTAAATGTATGGGGGAGGGGGGTTCATTTAATGTATGGGGGAGGGGGGTCATTTAATGTATGGGGGAGGGGAGGGGGTCATTTAATGTATGGGGGACGGGAGGGGGTCATTTAATGTATGGGGGAGGGGAGGGGGTCATTTAATGTATGGGGGAGGGGAGGGGGGTCATTAATGTATGGGGTAGGGAGGTCATTAATGTATGGGGGAGGGGAGGTGGGGTCATTAATGTATGGGGGAGGGGGGTTCATTAATGTATCGGGAGGGGGGTCATTAATGTATGGGGGAGGGGAGGGGGGTCATTAATGTATGGGGAGGTGAGGGGGGTTCATTAATGTATGGGGGAGGGGAGGGGGTTTATTAAATGTATGGGGGAGGGGGGTTTATTAAATGTATGGGGGAGGGGGGTTCATTTAATGTATGGGGGAGGGGGGTCATTTAATGTATGGGGGAGGGGAGGGGGTCATTTAATGTATGGGGGACGGGAGGGGGTCATTTAATGTATGGGGGAGGGGAGGGGGTCATTTAATGTATGGGGGAGGGGAGGGGGGTCATTTAATGTATGGGGGAGGGGAGGGTCAGTAATGTATGGGGAGGGGGGGAAGTAATGTATGGGGGAGGGAGGGAAGTAATGTATGGGGAGGGGGGGAAGTAATGTATGGGGGAGGGAGGGAAGTAATGTATGGGGGAGGGGGGCAGTAATGTATTGGGGACGGGGGGGCAGTAATGTATTGGGGACGGGGGGCAATGATGTATTGGGGAAGGGAAGAAGGGGGGCAGTAATGTATTGGGGAAGGGAAGAAGGGAGGCAGTAATGTATTGGGGAAGGGAAGAAGGGAGGCAGTAATGTATTGGGGAAGGGAAGAAGGGAGGCAGTAATGTATTGGGGAAGGGAAGAAGGGAGGCAGTAATGTATTGGGGAAGGGAAGAAGGGGGGCAGTAATGTATTGGGGAAGGGAAGAAGGGGGGCAGTAATGTATTGGGGAAGGGAAGAAGGGGGGCAGTAATGTATTAGGGGATGGGGGTCAACTGTGTATTAGGGGAGGGAGGGGTCAGCAGTGTATTAGGGGGAGGGGGGTCAGCAGTGTATTAGGGGAAGAGGGGGGGGATGAGAAAGATCTGACTTGGGAATTTGAGATGAGGCAATGATTATATTTTTTACATTTGTGGCCTAATGAATAATCTATATATATATATGTGTATGTAGAAGGAAATGTAAATAGGTGGGGCTACAGGGGTGAGGGAATTATATTTGTAATATATTTATTAGGAACTGTGGAGGGAAGGGGGTTGGATGAGAGCATTAAATATCATAGCATTACATATTATATTTATGGGGTAGGAACTGTATTATATATTTTTGGTTTAGTGCAGGGGTAGGTAACCTTTGACACTCCCTTTGTTTTTTGACTACATCTCCATTAAGGCTTGCAAAGCATCATGGGAGGTGTAGTCCACAACATCTGGAGTGGCAAAGGATGTCTACTCCTGGTTTAAAGCATAGGTGTATAACCATTTGGATTCCCCAGGCCAAAATAACCCCTTAAACTCTTAAACGATCACTATAGTGTCAGGAAAACAAAGCGGTTTTCCTGACACTTTAGTACCCTGAGGGTGCCCACACCCTCAGGGTCCCACTCCCGTGGCGCTGAAGGGGTTAAATTCCCTTCAGTTACTTACCTTAATCCAGCGCCAGGCTCCCTCGGTGCTGGTGACCTCTCCTCCCTGTCTGACGTCAGCTCCCCGTCCGACGTCACTGGAGCTGAATGCGCATGGCTGCGCGCGCATTCAAAGTGTCCATAGGAAAGCATTTCTCAATGCTTTCCTATGGACACTCTGCGCGATGGAGGCGAAATGTGCCTCCAGGCTCCAGCGTCGCAGATGCGCCTCTAGTGTCTGTCCGGAAGACAGCCACTAGAGGCTGCCTTAACCGCAAATGTAAACGTAGCAGTTTCTCTGAAACTGCTATGTTTACATGTGAAGGGTTAAAACCTGAGGGGCATTGCACCCAGGCCACTTCATTGAGCGAATTTAAATTAATCTGTATGTTATATACAGATTGATATCTTGCACTTCTATTAAAGAATTAAAATTAGAGGTACAGGATTGAGGAAGTTGGCTCCATCTAGCCCAGTCTTGGATCATCTCCAGGGTATGGTTCCATTTTGATGTTTAGTTTTTGTTCTTGATATTTTTTGTCGTTTACGATGGTTGTGAGACGACATATAATAGCATGGCCCATGCTAGCTTACTACATGTGTATATTTGTATTCATAGACCTGCTGAAAATGTGGAGAATGTGTGTAATGCATGTTCGCACTCAATAAAGTGTTGGAAAATAAACTTGTATTTAGATGCATTTTACTTTAATTACATAAGTATTTTCATAACAAACAATACATGTGCTTGGGGGGTAAGGGTTTCTTTAACTAATCTAGTAGAAGAGACTCGAGTGCTAAAATCCACGGGTTAGGGGGCGCAAATTACTTGCCTTGCCCCGGGTGCTGACAACGCACGCTACGCCACTGAGTGGATCCACCCTGAACCTCCAACCTTGACCTTGTTGAAAAGGGAAATTGCAATTTGCTTTCCGCATGGATTGGCTGGAAACCAGTGTTATTTTGCCCATTAATATGCCAGCGTTAGTTTGTCCATTAATATGCCACAGCCAATTTGCCCATTAATATGCCAGTGTTATTTTACTCATTACATACCGCCTTCCTCCCCCCTTCCCCAGTGCTCACCTCCTGGTTGCTCCGTGTCCCCAGCCGTTCTCCTCCGCGCAGTCTTCCATCCTTCGAGGAAGAGGAAAATACAGAGGACAGATATGAAGTGCTATCATATCCAGCAGCAATTACATTTTTTTTTATTATGGCAGGCCAAACCAGCAGATGCGACTTGCCGAAAGAAAATAAAAAAAGTTCAGCAGCACTTTGCGCTGTGAAGAGGATGCTGCCAGCAGGGGTGTCACCCTGTGTGGTCCGCACCACCTTTGTGACACCACTGCACCTGACACAGCAGTTTGCCGGAACAGTCCCGGTACCGTGATTTCCCTGGTACATACATCTATAACCTGCCAGGACTGTCCCGGCAAAAACGGGACAGTTGGCAACTATGCCTATAGAGTTTGTAAAATGGGTGTGGTATTGATTTTACCACATTCCGTTAATGGCAATAGAGGCGGGCATTGAATCACAAATGCCCATTAATATACCACTAATGCCCCTTTTGTCCTTAAAGGGACAGCATCATTAAAACTTTTTTTTACTGTGAATGTAGAGAATAAAAGATTATTGAAAATCATCTAGACATTGTGTTTGCAAAATTGCAAGCAAATGCCTAAATTAAGAGAAAACTGTTTTTAAATGTGTCTGTTGAGTCTCCTTATGACATCACCTGTGGCACAGTATAAAAATTACACATTTCCCATTGAAAAGCAGTTAATTTGCATATCGTGCCACAGGTGATGTCATAAGCAGGAGACTCCACAGACGCATTTAAAACACATCTGTTTTCTAATTTAGGCATTTGTTTGTAATTTTTCCAACACAATGTATAGATTATTTTCAATATTTTTTTATTCTCTACATTCACAGTAAAATGTTTAGATGATACAGTGCCTTTTAAAGGCTGGCATTAAATCCAGGCCAATAGATGTTAAACAAACTGCACCTAATAAACTGAATAGGTCTTAATTAGTTACACCCAGCAATGTTAACATTTCTTACCACTGTGCAATGAGTTGAAGGAACACATGTTTACTGGCAAGATAATTTATCTTATTGATTTAAAGGCATGTCATTTAAAGGGCCAGTTGCACTTAGTTTATGTGCTGTATGTGTTTCTAATATATGTGACATGCACTTGTTGGTTTTGCTTTTTTTACTTTAACACTATATTACATTATTGCTTATGTAGTTTTACTTTGACTACACAGGGGCCTCAGTGACAGACAATAAGAAGGACTGTTGCTCTAGCACTATATTTGTAGGTTTTAGATGATAGAGAATACTTATAAGACAGATCGGTCTCTTTTTTATACCATATGATGCAGTATTTATCTAAAGTGTTTTTTTATCACACTTTGTAGGTGGAACTGTTTCTTTAAGGTAAAATCTACGTGGAGAAACATTTTTCAAAACTAGCCAATGGCTACCCTGGAAGCCGGGAGGCCACTGATTGGCTGACCATCAGCCATTCATATGCTTTCTTAGCTATTTGAATTATCAGCCCTACTGGGGCCCTTGTCTGTCTCTTCCCCCAATCCCTCTCTTGTCTGTCTCACTCTCATCCATCTAGCCCTTGCTTTCTCTCTCTCTTCCTCATCTATCCCTTGTCTGTCTCTCTCTCCCCATCCCTGTTTTTGGCTGTCACTCCCCCATCTCTCCTTTTGTCTGTGTCTCTCCCAGATCCCTCTTTTTGTCTGTGTCTCTCCCCCATCCCTCCTTTTGTCTGTGTCTCTCCCCATCCCTCCTTTTGTCTGTCTCTCCCCCATCCATCCTTTTGTCTGTGTCTCTCCCCCATGCCTCCTTTTGTCTGTCTCTCCCCATCCCTCCTTTTGTCTGTCTCTCCCCATCACTCCTTTTGTCTGTCTCTCTCCATCACTCCTTTTGTCTCTCTACCCATCACTTCTTTTGTCTGTGTCTCTCTACCATCCCTCCTTTTGCCTTTGTCTCTCTACCATCCCTCGTTTTGCCTATGTCTCTCCCCATCACTCCTTTTGTCTGTCTCTCCCCATGACTCCTTTTGTCTGTCTCTACCCATCACTTCTTTTGTCTGTGTCTCTCTACCATCCCTCATTTTGCCTTTGTCTCTCTACCATCCCTCGTTTTGCCTATGTCTCTCCACCATCCCTCATTTTGCCTTTGCCAGTATTATGTTGTATGGCTGTACACTGACTTCTACATGTGTGCATTTAGAATGCAATGTCATAAAAGTTACTGTTGGTGTAATGGTCAGGGGTCACAATACCGTTGTTAGCACACCAGGAAGCTGTACAACATGCAATGTAAAAAATTCCTACTCTAACCTGTTTGTGGGGTCATCCGCAAGAGTCAGAGGGAGGGAAGTCACTAGCCCTGTTTAAAAATAGAAAATAAATCGGTGTGTGTACTTGTGTCTTGGCATTTAAGTGGGACTGTCTGTGTGTGTGTGTAAGAGTGACTCTATCTGTGTATTAATTATGTCTGTTTGTGTATGTAAGTGTGACTGCATGTGTAAGTCTGTGTGTGACTGTGTATGTATTTATGTATGGGTGTAAGTGTGAATGTGTATGTAGGTGTCTAAGTATCACAGAAATCTGTGTGGCTGTGTTGCCAGGGCAAGTGCAATACTTTTTGACGCCCTTGGCGAAACATATATTTTGCCGCTCCTTGCTGATCCTACCCTCAGGCATTTACACACACATGCAATGTCAGATGTAGCCACATGTACACAAACAGTTGCACATGGAATGTAACATAGTAACATAGTAATTTAGGTTGAAAAAATACACAAGTCCATCAAGTTCAACCCTTCTACCTATCATTTCAGCGTTTTGATCCAAAAGAAGGCAAAAAAAAACCCCTAAGGAAGCTTTTTCGAATGTTGCCTCCTAGGGGGAAAAAAATTCCTTCTTGACTCCAAAAGGGCAATCAGATTTCTCCTTGGATCAAAAAGCTCTATTATTAATGCTTATTCTATTATTAATACCCCTGTATGTTCTGCTTTTCTAAAAAAAACATCCAGACCATTTTTAAATGCATCTATTGTGGTTGATAGCACTACCTCTGTTGGCAGTGAGTTCCATAATTTTATTGTCCTTACCGTAAAGAATCCCTTCCTTTGCTGCCTATGAAATCTTTGCTCTTCCAGTCTGAGGCCATGACCTCTTGTTCTTTGTACCTTTCTGTTAATGAACAGGTCACTGGAGAGCTCTTTATATTGGCCCTGCACATATTTATATAATGTTATCATATCCCCTCTAAGACGCCTTTTTTCTAAAGTAAATAAATGCAATTTTTTAAGTCTCTCTTCATAACTAAGATCCTCCAATCCCCTTATTAATTTTGTAGCTTTCCTTTGCACTTTTTCTAGTTTCTTAATATCCTTTTTAAGGGCTGGTGCCCAGAATTGTACTGCATATTCAAGGTGAGGTCTTACCATTGATTTGTAAAGAGGCAAGATGATGTCCTCCTCCCGTGAATCTATACCTCGTTTTATACATGCCAATATCTTATTGGCCCTTGCAGCTGCTGACTGGCATTGGGCACTGTTGCCAAGTTTGTTATCTACAATGATTCCTAAATCCTTTTCGTTAGTACTTTTTCCTAGGGAAATACCATTTAACCCATAAGTGACATGACTTTTTTGGCTTGTCCGACGCTTGGTGACATGGGCTGTTTTAACATTTCTGAGGTGTTTGTGTTTTGCTGTAATTTATTTCTGTCTCATTTAGTGTACCCGCACAAACTATATATCGTTTTTATCGTTATAAGAAGGGCTTTCTTTTGATACCATTTTTTTGATAATAGCATATAATTTGATGTAAAAAAAATAATAAAATATGGCAAAAAAATTGAAAAAATTATTTTTTAATGACTTTTATTTGAAAAATCGTATACTCATGTACAAGAGACAACAAAAAAACACTGCTAAAAAGTTTGTAATATATGTCCTGAGTTCAGAAATAGCCCATGTTTTTATGTTTTTGTGCTTTTTTATTCATGTTACAGGGCCAGAACTATAAGTGGTTCAAAGCTATTTTAAAATCCTTTCTTTCAAAATTAGCGATAGTGACATTGTAACACTGATTTCTGTACTAAATCCATGAATGTACATATTTTTGAAAACTAGACAACTCAGGGCATTTAACTTGGGGTATTTTGACACATTTCATGTAGCCATTTTACCACCAATCTATGCCAAAGTTTGAAGAAAAAAATCTTTTTTTTTAATTTTTCACATATATTGCAATTTAGGCAAACATTACCTTAAAATGTGAAGGGGTTTTTCCAAATAACACCTCAATATGTGTTCAGCAACATCTCCTGAGTACAGGGATACCCCCCATGTATAGGTTGGTTAGGTTATTTGGGGGTTAAAAGGCCACATTTGAGAGGTGCACTTTTTGGTTTTCCAACTTGGAATTCTGACGTGCAGAAAACCTGCGCCCATGTCCCATTTGGGACATTTTTGAAGCCAAAAAGTGTATTCTACCCCACAAAACCATATATTTTTGAAAACTAGACACCCTAGGGTATTTCAAATGGTAGTATTTTAACACTTTTCATGCACTAATTCTACCACCAGCCTATGTCAATGTTATAGATAGTAATTTGTTTTTCACATTCATTGTACATCGGGCATGAATTCACAGATCCTATTATGTGTCAGTGCCAAACAACACCTTATTATGTGTTCAGCAACATCTCCTGAGTACAGGGATACCACCCATGTGTAGGTTAGTTAGATTATTTGGGGGCTAAAAGGCCACGTTTAGGGGGGGTGCATTTCCAACTTGGAATTTTGACATGTAGTCAGCCTGCGCCCATGTTCCATTTGGGACACTTTTGAAGCCTGTCAAAGTATTTTACCCCATAAAACCATATATTTTGGAAAACTAGACATCCTAGGGTATTTAAAATTGTGGTATTTTAACACTTTCCAAGTGCTAATTCTACCACCAACCTATGTCAAAGGGTTGGGATGTCATTTTTTCCCCACACACATTGTAGTTCAGGCAGGAATTTTCGGATTCTGGTATTTGCCACTGCCAACCAACACCTCAATATGTGTTCAGCAACATCTCCTGAGTACAGGGATACCCCCCATGCATAGGTTTGTTGGTTTGTATTGGGTCTAAAATTCCACATTTAGGGGGTGCGCAATTCCAACCTGGAATTTTGACATGTAGTCAGCCTGCGCCCATGTTCCATTTGGAACATTTTTGAAGCCGTCCAATGAATTTTACCCCATCAAACCATATATTTTTGGAAAATAGACATCCTAAGGTATTTCAAATGGTGGTATTTTAATACTGTATAGGTACTAATTCTACCACCAGCCTTTGTAAAAGTTTGTGGTAGTACTTTTTTGGGAGTTTTTTTTCCACACGCATTGTACTTCAGGCATGAATTCACAGATTCTGGTATATATCACTGCCAAACAACAACCCAATATGTGTTCAGCAACATCTCCTGAGTACAGGGATAGCACCCATGCATATGTTTGTTGGTTTGTTTTTGGAATTTTGACATGTAGTCAACCTGCGTCCGTGTCCTTTATGGGATATATCTTTGAAGCCAGCCAATGTAATTTACCCCCACCAAACCATATATTTTTTTATCGGTAGACCCCCATCACTACTTGTGGCAAGGGCTCAGCAGCCATCGATACATCGCTAGATGATGTATCAGAAAGCTGAATAGGGTCAAAATCGAACCCTGAGTCCGCGGCCTCAGAATCAGTGCGTAAGCAGTGATCTCGAGCAAAGAAGGGGTTAATAGCTCTTAGAAGAGCCTATCTAGTAACATACTGTTGCTGTGCAAGATTACTGCTTACACAGTGATGAATGGCAGGGAAGGGGTTAATACACAGTGAAAGAATTTCATAAAACTTGCCAATTTTATAAAATGTTATTTTACATCACTAATACTGATCTGTCTCTTTCCATCACAAAAATGTAAGTGAGGAGAGGGAGGCAGATCAATATTTGTGAATATTGATCCGATTAATTTTGATCTGACCAGGGCGAATGGTGAGCTTAATTGAGAAATCACCAAACCGCCTTTGCCACTAATTCGCTGTTACTGATCGCTATGCGCTCAGGCAGCTTAAAAAAAAAAAATCTGAAATATTTTTACTTTACATGTAATCCCCTAGCGGGTATGTGTAAAAAAAAAAAAAAAAAAAAAAAATATGCAGACAGAAAAAAATTGCTTTGGCGTCAATATCATTGCGTAAGCAGTGATCGACGGCAAATAAGGGGTTAATAACTCTTAGAAGAGTCTTTTTAGTACTGTAATAAATTACAGTACAAAAAAAATTAACCCCTAAAAAATGCACAAACAGCAAAAATAAATGCGCTGATGTGCACGATCACTGCTTATGCAAGATCAGTGGCAGGGAAGGGGTTAAACGCAGGGAATTGCTTTAATAAAACAATTTTTATTGTTTTATTATTTGTGTGTTGTGTATTTATTGTTTTTTTTAACTTTTACTTACTTTTACAACTTTGATCTGTCTCTCTCCCTCACTAAAAAAAATGTGAGGAGAGGGAGGCAGATCATAACTGGTCAGATCAATATAGAGTTAATATTGATCTGACCAGTCAGTGGGGATGTTCAGGAGAGCATCCCCACTGCCTGTCAGTGTGCCTGGCAGTCACTGATTGGTACTTCCTGCCTCCTGTGCTCTTGCCCTTAGTAGGGCAGCGCCATCTTGGTCACTCAGTGACCAAGATCGTGCATTTTTTTTTTGTGTTTCTGATTGCCTCGACTTGCGAGGCAATCAGAAACACTTTCTGAGCATAGGAAGCGAAAGATTCGCTTCCTATGCTCACTTTTTTAATGCACGTGTTTTAAAGGCTCTGTGCCTTTAAAACCGGCATTTCGATCGCTCTCCAGAGCGATCGAAATGCCGACGGGCATTTTTTTTTAGCATTGTACGATGCTTCCACACGGAAGCATCGTTACAATGCCCTTAGAGCACTGAAAGCGGAAAAACTCCGCTTTCAGTGCTCGTTTTGACACAGGACGGACCTAGTCCGTCCTGTGTCGCCAAGGGGTAAACGTATATGTTGCTTTAGTAGAAGAAAAGGGTTCCCGTTAGGGAGTTGCCGGCTCCACCTGAAGATATATTAGGAAAGTTCTCCAATAATACCTCAGGCTGTGTGGTGCTCCGTCCGTGCTGTGATAGCAGCAAAATAATAGAAGTGAAGCAAGCAAATAGACATAGGCACTCACCAGTCCGAATGAGGTAAAATAAGTCGATTTATTGATGAAAAAAAATTCATGTAGATAAATTCCAATGTGACAAACAGGATGAATATAGTGGCATCGGTAGTGGGGAAGCAGGAAAACTGCCTTACGCGTTTCGTGCCGGTAGGCACTTAATCATAGGCTAGTGTGGTCATGCTTATAGGTGATATATAAAGGGAGTGACTCCAATCATTGAAAAGGTCAACCACAATTAGGTAAATAGAAAAAACATCTGTGTGGATAAAAAGTGCTTCTGTGTACAAATAGTAAAGTGCTTAATATGCATATCATTGAGGAAATAGTGCAATCAATATATTTAACCATTATTAAGTATCTATAAATATTATAAATGAAAACAGCATATATAATAAATGCATATAATAAACAAAATACTAATAAAAATTAATACAGCAAAAAACATAAAAATAAATTAATCTGCAAGTGGAAAATGCAAGGGAAAAATATTCTATCTGTCTGATAGCTGGAAGAGAGACTCATAGAAACAAAAGAAAAATAAATAAAAAAGGGAAAAATATATAATCTTTAATAATAAAACTTCAGTGGGTTATGAGCTCTTGTTTCTTCCACTTTGAGACAGTTTACACCTGGCAACATCCCTATGCAGATAAGATATTGAACTAGATGAAATTCCTGAGAAACTTCTTAGAAGTCTGGAAGTCAAAAGGAAGAGAGGAAAAAGTGGCATATATTAATAAGGTACACATATCCGTGTGTCATTATTTGTGTGATCACATGTATGTGCCCGTATACAAATTTACAGAAAAGATGTCGCCTAGTATGACTTAAAAAAGTTTGTTAGCCTACCATTAGGGCCATGTATAAATGTAAAAGTGTAAAAATGTAAAGAGGAAAAAGAGAGGACGATAAGCAACCAAAAAATATATATATAGTTAGACCAATTCTAAAGACAAAATTGATTTTTTTGGATCTTACCCTCAAAGGGGGGGTGGGAGTCAATCAACATTTAGTGGACACCCTGTCCTTTAGGAAACCTACTTCAGGGAACTCAGTTCTTCATGCTAATAGTTGTCACAACAAATCTGTAATTAAAAACATTCCGGTGGGTCTTTTTATTACCCTTAGACGAAATTGTTCCAATGCACACACTTTTGATATGAAATGTACAGAACTTAGTCAGAGACTTCTACAGAGAGGATACAAAATATGGATGATCAGGCGAGCCATCAAAATAGCCAAAGCTCGAGACAGAAACTCTTTATTACAAGTGAATACATCCAAGGTCACTATTTGCTTGCTTCACTTCTATATGTTGCTTTGTTATTATTTTTCCCATAATGCATAACTTTACATTTGTCTATATTGAACCTCATTTGCCACTTTCTTGCCCAGTTCCCCACTCTGTCCAAATCTTTCTGTAAAGAAAAAACATCAAGATTAGTCTTTATTACCTTACCTAATTTTGTGTATCAGCAAACACTGAGACATGGCACTCAGCACAACGTGGGAGATCATTAATAAACATATTAAAAAGAAGAGGTCCCAAAACAGACCCCTGAGGTACTCCGCTCACTACCCTGGTCCAATTTGAAGCTTTACCATTTACAACAACCCTCTGTGTTCTATCTTTTAGCCAATTTTCAATCCAAATACATACATTTGTCCCCAATCCTATTTCTCTCAATTTGTAGAGTAACCTTTTGTGTGGAACTGTATCAAATGCTTTAGCAAAATCCAAATAGATCACATCAACTGCCACACCTAGATCTATATTTTTACTGACCTGTTCATAGAATGTTATTAAGTTTGTTTGACAAGACCTGTCTTTCACAAAACCATGTTGACTTTTACTAATTATATTCTGATTCAAGATGTATTCTTGAGTGTACACCTTTAGCAATCCTTCAAATAATTTCCCCACTACAGATGTCAAGCTCACTGGCCTATAATTACCAGGCAGAGATTTTGATCCCTTTTTAAATATTGGAATGACATCCGCCTTTCGCCAGTCTGTTGGCACTATACCTGAACTGAACGAATCCCTAACGATCATAAATATTGGTCTGGCCAGAATTATGCTTAACTCTCTAAGGACCCTTGGGTGTATACCATCTGACCCTGGGGCCTTGTCTATCTTAACAGAGTTTAATTGCATAAACACTTTTTCCTGTGTCAGCCAATCCCATGTTTGCGGTGACTGTTCCGTAACTTCCGGTAGCAGGGGCTCATCCTGTGATCCTATCTTTTCCCCCTCCATCCCACCCAATGCCTGGTGTCTCTTTTTCCCCCCAAGACCCAATGCCTGCTGTCTTTTTTTGGTTTTTAACCATCCCTCCCACCCAATGCCTGGTGTCTTTTTTTCTGCCAGACTGTCACTAACCCAATGCCTGGTGTCTTTTCCCCCCCCTCAACCCTCCCATCCAATGACTGGTTTCCCCCCCTCAACCCTCCCACCCAATGACTGGTCTTTTTTTTCCACCCACCCAATGCCTGGTGTCTTTTTCTTTTAACCCTTCCTCTCAATGCCTGGTGTCTTTTTATTTTCCGCCCTGATTCCCTCCCACCAACCCACCCACCCAATACCTGGTGTATTTTTTTCCCACCGAACCCTCCTACTCACCCAATGCCTGGTGACTTTTTTTTTCCCACCCTCCCTAATATGCCAGATGTCTTGTTTTTCCACCCTGCCACCCAGCCAATCAATGCCTGGTGTCTTTTTTTTTCCACCCTCCCTCGCAATACCTGATTTTTTTTTTTTTTAACCCTCCCTACCAACCAGTGCCTGGTGTATTTTTTTTGTTCCCATCCCTCATCTTACCTCTGGCAGCAGCAAAGTTCTGTCCGTGTGGGTCTTCGCGCTCCCGCTCATAGTGATGACACAGAGCATCGTATTTCTGATGCTCTGCATCATCATTATGCACAGGGAGCGCGACGAGCAACAGGGACAGAGCTGATGCTTCCGGCGTGGGGGCGGATCGGCACCAGTTCGCCCCCCTCCGATAAGCAAAAACAAACAGCTTGTGGCTGCCTGCTGTCGGGATACATGTGGGCAGGCTTCCCCACAAAGATGGCGGCCTAGGCGAACACCTTATTTGCCTATAGGAAGCGTTGGCCCTGTGTGGTTGCATTACTGTGGAGCCTGTAATACACTCACACTGCACATTACTGTGATTTTTATGTATGTGTATAATTATATTAATGTATTGTTTATTATACATATAATTTTCTCACAATGAAAAATGAATGTTGCCCAAGGGCATACATTTCTGATAAAGTGTCCCTCTCCAGAAAAAACTTAAACACCCCTGATATAGTGTATCTCCTAAAAACGGAGACACACTATATCATATTTTAAACATACTGAAAATTAACTAGATGAAACTGTCCTGTTTACGGGTGTGAGCTGAGCTAGATTAGCATTCTGCTAGTGTGACTGCCCATCCCAGATCTACAGGTCCTTAGAGAGGTTTAGCAACTCCTTGATTCACGTGATAATCATTTAGTCTTTTGTATATAACTCTAAGCTACAAAGTCAATAATAGAGTGTTATTTAGGGAAATCCTTGTATCCTGGAAGGTCTGGTATATCAAGAAAAGTACTGGTTTAGTCAGCTTATAATAATGCATGTTCTAATTAATGAGTTGCCTTCAACTACCCTAGTAGTTTGCAGCTGATTAAATAATCTCAGTCTCAATTTAATTCTTGGTCTTCAAGACCCCAGAGAATGCATACTGCGCATGTGTAGAATTGCAGTAGCTAGTAACAAGTTTGAGCAAGAGTGCTACCGGTAGCACTCTGCCACCCTAGTGGCCTACTTCCAGGGGCAGAAGTTGGGTGCTATGTATTTTCAAACTTTACCTACCAATCTATCACCTGTGTTAATTATGCCTCTGTGAAGTGGGTGCAAGGTAGTTATATGGTAAGAGTTTGGGATGTGCCTTATCCAATGGGCAACGTGCCCACCACCAAAGGAGGCCTGCTGTCAGGTTCAGTTTTCTTCCAAATTAGAGAACTAAATGGACAAAAAAGGTTGGCAGATAAGAGAGTGGTCCTCTCCTCTTCGCGTGATCCGATGAATTAGCCGATTGACAAGGTCATATCTCCCTTGGTAAGGTTTTCCCCATTGAGGAATAGTTCAGGGACAACATGTTCCACAATGTTAGATATAATCATTAACGCGTTAACGCAGATGGACATATATTCATACATCCTGAAAAGCATGGTCCTTAACGGATTTATACGTCCTGAGTTTAAATGTAGGGTTGTGCACCTTAGCCCTAGGGTTAGGGTTACAATTAGGGTTAGGGTTACAGGTGGGTTAGAATTATGGGTAGTACAAGGGTTAGATTAAGGGGTGGGGGTAGATTTAGGGTAAGGGTTAAATTGAGGGTTACGGTTGGGGTCAAAAGGTCACTGTAGTAAAAACAAAAAAACACTAGTATGGGTTATTGCCCTATTACTTGGAAAAAAAAACTAGAAAAACATGGAAACATTGGTATTTCTAAAATATTAGAAAAATATTAGAAACAGTTTGTAATTGTGTAAAAAAAATCAGGTCAAAGTTAGAATAAGTGTTTTTGGCATATTTTCACCATATTTTATATATTTTTTAATAGTAAATTAAATCATTTGATGAAAATAATAGTATCAAAAGAGAGCCCCATCTGTCCTTTAAAAAATTATATGTAATTTGTGTGGGTGGACTGAACACGAAGAAAGACATCACAGTTAAGCAAACGTATGACAAAAATAATGGAATTCTGGTCTTCAAGGCATATCAAATGCAGCATAGAACTAAGGGGCTAAAGGACAAGGTCAGCAAAAAATAAGTTGCGTTTATTTTAATTGGTGGTCATTTGCATATGGGAAAAAGGTTAAAGGACATGTGTCGGGGGGGAATTAAGTCTTATTTAACTGAAAGATTGCATCAAACGTTGGTATTCTAACTAGAAATGCTATAATGAAAGAATACTAATAAAGCACCTTATTGAACCTTCTTTGCTTTTATAGCTCTATTAGGCAGTGGACATGTTGTTTAGAATCTTGGGGCAGATGAAGGAAGATCTGACCCAAGATGTCTGCCCCCAGATAGAGTTATACAAGCAGACATGGCTCAATAAGGTACTTTATTTGTAGTCTTTCATTACAGTATGTCTATCTACATAGCCTTCACTTCATGCAATATTTCAGTTAAATAGTACTTAGTTTTTCCCCCCGACACATATCCTTTAACCTTATTCCCATATGCAAAAGATCATCAATTAAATTTGGGGAGGGGAAAAAAGGAAATGTGAAAATTATGACGTGAGGCCACAGTAAAGTTAACAGGGCCGCCATCGGGGGGGGGATGGGCGATACACCTGTCCCGGGCTGGCAGGGCCCAAGCCCTTTAAAAACAACACAAAAAATAAAAAGTAGGCACACGGGGCAGCTGCCCAGGGCACATTCATTCCTGGGGGCCCAAAGAAGCTGCCCTCATGGCCTCCCACTGCTACAGCCAGCAGATCCGCATCCAGCATATGCAGACCTGGCTTCTAGTCACAGCCGCTGGAAATTACGTCATGTCCGGTGGCTGTATTTCCTGCACGCAGCGTGCGCACAGGAAGAAACCCTGCGGAGGAGACTGCAGAGGACGAGCAGTATCCTGGTAAGTACTGGGGGAGGAGGAGGGGGGGGGGGATTTGTGGGCTATTATTGGTCAAATTATCAGTGGTTATTAATGGACAAATTATCGGTGGCTATTAATGAGCAAATTATCAATGGCTATTAATGGTCAAATTATCAGTGGCTATTAATGGTCATATTATCAGTGGGCTATTAATGGACAAATTATCAATGGCTATTAATGGTCAAATTATCAGTGGTTATTAATGGACAAATTATCGGTGGCTATTAATGAGCAAATTATCAGTGGCATATTAATGAGCAAATTATCAGTGGGCCATGAATGGATATACTATCTAGGGGGGAGCGGAGGGAGGGCCCAGAATTTTTTTCCATTAAGGGACCCTGAAATTTCTGATGGCTGCCCTGAACGTTAATCATGCTTAACAAGAAGAGTATTTATTACACATCATTTTTATAAGGTTCTCAACCATGTACAATTTTCGGAGGATGTTTTGCCCTATCTAGAAATCATTATTGACCAGAAGTAAATCAATTAAGGGACGGTATCCTCTAAACATTGTTTTTACTGTGAATCCAGAGTATAAAAAAATGTTTGAAAATGCTCTATACACTGCATTAGCAAAAATGCAAGAAAATGCCTAAATTAGGAGAACAATATGATTTCCATTTGTCTGTTGAGTCTCCTGCTCACCTGTGGCACAGTATGCAAATTTCAAATTTCAATGTGTAATTGTCCACTCTGAAATGAAAAAATAAATTTTAAAAAAATGTCTTAAAATGAATCACTTTTCTTTTGTTTGGGTCTGTGGTCCAAGCAATATAAAATCAGTGTGTGGCAGACACCCCAGGTTATTGATAGAAAAATCATTAACGGACGAAATGACGCGTTTCGCAACACTACCCTCATTCGAAAGCCACCGGATTATAAGTGACTTAAAATTGCGCGGCTTTTGGGGGGAAAAAACCCATAGTGTTGTGAAATAAGTCAAGCCGACTATATGGTTGTGTTGCTCACTGTTTGCAGAGGGAGTTTGGATCCTTTCTTTACAGTCCGAGCACCCATTTGCTTATAGACATTTATATATATATATATATATATACATATATATATATATATATATATATATATATATATATATATATATACATATATATATATATATATATATATATATATATATATATATATATACATATATATATATGCATATACATTTATACACATATACATTTATATATACATACATAACATATATATATATATATATAAGTTGAGCCAGAATTTTGCAGTTTTGTTAATGGACATACAACTTCACAGTTGCCAACATCAGCCATGTGTCCAGGGACACATATGTGTTCCACGTGCTGCAGAAAGAGCATGCAAAGTGCAGCCCGGCAGTATGTATAATGCATATACGCACAAACCAATCATGGTAGGTCCTATGAGATCTCCACCCTGATGAATTAATTGGATTGTGTCTGTGCGTATATCCATCCTACATACTCCTGGGCTGCCCTTTGCATGCTCTTTCTGCAGCATGTGGAACAAATATGTGTCCCTGGAGACATGGCCGATGTTGGCAACGATGCAACTTTCATCCCATGCATAGTTACCAAAATCCTGAATTTGCTGGGACAGTCCTGTTTTTGTTTTTAGACCTATCCCACCAACTTCAGGGCTATCCCACTATTACTGCTTCATTAGGTTCTGTCCCTCTTTTTTTTTATTTTTTGTCCTGAGGGCCTCAAACGAAAAGTTGACAAGGATGCCAATGCCCCTCAAAACATGCTGTCGGGGAATGTCTGTGTGAAGGGGTTATTATATGGCTCTTATGTTGACAACCTCGAGCTATTCACGAACATTGAACTCACAAGTGTGAGGATTTATTTTTAACATGTAACCAATTGTCCCGGGACAGAGGTAACGCTGGGCGGGAGGCAGTAACCATGGTGACCCACATAATCACTCTCTAGTTGTCTCGCCTTTCCGTCAGCCACACAGGTGAAACCCCGCCCCCTCCCCTCCACACACACACACACACACACACACACACACACTGGGGACTTCCGGGATGCTGGCAGGAGGTGAGGCACTTCCGCTTCCCAGCTCCGTGGCCAGATGACGTGGCTGAGCGACCGCTGAGAGGGCGGCGGGTGTCGGGAGAAAGGGCCAGTAACAGCAGCCGGAGGAGGAGGAACAGAAGGAAGCGGCCTGCATTGGAGGGGGATTCGCCTCCCAGACATCACCGTAGTTCGTTGTCCCGAGCCGGCAGGAACACCATGAGGCCGCTGGCGGTGCTGTTGCTGTGCGTGTCCGCTGTGTGGGTCACGGCAGATGAACACGAGCACACGGTAAGCCCTCGTCACGGGCCTGGGATAACCGGAGCACTACTTCAGCCCGAGGCTTCAGAGTGTGTGTAGGCCCGTGTACTATGGGATACGCTCCCTGCACCGGGCCTGGGCTTCCTTTCTTTTCACTAATTACAGCAGTGAGTGGATTGTACTGCTGGATTCTCGGGTTTGCTAGACAGCAAGGCCTGGTGTGTGCTGTGACAATCACTAGAGCCTTGTTCTGCCTCTGGTTTTTTTTTTTGACAGTGAGAGACTGACAGTGATTAACACACTCACCTGTGTCATGCTCTGGATGGGAAGTTCCTGGTTACTATAGAGCCCAATCCCTCCTGTCTGATGCACCTCTTTTCTAGGAGCTCAGAATATTTGTTTTGTATCTTAGAAATCCACAGCAACAAACATAGAATGTGTCTTCAGATACAACCCATTCAGTCCATCTAGTCTGCTCAATTTTCTAAATATTATTAGTCCCTGGCCTAATCTTATATCTTGAATAGCCTTATGCCTATCCCACGCATGCTTCAACTCCTTCACCGTATTAACCTCTACCACTTCTACTGGAAGACTATTCCATGTATCCACTACCCTCTCAGTAAAGTAATACTTTCATTAGTCCCTGGCCTTATCTTATATCTAGGATAGCCTTATACCTATCCCATGCATGCTTAAACTCCTTCAACGTATTAACCTCTACCACTTCTGCTGGAAGGTTATGCCATACATCCACTGCCCTCTAAGTAAAGTATTACTTTCATTAGTCCCTGGCCTTATCTTATATCTAGGGTAGCCTTATACCTAGCCAATGTATGCTTAAACTCCTTCACTGTATTAGCCTTCCAGCAGAAGTGGTAGAGTTTATTTCATACATCCACTACCCTCTCAGTACAGTAATACTTTCATTAGTCCCTGGCCTTATCTTATATCTAAGATAGCCTTATTTATACCTATCTCATGCATGCTTAAACTCCTTCACTGTATTAACCTCTACCATTTCTGCTGGGAGGCTATTCCATATATCCACTGCCCTCTCAGTAAAGTAATACTTCCTGATATTACTCCTAAACCTTTGCCCCTCTAATTTAACATTTACATTAAAGTGTATAGAAACTGCAGTAAATATAGCTATATATATTTGTGTTAGTAAATGCTTTAAAGCCTAAATCACTTACTAAGTACCATAACTAGTTATTAATTGGCCATAAATTCACTTATGACTGCCCATAGCCACACCTTCAGTCCCTTCCCCAAAATTAAGTCCCTCTTTGGACATTTGAAATATTGGGATGTATGACTAGATAAATGCCAAACGATAGATCCTGCTGGCACCTAATCTATCTGGCCTGACTCTATCTAAAGTTCCTGATCCCATTTATAACTTTTCTATTTGTACCAAGTAATTTTACAGGTTAGGCAATTGTACTTATTTTCTTTTGATTGTAACTGGATAAATACCCCAAGAGAAATAACCATTAATTTTTTTTAAGGAGAGAGAGTTGGTATTTAATAGAAATTGTAGTAGAGTCAGTTATTTTTGGCTTTTCAATAATTTAAAGGGGCAGTTTCATGTATATGCACATGCATATCATATATAATATACGTATATTATATATAATATCCATGTTCCTATATATAAAACTGCCCCTTTAAATTATTTACAAGCCTAAAAATTATTTCTGCATTAATGTTTCTTTTTTTTACTGCCTTCTATTAAGTGCGTTTTTTTTGGTTTTGAAGCTGCATTTTTGGAGTTGGTGCTTTGAGCTGTATTTCTGATTCCTTTTAAAACCTCCAATTTGCTCTTTATACTGTTCCAGATCTATGGCCTTGTTCTAGAATAGCAACTATTTTTTCATAATCCCATCAGTCTGTTTTGATATGTTTCATATTATAACGTGTTCTACCGTCAGGGACCATGATGTCATCTTGCTGGCTGCCACTGTTACACACCTGAGCTGGTCAAGTGAACACTTCCTGGTTTAATACAAAAGGATGTGCCACATGCACAACTCTCAGCTAGTCAGTCACTTGATTCAAAGCAATAAGAACATGATACTTTTTACTTTTAAGCTTTTTTTTTTATTATTACTTTTAACTTTGTCTTATGTGTAGTTTGTGCTGATAAGGCAATTGCTTGATGGGTGTGGTAAAATCTATGCGTAAAGAACTAATCAATACTGTAGATTTCCAAACACTGTATGAGCATACTATATATATATTTTTTTTAGTCCAAAGTACTAGCACTCTGCTCACAATTAGTCATATATAAGACTAGTGCCTGGGTGCAGCTCGCATCTGTATATACACAATCCAAGGTGAATAGAGAATGCACTCACAGGACTTGTAATAATAGAACAACAGGTTTTAATCCATAATAGACATAGCGATGTTTCAGGCAAACATGCCTTTTGTCAAGCATGAACACATACATATATATATATATAATATATTACACATACATACATAGTGTTTTTGTTCAAGCGGATATTAACAAACGCCACAAAGGGTAGTTCCACCTAGCTTTTATATATTGTACTTGTTTCTAATATGTGACATGCACTTATTTTTACTTTAAAACTGTTCTTTTATATTTTTAAGAAAAATTCACTAGGGTGAATACCTCCTGTAATCAGTGACAGATGGGCGTGACTGTTGCTGCAGTAACAGCAGTAAAACTGTTGCCCATTATATGCAGTGTTAAGGAGATTGGAAGACTCCCGGTCTTATAGCTAGGATAGCCTTGTGTCTATCCCACGCATGCTTAAAATCCTTGACTGTGTTTACCTCTACCACTTCTGCTGGCAGGCTATTCCATACATCCACTACCCTCTCAGTAAAGTAATACTTCCTGATATTACTTTTAAATTGTTGCCCCTCTAATTTAAGACTATGTCCTCTAGTTGTGTTAGTTTTTCTTCTTTTAAATATACTCTCTTCCTTTACTGCGTTGATTCCCTTTATGTATTTAAATGTCACTATCATATCCCCCCTGTTACGTCTCTACTCCAAGCTATACATGTTAAGATGCTTTAACCTTTCCAGGTAAGTTTTATCCTTCAACCCATGAACCAGTTTAGTAGCCCTTCTCTATATCTGTAGTTTTTTGTTTATTTTATGATGCAAGATATTCTCAGTGTATTCTTCTTGGTAAAACACCTTTTATAAATAATCTTATTTTAGACACCCTAGGGGGGAAAACTCCCTTTTGGGTGTGTGCTAACCCTAACCCTAGAGGTCATCAAAACCCCTAACCTTAGAGTTGTACTAAGCCTAGGATTACGGTTAAATAAAAATATGCAGTGTTTAGGAGATTGGAAATGATCCGACATATCTGTTGGTGTTTGTATACTTTATATGATGCAGGACACGTGCTTGTAGTTTTGCTAACACTATGGTTTTTAGATCATTTTCAATCATTTTGTAGTCTCTGCCTACACAGTAAAAACATTTTTTTTTCTACATTTACACATTTGCATGCTGAATATTTTATGGATTTACTGTATTTAGATTGTAGTTTGGGGTATCTCTTCCTGTGTTTAATACTGGGTATGTAGGAAGCAAGTTCTAAACAATTTAGGAGATTTAATATTTTTTATATGCACTTTTGTGAATTGGTTGCACTATAGTTGTGGAAAAACTCCCTGACTTGTTTTCATCAATAATGGCTGTTTGTGAGACACTTGGAAACTAGATATATAGTCTTTAAAGGGAAAATAACCTTATTAGCCATTGCAACTATGACTGATTCTCAGGACTTAGATTGCCTTGTCCTCTGAAAATTGCTTACGTAGACTGTTTTGGCGCGGAACTAGAAGGCATGTCCATTATCTGGTCATAGTGGCAATTAGTTTTAACAAACTAGAACACATTGGGGGTTATATATTAAATCTCCCACACTTTAAAGTGTCAGGAGAAGAATTAAAAGGTGCCATTTTTAGAACTCCCGACACTTTGCAGTGCAGGGGTGAAGGACCGGACACGCTAATCAGGCGTTTATCTTTTCTACGCGGGCTGCGCTGGTGTATGAAGCTCAGCCTTCTTATAGGTGCAAATATTTGTTGCTATCTGCGTCTTCACAGTCATAATACATAACCTCCCAATACATTTTTGTGGAGTAGTCTTTAATTTTTAAGTTATTGACTTTTTCATTTTTATTTTTTTTTGCAACATTTTTAGTATGATAAAATTTGAAGCTGGCTGCTTGTAAACTATTATATAATTGAGTATTAAATTGGTTTTAATCCCAGAGTGCACTGAACTTACTTACAACATCAAATTTTGTTATTACATTGAAAAACCTTTTCACATGTGAGTTTGCTCGAGACATTTAATAACTGCCATTATCAAAATCTATTTTTTTCAAGTTAGAGATGTCTATTTTGATATGTTGTTAATATTGAAATTGGTAGTTTTTGCATCTATGATCATGCAATTTATAGGCAAAATTTTTGCTCCAAAAGAAGCATTAAGGCTTATTTACAGGGGATGTCTTTTTTTATTATTATTATTATAGATTGCACTCACAGGACCACCAGCTCTTAGTTCTCCCACCAGGATGCAAGTTTATTATCTTTGATTTGTATCTTTTCTTTGTTTCCACTTAAGAAGACTTAAATGTTTAAATAGAGCAAGCAGTGATGCACTGTTATTGTTTTTCTATTTTTATAATCAATTCTTCCTTGCCACATTTCTTTAGGTGTTAGTATTGATGCTGTTGCTCATCAGTATGGATGTTCTTCAGCTTTACATTACTTTTGTTGGTAGACAATTCTTCCATATTGGTTTGGAAAAGTGGTGCTTGTTTTTTAACCCATACCCGAAGCTAGGACGTACTATGCCGTCCTGTTTTTCAGTGCCTAAAAGACGCAAGGAGGGCATAGTACGTCTAGTGCTAAACAGCTCAAGTCCTCAGATGAGGCCACTTTGTGTTGTCTCGCGATATTTTGGCAGGGACCCACATGGTCTATTAAGACCCTGATTGGGTCTCTGCCATAGTGTTCCTGGTCAGGAACAAATCGTGACATTTTGGTGCATTTAGAGTATAAAAAAAAATAGCAAATTACAAATCCATTGAAAAGTAGTTCATTTGCATAACATGCTGCTGGTGATGTCATAAACAGGAGACATCGTAGATAGTTTTAAAACGTTTTATCCTCATGCATTTGCTTGCAATTCTGTTAAAATAATGTTTTGACCATTTGGTATTTTTTCTCTACATATACACAGATGATGGTTCTTTTTACAAAAAATAACACTAATTATGCCTCATTTATGCAAAGAATACTAAATATAGCTGTTGATGTGGTTTTTAACCTCTTTGGACTTATCACAGTAATGGAGGCTGGAGAGATACAATCTCACGCGTTTTGCCACACAGCTTAATCATAGACTATTACTATTAGTCTGATTAAGCCGTGTGGCGAAATGCGTGGGATTGTATCTCTCCAGCCATGATTTTAACTTTTCATCAATAAACTTTGTTTTCGTCTTTTATACAACACTCCGTTGATTTTTTGGATTTACTGGAAAAGGGGATGAAAGGGTGCGCTATATTGGCTTGCTGGACTTTTGTTTTTTTCATTGCTTATTTACAGCTGAGGACGCTGTTTGTGCTTCACGTCATCCAAGGCATTTTCAGGTATTCTTATATCGACTCCCTTATGATGTGGGTCCACACAGTTCACTAGTTCGATAATTAGGCATCACTCTAAGGCATTGTTCCGGGAATCCAGTACTCAAGAACACAACAGTACAGATTTCTCTTTGGCAGCACTGGCTAGTCAGTTGTTGTTTTTTTTTGTTTTTTAAAGGTCCACTTGCACTAATTATTGAGCAGTTTGCTGATGTCTGAGGAATGTTTGGCATTGCTCTTCACATTCAGTTGCAGATGACTCTTATCATGGCTATCATGTTAGTTGAGACACCTGGTGTGTACCCATTGCTATATAACCGTGTGTTCTAACTGTGTGTATAAAGGCCATTTTGTTGGTTAGTAGAAAGCTAGCAGTGTAACTCACAGAGCCTTCACACAGTTTGAGTTGCCCTTTTCCAAGTGACAGTTGCTGCATTTACAGCAGTTAGTGCAAGTTAAAGAAACTGGTAAGTCCAGTTTTACTATTTTGTAAGCACTCACACTTGCACCACATGCGTTGAGCAAGGTTGAAGACCTCACTCTGCACATCTGTTCTATGTATGAACACTTGGAACAGCAAGTGTGAGCAAGTGGCCTCACTGGAAGCTCAGATTGGAGCTCTGGAGTGGCATATTGCAACACTGAGGGATATTGACAACCTTGGGAGGAGACTCTTGCTCACTGAGCAGAGTTTATTGGGGTCACCTAAAAAAGAGGGAGGAGATGAGCCAGAAGGGAACCAAGCACACAGTTGGGGGGCCTATTAGACATGGTTTTAGCGGTCGAAGGAAGAGGGAAGCCAGTCCTGAGTTTTTCCATCCAAACACATTTGCTCTCTTGAGTGAAGATGTTGGGGAGGCAGACTCAGAAGTGGAGTGACGGCTCCGGGATGACTGCTCCTCTTGCATAGAGGGGATCCGGAAACTAGTGAAGCTGAGGGAGGTTGTGGTGGTAGGGGACTCTATTATTAAGAGAGTAGATAGGGTAATATGCTGCTCTGATCCCAGCAACCAAATGGTTTGCGGTCTCCTGGGCTTGACATTTTACAGACAGAGTGATAGATTAATGGGAGGGGGCTGGAGAGGGGCCATATAAGGACCAAACGACAAAGTAAGAGGAAAATGGAGGGTCCTAAATAGGGATTTAAGGAGTAAGATTAAGAAATGGACCTCCAAGGTTTCTGAGGTACTACTTGTGCCTTGTGCTAAGCCAGACAGACAGCGGGAGGTTAGAGAGATTAATGCACCAAGTCCTGGTGTAAGAAGGGGGGCTTTGGGCTTCCAGAGCACTGGGCCAATTTTGCGTTGGGGTACTATATCTACAGTCATGATGGATTGCACCTAAAATGCAAGAAGGGCTTATGCTAGTGGAGAAGATGGATAGAAGGTTGGAGGAGTGTTTAAACTAGGAATGGGAGGGGCAAATACACACTATAGGAAGGGAAGGCGACTTCATTAGTACCCGGGTGGGTGGATTTGGGGGCATGGTTAGAATAGATTGTAGGGAGAAACCTTTAAACAACTTCAAAATTAAATCACAAGTGGATCATGTCAGTGGCATTAAGTGTATGCATTCAAATGCCAGAAGTTTAACTGATAAAATAGGGGAATTGGAGCTGGTAGCAGGAATCAAAAATTATGTCTTTATTAGTATAACATAAACATGGTGGGATGACACACATGATTGGACAATCAATTTGGAGGGCTACATGTTTAGAAAAGATAGGTGGAGGGGTCTGTATATCAAACCAGCATTATTGCCTCATTTGCAGGAAGATATATATGATGACATCGAACATGTGGAATCATTGTGTGTTGAGAGAGTCAGTGGGGGTAGACCTGGCCAGAAATTATTAGTGGGTATTTATTAAAAACCACCAAATATTGGTGATCTTGAAGAATCACAGCAATTAATGCAAATAAAAAAGGCATTTAAAATAGGGTGTAGTATAATTATGGAAGATTTTCATTACCCAGAAGTAGATTGGAAAAATGGAATCACTAATTCTGCTAAAAGCTGTAAGTTTCTGAATTTGTTGAATTACATTTTTTTTTCGGTCTCAGCTAATACAGACACCAACCAGAGGGGAAGCCTGGATCTGGTAATAACTAACATGGAGGAGGTTATCTCTAACATTCAAGTAAGGGAGCATTTAGGGAATAGTGATCATAAAATGGTATCATTTGAGATTAATTCAAAAGTCAAATTGGTATGGGTCCCACCAAAACACTGAATTTTAAAAAGGCCAATTTTAGTAGGTTTAATACAGCCCTTGGTCTTGTTGACTGGGATGGATTATTTTGAGTGGGAAAACACAAAAGGCAAGTGGAATACCTTCCAACTAACACTACAAAAATATACATATAAATGTATACCATTTGGTAACATATAAAAGAAGCAAACTAAAACCAAATGTGGCTAACCACCAAGGCAAATCAGTAAATAAATAAAAAGAAAGCAGCGTTTAAACATTATAAAGCTGAGGGATCAGCAGAGGTATTTGCAAAATATAAAGAAGCCAACAAAGACTGTAAAAAGGCTATTAAATTAGCTAAATTGCAGAATGAAAAAAGAATTGCTAAGCAGAGCAAGAGGAATCCCAAGAAATGATTTAAATATATATATGGCAACAAATTAAAGGCTGAAAATGTCTTTATTTGAAATGGGTTAGATTGGAGACAGAGAGAAAGCAGATATTTTAAATCATTTATTTTCTTCTGTTTTTACCAAAACAAGAACCATTGGACAAGAACCTGCCAGCTACTTTTGCAGAACAGTCACAGCAAACATGTGGTTGTCACAAGAAAAAAGTGTTAAAACAATTAAATGGTGTCAAGATAGACAAAGCACTGGGGCCAGATGGTACACACCCACGGGTACTTAAAGTAACAGTAAACTTTATATTTCACTTGTACTTCTAATATATAAGAACAAGTGAAATGTAAGTTCTTCCTATTGTGAGGATAAATTGACATGTACGTTTGATAGTACACGTCATTTTATCCCCTGACCGACAGCTGCCATGCTTCCATAGGAAGCAGGCAGCCGTCTGGTCAGCGACCTGCTTGCGCAGGGAGAGCCCCTTGTTTTTGCATGGGATCAGCAGGGTCCCCCCCTGCTGATCCCATGCAAAACCAAGGGGCTTGCTCTGAGCTAGCAGCGAGGCATTCGTCAGTCAGAGTGGGGCGACACGGGTGGGGGGGATTGGGGCCTGACTCAACTTGATGGGAGTTGTGATCCCCCTGCTGTATTGAGGCTTCCCCCAGTCAGTGAGCACCTCCTTAGACTCCCCCCACTTGCCCCTATTCTATGCCCCCTGTCTGACTTACACTTACTAGCATAAGCAATCACTGTATAGTTGCTAAAACTCCTATCGGTGAAATGCTTCACGCATGCGCTGTAGTGTTAAAAAGGTCTCGAAATATCTTGAGCGAAGTGCGCATGCGCTGTTACTTTACCGCAGCTGATCCGAATGGGGCGGGAGGTGGTGTGCGTCCCTCGCGCATGTGGTGTTCTGCCAAAGTTACAGCTGAGTGATGAGCTGTACCTTTGTGCGCATGCGCGGTGAGTGAGTTCTACTGTGCAGTAGAATTCACTCGAGAAATTTGTCAGAACACCGGAGCATGGAGGGCTCTGCATGTTAGTATAGGCATTAATATTCATTCAGTGCTTGTTGATCCAAGGAGAAATCTGATTGCCATTTGGAGTCAACAAGGAATCTTTTTTTTTTTTTTTTTTTTTCTTCCCCCACTGAAAGCAGAATTTGAAATTGCTGAAGGAGTTTTTATTTGCCTTTGTTCGGGATTAACAGCAGTAAACATGGAATGGGAAAAGAGTTGAACTTGATAGACGCAAGTCTTTTTTTCAAAGACTCTGTAACTATGTATGTAGATATAGATTATGGCTGAAATGACCCATTGTGTGATAAAATAAATAATTCAAAATATATATATATATTTTTAAATAACACAATATATTAAGTACATAAAAATAAAGTAAATTAACCTAAAATTTAAAAAGGCATATTATTGGAACTACTATTGTGAATGATACATGAATATTGTATATGAATGGCTTTAAAAACTGTTTAATTTTTCTACATGTTTCTGTTAAATTCTAGGTTGTGAGCTTGCGAGCAGGACTCGCTACCTCATGTAGTTCTTGTTACTCTGACTTAGTATGTTGTTCCCCTCTATTCTATGCAGCTAACTTGCCTGATCCAAATCCATTTCGGACCAGATCAGGCTATGTAGACTATTTAGTTCCTAGCAGTGCCAAGGTTAGCCGCCACTGTTGTACAGGGAGCGTCTTTAAAATGCTTTTTATATGTTTTGTATGAATAAGTAGAAAGAAAATATATAAACCATAGAATCTCTGACTTACATGGGGAAAAATGAATAATAGAAGTGAGCATGTGTAACTGCATGATTTATTCAATCAAGGCACTGTAGCAGCACTTAATAATAAGATGGTATATTATAAACAATCCTAAAAATTACCTGCATTCTCTACATGTCTAGTTTACCCTTTAGACTTGTGAATTGGCTGCCGGTTAGCGCAGAGCACTAATCTCATATAGCGACATCACACAATAAAATTGCACGTTTTGTTAGATGATTCAATTAGGCTAGTGTTGCAGGTTAATGGCTATTATATTCAAGATCTGAAGTTGCCTGTGATGTTCTGGAAATAAAAGGCTGACGACTCTTTATCACTTACCTAAATAGCATTTAAAAATAGGAATGTGGATCATCAGAATTACAAGCACTTTTTTGTATTGAGAGAGAACTTTTAAATGTTACGCTTGTCTTCCATGTGTACAGAAATATAGAAAAACATGAGCAGATTATAATTTTTAAATGAACCACAATAGCAATATGTGTGTATATCTCTCTTAGCTCTGAATCTTCTGCATGTTCTGTGCTCCCACTTCTATTTCAGGACTGGCATCTTGAGTAATTCTGTTGAGGCTCTGATTTTTTCACCGTTTTCACTGTCATTATTCTAGTTCACACTTTCACTCATATTCTTAGTCACAAATACAACCTTCAAAATTACACTCTCTGTAAAGTAGCACTAATATCTCCCAAATCTTTTTTTTATTTATTTTTTTCCGACAATCGACTATGGGATACCGTTCAACAGTATATGTGAAAAGCCATTTCTCCTGGTTTTATATCTGACACGCATACATAAATGTATAAACTTGAATGCAATTGATTAGGTTGTTTCAGTCCACGTATGCTCCAGAATTCTGGCAATACAAACTGTACAGCCAGGTAACCACTGTATCTTGAGACATGCTCCCATCTGCTCTGTGTCCTTCTTGTCCTTAATGTAGGCTTCCTACTTAACCGCAACCTGTTGGCTACAACATGACTCGTACAAGCTGATCAGGTTGCTTACTCTCTCTCTCTCTCTCTTTTTTTTTTTATTTTTTTTAAAAGGCAAAATTAGAGGCACTTGTGTATAGTTGTAGACTATGTCCGCATTGTGTTTATCCAAACAGGGTTTGTGGTAATGATGGTGTTCACTGGAAGCGGCCTCTGTATAGAGAAGAATGAGGAAGCCATGACAACTTTTGTTGCCGATTTTTAAAATAAAATTGGGAACAAGATGGTGACTTGCTTTAAGGTTAAACTAAAATGGGCATGGTTATGGCTACATTATTTTATCAGACAGTAGGAAGTGTTAGTTGGACCTGAAAATGTGATCCCCAAATATTTTGTAGACTTTAGGAGCCGGTCTGGTTATTTTTAGGAGCCAGGAAGGTGGTACTTCTAATAAAGTTTTATATAAAACCATCACAAATGTTAGGAGCCAGCAGTAGGGATTTTAGTAGCCCTGGCTCCATGGTGTGTGCTCATTGTAAGTAAGGCTAAGAAATCTATAGAAGGGTATCACTGAGGATGATGAGCTCATTTTAAGACCTCCATATTTGGTTATTGAACACCAATATACTTTCATTTATTTTCCATTCATTTCTAAATTTTGTGAATAAATAAGTATCAGACTTGTGTTGTCATTTATTGTAGCAATATTTTTTATCCATAAAAAAAATTAAGTGTTACAAATATAACCAGATTTTTCACCATTTATATTTGACTCTTTGACTCCAGAGTTATCCCCTTATCTGGTTCAATATCAGTTGCAAGCTTTTTTTTTTTAAATAGTAATACATTGGGCTGTTTCAATGTACTCACAAGATGAGACTTCCAGAGCTCTCAGAAAACTACTGACTTTTTAAAAGAAACTCTGTCGCTTGAACCTTGTTTATACCAGTGATATCAAAAATGTTTAAGCTATCGTGCCCATTGTTCTGCAGGATTCCAACTTAAAGATCTGAAAGTAGCATTTTCCCTGAGATTAGGAGTCTCTCTTCCGCTTCCATTGCGGACTTTTCTCAATTTTTTTTCACCTTCTCTCGATTATGGTTTCCTTTAATTACCCCACTTACCTCCAAGTATGGTGATGGTGCACTAAGATGCCAAGTGCCACCTGAATTAAAGTCGTATCTAGCTGCAGAGGGAGGATGTGAGGGAATGTGGGTCCAGGAGAAATCTGAGTGACGAAAAATTAAAGAAACAAAATGCATGCAAGAATGTGGTGGGAGACTGAGATCAACTGGAAAGTGACCAAACATAGTGAGGAAGTAATTAAGAAAGAAACAGAAAATTAATGATGATACATTTCAAGTTTCATAAACCAGAGGGCAAAGTATACAAATATTGTAGAGACATGAGCATAAAGACCAAATATACATGTTGTCTGGCTGTATACCTCAGGAAGATGTATGGGACAGTCTGGTCTTGTTGCAGAGGGATGATGTGAGAGTATGTGGGTCCAGGAAAGATGTATGGGACAGTTTGGTCTTGTTGCAGAGGGATGATGTGAGAGTATGTGGGTCCAGGAAAGATGTATGGGACAGTCTGGTCTTTTTGCAGAGGGATGATGTGAGTGTATGTCAGGGCTCGACAAACCCCGGTCGCCATGGCGACCAAGAAATCAGACCCGGCGCCCGGGTATCGCCAGCCCTGCATGGTGTCCTCGGCAATGGGATTGTTTTTTATTTTCTTGATTCCAGCAATGGTGCGCGAGGGAGCAGAGTGAGTGCACCGGCTGCACAGACTTCCTGCTCCGCACCCTCGCGCACCGATATAGTTCTGATCACCTGGGAGGATAGCAGGGAGGCTGCTCTGTGCCACCAGGCTGCAACAGAAACCCCTGTTGCAGCCCGGTGTGTATGTGTAGAAAAACAAGGTGTAACAGGTTTCGCACTCAGAAGTGGAGGGTGAGAGGACTTTCACCCTAGTCCTTCAAATCAGAATAAAGGATCCTTTATTCTGTATGTATATGTGACAGGCTATATGTCTGTTTGTGACTGCGTGTGTTTGTGCTTATGTGCCGTTGTCTGGCTCCTATATTTTTTAGCTGGCTCCTAAAACTCAGATCAATTTGTCAAGCCCTGGTGTATGTGGGTCCAGGAGAGATCTCAAGAAAGATGTATGGGACAGTCTGGTCTTTTTGCTGAGGGATGATGTGAGTGTATGTGGGTCCAGGAGAAATCTGATGCTGTAATCTAACTATACCTTCTTTCTCCATTTCCTATGCAGTATAATGACGATGAAGAGGTTGTTTTATGGATGAACACTGTGGGCCCGTACCACAATCGACAAGAGACATACAAGTACTTTTCCTTGCCATTTTGCGAGGGAACCAAGAAAAGCATTGGCCATTACCATGAAACTTTAGGCGAAGCTCTTCAAGGGGTGGAATTGGAATTCAGTGGTTTAGATATAAAATTTAAGAGTGAGTATGCAACACATTGATAAACATTTACTAGTCTATGGATTTGTGTTCTGTTTATTTGTGGTGAGATGCCTTTTAATTGTAAATATGGGGTTACAGCGTTCGCCTGTTTGATAGAAAGATGTGGCCCACTTAACTGTTCATGGTCTCATTATCGATAAAAAAATTATTATTTTGCTTGAATCAAGTTCATTTAAACTGCTTTTACTACTAAATAACAAACATTTTTTTTATGACGAGCTATAAAAAAAAAAAGCAAGCAGGGGTGAAAACCTAGTATTTACATGCCCTGTTGGGTTTAACCCAAAACCTGAAAGCGAACACATTTGTTTTATTACCGTATTTATCGGCGTATAACACGCACTTTTTCTCCCTGAAAATAGGGAGCAAATGATGGGTGCGTGTTATACGCCGATCGGTGGCTGGGGGGAAAAAAAAAATCTAAAACTTACCTCGTTCCTGCTGTCCCCCGGTGCTCTGAAGGTGTGTGGCTGTGAGGGAAGCGTTGTGAGCTCCCCTCCAGCCGCGCGTTCAATAAAGTGTGTTTTTTTTAAACAAACTTTATTGTTCCGTGCTGCTCAAGGGAAGCTCACAACGCTTCCCTCACAGCCACGGACCTTCAGAGCACCGGGAGACGGAGCAGGAACGAGGTAAGTACTGGGGTCTGGGGAAGAGGGGGAGGAGGGTGACATTCTAAGGGGCAATATCCTGGCATATTACATGGCATATTGGGGGCAATATCCTGGCATATTAAAATGGCATATTGGGGGCAATATCCTGGCATATTAAAATGGCATATTGGGGGCAATATCCTGGCATATTAAAATGGCATATTGGGGGCAATATCCTGGCATATTGGGGGCAATATCCTGGCATATTGGGGGCAATATCCTGGCATATTGGGGGCAATATCCTGGCATATTGGGGGCAATATCCTGGCATATTGGGGGCAATATCCTGGCATATTAAATGGCATATTGGGCTTCAAAGTTCTTTATTTGCAATGTAAGTTTTTTTCCCCTGAAATTTCCTTCTTAAAATGAGGTGCGTGTTATACGCCGATAAATACGGTAATCTATGCAGGTCTCCCTTTAAGATGTTTGGTGTACAGAATTTGGCTACTGAAATCGTTCTATAACATAAGTGTACCATTTTTGGCCTGTAAGAGTTGACTGCTATAGTCTAGAACAGGGCTCGACAAACCCCAGGCGCCAGGTCGCCATGGCGACCAGGAAATTAGACCTGGCGCCTGGGTGCTGTCAGCCTCCTGGTCCCCTTGCCGCTGCCATCCGATTTTTCTGCAGCGCGAGGGGGTAAAGTCTGTGCCGATGGCCGATGGCACAGACTGCAAGCTCCGCCCCCTCGCGCAGCGCGTGTCTGAGTGTCGGATGTCGTCACGTGACATCCTGGCACTCAGCACGCCGACCAAGTTCAGCTGCAGCATGAATGTCCCCCTCCCCTGCAGTGAGGTAAAGCAGCAGGGAGGGGGGACACACCAAGAAGAAACCCCCAAGAAAAGACTGTGTGAGGTAGATATGTGTGTGTATGTATTGTAAAGTAGGTGTGTGTGAGGTGTTTAGATATTTGTGCATATGTAAAGTAGGTGTGTGTGAGGGGTTTGTGTATATGGGTATATGTAAAGTAGGTGTGTGTGAGGTGTTTGTGTATATGTGTATATGTAAAGTAGGTGGGTGTGTGTGTGAGGTGTTTGGATATATGTGTATATGTAAAGCAGGTGTGTGTGAGGTGTTTGTATATTTGTGTATATATAAAGTAGGTGTGTGTGAGGTGTTTGTATATTTGTGTATATGTAAAGTAGGTGTGTGTGAGGTGTTTGGATATATGTGTATATGTAAAGTAGGTGTGTGTGAGGTGTTTGTATATATGGGTATATGTAAAGTAGTTGTGTGTGTGTGAGGCGTTTGGATATATGTGTATATGTAAAGTAGTTGTGTGTGTGTGTGTGTGTGTGTGTGTGAGATGTTTGGATATATGTGTATATGTAAAGTAGGTGTGTGTGAGGTGTTTGGATATATGTGTATATGTAAAGTAGGTGTGTTTGTATATATGTGAAGTAGACGTGTGTGTTAATGAATTGTGTTTATGTTTGCGTGATTGTCTGGCTCCTAAAAAAAAATTTCTGGCTCCTAAAATCAAATTAAATTTGTCAAGCCCTGGTCTAGAAGTCCAGCGGCAGCCCGACATCTGCAGCTGAACTACAAATTCCTCAGAAGAGCATTATGGTAGTTGTAGCTTGGAAACCGCAGAGGAGAAATCTTATATTATTGGTGTTATGAGACTCGTAAGACATGGTGCATTTGCAATTGTGTGAGGGAGTGTTTAAAAAGAAAAATTGTACGTTGTTTAAGGGACAGTCTGGTGGCCAAAATGCATCTTCCAAATGTTAATGCATTTTAAAGTACATTCAAAGTGCTTTACAATGCACATATTTTATTTTGCATTGCTTACAATATGAAAAGCTTACACCTAGATTTGTGAAATTACAGCAGTTTACAAGAAACCAGGACTGCCCATGCTAGCTGAGTAAGTTATATATGTGTACACACACACACACACACATTATAATATATAATGAGTGCTGCTACACCTGTAGTATACATAAAACATAATCACTGGGGGAGGGCTTTGGCCAAATATTAAATATGTGATTTATGCAATATGCCTGCATCAAATCAGATTGTAAAAAAGCCTGTGCACTGTACAAGCAGTGGTCTTCAACTTGCACCAAAGTGAGTTTAAGATTTTATTTTCACCAGTAATAGTGAATTCAAAATAAATAGGCAGTTAATCAGGTATAATGTTACGTATTTATTTAAAGCATGCAAGGACACATGATGCACTCTGAGGAGGAGCTGGCTTTATCTACATATTTAGATTATTGTATATATTGTAATGCTCACTCACAGTTGCGGTTTTCGTGTTTATAAACAGTTTGTTTTTTGTACACATTGTCTTTACCATTATCAAATAAAGGAATATAACCCGGCTTTAATTGAAGAAATTTAAAGGATGATTTCTTTCTCCCGTACATAGATGATGTCATGCAGACAACGTATTGTGAAATTGATTTGAGCAAAACCAAGAGAGGTGCGTTTGTTTACGCCATCAAGAACCACTACTGGTACCAAATGTACATTGACGATTTACCAATATGGGGTAAGTTTTTGTGTGTTTACAACAGCTGAGAAAGTATTTGAGTTAACCTCACATCCTAAAATGCTGGGCTCCAAGCCCCTTAGGGCAGCAAAGAACTACCTCTTCAGCAGCTTACCGGTAATTCTCTACTCCCCTGCACCTAACCATTTAGTTATTAGCTCTCAATATATTATTTTGTAATGTACATTACTCCCTAACCAAGAGGTGCAGGTGAGATTAACTCTTAATGATGGGTACCCTGTGGTGCTCTGCTTGAAAAATGTGACCAACCTGCCACGTCACTAGTGACTTCTATTCCACTAAGTGTAATGGACACTTTGACCATTGGTTTCTTTAGCCTGTCAGTGAGGGGATCCTGCTGTCGATCTGTGGCGTTGGGGGCTGCACCACACTGCTTTTAAGAGGGTGTGCTGTCTACATTGTAGTTTGGGCCATGTATTTGAGGATGCAATAAAATCACCCATCACATTATCACTATGAACAATGTTTAGGTGGAGGATAAACAATAATGAAAGATGATCTGTACATTGTGTTAGTAAAATTGCAAACAAATGCATAAAAAAAGAGAAATATGCTTTTTTAAATCTTTGTGCTGTCTTCTGTTTATGACATCACTTTGTTGCTTGATATGCAAATGATGCCTTTACCAGGACTCTGGAGCATTACAAGTGTGAGTGGAATGCTGTTATATTGAGACGCAATGTTTTTTTTTTACCATGTAGCTTCTTGTTTCATTGCTGCCTGTCTTGTCTGGATTTTTAAAGAGGCAGTTCCATATTGTGATGTGTCGTTTGTTTTACACATATGATCTCTTTAAGAGCCCCCCACCCACAAGTCTTTTCTTCTAAAAACTGCATGCGAAGTAGAAAGGTTTTATAGTGTTGCTATAGCAACAGTCCTGCCTAGGTCTCCAAGCCCTCCTGATTGGATGTCCCTGAAGTTAGAGGCTCCAATGTGAAACTCAGGAGAAGTGTAAACTGTTTTAAAGTAGAAATATTAAATATATGTAGAGCATACAGAAAATAAGCTAGGTGGTACTGCCTCTTTATGTCCTATTTGTGAACATATTTGTACTAAATGGCGTCCCTTGTAAAAAAAAAAAAGTGT
Source organism: Pelodytes ibericus (assembly GCA_036172795.1). Taxonomy (NCBI): domain Eukaryota; kingdom Metazoa; phylum Chordata; class Amphibia; order Anura; family Pelodytidae; genus Pelodytes; species Pelodytes ibericus. Next base: position 21,306,751 of record CM069867.1, read on the forward strand.
GTGTGTATAAACCATTTTATTCTACAGGTATTGTTGGAGAAGCTGATGAAAATGGTGAAGATTACTATCTTTGGACTTACAAAAAGCTTGAAATAGGTTATAATGGGAACCGGATTGTGGATGTAAACCTTACCAGTGAAGGAAAAGTGAAGCTAGTCCCAAACACAAAAGTCCAGATGTCGTACTCTGTAAGTTACGCAGCAGCCTTATGTCAGATGTGAGAGTGTCGCTTGAAGGACAACTGTAACATAAAATTATTTATAAACCATCTACACTTAATTGAAAAAAAAAAAATGCTAAATGACTCCCTCCATCACCTACAATACAAGCTGACTTAATAAACAGTGGGGGGTGGGTGCCTACAGACCCAAATAGAATAAGGAAACAACTGAACTGCTCAGCCACAAAGCGGACCACAGAACTAAAAGGGGGTCTTTTAAAATGGCACTCTAAAAACCCATAGAAAACTAGGTCACCGCTTGATATGCAAGCATAGCAAAATATACAAATTTATTTATAAATATTCAAAGAGAGTGATCATGGAGTGAGAGCCGACAATCCCACACCACAATAATGTAAAGATACAAGTAGTACATAAAAAGAAAAACAAAATATATACGTATAAATAGTAATCAATCCTGCAAGATAAGTACATAAAGCAGTCTGATGGTGAAAAACTGTAACAATACTGCTGTTTCTGCCCCACCACAATGCTGTCATACAAATATATAAACCAATGCTGTGCGTCCACAGTAAAAAGACAATATGATATTTGTGAGCAAAAAAGAATAGAATAATACTAATAATAAATATAAGTAGAGAGCTCAGTGCACTAACATAGCCCTACAAGCTGCAAAGAAAAAAGCACGAAAAGATTACAATAGAAATCTTAAGCCAGCATAAATCACATAAGGCAAGCAGAAAAGTGCAAAAAGTTTGTAGAACCATGCATAATTATGTAGAGCAAGGTAAATACAGGATGCTTTTATGCTGGCTTAAGATTTCTATTGTAATCTTTTCATGATTTTTTCTTTGCAGCTTGTAGGGCTATGTTAGTGCACTGAGCTCTCTACTTATATTTATTATTAGTATTATTCTTTTTTGCTCACAAATATCATATTGTCTTTTTACTGTGGACGCCCAGCATTGGTTTATATATTTGTATGAGATCATTGTGGTGGGGCAGAAACAGCAGTATTGTTGCAGTTTTTCACCATCAGACTGCTTTATGTACGTATCCTGCAGGATTGATTACTATTTATACGTATATATTTTGTGATTTTGTTTTTCTTTTTATGTACTACTTGTATCTTTATATTATTGTAGTGTGGGATTGTTGGCTCTCACTCTATGATCACTCTATCTTTGAATATTTATAAATAAATTTGTATATTTTTCTATGCTTGCATATCAAGTGGTGACCTTGTTTTCTATGGGTTTTTAGATCTACACTTAATTGAAAGATTGGATTCAGTGTAGATCGTTTTTTTTTTTTTAAATTGAAAGTATACAAATGACACTGTACATTAGCAGCATAGCACCAAATAGCTCAAACAGGAAGTAGACATATTAAGAATCTTGGATCAGGTAGGGAAGATCCTAAGCAACATGTCTGCTCCCTGATAGAGCTTATTTAGAGCAAAGATAACTTAATTAGATACTCTTTAAAAATGTTGCTTTAGGAGCTATCTTAAAATGTAACATAAATTCATTTATTGCTTATAGTTGTCCTTTAAACTCATGTTGTTTAAAATCATGGAGCCAAAAGGATTGTGTGTTTTCTGGCTGCTATAGTGGAGCTAGTTTACTGGACTAAAGAATTTAGTTAAAGGACAACTGTAGCAAAAAATTAACTCATGTTTAATTGAAAGATTGTATCAAGTGTAGATGATTTATAAAGAATTTCTTTAATGAAAGAATACAAATTAAGTACGTTATGGAGACTTGTTTACTCCATATAGTTCTCTCAGGGGGCAGACATGTTTAGAATCTTGGGTCAGATCTTCACTCACCTTGATTCAGATGAATCAAGATCTGACCAAAGATTTTAAACAAAATGTCTGCCTCCTGGTAGAGCTATATGGAGTAAAGATGGCTCAATAAGGTACATTTGTATTCTTTCATTAAAGCATTTCTATATAAAATGCCAACACTTAATGAAATCTTTCAATTTATTTTTCGGAAATAAATTTTTATTGATTTTTTTCTCCATTTTAGAACAGACAATAAAAATAAAAATATACATAACAAAATACAAATAATACAAAAAATAACAGTTATTACTGAGACCTAGTTACATAAATTTTTAGGGGGGAAAGAAAAAGAAAAAAAATGGGGGGGGGGGGTTAAATCAACACATAAAAACACAGTTTTAGAATTTTCTTTTCTTTTTCTGCACATATCAAATAATATCATCAGGTAACAAATACTAAGACATATACTGGGTATAAAATAAAACAAATACAGGTCAGTAAAGAAGGGGAAAAAAAAGGGGGGGGGAGGGGTTGTGTGTAAACTATTCGCCTGTGTGCCCTATCTCCCTTCTGAGGGAATTCTAGCTCAGGCAGCAGATTCTAAGGGTTAGTAAAATATTGTGCCTCTAGGCACCAGAGGGAGTGCGGGGGGTATGGAGTAGTTTTTGCGCTACTTAATGTCCGCGGAGTATATCCGTAAAGACATCTCTATCAGTGAATTCCAGCCATGTAAACCAAGTCGCCCTATACTTCTCCTTTTGCGCTGAGGAGCTCAATGACAATTCTTCCCAGGATCTAAGTTCCTCAACCTTTAGAACCCATTCTTGGAACGTGGGGGGTTGTGTGGATTTCCAATGGAGTGGAATGAGGAGCTTCGCCGCATTTAATAAATGCTTATTAATTGATCTTTTGTAGTTTGAGATCGATTGCTCCGTGTGATGTAGGAGATAAGCGGCCGGTGTGAACAGTATGGGGTCAGGGCTTAATGAAATCTTTCAATTTAACAGAACCTAATTTTTTTTCTACAGTTGTTTGTCCTTTAAAGGGACTTTATATATCTTTTCAAACTCCTCTTTTAATCTAGACCTCTTGTCAACTGTCCATCATACCACATACCACCAGGTGTCAGCCTTGTCCACAGTACTACACCTGAAAAGCACTTCTGTTAATACTTTGTTATATGTCGGTAACATTTTCCGTTTAGAAAATGCTGTGTAAAAATACAACCGATAATATTTACGAAGTGATTGTCAAAAGTATGTATCTCTTGACTGTTTCTGGCTATATATGTTTAGAACCTGAGTTTTTGTTTCCTTGTGTCTCTCAAGGTTAAATGGAAGAAATCTGATGTTAAATTTGAAGATCGCTTTGACAAATACCTTGATCCTTCTTTCTTTCAACACAGAGTACGTATTATTCAGTGATTACATTTGTCTTCAAAATGTCGAATGTAACTCCATAAACAGGATTGCTTCCAAAGCTTTGAAAACAAAACGATATCTGTTAATCATCTAGATCATTTGATCTGTATGTAGCCCATGAATTTGGGAATCAAAATGACTTCTACTGTGACGCATATTCCTTTTGAAGGGGGCTTGTTCATCCATGGTTCCTGTGTTGGTCTCCTCATCCAGTGTTCGATGTATGTGATGGCTTTTGTCAAATTTTTTTGTCCTGTGTCCAATGTAAATATCAGGGTTTGTAATGCTACTGCTATTCAGAAAGTCTGGTTTGAATCAACTCCAGCTGCCCATTTGGCTTCAACTTTGTACCTAGAACCTTACTTCTAACAAAGACTGAAGTGTAATTAATTGCACTCCCTTGCACACTCAGTTTAATTTATCCCACTCCATTCTTTTTCTTCATTTCTTGGCCTGGCTTTTCCTTTAATCAACCAGCCGCCGTCCTGTCACATCTGAACCCCTTTAGGTTCATGCTATTGTCTTACAGGGTATCATTTAAACTTATTGTCGTTGGATCAGAGCCCCCAAAAAAAGCTTACTTTCTTTGAGAGTAAAAATAATTAATGACTTCTTTTTTTAGATACATTGGTTTTCCATCTTCAATTCTTTCATGATGGTAATTTTCCTGGTTGGCTTGGTATCGATGATTCTCATGCGGACATTAAGGAAGGATTATGCGCGATACAGTAAGGAAGAGGAGATGGATGACATGGTGAGCATATTCGAATACTCTTGCATACATGGTTTAATTTAGTATGTAATGCTAACCAGCCAGTGTAACTGACTTAAAAGAGAGAATAGAGGCTCAATTGTACAAGGGATATTCTAAACCTGGATCTTTCACCATGGAAATCCAGAAATCTAGTTTAAACACTGTGATGTCTGTTCGCTTTGAGGAACCTATGCCTGAACTGCTAAAAGCAGGCATAAGTAGCCAAGTTGACTATATTTCCTACTAGCTGCTAGTTCCTGGTTTATTTTTACCTATTTTCCAACATACCATAATTCATTATCCAGTGTATAAACCAGATCTGGATCCATTCATAAAATAGTGAATTGTTAGATAACTGCCTATTACATATTGCCTATTTTGATCTTAAATTTTTAGTCTGCCTGTAATACCAGATTACATTGTGGTGCATGTAACACAGGGCTCGACAAATCCCGGGTTGCCAGGTCACCATGGCGACCAGGAAATTAGGCCTGGCGTCCGGATGCTGTTAATCACAGGGAACCCTTGCCGCTGCCCTCCGTTTATTTCTTCCAGAGCAGCGCGAAGGGGGAAAGTCTGTGTGGTTCGCACAGACTGTAAGCTCCGCCACCTCGCGTAATGCGCTCTAGTGCCAGGTGTCACGTCTCCCTCCCCTGCAATGAGGTAAAGCAGCAGGGAGGGAGGTCTCAGTAAGAAAATACATTTTTTCTGTATGTATGCAATTGGATGTGTGTGTATTTGGTGTATGTATGTAACTGGCTGTGGGTGTGTGTATGGAACTGGCTGTGTGTGTGTGTGTGTATGGAACTGGCTGTGTGTGTGTGTGTGTGTGTGTGTGTGTGTGTGTGTGTGTGTGTATGTATGGAACTGGCTGTGTGTGTGTATGGAACTGGCTGTGTGTGTGTATGGAACTGGCTGTGTGTGTGTGTGTATGGAACTGGCTGTGTGTGTGTGTGTGCATGGAACTGGCTGTGTGTGTGTGTGTGCATGGAACTGGCTGTGTGTGTGTATGGAACTGGCTGTGTGTGTGTGTGTGTGTATGGAACTGGCTGTGTGTGTGTGTGTGTGTGTGTGTGTGTGTGTATGTATGGAACTGGCTGTGTGTGTGTGTATGGAACTGGCTGTGTGTGTGTATGGAACTGGCTGTGTGTGTGTATGGAACTGGCTGTGTGTGTGTGTGTGTATGGAACTGGCTGTGTGTGTGTGTGTGTATGGAACTGGCTGTGTGTGTGTGTGTATGGAACTGGCTGTGTGTGTGTGTGTGTATGGAACTGGCTGTGTGTGTGTGTGTATGGAACTGGCTGTGTGTGTGTGTGTGTATGGAACTGGCTGTGTGTGTGTGTGTATGGAACTGGCTGTGTGTGTGTGTGTATGGAACTGGCTGTGTGTGTGTGTATGGAACTGGCTGTGTGTGTGTGTATGGAACTGGCTGTGTGTGTGTGTATGGAACTGGCTGTGTGTGTGTGTGTGCATGGAACTGGCTGTGTGTGTGTGTGTGCATGGAACTGGCTGTGTGTGTGTGTGTGCATGGAACTGGCTGTGTGTGTGTGTGTGCATGGAACTGGCTGTGTGTGTGTGTATGGAACTGGCTGTGTGTGTGTGTGTATGGAACTGGCTGTGTGTGTGTGTGTGTGTGTGTATGGAACTGGCTGTGTGTGTGTGTGTGTGTATGGAACTGGCTGTGTGTGTGTGTGTGTGTGTGTATGGAACTGGCTGTGTGTGTGTGTGTATGGAACTGGCTGTGTGTGTGTGTGTATGGAACTGGCTGTGTGTGTGTGTGTATGGAACTGGCTGTGTGTGTGTGTGTATGGAACTGGCTGTGTGTGTGTGTGTATGGAACTGGCTGTGTGTGTGTGTGTATGGAACTGGCTGTGTGTGTGTGTGTGTATGGAACTGGCTGTGTGTGTGTGTGTGTGTGTGTATGGAGCTGTGTGTGTGTGTGTGTGTGTATGGAACTGGCTGTGTGTGTGTGTGTGTATGGAACTGGCTGTGTGTGTGTGTGTGTGTGTATGGAACTGGCTGTGTGTGTGTGTGTGTGTGTGTGTGTGTATGGAACTGGCTGTGTGTGTGTGTGTGTGTGTGTGTGTGTGTATGGAACTGGCTGTGTGTGTGTGTGTGTGTGTATGGAACTGGCTGTGTGTGTGTGTGTGTGTGTGTGTGTATGGAACTGGGTGTGTGTGTGTATGGAACTGGGTGTGTGTGTGTATGGAACTGGCTGTGTGTGTGTGTGTATGGAACTGGCTGTGTGTGTGTGTGTATGGAACTGGCTGTGTGTGTGTATGGAACTGGCTGTGTGTGTGTGTGTGTATGGAACTGGCTGTGTGTGTGTGTATGGAACTGGCTGTGTGTGTGTGTGTGTGTGTGTGTGTGTGTGTGTGTGTGTGTGTGTGTGTGTGTGTGTGTGTGTATGGAACTGGCTGTGTGTGTGTGTGTGTGTGTATGGAACTGGCTGTGTGTGTGTGTGTGTGTATGGAACTGGCTGTGTGTGTGTGTGTATGGAACTGGCTGTGTGTGTGTGTGTATGGAACTGGCTGTGTGTGTGTGTGTGTATGGAACTGGCTGTGTGTGTGTGTGTGTATGGAACTGGCTGTGTGTGTGTGTGTGTATGGAACTGGCTGTGTGTGTATGGAACTGGCTGTGTGTGTGTGTGTGTGTATGGAACTGGCTGTGTGTGTGTGTGTGTATGGAACTGGCTGTGTGTGTGTGTGTGTGTGTGTGTATGGAACTGGCTGTGTGTGTGTGTGTGTATGGAACTGGCTGTGTGTGTGTGTGTGTGTGTGTATGGAACTGGCTGTGTGTGTGTGTGTGTGTGTGTGTGTATGGAACTGGCTGTGTGTGTGTGTGTGTGTGTATGGAACTGGCTGTGTGTGTGTGTGTGTGTGTATGGAACTGGCTGTGTGTGTGTGTGTGTATGGAACTGGCTGTGTGTGTGTGTGTGTGTATGGAACTGGCTGTGTGTGTGTGTGTGTGTGTGTGTGTGTGTGTGTGTGTGTGTGTGTATGGAACTCCATAAACAGGATTGCTTCCAAAGCTTTGAAAACAAAACGATATCTGTTAATCATCTAGATCATTTGATCTGTATGTAGCCCATGAATTTGGAAATCAAAATGACTTCTACTGTGACGCATATTCCTTTGAAGGGGGCTTGTTCATCCATGGTTCCTGTGTGTGTATGGAACTGGCTCTGTGTGTGTGTGTGTGTGTGTGTGTGTGTGTGTGTGTGTGTATGGAACTGGCTGTGTGTGTGTGTGTGTATGGAACTGGCTGTGTGTGTGTGTGTGTGTGTGTGTGTATGGAACTGGCTGTGTGTGTGTGTGTGTGTGTGTGTGTGTGTGTATGGAACTGGCTGTGTGTGTGTGTGTGTGTGTGTGTGTGTATGGAACTGGCTGTGTGTGTGTGTGTGTGTGTGTGTGTGTATGGAACTGGCTGTGTGTGTGTGTGTGTGTGTGTGTGTATGGAACTGGCTGTGTGTGTGTGTGTATGGAACTGGCTGTGTGTGTGTGTGTATGGAACTGGGTGTGTGTGTGTGTGTGTGTGTGTGTGTGTGTGTGTATGGAACTGGCTGTGTGTGTGTGTGTGTGTGTATGGAACTGGCTGTGTGTGTGTGTGTGTGTGGAACTGTGTGTGTGTGTGTGTATGGAACTGGCTGTGTGTGTGTGTGTGTGTATGGAACTGGCTGTGTGTGTGTGTGTGTATGGAACTGGCTGTGTGTGTGTGTGTGTGTATGGAACTGGCTGTGTGTGTGTGTGTGTGTATGGAACTGGCTGTGTGTGTGTGTGTGTGTGTGTATGGAACTGGCTGTGTGTGTGTGTGTGTATGGAACTGGCTGTGTGTGTGTGTATGGAACTGGCTGTGTGTGTGTGTGTGTGTGTATGGAACTGGCTGTGTGTGTGTGTGTGTGTATGGAACTGGCTGTGTGTGTGTGTGTGTGTGTGTATGGAACTGGCTGTGTGTGTGTGTGTGTGTATGGAACTGGCTGTGTGTGTGTGTGTGTGTGTGTGTGTATGGAACTGGCTGTGTGTGTGTGTGTGTGTGTGTGTGTGTATGGAACTGGCTGTGTGTGTGTGTGTGTGTGTGTGTATGGAACTGGCTGTGTGTGTGTGTGTGTGTGTATGGAACTGGCTGTGTGTGTATGGAACTGGCTGTGTGTGTATGGAACTGGCTGTGTGTGTGTATGGAACTGGCTGTGTGTGTGTGTGTGTGTGTGTATGGAACTGGCTGTGTGTGTGTGTGCATGGAACTGGCTGTGTGTGTGTGTGCATGGAACTGGCTGTGTGTGTGCATGGAACTGGCTGTGTGTGTGTGCATGGAACTGGCTGTGTGTGTGTGTGTGCATGGAACTGGCTGTGTGTGTGTGTGTGTGCATGGAACTGGCTGTGTGTGTGTGTGTGTGTGCATGGAACTGGCTGTGTGTGTGTGTGTGTGCATGGAACTGGCTGTGTGTGTGTGTGTGTGCATGGAACTGGCTGTGTGTGTGTGTGTGTGCATGGAACTGGCTGTGTGTGTGTGTGTGTGCATGGAACTGGCTGTGTGTGTGTGTGTGTGCATGGAACTGGCTGTGTGTGTGTGTGTGTGCATGGAACTGGCTGTGTGTGTGTGTGTGTGCATGGAACTGGCTGTGTGTGTGTGTGTGTGTGCATGGAACTGGCTGTGTGTGTGTGTGTGCATGGAACTGGCTGTGTGTGTGTGTGTGCATGGAACTGGCTGTGTGTGTGTGTATGGAACTGGCTGTGTGTGTGTGTATGGAACTGGCTGTGTGTGTATGGAACTGGCTGTGTGTGTATGGAACTGGCTGTGTGTGTGTGTATGGAACTGGCTGTGTGTGTGTGTGTGTGTGTGTGTGTGTGTGTGTATGTATGGAACTGGCTGTGTGTGTGTGTATGGAACTGGCTGTGTGTGTGTGTATGGAACTGGCTGTGTGTGTGTGTATGGAACTGGCTGTGTGTGTGTGTATGGAACTGGCTGTGTGTGTGTGTATGGAACTGGCTGTGTGTGTGTGTGTGTGTGTGTGTGTGTGTGTATGGAACTGGCTGTGTGTGTGTGTGTGTGTATGGAACTGGCTGTGTGTGTGTGTGTGTGTGTGTGTGTGTGTATGGAACTGGCTGTGTGTGTGTGTGTGTGTGTATGGAACTGGCTGTGTGTGTGTGTGTGTATGGAACTGGCTGTGTGTGTGTGTGTGTATGGAACTGGCTGTGTGTGTGTGTGTGTGTGTATGGAACTGGCTGTGTGTGTGTGTGTGTATGGAACTGGCTGTGTGTGTGTGTGTGTATGGAACTGGCTGTGTGTGTGTGTGTGTATGGAACTGGCTGTGTGTGTGTGTGTATATGGAACTGGCTGTGTGTGTGTGTGTGTGTATATGGAACTGGCTGTGTGTGTGTGTGTGTGTGTATGGAACTGGCTGTGTGTGTGTGTGTGTGTATGGAACTGGCTGTGTGTGTGTGTGTGTGTATGGAACTGGCTGTGTGTGTGTGTGTGTGTGTGTGTGTATGGAACTGGCTGTGTGTGTGTGTGTGTGTGTGTACGGAACTGGCTGTGTGTGTGTGTGTGTGTGTATGGAACTGGCTGTGTGTGTGTGTGTGTGTGTGTGTGTATGGAACTGGCTGTGTGTGTGTGTGTGTGTGTGTGTGTATGGAACTGGCTGTGTGTGTGTGTGTGTGTGTGTGTGTATGGAACTGGCTGTGTGTGTGTGTATGGAACTGGCTGTGTGTGTGTGTGTATGGAACTGGGTGTGTGTGTGTGTGTATGGAACTGGCTGTGTGTGTGTGTGTGTGTATGGAACTGGCTGTGTGTGTGTGTGTGTGTATGGAACTGGCTGTGTGTGTGTGTGTGTGTATGGAACTGGCTGTGTGTGTGTGTGTGTGTGTGTATGGAACTGGCTGTGTGTGTGTGTATGGAACTGGCTGTGTGTGTGTGTGTGTGTATGAAACTGGCTGTGTGTGTGTGTGTGTGTGTATGAAACTGGCTGTGTGTGTGTGTGTGTGTATGGAACTGGCTGTGTGTGTGTGTGTGTGTGTGTGTGTGTATGGAACTCCATAAACAGGATTGCTTCCAAAGCTTTGAAAACAAAACGATATCTGTTAATCATCTAGATCATTTGATCTGTATGTAGCCCATGAATTTGGGAATCAAAATGACTTCTACTGTGACGCATATTCCTTTGAAGGGGGCTTGTTCATCCATGGTTCCTGTGTGTGTATGGAACTGGCTGTGTGTGTGTGTGTGTGTGTGTGTGTGTGTGTGTGTGTGTATGGAACTGGCTGTGTGTGTGTATGTGTGTGTGTATGGAACTGGCTGTGTGTGTGTGTATGGAACTGGCTGTGTGTGTGTGTATGGAACTGGCTGTGTGTGTGTGTGTATGGAACTGGCTGTGTGTGTGTGTGTATGGAACTGGCTGTGTGTGTGTGTGTGTGTGTGTATGGAACTGGCTGTGTGTGTGTGTGTGTGTGTATGGAACTGGCTGTGTGTGTGTGTGTATGGAACTGGCTGTGTGTGTGTGTGTGTGTGTGTATGGAACTGGCTGTGTGTGTGTGTGTGTGTGTGTATGGAACTGGCTGTGTGTGTGCGCGTATGGAACTGGCTGTGTGTGTGCGCGTATGGAACTGGCTGTGTGTGTGCGCGTATGGAACTGGTTGTGTATGAGACAGTCTCCGTGTATATATGCTTTCGTGATGTGCCATTGTCTGTCTGGCTCCTATGTTTTTTTGCTGGCTCCTAAAACTAAATTAAGTTTGTCAATCCCTGATTTAACAAGCAGGACATATAATGTGGTTTGAGATGTCAATCACAACACCCTAAATTCGAAGCAGATGAGGTGAGGGGTGACTAGCTGTCTCAACAATTGCAGAGAGGAAGTTTAGGGGCTTGTCCCAAATCAGCCATCCACTCCAAATTATGGGGGTGGGACTATCCTGATACCATTAGCAAACTCCAAACAGTTTATTTTTTATTTTTACATGGTTTATATTGTATACTGTACACAAACGGAAAGCCCAACTGTCCTTTAACACCTTCGTGACGTTAGGACATACTATGCCGTCCTCACTTTAAGTGCCTTAAAGTCGTTAGGGCGGCATAGTACGTCCTTTGTTAAACAGCTCATCGCAGCTCCCCGCGATGAGCTGTTTTCGGATCCCGCTCCAGGCACTTGCAGCGGGATCCCACCTGTCATCTGAGGCCACTTTGAGTGGCCTCAGTCCGACAGGGAAAATGTAGCCGGTGCTCTAAATTCTCTAAATCGCGCCGTGCACGAACTTCCGGGTTCGGGCACGCCTCCGTGAAGTCACACGTGACGTCCGGAGGTCTCGCAATATTTTGGCAGGGACCCACAGGGTCTATTAAGACCCTGATCGGGTCTCTGCCAGAGTGTTCCTGGCTACCGATCACCTTGTTGTTTTGGGGCTTGCGTCGTTTGGGACGCAAGCACCTAGCGTCATGAAGGGGTTAAACAAAAAAAAAAGTGGGTATTTATTTAAGAAACAAGTGTGCACTTTGTTTAAAAGCACACAGAGCTAAAGTTGTAAAATGGCTTTTGTCCCAAAACAAACATCTACAAAAACCCCAATGTCCTGAAGGGGTTAAGGCATTTCTATTTGCACTGTATTGGATAACCTGTGTTTAAGATGTCAATTCACAGTCAGACGTCCATTGTATAATATTATTTACAAAGCTGTACGTTTTCTTTTTTCTTAAATAGGACAGAGATTTAGGAGACGAGTATGGTTGGAAGCAGGTTCACGGAGATGTTTTTAGGCCATCAAGCCATCCTCTGATCTTCTCCTCGTTAATTGGGTCTGGGTGCCAGATCTTTGCAGTGTCTCTTATTGTAATTATTGTTGCCATGATCGAGGATCTATATACAGAGTGAGTATAGCTATTCATCCCAGACTGTTTTGTTTCACAGCCTATGTTACTTCAATCCTCTTTTATTCTTCCGATCTGCAGCGAGATCTTATTTTATCACCCGCTTCTGCAGGGGTTAATCCACCAATGTAACACAAGCATATAGTACAGGTTGAACATCCCTTATCCAAAATGCTGGGGACCAGAAGTATTTTTGAGAACTGGTTATTTTCACCAATAAGATATATTAAAGCCTCTCAGCTCTCATGAAATAAAGTAATATCAGTGTAAATACTGTATAGAGCAAATAAATCACTGTTACTGTGATGTAGCTGTGATGCGAGGCATCGTTGCGAACCTGCCGTTGGCGTGTCAGGTCTGCACACGTGTCATTGTATTACCCTTTGTGGGTGTGGAGGATTCTGGGCATGCATGGAAAGGCTATATCACAAGCTCAAGGGGGCCGGACACTGAATACACTGTTGTGCGTTTGCATTCTGACTGAAACTTTTTTGGGATAACGCATCATTTTTGGATAAGGAATATTCACCCTGTGGTTTTTTTTCTGGCAACTGGAAAAGTATTTTTAACCTAATGTTTTAAGAAAGGGTGTATTAACTCCTTAGGCTAGGAAAAACACCAAAGACATAAAGATCTTGAGTATAATCTGAGAAATTGATTAAGTTAATCATTTAAAATGTACTTCGGGGGATAACTGCAGTATTTGGCTTACAAAGCAGCCAGAATGCAGAGCAACAGAGATCCAGGTTTTCATTATTCTGTGATCATTTAGTACAAGACACACAACTCTTGTATGTGTCGAGATTCACATGAGAATTTTCAAAATTAAAGTACATAAGGCAATTTGGGTGGAGTTACATGTGAAATTGCTCATTTCTTACAGTCATGAATATGTCATTACCGTTTGCGATCTACACAAGTTACACACATACAACCTGAGAAATCAAATCATCCGGAGATTCTGAAAACATGTTACAATATGTCCATCGCTAAAACCAGATCCCCAAAATCTCCAAAGGATATTAACCCTTCTTTGTACATATTTGTAATAACCTATTTTTTTGCCTTGAAAATCACTGGCACTCCACATATTGCTATTATTGTTTTAAAGATGATCACAGCACAGTATTTTATATACTGTTTATAAAATGTGAGTTGTACCTGACTTTCTATAGCAACCCCCTTTGCACAGTTGATTGATTTTCAAATGTTATTTCTAGACCCTTTTGTTTCCTGTCTAGTTAAAAAATGGCTGACAAGTATTGAAATAATTCTGGCTAAATGGTGCAGACAGCGGTTGTGAACCAAATGATCTTTGAGCAGCAGTTTTCCTAATTTTCAGTAATGGGTGTAGGCTCCAGCAGTTTTCGGTCTTCTCTTGCTATTTGCTAATGAAAGTCTAACTGGACCATTCTGTTTCTTGTTTTAGGAGGGGCTCCATGCTAAGTACAGCAATTTTTGTGTATGCCGCAACATCTCCAGTAAACGGATATTTTGGAGGAAGCCTTTATGCCAGACAAGGAGGTAAGGTGTTTTTAAGATATTTGCAGGAACTGTCTGTTTCCCCCATCTCTAAAGGCTCTCGCAACCTAGTCAATGCAGATGATTGACCATATTTCCCATGATGCTCAGTCGGTCGTATAATTGACTGAGAAAAAGGATAATGTTGCTCCCGAGCATCTATAGTGCTAAGGTTAGCTGTCACTGGACTAAACTCTCCAGATTGTAATTTTTTTTTATAATCCGATGGGAAACTTCTACTACAGGTTGAGTATCCGAAGATCCAAAAGTCGAAAAAAAAAATTTCGGATGTGGGTCAATTTGGATAAGGGAATCTCGCCTTTCTGGCGTCTGGCAGTGACGCTCCTTTGCTTTTCCCTCCTGGGCACCGTAAATGAGGAGCCAGCCCTCATGGGAAATGTAGTTCCCAGAGCGCTGTGACGGGAGGGAGAGACTTCACGTGACGGACAGATCATTTCTTCAGGTCACCTGCTCCACTGCTGGAAATGATTTATAATACCTAAATTCAATGTGAGCAAGTTGGTTACATTGAATTTAGGTGATGTAGATCATTTATAGGGCTGGTGCTGCCGAAGTGGTCCGGTATCCGGAAGTATCCATTATCCGAAATGCTGCCGGTCCCGAGCATTTTAATCAGCAATCAGTAGCAATCTCTATTTCTTTGGCATTCGAACACAGATTCGGAGATGCTCCGGAAGCCTAGGTGTGAAACACATGCACCATTCAAATGGCAGTTAAAATAAAACAGATGTTGACTTCTGCTTGATTTTAAAAGAAACATTTGGGCTTTAGTTCCATTTTAACATTTTAAGTGTGGGTTTCTTGTGTGTCCACCCCCCCCCCCCCCCCCCCCCCTGTAGTTGGCCACTGTAAATATGTACGTGTGGTTTACACCAGACCAAGTTACACAAGGTTTTTAATGCCTGCCTTTGGGTTTTCTCCTCTTTGGCTGCTGTAACTGAATTAGCGAGCGGATAAGTGTAACCTCAGAAGATCTTGATTAGTAGAACTTTTGCACGGGTTACAGATCTGTTCAAGGGGCTGATTAAAATACAATTGTTTGCTTGTTTATTTTAGGCAGACGATGGATAAAACAAATGTTCATTGGAGCTTTTCTAATCCCAGCAATGGTTTGCGGAACTGCATTCTTCATCAACTTCATAGCAATGTATTACCATGCATCCAGAGCCATCCCTTTTGGTACAATGGTAAGTTTGTGGCTTTTCGGACCTGTACTGTCGGCGTGTATCGGCCTGTACTGTCGGCGTGTATCGGCCTGTACTGTCGGCGTGTATCGGCCTGTACTGTCGGCGTGTATCGGCCTGTACTGTCGGCGTGTATCGGCCTGTACTGTCGGCGTGTATCGGCCTGTACTGTCGGCGTGTATCGGCCTGTACTGTCGGCGTGTATCGGCCTGTACTGTCGCATAATGCAAGTGTGTCCAGGGGAGCTATTCAATTAATCAAGGAATGGATGCCAGAGGAACTCTGATTACTTAAAGGGACTGTCAGGTGTCCAAAATGCATGTTCCAAATATTAATGCATATTAATGTGCTTTCAAAGTACTTTAAAATGCATATCTTACATTTTGCATTGCTTAAACTATAAAATACTTACAGCTAGAAGAAATTGGGAAATTACAACAGTTTGCAAGAAACAAGGACTGCCAACACTAGCTGAGTAAAAGTCATTTTTCTTTCTTTTTTTTTTGCTTTCGGAACCAATGAGAATAATGCCATTCAAATGAATGGAATATCCTCTCTCTCTAGTGATGTCATCACACAATGTGTTGCACTGTTAAGAGATCCTACTCTGTACAAGAGTACACATAGCTTCATAGGCCACTCAATAGACTTAATTTGAGGAGGATAGGAAGTGACTATATAATCAGTGCTGCCGCACCTGCAGTAAACATTCAGAGTAATCGCTGGGGAGGGCTTGAGTCAAATATTAAAAATGTGATTTATACAGAATGCCTGCATCAAATAACACTGGGATAAAAACCTGTGCATTATACAAGCAGTGATCTACATCTTGCACCAAAGTGAGTTTGGGGACTAGACTGTTCCTTTAAGTGATCTTCATCTGAACACATAAACTATATATTTTGCATGTGTCCAATGAACAGTTAATTTCAGGAACACAGCAGTTTGGAAAGTATGATTGAGTGAGATGGCTGCTTAGGTTAAAACAAAACGGTGGAAGTTACACATTTTTGGAGCTAGCCTTTAAGTCCTGTTTGCTGTTCTCGAAGTTGTCAATAGGTGGCGCTTTAACATTACTTTTAAAATGTTCTTCCCATGGGTTGGTAAATTTCTGATTAAAATGTGACTGTACATTATATAAGCATTGTTCTTTGTGAAGTATTTAATTCTATGTTTTTCAATTGTACTGTGTATATGTTTTTGTTTATTTGTATTGTCTGTTTTTCTAAATATATTTGCGTATGTATGTGTGTGTGTGTGTGTGTGTGTATATATATATATATATATATATATATATATATATATGTATATGTATAAATGTGTGTGTGTATGTCATACTCCCTGGCTGACTCTGGTCATTACATTTGTTTTAGACCTGCTCTTACTAAGGTAAAATGGGGGGGGGGGGGGGGGGGGGTTCAGGCAATCAGGAAAGCACAGTAAAAAAAGATGAACCTTAAAAATATAAATACACAGACACTGATAGTATGATACAATTGTGAACAATGTGATCTTGAGTGAAAGGTATAGAATAACAAAGCTTTGAAATTGTATCTGGCAGTAAGAATAGGATTTAATGTATGGGAATATAAAAACAAAGGAACATAGGCAGGATCAGATCATGGAAATGGGCTCCCTCAGAATACACACTCAAAAAGTGCAAAGACACAGTGCGTATATACAAGTCGACAATAATGCTCAGCTGGATGGAGTAAAACAGCAGCCGCTGGAGGACCATCACAGATAAAACACAGGGGTAAAAAAAACTTGACGCGTTTCGCTGGAGCAGCAGTCACAGCTTCCTCAGGTGATAAGAACATGTTTACCTCTGCTGATCAGATTTAAAACAGAGGCTCTCTGTGCCCTTTCAGGCAAGCATGCACTCTGGCTGAGCACGCGACATGGGGTCAGTAAACTTGAATGTGCTGGCAGAATTACAAGCAGAGGCATAAACTAAGATAAGATGATGTTTTAAATGTCTGTGGTGTTGTCTGTTATGACATCGCCTGTAGTTAGATGTACAAACTATTTTTCAGTTTGTGTAATTTGCAAATCCAAAGCAGGAGACGCAAAAGATGCCTACTTGGTGCATTTGCTTACAATTTTGCTAGCACAAGGCTTAGATCATTTTGCATATTTGTATACTCTGCATCCAGTCTGGCGCAGGTGTATAATTAGTCTATGATGGAATAAAACCAGCCAATTATTCTGGCATAAGGTGCACCCCCGTTCGGTCACTTTCCAGAGCCATACAAAATTAAACTGCTTAATAATGGAAAAAGTGGCACTAAACCTTATACAAGATAGATGCTCCAAACTAGGGTCAGGTCAGAAACAACATTACTGAAAGATATAAGTGAATGGACTGGATACATGATGCTCTAGTATCGGGCGAACGTCTGAAAAGTAGTTGCAACACACTCCCCTTTTTCCCATTCTAAATCTTGTGGACTACAATTCCCATGGTGCAGGCGTTTGAACTACAATTCCCATGGTGCAGGCGTTTGAACTACAGTTCCCGTGGTGCAGGTGTTTGAACTACAGTTCCCGTGCTGCACGCGTTTGAACTACAGTTCCCATGCTGCACGCGTTTGAACTATAATTCCCATGCTGCACTCGTTTGAACTATAATTCCCATGCTGCACTCGTTTGAACTATAATTCCCATGCTGCACTCGTTTGAACTACATTTCCCATGGTGCAGGCGTTTGAACTACAATTCGCATGGTGCAGACGTTTGCCTAGTGCAAAGCTTCAAGTCCTATACATAAAGAGATGAACTGCTGAATACTCCTACAGCAAGTAATCCAGGCACCATTTCTAGATAACAAGGCTACTATATGTCAGGGCCGGGTTCCGTTCTATTATTTATATACAAAAAAAATGAGGGCCGGTCAGCAACCGGAACAGGCTACCTGCTTCAGACGGTAGTATGAGCATAAAACGGCATGTAACTTTAAAAAGTTCCTTCAGCTATCCTCATACTAGGACTACCATCCTTTTTGAATTGTGCTTATGTAAGAGAAAGAAAAGTGGAGGACAATGTTAGGGGCTCTTTAAGATTTCCTTTAAAAAAAAAAAAGTTTGAGTCAACTGCCCGAGGTTTTTTTTCAGCACTGGGGTATATATCTTTTTGCAATATTAAAACACAGCAATTTTTCAGTGGCCTTTCCACAAAAGCTTACCGCAGCACCTGGTTTACAAAACTAACTTAATCATCTATTTCAGTGTTTCTTTTTGGGGACAGGAAACATTATATAATATTTTTTTTATTTTTTTTTTGGTCAAGCTGTTAAGTTGTTGAAATAATGTTGCATCTGTGATGCTGGGAGAAGTTTTCCTGTTCGGTGCCAGGAGGGATCTCCAGTTCCTGTCGGAAAGGCTTATAAAGATGATCTTTGACATGTGCTGAATATTGCATTCCTTGGTAGTAATCTGATTCACAACTCCGGAATGCTGACCGAAGGACATTCCACCTGCGTGCAATACCTTTCTTTCTGGGCCTATAGCTGTTCTTAATCCCCTTCCCTTATTTAAGTACACAGCTTCATGTCAAATGGAGGCACCCATACTTCATTCTGGAAGTTAAGTGGGGTCACCAACAGATTTGTTCTTTTCTGAGAAATTGTGAATTTGAGCTCTGCATTTCTCACATGTCTGGATGATGGCCAATGCAATTATTAGCTGGTATTTTGCTTGCAAATGAAACCTGCTCTGACTTGCTGGATACAGTTTATATTGAGTGTGAAGGTAGAACTTCAATATTGCATTGTGGAATAATATATTTTGCACCATTTTTTCCTGCCAAGTAATTTTAGACTTTTTTTTTTATTATTGATAACGGGACACTAAACTTTTTTTTTTTTTTTTTCATTAGTCCTTAATATACTTTGCAAATGTTTTTTTAAGCAAAGACTGGACTGATTTTAATAGACTACATTACCTATGAAAGTGGTTATTACACTACACAGACCAATTCAGGAGTCAAACTGCTTATTTTTAGGAGTGGGAGAAATGGAACTTCCATGGAGCTCTCTGTAAAACAATCCTAAAATCCAGTAGGGTTTTTAGGAGCCCTGGCTCAGGATTTGTCAAGCCCTGTGTAATGCCTTAAGAAGCTTGAAATGGCATAAGTTAATAAAAATAAAGGTTAACTGTAGTTTTTTACAGTCCAGTTATATTTAGCAAACCTCTGCTTTGTGCTGTGATTTTTCAATTTTCTCCATTTTATGAGTAGCAGGGCAATAAAACTTCCTGTTCATGATGCTACGCTGTTGAAATTCCCCTGTGGAGGACTTATTTAGCCATATAGAGTATTGTAGGAGCTGTCATGTTTGTTTCCAGGCTTTAAAGGGAAACTTTGGTACATCTTGCACCAAACAAACTTTGTGCAAGATGAAGATTACTGAATATAAATGTTTTTTTTTTCACATTTTTAATATTTCACTTAAGCCCTCCACCCATGGGATTACTCTGCATGTTTACTGCAGGTGCGTTTGCACTGATTATATAGACACTGAGTATACATTTTTTTTCCATCAGTCACTTCCTGTGCTGCCAGAATTTAATACATTGTGTGGAACACATTGTCTGATGACATCACTAGAGAGACAGGAAATTCCATTAATTTGAATGGCATTGCTCTCATTGGTTCCTGCAGCAAAAAAAAAGGGGGAATTACTTTTACTCAGCTAGTGTGTGCAGTCCTGGGTTCTTGCAAACTGCTGTAATTTCACAATTTCATCTAACTTGTGGGTATTTTATGTCTTAAGCAATGCAAAATGTAAAACATGCATTTTAAAGTAGCAAATGAATATGTATTAGCATTTGGAAGATGCATTTTGGGCATCAGACAGTCCCTTTAACGCTACTGTATTTTAGCCCCAAAGCCCTTGAAACCAGAGCTAGTAAGATGTACAACCTTCAGCATAAATGATTACAGGTAAAACATGTAAACTAAATGTGAACCATGTAGATTGTATTTCTCCTATCGAGTATTCTGTGCAATCTGTGCAGCCAGTTTGCATTATTAATTAAGGAGTTCTTGTTTTCTAGGTTGCAGTGTGCTGCATCTGTCTGTTTGTGATACTTCCGTTGAACCTGGTGGGCACAATACTTGGTCGGAATTTGGCAGGGCAGCCCAACTTCCCCTGTCGTGTCAATGCCGTTCCCCGTCCTATTCCGGAGAAAAAGTGGTAATTATAATGTTTTATTGTTTTTATCCAATGTAAACCTGGTTTTTTTTTTTGTTTTTCTCTGACTGTAGTCTGATTCTCGGGATGTGCGAAACGCGTGAGGGAGTCAGAATGTCAATTCAGTCATAGCCAATATGTCTGTGTGCATCCTTTTTTCTTTCTTTTTATAGAATGTAATGCCTGGAGAAGACAGATTTAAAAAAAAAAAAATGTAAACTCACGCAGAGTAGTTAGATCAACATGCACCACAGTAAGATAAGTGGCAGTATCGCCATGATCTTTCCATAGAGTCCTGTATAATACAATCAAACAAGTAGGAGCCAGCAGTAGAGATTTCAGGGATTTTTCAAGCTGTCTGAGAGTATGATGAACCTAAGCCATAGAGCTTCCTTCAGGACTGTGATTGGCAAACAGGTTTAAAGGAGCATATTCCTTATTTTCTAAATGCCCTACACAATAAGACCACAATACATAGTAACATAGTAACATAGTAATTTAGGTTGAAAAAAGACACAAGTCCATC
Organism: Pelodytes ibericus; assembly: GCA_036172795.1. Classification (NCBI taxonomy): domain Eukaryota; kingdom Metazoa; phylum Chordata; class Amphibia; order Anura; family Pelodytidae; genus Pelodytes; species Pelodytes ibericus. The sequence continues at coordinate 21,327,202 of CM069867.1, forward strand.
AAGTTCAACCCTTCTACCTATCATTACAGCTTTTGATCCAAAAGAAGGCAAAAAACCCCTAAGGAAGCTATTTCGAATTTTGCCTCCTGGGGGAAAAAATTCCTTCTTGACTCCAAGATGCAATCAGATTTCTCCTTGGATCAATAAGCTCTTTTATTAATGCTTATTCTATTATTAATAGCCCTGTATGTTCTGCTTTGCTAAAAAAACATCCAAACCATTTTTAAATGCATCTATTGTGGTTGCTAGCACTACCTCTCTTGGCAGTGAGTTCCATAACTTTATTGTCCTAACCGTAAAGAATCCCTTCCTTTGCTGTCTATGAAATCTTTGCTCTTCCTGTCTGAGGGGGTGACCTCTTGTTCTTTGTACCTTTCTGTTAATGAACAGGTCACTGGAGAGCTCTTTATATTGGCCCTGCAAATATTTATATAATGTTATCATATCCCCTCTGAGACGCCTTTTTTCTAACGTATATAAATTCAATTTTTTAAGTCTCTCTTCATAACTAAGATCCTCCAAACCCCTTATTAATTTTGTAGCTCTCCTTTGCACTTTTTCTAGTTCCTTAATATCCTTTTTAAGGACTGGTGCCCAGAACTGTACTGCATATTCAAGGTGAGGTCTTACCATTGATTTGTAAAGAGGCAAGATGATATCCTCCTCCCGTGAATCTATACCTCGTTTTATACATGCCAATATCTTATTGGCCCTTGCAGCTGCTGACTGGCATTGGGCACTGTTGCCAAGTTTGTTGTCTATAATTATTCCTAAATCCTTTTCATTAGTAGTTTTTCCCAGGGAAAAACCATTTAACGTATATGTTGCTTTGTTATTATTTTTCCCATAATGCATAACTTTACATTTGTCTATATTGAACCTCATTTGCCACTTTACTGCCCAGTCCCCCACTCTGTCCAAATCTTCCTGTAAAGAAAAAACATCAAGATTAGTCTTTATTGCCTTACCTAATTTAGTGTCGTCCGCAAACACGGAGACATGGCTCTCAGCACAATGTGGCAGATCATTAATAAACAAATTAAAAAGAAGAGGGCCCAAAACAGACCCCTGAGGTACTCCGCTTAATACCCTTGTCCAATTTGAGAATTTTCCATTTACAACAACCCTTTGTGTTCTATCTTTTAGCCAATTTTCAATCCACATACACACATTTGCCCCCAAACCTATTTCTCTCAATTTGTAGAGTAACCTTTTGTGTGGAACTGTATCAAATGCTTTCGCAAAATCCAAATAGATCACATCAACTGCCACACCTAGATCTATATTTTTACTGACTTCTTCATAGAATGTTATTAAGTTTGTTTGACAAGACCTGTCTTTCACAAAACCATGTTGACTTTTACTAATTATATTCTGGTTCAAGATGTATTCTTGAGTGTATACCTTTAGCAATCCTTCAAATAGTTTCCCCACTACAGATGTCAAGCTCACTGGCCTATAATTACCTGGCAGAGATTTTGATAACTTTAGTAGACACCCCAACTAGAATGGATGCCTGTCTGGATTTGGTAATAACAAACAATGAGGAGCTTATCTCAAACATCCAAATAAGAGAACACTTGGGGAATAGTGACCATAATATGGTCTCATTTGAGATTAATGCAAAAAAGCAAATTGGTAAATACGCCACCAAAACACTTAATTTTAGAAGGGCTAACTTTGATGGACTAAGGGCATCGATTGAACATTTAGACTGGGAACGATTGTTTTCTGGACTAAACACAGAAGACAAGTGGAATGCCTTTAAGCACACATTACAAAAGTACACATCCCAATATATACCTTTGGGAAACAAATGCAAAAGACACAAATCGAAACCAATGTGGCTTACAGGTAACGTGAAACAGGAAGTACAAAACAAGAAAATGGCATTCAAACATTATAAAAACACGGGATCAGCATTATCATTTATAGAGTACAAAGAGGCCAACAAAGCCTGCAAAAAGGCAATTAAAATGGCTAAATTGGAAAATGAGAAAAGGGTTGCCAAGGAGAGTAAAACTAACCCCAAAATGTTTTATAAATATATAAATGGAAAAAAGCTAAAGAGGGAAAATGTTGGGCCCTTGTTATCCCAAATGGGAAATTTGGTAAGTGAGGACAGAGAGAAAGCAGACATTTTAAATACTTTTTTTTCTTCTGTTTATACTAAGGAAGAGCAGATGGACGAGCCCCTGCTACAGGAAGTTATGGGACATTCGCCGCAAACATGGGATTGGCTGACACAGGAAAAAGTGCTTAAGCAATTACACTCTGTTAAGATAGACAATGCCCCAGGACCAGATGGTATACACCCAAGGGTACTTAGAGAGTTAAGCATAATTCTGGCCAGGCCACTATTCATGATCTTTAGGGATTCATTCAGTTCAGGTACAGTGCCAACAGACTGGCGAAAGGCGGATGTCATTCCAATATTTAAAAAGGGATCAAAATCTCTGCCAGGTAATTATAGGCCAGTGAGCTTGACATCTGTAGTGGGGAAACTATTTGAAGGATTGCTAAAGGTATACACTCAAGAATACATCTTGAACCAGAATATAATTAGTAAAAGTCAACATGGTTTTGTGAAAGACAGGTCTTGTCAAACAAACTTAATAACATTCTATGAAGAAGTCAGTAAAAATATAGATCTAGGTGTGGCAGTTGATGTGATCTATTTGGATTTTGCGAAAGCATTTGATACAGTTCCACACAAAAGGTTACTCTACAAATTGAGAGAAATAGGTTTGGGGGCAAATGTGTGTATGTGGATTGAAAATTGGCTAAAAGATAGAACACAAAGGGTTGTTGTAAATGGAAAATTCTCAAATTGGACAAGGGTATTAAGCGGAGTACCTCAGGGGTCTGTTTTGGGCCCTCTTCTTTTTAATTTGTTTATTAATGATCTGCCACATTGTGCTGAGAGCCATGTCTCCGTGTTTGCGGACGACACTAAATTAGGTAAGGCAATAAAGACTAATCTTGATGTTTTTTCTTTACAGGAAGATTTGGACAGAGTGGGGGACTGGGCAGTAAAGTGGCAAATGAGGTTCAATATAGACAAATGTAAAGTTATGCATTATGGGAAAAATAATAACAAAGCAACATATACGTTAAATGGTTTTTCCCTGGGAAAAACTACTAATGAAAAGGATTTAGGAATAATTATAGACAACAAACTTGGCAACAGTGCCCAATGCCAGTCAGCAGCTGCAAGGGCCAATAAGATATTGGCATGTATAAAACGAGGTATAGATTCACGGGAGGAGGATATCATCTTGCCTCTTTACAAATCAATGGTAAGACCTCACCTTGAATATGCAGTACAGTTCTGGGCACCAGTCCTTAAAAAGGATATTAAGGAACTAGAAAAAGTGCAAAGGAGAGCTACAAAATTAATAAGGGGTTTGGAGGATCTTAGTTATGAAGAGAGACTTAAAAAATTGAATTTATATACGTTAGAAAAAAGGCGTCTCAGAGGGGATATGATAACATTATATAAATATTTGCAGGGCCAATATAAAGAGCTCTCCAGTGACCTGTTCATTAACAGAAAGGTACAAAGAACAAGAGGTCACCCCCTCAGACTGGAAGAGCAAAGATTTCATAGACAGCAAAGGAAGGGATTCTTTATGGTTAGGACAATAAAGTTATGGAACTCACTGCCAAGAGAGGTAGTGCTAGCAACCACAATAGATGCATTTAAAAATGGTTTGGATGTTTTTTTAGGAAAGCAGAACATACAGGGCTATTAATAATAGAATAAGCATTAATAAAAGAGCTTATTGATCCAAGGAGAATCTGATTGCCTCTTGGAGTCAAGAAGGAATTTTTTCCCCCAGGAGGCAAAATTCAAAATAGCTTCCTTAGGGTTTTTTTGCCTTCTTTTGGATCAAAAGCTGTAATGATAGGTAGAAGGGTTGAACTTGATGGACTTGTGTCTTTTTTCAACCTAAATTACTATGTTACTACAGATGTCAAGCTCACTGGCCTATAATTACCTGGCAGAGATTTTGATCCCTTTTTAAATATTGGAATGACATCCGCCTTTCGCCAGTCTGTTGGCACTGTACCTGAACTGAATGAATCCCTAAAGATCATGAATAGTGGCCTGGCCAGAATTATGCTTAACTCTCTAAGTACCCTTGGGTGTATACCATCTGGTCCTGGGGCCTTGTCTATCTTAACAGAGTGTAATTGCTTAAGCACTTTTTCCTGTGTCAGCCAATCCCATGTTTGCGGCGAATGTCCCATAACTTCCTGTAGCAGGGGCTCGTCCATCTGCTCTTCCTTAGTATAAACAGAAGAAAAAAAAGTATTTAAAATGTCTGCTTTCTCTCTGTCCTCACTTACCAAATTTCCCATTTGGGATAACAAGGGCCCAACATTTTCCCTCTTTAGCTTTTTTCCATTTATATATTTATAAAACATTTTGGGGTTAGTTTTACTCTCCTTGGCAACCCTTTTCTCATTTTCCAATTTAGCCATTTTAATTGCCTTTTTGCAGGCTTTGTTGGCCTCTTTGTACTCTATAAATGATAATGCTGATCCAGTGTTTTTATAATGTTTGAATGCCATTTTCTTGTTTTGTACTTCCTGTTTCACGTTACCTGTAAGCCACATTGGTTTTGATTTGTGTCTTTTGCATTTGTTTCCCAAAGGTATATATTGGGATGTGTACTTTTGTAATGTGTGCTTAAAGGCACATATATCCTTATATATAAATATATCCTTAACATTCCATATGTAATGACTGTAAATATTTCTCATCACCATAGGTTTATGGAGCCAGCTGTTATCGTCTGCTTAGGTGGAATTTTACCTTTCGGGTCCATTTTTATTGAAATGTAAGTGACTTTTGTTTGTTTTTTGTGTCTTACTTTGTAATGTAAACACATTTGTAAGTTATTTGTAAACCAAAAATAGCTCAGTTGCTAGATTCTCACTGCAGTACCTGCACAAATGTCCGGATAGCAGGTTTGAAACCTTCATCCTTCTAAGGTCAAAAAATGAGTACCATTATGTAGGGCGGTAATTATATCCATTATTCAGTTGCCGTTTTTGTTTAATTTGGAGATATATTGTGCACCATATAAATACAAGTTGTGATAACGGTACTAGAGAGTGTACAGCAGCTCTGACACTGTAGTTGACTAGGAAGGGGCTTGTGATGGGGTAATCACTGAGCAGGTAAATGCTGGAATGGTATCACATTGCCAGTAGCCTGCGTGTTGTGATAGATGTATGCCACGCGTGTAATCTTTCTGTATTTATTTGTTCCATAGGTATTTCATTTTCACTTCATTCTGGGCATACAAGATCTACTATGTGTACGGCTTTATGATGTTGGTACTAGTTATCCTCTGCATTGTGACTGTTTGTGTAACCATTGTATGTACGTACTTCCTGCTAAATGCTGAGGATTATAGGTGGTAAGTACTTTTTTTTTTATTATTATTTTTTTTTTAAACTTTTTTTTAATTTAAATGTTTTCCCCAAAAGGTCAATTGTCGGTAAAAAAAAACCAAATAAGTTGTGTCTAATTGCAAGATCCACGCTTAAATGAGTTTAAAGTACCTTATGTAGCTCTCTTTTGCTCTGGATGGCTAACATCTTAGCTGAGATGAGGGATTCAAAGGTGATTTTATTTGTATTTTCATTAACCCCTTCCTGACACTAGGACGTTCTATGCCGTCCTGATTTTAGAGTACCTAAAAGATGCCAGGATGGCATAGTGTATGTCCAGTGTTACACAGCTGATCGTGGCTCCCCACGATTAGCTGTGCTCCGATCCCGCGCAGGGACTTGCAGCGGGATCATACCTGTCAGATGAGGCCACTTTGAGTTGCATCAGTGTGACGGGAAATGTAGCCGAAGTTCAAAGCGAACACCGGCTACATTTCACTAAATTGTGCCGGGCACGCCTCCGTGACGTCCTGAGGTCTCTCATTCTTTTGGAATGGACCCAACGTGCCGTTTTGTTGCTTGCATCACAAATGGGTTAAAGCATTTCAATGAAATATACATGATGTATCCCCTTATCTGAAGATCCATTATCCGGACTGACCTAAAAATCAAGAATATTTTTTTGGGGGGGAGGTCAGTTTGGCCGCTAAAGTTCTATAGATGTTGTACATTACCTTTATCCAATGTGAGGAGCAGCTAGCTCACTTTGGATTTAGTCAATGTAGAACTTTTATAGGGCTGGTGCTGCTGATATGATCTATTAACTGAGTTAACCAAGTATCCAGTCCCAAGCATTTTGGATAAAGAATACACAACCTATGACTTTTTTTATGCAAACTTTTTAAAAAAATTATTGGGGGGCGTTGTGTTTTTTCAACATATTGACTAGTATTCTATAGTTTGTAGAGAATAACATGGATTTCTAATCCGGATGAAAGATAATTCAGCCTTTTGCTGCTTGATATTCTTAATTCCAGCCATTTCATTTGGAAGCCTGCCTAATTGTTTTTATTCCTTTTTTTTTTTTTTGCAGGCAATGGACAAGTTTTCTTTCCGCTGCATCGACTGCAATCTATGTTTACATGTATTCATTTTACTACTACTTTTTCAAAACAAAGTAAGTACCAGTCCTTTGCACACCCTTGGATATTGACCAGAACAGATCAAACCAATTAACTGTTTTCTTAATAGAGTATTAATTTAGCTTTTCTTAAGAGAGTAGATCTGAGGTAGTGTAGGAGCTATAAAAAGGCAAGTAGAGACTGGGTAAAAATGTGTTGTCTTTTAACATCCATCTTGCCTATGTGTTTTTAATGGATAGGCTGTCTACGACAGCAGAAGGGTTTTTTTTTTTTTTTGTTTTTTTTACATTAAGATATGGAGTTCACTGCCTGAAGAAGTGGTTCTAGCAAATACTTTAGAATGCCCTTAACAGTGACCTGGATACTTTTTTAATAAACCGGAGCATAGAGGGCTAAGCATATTAGTATAGGCATTAATATTTATTCAGTGCTTGTTGATCCAAGGAGAGATCCGATTGTCGTTCGGAGTCAAGAAGGAATTTATTTCCTCATTGAAAGCTGAATTCGGAATTCCTGAAAGGGGTTTTTATTTGATTCTATTCTTTTGGATCAACGGCAGTAAACATGGGATAGGAAGAGGGTTGAACTTGATGGACGCAAGTCTTTTCTGTTTTAGGAATATATGTGTTTTGTGTACATGTTTGTTTCTGGTTCAACTGCCTACCCTCTTGAAACGTGGATTCTTGGCGCTTCTCATTAAAACCAATTTCTTCCCTTATTCCCTCAGGATGTACGGATTGTTTCAAACTTCATTTTACTTTGGATATATGGCGGTATTTAGCACAGCCTTGGGAATTATGTGTGGTAAGCGTCTCTTTTAAAGAAACCTTTAATTCTTATGCATTAAAGATAAACCTGGTAGCTGTCAATCTTTCTACATCCATTCTGCTACTTTATACTTGTGCGTATCTTTTACATCCTGACACTTCTATACAGAATTGCACGCTCTCTTCAGCCTTAGATTTCTTTTTTTTTTTTTTTTTTTTTTTTTTTACCCGGAGCAAGCTGGTTTGCCATGCAGAACACCATCTTCCATCACTAAACCAGTCTTTTAGCAGCCTATTATTCCATTGTATCAAGTATGAAAAAGAATGTAAGCAAAAACCTATCGAAACGCTAGGCCTGGGTATGCAGTGAGATTTGTGAGACAAAAAAATAATAATTTGGTCGGAAAACTTCCTCTCTTCTACATGCACTTTTGAATAGACTTTTTTTATTTTTTAATACCTTTTCCTTTTTTTTTTTTTTATTTTATAGGAGCAATCGGTTACATGGGAACAAGTGCCTTTGTTCGGAAAATTTACACGAACGTGAAAATTGACTGAGGATTCCAACAGGACTAGGAACTGTGGATCAGTTATTACTTTTTTGTTTTGTTTTTGTTTTTTGTTTTTTCCGGGGGGGGCGAAACATGCACATTAGTGCCCGAAGAGATTGGGTTTTAACACTGGTTACTGTGTTGGTCTCCGTTATGTGGACAGCTTAAAAATGGCATCTATTTCATTGATCCTAGGTTCTTACAGACTGCTTTCTCCAACTGTTCACAGCAAATGCTTGGATTATATGCAGTAAGCAGCATTACTACAGTACATAGCTAATCTTCCCCAAAAAAAAAAAAACTAGCTCATTAAAGATGAATAGACTAGCTCTCTTCAGTGAAGAGGACAAACAGTTTATTTAAAGCATTTGTTCTATTAAATAGAGGGGGAGACTTGGCTGCTAAAACAAGTTGATTAGTAGTCTTCTTGGTACCTTCTAAAAGCTCTAGGAATGCGGTCCCACTAAACCTCCTTTTCTGTCATTTTTGTCGCCACTTTAAAAGATGTATGTTTATATTTTGACTGTGGTGTCCATTGGTTTGCAGTGTCAAATACTCCTGCCCCTTTTTTGTTTTTAGAAAAAAAAAAAAACGGCAAAAAAATAATTAAAAGAAATAAACCCGCATGTAATATAACAAATTTCCATGTAATTGGACCAATTTCCCATGTATTTATCTCTGAAACAATCACAAGAAATGGCAATTTAAAAATCCATCCAAAGAAGGCTTAAAACAGGTGTCCTTGGCACTGCAACATACCGTATAGCTAAGAAAGGAAGAAAAAAATGAGTAGATTTTTTGTTTTGTTTTTATAACCCTTTTTCAGGTCTAGAGTAAAAAAAAAAAAAAAAAACTTTTAACCGAATTATTCTAAATCTCATTCTTTCCAATTAATCTTTTTGAAATATGATTTTTTTTTTTTCTTTCCGTGTGTGGGGGTTTCAATGAAGGCTTTTCTTAAAATGTAAAATGGGGAAATAAGTGTATATAACATTAAATAATGTAACTTAGGTTTAGATCCCAAATGTATTTGGATGTACAGGTTTACTACAAAGGTTTTTTTGTTTTGTTTTGTTTTGTTTTTTTCCTGATTCAATGTACAAAATTCTGTGGAGTCTGGTAGCTTTTTACATCTTGCCTGCCATTTGCATGAGACATTGGTTTACTTCATGATGTGTGTATGTCAGGTTTTTTTCGTTCTATTTCTTTCTGATGCTCTTACAACAACAAAAAGTCAAATTTGTAATTTAGAACCTTTAATTTTTGTTAATCCTGCCTGGACACTTGTGTAACATCTGAAGCGTTGTGGCTTTTGGAGTGTTCAGAAAACTGAAATAAAATTTTCAGACAAAATGTATTGATCATGAACTTGTATTTATTTGTGGAAACGTTTATGGGATTACCCTGTGTTGATTAAATTTATTTTCTCATGGAATGATTACACTTTGCAGTAGCAGACTTTGTACCCCAACAAACCCTTGTGTTTTAATTAATTGCCTTTTTATTTTCTTCTCCTTTTTTTTTTTACATTTAAAGTGTGTCATTTAAATGTGTATTATTGCTTCAGATTGGTGCATATTTTATTTAATAACACACACACATACATTCTGTCTATATGATGCATTGGCTTGCTTTGGGGTCTGCGTATAAAAACTGCAAATGCGAACATAGACCTTGATATTGTTATTGCCGTGTGCATCAAAGTAAAATGCTAGTTCGTAACGGACATCCTGAGTTAGCGCTATGTACGCCTATCCTGAATTGCCAGATTGCGCCTAATTATCTATGCGTTTCCAATCGCGCTGAAAAGCGCCTCAGTAATACCCGACAATTTATGGCACATTTTTGTCTCCCCTCACACCCAATACGCACTTACATAATTTGTTCTTCTTCTTTGAATGCACGGCAAAGTGAAAGTGGCAAACTGTGGACCTCCAGCTGTTTTGAGAACGACCTCTCCCATACTCCCCTGCAAGCTTTTGGCCGCATCTTCCATAATAATTTAGAGTCAATATACTTGTGTATTGAGGAAGAAATATGTTGATGCATAAAATAGTCACAAGCTCTTATGATGAACAGGTGTGAACAGGCTGCACGTTTCGAGTGCTACATAGAGTATGAAACAGCTGGTTATGTATAAATATGGGTATGAAAATGTCGAGATGGGATAAAAAAAAGTGCAATCATTAAGGCTTCTCATATAAAAGTAACTGCACCTTTTGTTTACATTCTGGCAGTTTCCTTGAGCTGCGACTCTTGCCGTTTTTTCCACCAAATGTTTTAGGCTTATTCTTGTCTGTGCACCCAATGCTCAACCTTCATCAGGAGTCTGCATTAAATATTACAGCATGCGTGGGTAGCTCTTCTGCTGTGCTTCATGATAAACTGTCTTGGACGTTGGGGGTATGGATAAACCCAACAGAACACATGAGGGACGATTCCTGTCTGAAGTTCAGAAATCATCCGAAAGTCACCGAAACAAAGTGGTAGCCTCGGTATTTCCTGTAGATTTCTATGGGAAGGTCTTCGACTTATGTATAGGCCATTTCGGAAGGAGCTTGGCTATTATGAATATAGCCGTATTCCTCCTATAGAAGTCAATGGGCTGACTTTGGCCTTAGTCCTCCCGAAATGGCCAAAAGTATAATCAAAATAATAAAAAAAATACATTAAATACCGTGTTTTCTCGAATATAAGATGGTTTTTTTCAGCAAATGCTCGGAAAAAGACCCCTCGTCTTATATTCGAGGTCGTCTTCATAGACTGAAGTATATGTGCAGACATCCTCCGGCTGCCCCCTCTAGCCACCAGGGAGCAAGAGACAGGTGAGGGGGGCAGAGAAAGACAAGGGGGGGGGGTGAGATAAAAGTTTGGAGGGGAGGAAGGGGAGAGAGAAAAGTTTGGGGGGAGACAGGCAGCATTGGCACATAAAAGGAAATAAAAACGAAATGCATTTGTTTAATATCATAATTTTTATTAAATATTAAAAAGCAATTTACATGTGAATATATACAAGTTAAACTTTTTTCCTATAGGGGTAGTCTTACATTCAGGCTTTTAGATTTTTTTTTCTTAAAGGTATATCCAAAGTTTGGGTGATCGTCTTATAATCAGGGTCGAGCAAATACGGTACATAAGCAAAGTAAATGAACATAAATTTATAAAATATTTTTATTTAAAAAGGTTATATTAATGTCAATATACTATAATATATAACAATATATTCTACTTGTATATAAATATTTTTGTTTAAAAAAAATGTGTTGTTAACCTGGGATGGACTTTAGAAAGTTAGTAAGTTGCAAGTACTGAAAGCGATCCATGATCGTGTGCGGCCTGTCCGGTATTAAGGCCTATTCATCCCTTTGATTAGGAACTCTGCAAGTCTGTGGGGGCCCTCCTCCAGAGGGCAAAGAAAGGGTCTTGTGGACATACCCAGGGCGGACTCTGGATTGCCATGCAGTGGGGTCAGAGGAGAGGGGTAGGTAGTAAGGTTTCCATTTTCCTTTATGAATACATTGGGAGTTTTGCTATGATAGTGTAAATATCCTCCCATCGAGTCGGCATCAAGGTATTACCCAGTTCCCATATCTTTTGATACAGAGGTGGTTTAGGATATGAAGCCGACGGCAAATGTTTGTAATGGCACCGTTCAGTTCACGTGTCAATGTGCTCAGTTTAAAGATCGTGCCAGAGGTTTGGTTAGTCAGGCGTTTATTATGCTCTTAAAGTGACGTATTTGTGTTTATCGGAGATGTTCAGATATGGGTAGCAGATATAATTCTTGCAAATGTGAAAGTCAGAGCAGAGAATCCATTAGATAACAATGACTTGTTTTGGTGATTCCTATCCACCATGTGAATGATGTGAGATGGTATAGGAGGTGTTAATCCGGAGGGCTTTGTCATTAATTGGTGATTAGTTTCACATTGGTCCCAACTTTGTCTCTTCAAGGGAAGTGCATCTGGAGATGTTAACTATATTGTGTATCTGATGATTGGGTCAACTGTGCTGTTGGAAATAAAAGGACACATTTGGGGCTGCAACCCCTCCAACGTTCCATGTTTGATACAGTTGTGTGTTCCTTCATCTATGTTTTTTGTGTTGACCGATATAATCTTGAATTTGTGTTTTTGTAAGCTGTCTGTTCTGTGCCTTGGTATCGAGCGATTCCGGAATAAGTACACTGTTTTTGAGAGCAAGGTCATTTTGTCGGCTGTATATTCGACCAGTAAGGGATATTTTTAAGTATGCCAGTGGAGAAAGTCTTGTTTAAGCTACTAGATCAGCAGAGGGAAATATGCTATGTACCTTTGGGTATTAGTTGTACTGAGGAATATGCTAACATATCAGTGTAATGGCTTGCTATTTAAATTCAAAATTGAACTGTAAAAACTTTATTATGTCTCTTAAAACCCTAAATTCTGAAGAATCGCTCCAAGGTGGAGTATAGATTAGGTAGGGACGATAAGGAAGTTATTGACAGCCAGATACCATCAGCAAAAAGGCTGATTTTATAAGCGATGCCGCCCAACTTCATTTCCAACATATCTGGATTCAGTTATATCATAGTGACTAATGGCTCTATACACAATGAAATCAGCAGGGACAAAAAGGCCGTATTGAGAATGGGGATGAGATCACACCTCCAGTGTCAACTGTAGTGCCAGGTTGGCATAACGACATTCATAGTTGCCAACATCGGCCATGTTTCCATTTGTTCTACATGCTGCAGAAAGAGCATGCAAAGTGCAGCCCGGAGACATGTAGGATGGGTATACACACAGACACAATCCAATTAATTAATCATGGTAGGTCCTATGAGATCTCCAGCCTGATGAATTAATTGGATTGTGTCTGTGCGTATATCCATCCTGCATACTGCCAGGCTGCACTTTGCATGCTCTTTCTGCAGCATGTGGAACAAATGTGTCCCTGGAAACATGGCCGATGTTGCCAACTATGGACATTTGATGCCGTTTAGGAATGCTGCCCCAAAACTAAATGATCCAGTCAAAAACTTTTTCAGCGCCCAATGAATTGAAGGAGCTTTGGGCACAGGGCAAACAGTCTCACAACGGTGTTAATCAGTTGTGCCGTATTTTGAACAGAAAGAAGTACCCATGTCCTCTTTAGGAATGACTATTATCGTTGTCATTAACATTTTTTGCAGGCACTGGTTCTCCCACTAGATACACGTTAAATAGGGCACATAAACATGGGCTTGAATTCTTTACAGCAAGCTGCAGTGAAGCTGTCTGTACCAGGGGCTTTAGAGCGTTTCACTGATGAGATCGTTGGGCCAAGTTCCTTCCTCGGTGATCTCCGCACTGAGGCCCTGCATTGTTTCCGGGAGTAGGCGTGGTATTGTGGGTCCACGTTTATGATACTTTTAATAGTCCGTGGTAAATACTAGTCAAGCCACCTAGTGTCACAACTTATCATTGGCATCAAGACAATTAGTTACCGACCTGCTGTGTTGTAACCTTAACACAAAGATGTTTTAACAAATAAAAAAAAAAAGTCCCGTCAGTGCACTGCACACTGGGTAACGGCCATTGGTACATATCCGTGATGAAGAAACCCTAGCTTTTCCACCTCCTCCTAATAGAATTGCAAACAACGTTTGTACGCGTCTATATATTTTAAATTAAATCCCAACAAAAAAGTGACAGTGCACTAAAGTGCTAGAAAGGTGTGAAGTGATTAGATACGTATCCAAATTATACAAGCAGCCTGTTGCTGTATTGAATTAGTATACAAAAGGTGGTGCACACTCAAAGAGATGCCCGACAGTTTGCAGCTTAAATAACCTATCTATCTAATAAATAATTAAATATCTATCTTGTACACAAGTTTCAAAACCATTTTGAAGTAATCACACTTGAAAGGGAAGTTGTATATTTATATGTGAGATACATATAATTTATGCCTGGAGCCTCAGCTTGCATACTTTGCCGTAAGACATCCCTGAGAAATCATTCTTGACAGGGTTTACATATACCTACCCAGAATCCCTTGCAGTGGCGGTAGCATTGTGAATGTGTGATATGTATTGGTGGGAAAAGCGGGCCTTTCAGCTTGTTTGGTGTGTGTTTGATAATGCCTCTGCTACCCACTGATTTCAAGTGGAGGAGGTATTTCCCCATTTATAACCCCACTATTACTTAAAAGGCTTTAAGTTTTTTCCTTAACACTTTACATAGCCTAATAACTACAAATAAAGTGTAATAGATGTATTGGTATGGCAAGCTTCCTTATTGGTTGTTTCTGATTTTTTGGGGGGTCCACGGTGACATTATTTTCAATGTAAAACCACAGAAGAACTGTTTGCTTTATTAAGTGCATTTCATATATATTTTAAAAAAATCTATAGCATACAGAGAACAAGTTAGCTTAAACTGCCCTTTTTGAAGGTACTCATCCACTAATAAATGGGAAGATATAGAAATATAGCATGCCAGATGGGTTGCACCAATACATAAATCCATCTCTCAGGACAAGTCGAATTGCGCCATAGTTGAAAATTTAAAGAACAACCCAAAAATAGTTAAAAATATTAGCAATTATTATACCCAATAAACAGAATTTAAAAAAAGGTCTATATTTTGTATTGGCAGTATTTTAAGCAAATCCACAGATTAACCACTTCATGCTTAATTGTGCTTTGGTCATGTTTTTCGGGCCCTGATCAAGGAGTTATTGACAGTAGAGTTGGCACCTGGCTGGTATTTTACTGGCAGGCCGGTAAAAAAATTGGCTTGACCCCAATGTTAAGTCTATGGAGGTAGTATTTTTTTTGAAGAAAAGGTGGCAACCCTAATTGGGAGCCTGGGACACACAAAGACCCAATCAGAGGGTCCTTGTGACAGCATTAAATTGTGCAAACACAATTCATAAAGGAATAATGAAATTGGAGGGAATCGCCATAGCAACCAATAGAATGTCCGTGCGGACTGCTCTACTTTTAGAATGTTACTTCAGTGAAATAGTCCCTTTTAGAATTCATGTAAATTAAATATATCCAAAGCTGGATAACAGCTTTGGCATATGTGGAGTGGATAAGGCCACTCTTGCACATATAGGGTGGCAATGTCTACAAATAAAAACTTACTGGAAAGAGGTCCATATTACTCTTAAATCCCAACACACAATCACCTTTTCCAAATATAAAAAAAAAAAATCCATTATTAGACATGCAGTAACTGCACTGACGATAAATGAAAGTGCATCATTTTACAACCTTCTAATAAAACACAACAACAAAAAAGTGTTATACACGACATAGTGGTTAAATTGTGAATCTAGATGCAGTGAGACAGGCAGGGATTACAGTCTTGTGGAAAATATAATGGTTATTGGGAGCTTGGTGCACATTTGAGGCGCTCAGTCATCTAAATATTTAGATATTTATTGTGAATGTAGAGAATAAAACATATCAAAGATGATCTATACATTGTGTTAGTAGAAATACAAACAAATGATAAACTTCAAATAATGTTTTAAATGTGTGGCGCTATTGCCCCCCAGGGCTTTCAGTCTTCCTATCCAAATACCTGTTTTGTCTGTGTATTTGTGTTTACCTCTGATGATAACGGGTAGTCTGTTAAAATTGCATTGTGGGCCACTAAATTGTTTGTCCTCCCCTGCTATTGTCTATGACATCACCTGTGGTCCAATATGCAAATTAACTACTTTTTAATGGAGATGTCATAGACAGAAGACACCACAGACACATGTATGTCTTTCTTTTCCCTGCATAATTTATGCAGTTGCTTGCATTTTTGGACAGGTTTTGATCATTTTTTAAATTTTTATTTACTCACTAGTTTCAGGTCATTAATGTTTTTTATAAAACACATTTTTTTAGCTGTGTAGGTGACAAAAAAAATCCTCATGTTTCAAGGTATAGTCTCTTTAAAAGCTAGCCTTAGCAACCCCGTAAGACAGAATTCAAAACATTTTTTAAGTATCAGCAGCATTGATGCAGTTAACAACATTACAACAGGAAACAACCTAACCTAGGCAATGAGTGAATAGTAAATGTTTTATTGGGCTATTTTTAAGAATACCTTGTTAGCTTCCTGGGCCAATTGACTGACCACCTGAGGACTATTAAAAGGGGTCAATAAAACATGTCCTGGAATGCTCTGCAATCATACAAGTTTCAGATTATCTCAACAAGCACATAGGCCACGTATTTAGGGACACATATTTGTTCCACATGCTGCAAAAAGAACATGCAAAGCGCAGCCCGGCAGTATGTAGGATGGATACACGCACATAAACAATCCAATTAATTAATCAGGGTGGAGATCTGATAGGACCTACCATGATTAATTCATTGGATTGTGGCTGTGTGTATATCCATCCTATATACTGCTGGGCTGCACTTTGCATGCTCTTTCTGCAGCATGCGGAACAAATATGTGTCCCTGGAAACATGGCCGATGTTGGCAAATCTGCAATCATTCATTGAATCTTGTGCTATTTCAGTATTATAAATGGGAGGTTATGTATAAAACAGATTTGACTGTCACCTTTCAACAGTATTTCTGCGAACTCTCAACATTGGACCACTATTTCTTTCTTTTGGCACGCGCGCTAGTTTTATACATAACCTCCATAACACAATAGGGATGTGAAGGTCCATAGAACATCATTATATTGTCTGCCACAGACCCCACTATAATCCTCATTTAGGCTGAGACATTCACAGTTTAAATGCAATGCTGCCTGTAGTAATGCCCGAACAGGCAACGACTATGGCAGGACAGGGATTTGTTTTAGTACAAGAGCATTCCATTGGTTTCCTCAGTGATTGCTTCACTTTTAGAACATTGCACATTATGTATGCATAAAACCTTTTAAGCTGCTAAATCATTATGATAGTATAGGCTATCTTAATGTAACATTTTTGTGATTTTTTTTTTTTTATTAATGCTGCTCTGGTTTCAAATGAATTGTGTTCTTTCCATTTTTCCAGAACATCAATGTTGCTATTTGGTTAACAACTTTATTTGCAACATTATTATTGTTTGGCAAACTTCTTTTGGCAATATTTACAGAGTTGTATCAAGAAAAGCTTCAAGATCTCCCTGCAGTAAAACATGAAGGTCAGAAATTGGAAGTTCTTTTTCTTTCATGAATATGGTGCATCCTTTTATTAGACAGGAAACTAATACACAAAAAGATGGCCCTTGTCATTATGACTGCAGCTTCCTTATAGGTTGGGAATTCCCCTTTTTTGGATCCTGTCCTAACTCATGGTAAGTTACCTCACAAAGCTAAAGAAGAGAAAGGGACCCATAATATAAGGGAATAAACAGGGAGAAGGTGTAACGACAGGAAAATTAATGAAAGCCTAGAGCTAGGGTCTCCAAGCAGGCCGGTAAAAAAAAATGTCTTGAGGCCAATGTTAAAAGCACCCTGTCTTTGTAGAGAATAATAATATGCTAAAGAAATGATCTCTATACTGCAACCTAAAATTAAGAGAAAAATGTGTCGACTGTGTTTGTGGTTGGAAATGTGCAATATCAAGCCAGAAGGTGCAATTTTGCTAGCACTATGTTAAGATAATGTAATTTCTCCATTAACAAACCAAAAAAGCCAATCCTTCCGTCAAAATATCATTTTCCAGTGTCTGTGACACCGGAGAATGCTTACTATGCATGCGCATCATTGTTACACTGTTACTCAAACTGACAACAGACGCTGGAGGTTTCGGCGGAGGTGTCAGCTCTACAGCGTATGCCCAATAGTTGCAGTCACAGACTGTAGCGCCACAACTCATTTGCAGACCTTTTGCGCATGCTCAGTATTAATTTTCCCGTGTCCCAGATTCTTCTTTATGGAGAGACATGGAGACCCACTGTGCATGTGCACTGCAGAGCAACATGCTTAGTGACAGTCACACATGCCTAGTTACAGTCCCCATTCTGCAAACAGCAGCATAAATTTGCCCATGAATATGCCATTGTTAGTTTGTCCATGAATATGCCACAACCAGTTTGTACATTAATATGCCACTGATAGTTTGTCCATTATGCCACTGTGAGTTTGTCTATTAATATGCCACAGCCAGTTTGTCCATTGATAGTCTTTCCATTAAAATGCTGGTTTGAGATTGCCCGTTGATATGCCGGTGTCAGTTTGCCCATTGATATGCCAGTGTCAGATTGCAAATTAATATGCCACAGACACTTTGCCCACTAATATGCCACTGTTAGTTTGCTCATTAATATGCCACAGCCAGGTTTACCATTAATATGACAGTGTCAGTTTGCCCATAAATATGCCACAGCCAGGGTGCTGATTAATATGCCACAACCAATTTGGCCATTAATATGCCACTGTTAGTTTGCCCCTTAATATTCCACAGCTTATTTGCCCATAAATATGCCGCAGCCTGCTTGTCAATTAATATGCCACTGTTAGAATGCCCATTAATATGCCACTGTTAGTTTGCCATTAATATGTCACAGCCAATTTGCCCATAAATATGCCAGAGTTAGTTTGCTCAGTGAGTACCCCTTCCCCGGTAATCACCTGGCTGCTCCGCAGTCTTCCCTTATGCACGGAGGAGGGAAATACAGCCGCATCCACCCAAAAAAAAAAACAGTATGCCAGCATGGGTTTCACCCCCACTGTGACACCACTAGTGTAAAGCACGCCACCAGTGGAGCAGTGCAAAGGTGTTTTGTTTGGCAGTCTGATGGGCAAGACTGGCTTTGGCAGATGCCAGGCGAACACTACCTGCCTGACTGCATTTTGCCAATTGTAAAGTTTGGTGGAAGAGGGTTAATGGAATGGGCCTGTTTTTCATGGACTAGACGACTTACTTCCAGTGAAGGGAAATCTTAAAGCTTCAGCATACAAAGACATTTTGGACAATGTGGGGACAGTTTGGGAAGGCCATTTTTTTATTCCAGCATAACAGTAATTTCCTGTAATAATGCGATATGTGCAGGGACAGCATGACAGGGGTGGGCGATAGATCCCCCCCTCCCCTTTCATCCTCTCTGGGATACCTGTCTTACCCCTTGTCCAGTAAATGCACTGCACTGCTGGGCTGGGCATGACATGGTCGTAGGCTGGATGTCAGCCATATAGTGCTCGTCCCCTGCAGAATCACTTCCTCTTTTGACATATTTTCATTGACTCCCTCATTTTTACCTACAGTGGCCCCCAAGGACTGATGATAGTGTAGGGGTTGGCTGTCTGGGGTATGGCCAACCCAGGTAGCATTAGCTGTCTTAGCTATCTGCATGGCCTCCCCATGGGCTGGTCCCTGGGGAGTTAAGTACGGAGGACTTGTACCTTGAAACTCTTTGATACCGATTTATCAGTACCTTTTGATATTTGTTATTTGTACTTGTTTTACTACTTGTTGTAGGGATGTTATTAACCATTATTAATACTGGTAGCTACATTTTATTAGCTAAATAGTTTTATTTACTTTGTCTCTATAAGTTATTGGGGTATACCCAGCCGTACCACACTGACGAGGCCAATGAAGGCCACAACGTACGTCTGTGGTTGCTGTGTACTTCGTGCAGAGGAGACCTGCCAGGCCTTAAGGGTGGGATCAGTCTGATACGCTAATGGAGAGGTTTCCTCTGTAATGGTCCAAGCGAGCAAAAAATAACGTTGATTCCGAGCCAGGCTTTCTCATCCAACATCAGTGCCTGACATCACAAATGCTCTACTGGATGAATGAGCAAAAAAATCCCACAGAAACACTCCAAAATCCTGTGGAAAACTTTCCCAGAAGATTGTAAGTTGTTATATCTGCAAAGAGGGGTCTAACTACACATTAATGTTTATGTATTTAGAATGCAATGTCATAAAAGTCCCTGTTGGTGAAATGATCAGGTCCCAATACTTTTGTCCATATAGGTGACATAGTCCTTTTAAAATTGGGCCTAATAATGGCACTTGAGGACAGGTTTAGGAGCTCTTGGTGGTGAAAATGCCTGCTATATTACCTTATGTGAACTATGCTTTGCAGCTATAGAACGATATTCTATGCAAACAATCGACCCTTTGTGCTTTTACAGTCCATTACTTAAGCCTAACTGAGGGGAACACAACATGAAATGCATGTGCTGATTCACAGCTACACAATGCTGGGCTAGGGAGGGGTATGTCACTGTGCCCGTTCTTTTCTTTCTTGCTGTGTAAATCCAAAGGATAGGGGAGAAAAAAAAAGAGAAAAGCACTATTTGCTGTGTAGCAGTGTCTGACACGTTGGAATTCTCTAGCAGTTGAACTACCACTCCCATCATACTCATCCAGCATAATGGGTATTGTAGGTCGACCTCAACTGAAGAGACATTTGCAAATGTTAAGCAAACTTTGAAAATGTTTGCTACTTTTTGTGCAGGCAAAAGGTTACATTTAGAACTCCTGAATTAGGCCTGTTTGGCTCCTAAAGTCTACAGATACTTGTCAAGCTCTGTTGTAATTGGCAAGAGAGGGAAATACAGTTCAGTGTCAACAATGGTGAACAAGGGTAGGAAACCTGCGACCCTCCTGATGTGGCAGGACTACATTTCCCATACTCCTCTGGCAGCCTCAGCTGCAAGAGCATTGTGGGAGATGCAGTTCATCAGCAGCTGGGGTGCTAAAGTTTACACCTTGGCCATTTATTTTTTTTACCAGCAGCATATAGGATGACCATAGGGTTGCCACCTTTTCTTCAGAAAAATCCTGGCCTTGCTACTGTCTCCTTAGACTTAACATTGGCCTGATGCCAATTTTTTTTTTTACCAGCCTGCCGGTAAGCTACCAGCTGGGTGGCACCATTAGCAACTCATAACCTTTGCATGCTTCCTTGCACTGTGTACAAGTTATACATATATCTCCTTCTGTTCACATATAATACCATAAAGCAAGACAGCATCAAAGATACAACCTTAAAAGTAACCCCCAAACCCTAAAAGTAAAGACTAACCTTAATACTAACCCTAAAACTTACCTTACATTCATTGCAAAACGGTCATGCTGAACTATCAGCGCTGTAACGGCTTTGATAAAATGGCCATGATGAAAGTGTTGCGAAAAACAGCCCCATTCTGTCAGTGGGTACCTCATCTTCTTCCTGATCATCTATATAATCCATCTTGTCAAATGAGATCGCTATATCTGTGATGAAGTAGATACCTGGTGATTAGAGTTGAGCGGACACCTGGATGTTCAGGTTCGGCGGGTTCGGCCGAACTTCGGAAAAAAGTCCGGGTTCGGGCTCGAACTTGACCCATTCGTTCATAGCATTACATGTATTCCATAAACCGAAAGTCTATAAACCGAAAGAGAGTCTGTTTATAGACTTTCGGTTTATGGAATACATGTAATGCTATTGGCTTTCTATAAACCGAATGTCTTTCGGTTTATAGACTTTCGGTTTATGGAATACATGTAATGCTATTGGCTTTCTATAAACCGAATGTCTTTCTGTTTATAGACTTTCGGTTTATGGAATACATGTAATGCTATTGGCTTTCTATAAACCGAATGTCTTTCTGTTTATAGACTTTCGGTTTATGTAATACATGTAATGCTATTGCTATTCTATAAACCGAAATAGAGTCCCCATTCATACAAATAGGTTAATTGACCTATTCGTATGAATGGGGACTCTATTTTGGTTTATGGAAAGCCTTTCAAAACGCGCCATTAAATCGCCGAACCCCGAACTCCAACCTGAACATACAGTGGAATGTCCGTGTTCGGGGTTCAAAAACCGTAATGTTTGGTACGAACAGTGCGGTTCGGGTTCGCTCAACACTACTGGCGATATATTACTTCAGAGAAGAGAGCGCAGGGTTTTCTCCTTCTCCTCTCTGTATTTTCACTAGTTTGTGTGCTAGTTTTAACCCCTGCTGCAGGGTGATTTTACTCCTTTGGCCACTACACAGCACAGTTTCAATTTGTATCGTTGGATTATCCACAGAGGGTCTAGTAGCTCCCTGCTTGCACATTTATAAGATTGACACTGTATTGTATAGACATTTCTATACTTGGTTTTATAATATATACTTCTAATAAAATGACCCACATAAGGAGTTGCACAATCTCTTTTTTTTGGTTAATTTTGCCGTACTCTGATGTGTAGTGAAGCACTCCCTTAAAGAGGAACATCCCATTGTCCCGACATCTATAGAGGGGATGTTTATACGTGTGATTTTCAATATACACCGAGGATCAGCCATAACATTATGACCACATGCCTAATATTGTCTAGTTCCCCTTTTGACCACAAAACAGCCTTGACCCGTCGAGGCATGGACTCCACTAGACCTCTGAAGGTGTGCTGGGGTAACTGGCACCAAGACGTTAGCAGCAGATCCTTTCAGTCCTGTCAGTTGCGAGGTGGGGCTTCCATGGATCGGACTTGTTTGTCCAGCACTTCCCACAGATGTTCGATTGGATTGGGATCTGGAGAATTTGGAAGCCAAGTCAACACCTTGTTGTTGTGTTCCTCAAACCATTCCTGAAACATATTTGCTTTGTGGCCGGGAGCGAGGCCAATGCCATCAGGGAATACCGTTTCCATGAAAGGGTGTACACGGTCTGCAACAATGGTTAAGTAGGTGGTACGTGTCAAAGTAACATCCACATGAATGGCAGGACCCAAGGTTTCCCAGTAGAGCATTTCCCAAAACATCACACTATCTCTGCCGGCTTGCCACCTGTCAGTGGTCATAATGTTACACAAAAAATCCCCACGATGGAGAAAAAATCCCGGCTTCCTGCAGCTGGCAAATTAAAGTAAGGAGTGTTACCTTGCCACTTTGAACTTTTCAAAGGTGCTCTAGCCGATAGAAAATTGTCAAAACTACAGCTACAATAACAGGGTAATCCAAACGGAAGAAATGGCTGGCACTCCAGTTCATGTGATAAATAAATGTGATTTAATCATGGGCAACTACGCAACAGAATAATGGACAGAAACAGTTGACGCGTTTTGAGTCTACTGACTCTTAATCATAAGTGCACTTAGAATCTTGGGTCAGAACTTCCTTCATCTGACCCAAGATACTAAACATGTCCGCCTACTTTTAGAGCCATATGGAGCAAAGAGGGCTCAATACGATACTTTATTTGTATTCTTTCAGTAAAACATTTCTTTACATTTGAAGTGCATGTCCTTTTTAACTATCAATGTTGACCTTTCTCTTCATCTTGAGAGTGCAACAGAACCATGGTTCTCTGCAATGAAAATCACTGTGCTCGATGTGATCTACTGGACAATGGGATGGACTTCTTAAGAAATTCAGACTTGTCTGGTTGGAATTATATGTATAAGAAAGGTAAAGGTCACCAATTGCAGGTGTGCCAACTTTAACACTCTGCGCCCAGCCAAAGTCCAGTCCTGTGAATAGGTTCCCGGCCTACAGAGTTTATACACGGCAGCCTTACACTTCTATTTTCACCACACAAGCTTTTTTTTCACATGGAGAATTAACTGGTCCGGCCTCCTTTTGCTTATTTATTGGATTTACCATCCAGAAATTAACTTCTTTTCCTGGGGGGAATAGTGTCATTTCCCAGGGTCTTATCGTGCCCCTGAGTGACAGGCATGCTACCAGCCCGGAGCACGCCTGTCACTCGGAGGGACGACATCTCTCGCGCATTTCCGGGGGTTTGTGTGCTGAGAACAGCCAGCACACAAACCTCCGTTAATATCCGAGAGACGTCGTTTCATACGAAAGAATTCGGAAACTTTTCGTGCTTGTTGAATTGGCAACAGAGTGAGTGACTCTGTTGCCGAATTCAACGCAGCGTCGTCTTTCGGATGTATTTCTGGGGTTTGTGTGCTCTCTGCTCGGAGCACACTAATCCCAGAAATACAGGCGCGGGTGCTCCGTGTTAGGTGTGCGGTGCACACCTAGCACATATGGAGCATCCGGCCACTGGTCATTTGCATATCAAGCCACAAGATGATGTCATAAGCAGGAGACACCACAGACACTTTTCAAACCTATATTTCTCTTATTTTATGCATTTGCATCCAATTTTACTAACAAAATATAGATCATTTTTTTATTCTCTAAATTCACAATATAAGGAGTGTCTGCACAGCAGACTATGAGATCTCTTGGGTCGTTGGTAAAATTCTCGATGGGTTTCCTGTCCAGAAAGGACCATTATGTTTTATTAAAAGTACATTCTGGGACAAAATGCTAAAAGTTGATCAGTCACCATGAACACCAATGGAATGCTCATTGGCTTGACTTTTATATATATATCCCCATGTGTTCAGAAGGAGGGTGATTCAGATCGCTCAAACGTCAGCCATGATGTTCCAGAGGTGTGTGAGGAACTATCATAATCTCCAGGTCAGGGAAAGACAAAGGGAATTATTTATTAATGAAATTAGGAAATTGAGACGGAAATTTCAAACGTAAGGCCAAAGTAGGCCAGTTGGAAAGATTCTGCCATTCAGCTGAATTGGAGAATTTATCTAACTCAGCTACTAAGGTCTTAAGTTTGAAATTCCCATCTCACTTCCCTGCAATTCTCTCTTTCATGAAAAAAAAAAAAAAAGCCATAGTGTCTGTATCAGGACACCGGTGTCTGTGAAGGTCTATAGAACATAAAGTCCAGCAAACAATATGGTGGCTACTCCTACCCCTGAGTATGAAACAGGCAGGTTCATTACATGGGATGGGACGGTTCATTGCGGCTGCTTGAACGCAGCTTCACTGTGTCTTCACCGTGACCTCTCGTGCAATGGCCAGTTCATCATGCGAGAGGTCATCACCAGACATTTCTTCACTGGACAGTTCTTCGTGGGATCACACAAGCTCAGTATTATTAGTGGTTAGGTATTAGAGTTCGGGGGGTTCGTTTTAGGGTTCGGGGGGGGGGTAGTGTTAGTATTAGGGTTCGGGGGTAGTGTTAGTATTAGGGTCTGGGGTTTAGTGTTAGTATTAGGGTCTGGGGGTTAGTGTTAGTATTAGGGTTTGGGGGTTAGTATTATGGTTCGGGGGGTTAGTATTAGTATTAGGGTACAGGGGGCTTAGTGTTAGTATTAGGGTTTGGGGGCTTAGTGTATGTATTTGGGTTTGGGGGGTTAGTGTATGTATTTGGGTTTGGGGGGTTAGTGTATGTATTTGGGTATGGGGGGTTAGTGTATGTATTAGGGTTTGGGGGGGTTAGTGTATGTATTAGGGTTTGGGGGGATTAGTGTATGTATTTGGGTTTGGGGGGTTAGTGTATGTATTTGGGTTTGGGGGGTTAGTGTTAGTATTTGGGTTTGGGGGGTTAGTGTATGTATTAGGGTTTGGGGGGTTAGTGTATGTATTAGGGTTTGGGGGGGTTAGTGTATGTATTTGGGTTTGGGGGGTTAGTGTTAGTATTAGGGTTTGGGGGGTTAGTGTTAGTATTAGGGTTTGGGGGGTTAGTGTTAATATTAGGGTTGGGGGTTTAGTGTTAGTATTAGGGTTCGGGGGGTTAATTAGTATTTGGGGTATTAGTGTTTAGATTCGTGGGGTTAGTATTAGGGTTGGGGCGGTTAGTATGGGAGCTCGGGGTAACTTTTAGGGGAGGTTTAATTTATTAAGGGGGGTGTATGTTTGTAAGCACTGACCGTTCAGCACTGAACAGTCAGTTCTTACATTGCTACGGTGAAGCCCTTCAAACTGCCGCGCTGAACTGTCAGCAGTGAAGCAGCCGCAAAGAACTGTCCTAGACGCTTGATTACAAGCTTCCTAAATGTGATGTTTTCTTTAGAGCTGTACAGATGAGGGCTGGAAAGTGGGGGCAACTCCCCCCTCCCCCAGTCTGCCCACTACTCTAGCTCACTGGGCTGGGGCTGCAGCACTTGTCACTTATAAATGCCCTGGGGCCTAGGCATCCAACTGCGACCCCCCAGCTGCTGCAGAACTACAAACCCTGTATTTATAGGGAATTATGGGAGCTGAAGAACAGAAACCGCACTTGGAGGCCTAGTGTGTAGCACTTTCTTTCTAATTGTTTTGTTTATCAATCTCTGTACATTATCTGTCAGTATTTCTGCCTATCAATCTCTACCTTATCTGTCAGTATATCTTTCTATCAGTCTCTGTACCTTATCTGTCAGTATATCTGTCTATCAATCTCTGTGCCTTATCTCTCAGTATATCTACCTATCAATCTCTGTACCTTATCTGTCAGTATATCTGACTATCAATCTCTGTACCTTATCTGTCAGTATATCTGACTATCAATCTCTGTACCTTATCTGTCAGTATATCTGACTATCAATCTCTGTACCTTATCTGTCAGTATATCTGTCTATCAATCGCTGTACCTTATCTGTCAGTTTATCTGTCTGTCAGTCTCTGTACCTTATCTGTCAGTATATCTGTCTATCAATCTCTGTACCTTATCTGTCAGTATATACGTCTATCAATCTCTGTACCTTATATGTCAGTATATACGTCTATCAGTCTCTGCACCTTATCTGTCAGTATATCTGTCTATCAATCTCTGCACCTTATCTGTCAGTATATCTGTCTATCAATCTCTGTACCTTATCTGTCAGTATATACGTCTATCAATCTCTGTACCTTATATGTCAGTATATACGTCTATCAGTCTCTGCACCTTATCTGTCAGTATATCTGTCTATCAATCGCTGTACCTTATCTGTCAGTATAT
Organism: Pelodytes ibericus; assembly: GCA_036172795.1. Lineage (NCBI taxonomy): Eukaryota > Metazoa > Chordata > Amphibia > Anura > Pelodytidae > Pelodytes > Pelodytes ibericus. The sequence goes on from CM069867.1 coordinate 21,353,716, forward strand.
CTGTCTATCAGTCTCTGTACCTTATCTGACAGTGTATCTGTCTACCAATCTCTGTACCTTATCTGTCAGTATATCTGCCTATCAATCTCTGTACCTTATCTGACAGTGTATCTGTCTATCAATCTCTGTACCTTATATGTCAGTATATCTGTCTATCAATCTCTGTACCTTATCTGTCAGTATATCTGACTATCAATCTCTGTACCTTATCTGTCAGTATATCTGTCTATCAATCGCTGTACCTTATCTGTCAGTTTATCTGTCTGTCAGTCTCTGTACCTTATCTGTCAGTATATCTGTCTATCAATCTCTGTACCTTATCTGTCAGTATATACGTCTATCAATCTCTGTACCTTATATGTCAGTATATACGTCTATCAGTCTCTGCACCTTATCTGTCAGTATATCTGTCTATCAATCTCTGCACCTTATCTGTCAATATATCTGTCTATCAATCTCTGTACCTTATCTGTCAGTATATACGTCTATCAATCTCTGTACCTTATATGTCAGTATATACGTCTATCAGTCTCTGTACCTTATCTGTCAGTATATCTGTCTATCAATCTCTGTACCTTATCTGTCAGTATATCTGTCTATCAATCTCTGTACCTTATCTGTCAGTATATCTGTCTATCAATCTCTGTACCTTATCTGTCAGTATATCTGTCTATCAATCTCTGTACCTTATCTGTCAGTATATCTGTCTATCAATCTCTGTACCTTATCTGTCAGTATATCTTTCTATCAATCTCTGTACCTTATCTGTCAGTATATCTGTCTATCAATCTCTGTACCTTATCTGTCAGTATATCTGTCTATCAGTCTCTGTACCTTATCTGTCAGTATATCTGTCTATCAATCTCTGTACCTTAGCTGTCAGTATATCTGTCTATCAATCTCTGTACCTTATATGTCAGTATATCTGTCTATCAATCTCTGTACCTTATCTGTCAGTATATCTGTCTGTCAGTCTCTGTACCTTATCTGTCAGTATATCTTTCTATCAATCTCTGTACCTTATCTGTCAGTATAACAGTCTATCAATCTCTGTACCTTATCTGTCAGTATATCTGTCTATCAATCTCTGTACCTTATCTGTCAGTATATCTGTCTATCAATCTCTGTACCTTATCTGTCAGTATATCTGTCTATCAATCTCTGTACCTTATCTGTCAGTATATCTGTCTATCAATCTCTGTACCTTATCTGTCAGTATATCTGTCTATCAATCTCTGTACCTTATCTGTCAGTATATCTGTCTATCAATCTCTGTACCTTATCTGTCAGTATATCTGTCTATCAATCTCTGTACCTTATCTGACAGTATATCTGTCTATCAATCTCTGTACCTTATCTGTCAGTATATCTGTCTATCAATCTCTGTACCTTATCTGACAGTGTATCTACCCTGTTTGTTTGTCTGTGTCGGTCTCTGATGATAACTTGTGGGCTGCTGAAGTTGCAGAATATTAACGGGTAAGGTGATTGTTGGAAGATTTGCTATGTAACTGCACAAACAAGATAAGAATAAACACTGATTCATTATTACCATCCTGTGATGTCCGTTTCTTTGCCATCTTCTCCGTTGTTTGTTCTTTGAAATTGCAGAACAGACCATTAAATTGTATTTGCCCCAGGGCCAAAAGTTGCCAGCCCTCCCTCGATATAAGTCCATGTGGATAGCACATAGGCTGCCTTTGTTCCACATCCAGATGGTCCAAACGTAACACACAAGCACACATACACATGCAGTCTCCCTTAATCAGTGCTGAGTAGGCATACCTGACGATAAGTGGAAAATGTTAGATTGCACTTAAAAAACCCAAAACATACTAGTAATGACTTCCATTCTTCTGCCAAATCTGTACCATGTTAGTCCATGGTTAATATCACAAATATATAGTTCAAAGCTTCAATAATATGGGGACTGCAAAATCAGATTGTAATCAGTAGTAATATATTTTCTACCTAGATACCTATGGAGCTTGCTTAGCTGGGTTATTTTGCCTAACAGGTGTAATCCCGCTCATCTGCTCTGATTACCTCTCTGTACCAAGAGAGGTAATCTGTACCATCTGATTTGCTCTGTACCAAGCGCTTCGAGAATTGGTGGCGCTGTACAAATAAATGTTAATGTAATGTAATGTAATTAACAGAACTATCAACATATACTGCAGTGTGCACTATAGAGATGGGGGTCTGTGCATTATAGAGATATCAGTTTATGGGGGGGGGGTGCATTATAGAGGTGTCTGTATATGAGGGGGTGTGCATTATAGAGGTGTCTGTATATGAGGGGGGTGTGCATTATAGAGATGTCTGTTAATGAAGGGCTGTGCATTATAGAGGTGTCTGTATATGAGGGGGTGTGCATTAGAGGTGTCAGTATTTGGGTGTGAGTGCACTACTGTAAAGAGGTGTCAGTATATGGGGGTCTGTGCATTATAGAGGTGTCAGTATACAGGGATTGCATTATAGAGGTGTCAGTACACAGGGGTTGCATTATAGAGGTGTCAGTACACAGGGGTTGCATTATAGAGGTGTCAGTACACAGGGGTTGCATTATAGAGGTGTCAGTACACAGGGGTTGCTTTATAGAGGTGTCAGTACACAGGGGTTGCATTATAGAGGTGTCAGTATACAAGGATTGCATTATAGAGGTGTCAGTATACAAGGATTGCATTATAGAGGTGTCAGTATACAGGGATTGCATTATAGAGGTGTCAGTATACAGGGATTGCATTATAGAGGTGTCAGTATACAGGGATTGCATTATAGAGGTGTCAGTATCCTGGAGTGCATTATAAAGATGTCAGTATATGAGGAGGTGTGCATTAGAGGTGTCAGTATGGGGGGGGGGGGGGGGCGCCGGTAGATGTGTCAGTATACCGGGGGGGTGCATTAGAATGGTCAGTATATGGGGGGTGCATTATAGAAGTGTCAGTATATGGGAGTGTGTGCATTACAGTGGTGTCAGTATATGGTATTATATGAAGCTGTACTGTGTTGAGGTATCAGACCCTCTCTTTAATCCACTGGCAAATGCACTGACAAGCTTTGAACGCGGCAGATCAGCTGATTGGATGAAGGAGGCATCGGGGAACACCCCAAGGGAAAGCGTGAGACACAGAGTTGGGGCACAGAGCAGCAGCCAGGCCATCCATCCACACACTGGACCGGCAGACCCCCACAAAGACCGCCTCCCGAGCCGCGCCCACCATCAACTACCCCTTAAACACCGCCTGCTGCACCGATCTCCCAACACATTGCATTGAGCCCTGCTACTTGTACCTCCAGGAACCACTTAACAATCAGCCCTGAACCTTGATCAGCATCAAATCCCCATCACCCCCTTCTCTGGAGTTTTCAAAGTTCCTTTTCTCTCCAGACATGAGCTGTGGAAGTCATGGGTGGACTCTCTGGACCCTGACATCTATTGGGCTGACCTTGCTGGGGGTGATCCCCCTGAGCCTGGGACTGGATTATGATTCAGAGTTCGATTATGTACTGGAGGACAGCACAGATGATATTGAGTACAAGGATCCCTGCAAGGCTGGTAGGTGCATTCACCTGATAACAGTAATTAGATATGGAATAGATTGCACATTCTGGTTTGTACAGTGGGTTTCTCATCATAAAAAAAAAAATCAATGCAATTCTTGGCTTAGAATTCTGAAAGTGGAACGTTCTATTGGTTTCCATGGTGATTGCCCCACCTTTTAGAACTTTGCCCCAGAACTGTTTCGTGAATAAAACCACAGTGTCCCCTATTCAAATGCTAATTAAACACTGTGGAGTTTACAATATTTATTTATTTATTTTTATGTTTTTGCTAATAAGTGTTCCATTTTACTAATAGTTTTGGTCTGGTGAAAGTATCTTTAGTATTTATATCCACATAAAGTGTATAAACAACAAAAACCAGTCCACATAAGGTTTTTAGAACTTGTGCAGTTTGTCCTTAACGTGATGCACTGCATGCTAATTACACCAGGGAACTTTTTTAGAGTGCCCATAACTGTTGAACTTTAAAAATATGACAAATTTGTGGTGTATTTCATTTAAAAGAATCCCTTCACCTCAGCATTGTTTTATACTGTGAATATAGAGAATAAAATGCATAAATGAAGAAGGAGGGGGGGATGTTTTAAACGTGTTTGTGGGGTCTCCTGTTTTATGACATCATGTGTGGCTTGATATGCAAATTAACTACTGTTCAATGGACAATGTGTATATCAAGCCACAAATGAGGTCCTAAAAAAAGACACCACAGACAGGTTTTAAAGAGACTGTCAAACTAAACATTGTGCAAACTATGCAATTTAGAAAGGGGAGGGGCGGGGGGATACATGGTGGATAGGTTAGCAAAACTGCATGCAAATATATAGCAAAAAAAAAAAAAATAGGCATTTAAATGTCTTGCTTACAGGGATGGTATCACACAACCATTGTTTTTACTGGGAATGTAGAGCATGCAAAAAAAGTGTAATGGCAAAACTGCAAGCAAATGCTTAAATTAGGTGAAAAGTGTATTTTAATTGTGCCTGCGGAGTCTCCTGCTTATGACATCACCTGTGGCACATGAAATTGCATACCATGCCACAGGTGATATCATAAGCAGGAGACTCCACAGATGCATTTAAAACACACGTTTTCCCTAATTAAAGCATTTGCTTGCAGTTTTGCAAATACAATGTATAGATGATTAAAAAATTAAATAAACGAATCATATATACATTTCTTTACATTCGCAGTAAAAACAATGATTGGGTTATAAGACATCACTTTGTGGCTTGATAGGCAAATGACACCTTTACTATTGAAAATTATAATATTTGCATAACGAGTCACAAGTAATGCCAAAAGCGAGAGACCCCCTTAGACACATTTGAAACCTAGATTTCTCTTGGCAAACTTGCATGAAATACAAAAATGGATACTTTTTTCTTTACCTACATTCACGGAATAAGCAATGTTTAAAAAAAAAAAAAAAAAAAAAAAACACTCAACTTAAACTAATTTAGGCGTTTGCTTTATAGTGTATAGATAATTTTTAATATTTCCTATACTCTTTACATGTATGGTATAAACTATATATTTCTATTGACGGTCTCTTGACTGGATCAGAATAGATCATATGTAGATGTTTCTCTGCCGTGGGTTGGAATAAGCATTTTGCAAGTTTGTCAGGGTAATCCTTTTTAATTTGCAGAATATTTCTTAGTACGTTTTATATGGGTGCTGTCATTTCCTATACTAGTGTATAAAGTGTCAATTGCTAACTTTTTGACACTCCAGCTGTTGCTCCCCCAAGTGGCTGGCTGAGCATCCCATGGATGGCTGGATGGACAGTGGTTGCAACAGCTGGTGTGTCAAGTTCTATGGAATTACTGCAGTTAAATAGTACAGTTTGTACATATGTGTGTGTGTATGTGTTATCTTTATAAAATGCATAGATTAACAAGGTTCCCTCCCCCTTTTCATGCCCCCATGTCTGAGCAGAAGTTAATACCACAGTAATTTTCTCTACTTTATGAATGATTTTCATTCCAAAAAATGGGGGAATATGTTATAAATCTAAAAATGTCCCATAAAATAACGTGGTTTTTTTTTTTTTTTGTAGAGGACACACTTGGGTAGAGGTAAAGGGGATAAGGGGCTCTAGTGCCATGTGCACCTATGTATAATCCCTGCTACCTATTTTAAAAATGTGGGCATCATGCCTGCACTTCCGGATTGTGCCAGTGTATAAAGAAACAGGTGCAGTAGTGTGTCCGACCTCCTCCACCAAAGAGTGTTGATGGATGAGAATTATTTATTCTTATATCGCCTCTATACTTAGAGGACGGTGAGCTTGACAAACTCTAACTGGTAATATTTTATGATACTGCTGCTTTAAATCCATTTAGGTCTTGGCTTATTAATCCTTCTTTATAAAAAAAAAAAAGAGATGTATAATATTATACTGGAGGTTTGTTGAACACTCAATGCCTTGATGATTCTTCTCTAACAAACTGCTGGCCAGAATAACTCCAAGCAAGTGAGATTATAAGGATGAGGCCCGGACATGGTATTCAGCCAGAAATTGCTGGCTTTGTTAGGGAGCCGGCTATAGAAAAAAAAGTTTGGTGTGCGAAGGTTGTCCCACACAAATATTATACAAAATATAATCTCATGCCCCGTAAACATGTGGATGCCCTGCTGAAGGTTCCTCCAGTATAACAGTTTGTGGTTAGCATTTGAAGTTACAATATTGATGACAAATTGAATTGATGATCAACAGCGGCTAGTGGGCCTATGGCCCTTTTATTATTTTTGTAAGCCCTTCCTCAGTCTAAAAAGCCAATAAGTTCTATTGGAATACCTCATTAAGTTATAGTAATATCTGGTTCCACCTGCTACACCTCTGTACGGTGTACGACCCTCCAGATTAAAAAAAAAATGGACAACGTATGACAATTTTATCATTGGACTAAAATGCTTTTATATATTTTTGTACAGGTATTGTACATAGCCCCCCGACACATCCCTGTGTGTGGTTTCCCCCCCCCCCCCCCTCCCCTGGTAAAACTAATATATACAGATTTATCCTTTTATCTAATTAATCCAAATGAGTGTATATTGTCCATTGGATTCACGATTTCCTCTGTGAGTTGGCCCATAGTTGATATGTGTCCATTGACTTCTATGGGGTTCGGGGTCAAGTTCGAGCACGGACCCGGACATTTTTTCGAAGTTCGGCCGAACCCGAACATCCAGATGTCCGCTCAACTCTATTAGTGTTGGTACAAACCCTTATTCTAACTCTAGGTTTAGGGTTTTGATAATCTCTAACCCTAACCCAATTTAAGGTTAAGGTTAGCACAATAAAAATATAAATGAGGAAAAACATTTTATTTTATTTTTTAAATTTTCACGGTGCCTGGATGTTTCAGGGGGGGGGCCTCGGCAGTCATGGCTGAAGTGTCTCTGTATCGAGACACTTAACCATGCCATTTACATCGCGATCGGTCACTAAGGGAGTTTTTCCCTTTGACGGTCCAGGACTGTCATTGGTCACGTAGCGGTTTAACCGATTGGAAAAATTGCCAACTCACAAACATGGCGCAGGATACTGCTCCAGTCAGAATTGTGTTTGGCTCCCACCATCAGCCTGGATAAACTATCAATTTTTATTTTTTTAAAATCCCAATTCTTTTCTGGAGACTCATATGTAACGAGAGAAAGACCAGCACAAATGCCCCAGTGGTGTAATATAGCTTGTACAAAACGTATATAGTATATTTGCATGCTCCCTTTATCCCTATTTGTTTATTTTCATCCTGGTGGTAATAGAGGTATGTTTCCACATAAAGGTGAGTGGCAACAAAGTTAAAACAAAGTATAAATATTGGTTTAATGCAGGGCTCGACAAACCCTGGTCGCCATGGCGACCAGGAAATCAGACCTGGCGCCCGGGTGCTGTTTGTCACAGGGTGCCCTTGCCGTTTTTCTTTTACTTTCAGCGCAGCGCGAGGGGAGAGTCTGTGCGGATCACACAGACTGTAAGCTCCGCCCCCTCGCGCAACATGCTGTAGTGCCAAGTGTCACGTGACAACACGGCACTTAGCAGGAACTGAAAGAAGATCGGGCTCCACCATAAATGTCCCCCTTCCCTGCAATGAGGTAAGCAGCAGGGAGGGAGGACATCGTAAGAAATACATTTTTGTTCTTTAAAAAAAAAAAACCTACAAAAATGGTGTGAATGTAACTGGCTGTGTATGTGGTCTGTATGTGTGAATGTAACTGGCTGTGTATGTGAGGTGGGTGTATGCGGCTATCTCCGTGCGTTTATGATTTTGTGATGTGCCGTTGTCTGGCTCCTAATTTTTTTTTTTTTTTAGCTGGCTCCTAAAACTAAATTTAAATTTTGTCAAGCCCTGGTTTAATAAATTTGTAGTTCCTTACACTGATCTTCCTTGACAAATGCTATACATTGCTTGCTGGGAGATTCCTTATGCAGGTTTTTGCTGTGAAATGTGGAGTAGGTTATAGTCTAACTTCTAGTCCAAAATCATTTTTAAACTTTTATAGAGCTTTTTTTGTTTTTCCCCTCTTCCCCCTTATCTTACAATTAATTTTTTTTACCAGTGCCGGTTCCAATTCATTTATTTTAATGACATCTGGCTGGTGGGCAAAAAGATTTTATTTTTAACCATTGCTTTCTTAGAAACCCATTCCTTTAGAGATACAAGCAGTTCTGCCTCCACTGCGAGGCAGAACTGATCGGGAGGCTGGCACACCATCATACCACCCCGACTGTCCTGCTTTTGTACCGCAAAGTCCCCACTTGGGCAGGGAGGGTCTGTCCCTGCCGAGCTCTAACTCTTTCCTTGTTTTCGGGACAGAAGTAGACCTGTCTGGGACACCGGAGAAGGCGAGTAAAGCTGCTGGGATGGCTGACTGTGGGGTAATGCTGACACTACCTCCCAAGCTCCGCCCTGTGTCTTGATTCGCTGGGTGCAAATTTTGGTTGGTATGCACTGTTCCAGTGTCGGTGCTTGCATAGCCAGTCAGAGGGGTTACCTATGTGTATGGTCGCTGTCTGTCAGGTGCTGGGGTTTCTACCTGTTACTGCACGAAGATGGTCATTTTTACATGCGATCAAGAAAGACCGGACCTAAGTTAAAAATAAGGGTCTCCTGTATTTGCTGAGATATTGTCAACTATCCCGCCTGCTGCACTGAGGTGCAGGGCAGCTGACCGCTAGACGATAAGCTATTAAAACTAGACGCCAGTTTATCCTCCCACTTGTGCTTCTAGATTAGCAACATCAGCGAGAATTTCTTTTGTGTCCCTTTTTAAACAATGTATCTCCCTAGTACAATTGTAATGGGTGTGTCCCATCTTGCTATGTGTATATTTAAAGGGGCACTTTAGGGCAGGAAGGGAAGATGTGCTTCATTATCACATCTTTGTTTATGAGCTGGTACTAATGATGGTGCATTAAGCACCTGTCTCTTTGTGAATAGAAGAGTTAACCTGCAGGCTATTCTTTGCTCTGTGCAAACTCTTCAAATGGCTGTTACTTTTTTATTTTTTTACTTACAACCATGCATGGATGATAAATTCATCAGATCACAGGCCCGAGCACACGAGGTCTGCATGGCTGATTTTAGAGAAGCAAAAGCCACTGCTCAGGATGGTTACTAAATTACCTTTTTATCCAAACTTTGCATTTTTGTTCTTTTTTTTTTTTTTTTTTTTTTTTCTAACTAGTGACGACTGAATAATATATATATATTTTTTTTGTATTTACTGTATGTGTTTTTTTTTTTTCTTCTCTGGAAAGAAAGAGGGGAAAAAAAAAAACCAACTAGTACAAACATGCACCAAAATGAATAAAAGAATGATGGGGAACATTTAATCTACTGAGTATGTCTGTCTTTTTAAACTACTACTGGAAGCTATTCACTAAAAGTGGTTTGAGGTGAGAGACACTTTCACTTTTGTCTTTTTTTTTCTTTTTCATATCGCTATCTTAAGTATGGTTACAAAAAGGAAAAATCTGGTGAGTTTGGTCTGTAAGAAGGAAAGAGCCGGCTCCTCCATGATTCATTGTTAAGTTAGAGTTCATTGTTTGTCTGTCCATCCATTATCCTCGGCTAAATTTCTAGCAGGAGAAACTCTTCAAATTTGTTCCCCCCACAATGTTTAGTTTTTAGTCGGTGAGATGAACTGTTTCTCAGCTTGACCTGCATTACTCTCTTTAAGTATATGGCTCTCAGTGTTCCTAAGCTAGGTAGAACAATGTAGGGAAGATATATTTTCATATAGAGTGAATGATCTCAGTGACCACAGCGAAGACACTTAAACTCTCTAAGGTTGGTTCTGGAGCATGATTGACCCACATGTAGACCAGAGCCACCATCAGGGAGGGACGGGCGATACACCTGGTTCCGCTCGGGCCCTTTAAAAAAAAAAAAAAGGGATGGGGGGGGGGAGGCCCGTGTAACTGCCGCCATACATTACTGCAAGTCAAGTGGCTGTATTTCCTGCACGCAGCGGGCGCGCAGGAAGGAACCCTGCAGAGGAGACTGCAGAGGACGAGCAGTATCCAGGTAAGGATTGGGGAAGGGGGAATGTCTGTCAGTGGCTAATAATGGCCGCATTATCGCTGGGCTAATAATGGAAGAATTATCCAGGGGGAGGGGAAGGGGCGTTTTTTTTTTTTTTTTCCCCCAGTAAGGGACCTTGACATTTCTGATGGTGGCACTGTGTACACCAATCAGTGGAGTGGAGAAGATGAACTCCTCCCTTGTTAGAGATGTGATCAGCATCCTAGAAACCAATCAACACTACCTTGCTTCAAAGAACCAGCTCTACTACCGGGCAGCCTGAAAGTCACTGTTTGACATCCAGAACGAGGCTCTATATTGTGCATGGGAACATACCTCCAACAAAAGCTCCCAAGTTGTGCTGAAAATCATTGGTTTGTGGTAGCGCAGTCTAAAAAAATGTGCAATCGGCGTTGGCCTTGATGAGGGATGGTGGCTTTTTTTTTTTTTTTTTTACTTTTACTACTCAGAATCACCTGCAGTGGTGGTAGCACTGTGCATTTAGGATTTCTGTGGTAAAAGCAAGTCTTTTGGGCTTGTCAGGTCTGTAGACTGAAGTTTGTGGAAGGATTTTCCCATTATCTTTACCACAACCTAACTGCCTCTTGCACACCTCCATCTGATGAGTTCCTATTTCAGATGAACCTGCTGCCCCTCAGTGATTATCTGGCCTGAGTTATGTGTGAAAGGCTGCCCTGAAGAGTGTACATATTCTCCAAATGGTCCATGTTTAAAATGGTTATGGAGGACCAAAAAAATAATAATTGACCTTATTTGCAAATGGGTACCTATAATTCCGTATGGTGGTGTTTACAATGCAACTTCGACATATCTGTGGAAAAGCAGGTTTTAGGAATTATCTTGTGTTTGTAAATCTGCATTTTTGTAATAATGCCTCTACTACACAGCCCCCCCCCCCCCCCAACCCCCAAGAATACAATTCTTGGAGAGAAATATTTTCCTTCCAATGAAGCTACGTTCCTTGCATTTCTAAGAAGTTCCTCACTAGAAAACCTTCTTCTCTGATGGGAAAACAGATTCAACCGTGGAGAAACAAAACCACATTTAAAAAAAAAAAAAGTAACAATTCTGTTTACAAGCAAAATAAGCAACTTCATTTTATTAAAAAAAAAAAAAAAAAAAAAAAAAAATTCGTTGAAAATCTTTGTGTCCTGCAACTTGCACACCTTTGGTCACAATGTTGTTGGAAGTGGCCCTCTCCCTCCACCTGGAATACCAAGCATACCCTGGAAGCTTTAAAAGATAAAAAAAACATTTCGAAATATGTTAAAACTAGAAAGTGTGTGTGTGTGTGTGTGTGTGTGTGTGTGTGTGTGTGTGTGTGTGTTTTTTTTTTGTTTTTTAGCTGTAATTTTCTTCTTTTCTCACATACTGTACCCACACAAACTATATATTTTTATCGCCATAAGAAGGGCTTTTGTTAGATACCATTATGTTCATCATATCTTTTTATAATTTACTATAAAATGTATTTATTTTTTACTTTCACCTAAAAAATTATTTAGACCCCGTGTAAATAGTTTCAACATTTTTGTCCCAAGTTTTTTTGCGAGTTATAGTGCCATAACAAAAAATAGTAGGTTGTTGTTGTTGTTGTTGTTGTTGTTGTTTTCTTACCATTTTCTCTACAGTGACCTTTTTGACCCCATCCCTACATTTTTAAGCCTAATTTGATTCTAAATTTAATTGTAACCCTAATTTCAGTCGCCCTAACCATTATTCTAACCCTAACCTTAGATACAGCTAGTTTTATTTATTTATTTATTTATTTATTTTTTTTACATTTTTCATTGCGATGTTGCTGACTGCCTTTTTTTCACTTCCATGTAGAGATCGCGGGTGCCCTAGGCACCGAATTTCGGTGATTCTTAAATGTCTTGAGGCATTAAAGCATCACTGTCTAAGAGATGTTTGTGAACGTAGATGGACCAAGTTTATCTGCCAGGTGGACTATGATTTGCATTCTACCATGCTGAAAAGATGGATAAATAGAACCATATTTAAAAAAAATACATCCTGGTCTTAAACTTTTATTCAGACTTGCCTCCGCACCCCAGGACTTGCCCCATTGCCCACATAAATAAACAGTGTAGATGACCATTAATTAACTTTTCAAATGGCTCCTAGCATCTTTAGATTGACTGTACCATTACTCATACTTTGAATGTAGAGAATAAAAAAAACTATTGAAAATGATTTATACATTGTGTTGGCAAAATTAGGCATTTGTTTGCAATTTGCAAATTAGGAGAAACGTGTTTGTCCGGAGTCTCCTGTTTATGACATCAAATGGGGATTGATATGCAAATTACACCTTTCCCACTGAAATGCAGTTATTTTGTATATGACAGGTGACGTCCTAAGCATGAGACACCACAGACGGACACATTTAGAAACACCTTTTTTCTCCTGTGCATTTTGCAATTTTACCAACATGATGTATAGATCTTATTCATCCCCCCCCCCCCCCCTTTACAATCACATTTTAATAAATTATTAGGTTGAGAGATTAATAGTAAATGAACGCCGCTTTGGTAGTATAGTTGAAAGTCTTGTTACTGAAGTAGGGCGGAAATCTTACAAAAAATAGTAATCTGTACTAGACATGTGCAAAACGAAAATTTTCGTTTAGTTTTCGTCCATTTGGACGAAAATGTTATTTATTTAGTCTAAAACGTATTTAGTTCATTACTGCATTTGTTTCAGACGAAATTCGTTCATTATTTTCGTTTCGTTTTATTCGTTCGTACGAATCCATTGACCTACACATTCCATAAACCGAAAGTCTATAAACTGAATGTCGTTCGGTTTATAGACTTTCGGCTTATGGAATACATGTAATGCTATTGCTATTCTATAAACCGAAAGTCTATAAACCTAAGTAGAGTCCCCATTCATAAGAATTTCTTATGAATGGGGACTCTAGTTCGGTTTATAGACTTTCGGTTTATAGAATAGCAATAGCATTACATGTATTCTATAAACTGAAACATCCAGGCACCGTGAAAATTAAAAAAAAAAAAAAAAAAAAAAAAAAAAAAGGTTTTTCCTAATTTATATTTTTATTGTGCTAACCTTAACCTTAAATTGGGTTAGGGTTAGAGATTATCAAAACCCTAAACCTAGAGTTAGAATTAGGGTTTGTACCAACACTAATAGAGTTGAGCGGACACCTGGATGTTCGGTTTCGGCAGGTTCGGCCGAACTTCTAAAACATTTCCGGGTCTGTGCTCGAACTTGACCCCAAACCCCATTGAAGTCAATGGGGACCCGAACTTTTGGCCACTAAAATGCCTCTAAAAAAAGTCCTGGAAAGGGCTAGAGGGCTGCAAAAGGAATTAAAATGTGGGTAAGAGTGTCCCCATTCATACAAATAGGTCAATTGACCTATTATGAATGGGGACTCTATTTCGGTTTATAGAATGCCAATAGCACGAATGGACGAATGATTTTTGTTTATTAACCATTCGTTCATTCGGTTTTCGTTATTTGTTTTTCGGACGAATGGACAAAAATGCTATTTTCGGACGAAAATGCATTCGTGCGAAAACGAATGCACATGTCTACACTAGTGAACAGACTCCTAGAGGTTTACAGCATGGAAAGTCTTTATCTTTTACAGGTTAACAGTCTATAGATATATAATTATGTATTTATGTCTTCTGCACTGTGATTAGTAGGTTAATAATATTATTATTAATAATAATAATAATAATATGATTCTCCTCTGGATATACTTTCACTCCCTCACCCCCTTTTTTTTGCTTGTTACACCTATGAAACGGCAAATATATATTGTTTATATATTTTATGTTTTTGCATATTCATACTTTGTAAAACTCATAATCATATGATGAACATAATGGTATCAAAAAGCCCTATATGTCCTTTAAAAAAAAAAAAAAATATATATATATAATTTTTGTATAGGTGCACTGAACATGGGAAAAATAAAATCACAGTTAACCAAATCTATATGACAAAATATTTTACAAGGCACATCACATGCACCATAGAACTCTGTCACTAAGGGGTTAATGTTATGAAGGCACATATAGTACATATTTTGGGGGAAAAATAGTATACATTTCGCCACGACTGAAGATGTGAGGTCGGGCATTCTTGATCCTACAGACTAAACCTGGTACACTGCAAGATATCTATTTTTTTGACTGTGTACTGTATGTAACTTTTACAGTACTCTTCAGGCTCAATGATCATCTGAATTGTAAACCCTGAATAATTTTGGAGAAAGTCTCTAAGTTGCCAAAAAAGCGTCTGGCAACTATTTAGCTTAAACTAACTTAGACCAGTGGTTTATCTTGGTTTTGTGCTGCCCTAGCCTAGACAAAATTCGGGCACCGCCCCCTACCCTCGCACGCCTCCATCACCCCCATTACATGCCCCCTCACCCCTGGACTTACCCTGATCCCTGGTAGCTAGTGGCAGACAGCATGGGGAGTGTAGAAAGGTCACGCGTTTTTATATATCTTTTTCTTTCACTGTTGGGGGGCGCTGCCTCCCCCCAAAATCTGCCGCCCTAGGGCATTCGCCTAGGTTGCCTCGTGGTCGCACTGCCTAAGACCACTTATGTATCTGTGTGGTCTGCTATTCGCATCTAGCCACTATTTGTCTGCAATTTCAGCATACGACTTCCAAAGTATTTGGAGATAGACGTGGATGTCAAATTAATGCCGAAATTAGCACATTTTGTTATAACAGCGTGTTTAAATTCACACAGTAAGCTGCACTAACGACAATGTATCACAGGAGTTTCAATCAAACAGCTAATAGCCTTGGACTGGACACTTCAATTGTTTAAAGGGAAGATTTCTGTCTGGAATCAATATATATGGATCTGTGTTTTCCACTATTTTTAACCATTTTTCTATTTCCCTACTTTCTTTTCAACTAGTTCCATCTTGGTTTGCAGGTCATTACTGTACATTGACTGAGGGTCAGCTTAATTATTTATATTGGCCAAAATGGCAATAATTGCATGTACATTGGAACTGCAAGTCTCATGCTCTTTTGGATGCACTGGCACAATTTTATTGTCTCCTGAGAAAGATGGACATTTCCAGTGAAACGCGTTGAGCATTATTTTGTCTTTGAGTTGTGAGAGTAGCCCCCCCCCCCCCCCCCCCCCCATGTGTGATCTACCTGCGATTTTGCACACAAACTGTGAACTCTGGCAATTCTGTAAGTGTACCCATATTGTATTGTAATATGTTTATGGATATTCCACCATTGGCTTTATATTTGTTTTTATAGAAATTTATGAAAGAAGAATTTTGCAAACAGTCTCCTATGAGTGAGGATCTTTTAAAAAAAAAAAAATGTATCTACTTTGATGGGCGATTTTAATGAAGACTAAATGTATTCAGTATCATCACATCATTAATTGTTCCTGCTGTATTACACTATATTCCATTTGTGTCTCTCCCATGTTTCTGCACTCCCATTTTTTCCATATTGTATATTCAGAGTGATCTTATGGAGGGAGTATTATTTGTTTGTTACTTGCTTGTGGAGTGTGATATATACACCTTGTGTATTAGTCTGCATCGCTTGGCAAAACCAATTCAGTTCTTTTGGCGCTATATAAACCTGTACCCAGGACATACTTGAAAACAAGAGAAATTTCAATTAATTCTTCCTGGTAAAACCCTTTCTAAATAAAATAAATGAACTTCCTGACAAAATATATATATCTTTTACAGGGTTCCTGGATTTGAATAATTTCCAGGTTTATCATTAGACTCTGCCAATTTTCCACTCTACATTCTCTTGATGCCATTCATACAGTTTGTGTTGGCTGTGACCTATAGAAAGAAAATATATAATAAAAAAAAAAACTCTATATATATATATATATATATATATATATATATATATATATATATATATATAAAAAAAAAAAATTTTTTCAGGGACATCATTGGAAAACGTATGACCAAAAATAGCTGTGAAATGTAGCACATAATAATGAAGTAACACTTTCTATATCTGGATTTTTTAAATTCCAACACACTGATTTTTACTTACCATGTTAACTTTCCATTTTTACTTTGCTACCCCAGGTTCCTGCTTTTTTTTTTTTTTTAAAGGAGATCTAGGCAAGATAACTAGCGAGGGTGATGCGACTCAGATGCACACAATATAGGGGTGATGGTGGTATGTCTGGATGAACCTCATGGGAACTATAGTCATCAGATTAAGATGCTGGCTGCATACCTCCCAACATTTCAAATGTCCAAAGAGGGATTTTTTAATTTTATTTTTTACCGGAACGTTTTAAGAGACTTTCTGGCTAATTGGTCACTATTTATGTAATTAATTGATTAGTAATTTAAAATAAGAAAATAAAGTAATTTAAACAAATGTAATATATAAACACATAACTGCAGTTTAAACTCCCTTTATTGGGAGCTGTATTGTTCTGAAGCTCTGTGATATACTACAAACTAACCATTCTGAGCCCTCAGACAAGAGGAACAGGGGGATTTGGGTGCAAAATTATCTGTCCCTCCTAAATAGCTACATTTTAGGAGGTATGTAGTGGTGAACATAGGGTTCTGTGATGCCCAGCCAGTCAAAATTCTCCATCAATATGTTTTAATTAAAGAGCCGCTTTCCACTTTTTCTCCTAAGTGTGTTCCCTCTTGGGGTTGTTACTGGTTTGGGACTAATTTCTGTATTTTGCTAGCTATATACAAATGGAAGCGGTGCTGCACAGCTATTAACATATGGTTAAAGGGACTGTATTGCCTAAACATTGCTTATACTGTGCGTGTAGAGAATAACAAATGATTGAACATTATCTATACGTTGTGTTGGCAAAATTTGCGAGAAAATGCTTAAATTGGGTTTCGCACCTCTCTCTCCCACGTATAAATGTTATAAAAATAATAACAGTGGTTCAGGCTGAGGCCTAGTGGAACAAGCTGTGGACAGTGCAGAAGACTTTGAGGAGAACAAAGGTTGTTGTTGGGCAATAAGGGAAGGGTGCGGTACTATGTACTAAGTTGAAGGGGGGCGTAATTTCCTTGGGTGCAAAAGGTCTGATTTGTAACACTGGTTATAAAATACTGATATAATTTATATTGTACATCTGTTCCACAGTGGTAACAAGACACTGTCCTTGACAGAGTACATATGCTTCAAAGTTTTGGCTACTAGTAGCTACAGATGCAGCCTCAAAATGATGGGGAATTCAATTAGGAACGAATTTCTGTCAACAATCTAGGTCCCTAGGAGACGCAACATTTTTCTGTAATGCTTAAGCGCCAAGGGTTCAATATTTGGGATGATGCGGTATTTTCCACATAGATGTATAGTATTTGCTGATAATAATGAATGCCAGCAATTCAGCATCTGTCCCGATTTTTAAATAAAGCTGAGAACAAACAAAATTATCTCCTTCACGGCAAGAAAAAAAAAAAACTGATTTGGTTTGTGGCTATATGTATCCAAGGCTGCTATAAGAAATTTCATAACTAATCTATGGGTGAACCTGATGTACCTCCTAGGAAATAAGGGGAAATGCTTTTCCCCTTGAACCACACACCATTGATGTGACAAAAAAGACCAAAAGCAAATGCTATGGACTGCCTCTTGAGTCCACGCTTATCTGTGGAAACCAAAGCCTTGGGAATATCCTGAGTTCTCTGCGCTCAGATTACAGAAAAACGCGGAGAGCGATAGCGGCAACCTGAAAGGGTGTCTGTCTATCTAATATTCATCAGCCATCCATCTAAAAAATGGTGGGTATAATTTTAAAACAACAAACCGTAAAATAAACCCTATAAAATCGCTACAAATGAAAACTGCCAAAGGGGGAGTGAGTGAAGCAAAATAACCAGCTGCTCGGCAATTCCAAAATGGTTTTGTAGGTGGAATTATGACTGCAGTTTGCACATTTTTAGTATAAATCCTATTGCTGTGGAACTCAAGGATACACTAATATTTACCAAACACTCTACGCGCCTAAAACCAATCTGAACAGACCAAGTATGCTTGTAAAATGAGGACACTTGTGAAGGATGTAAGGATCATTTTCTCCTATAACTCTAGCCATTTATCACTATTTGTTATTTCCATGTTGAGTAATTCAGCATGAAGTCTTGCTCAATCAGTGTTATCCATATGCATCAAGCCGGATATCTAATCGTACTGTTGAAAATGAAGCATTTTACACGGAGATTACAGTTGTTGGCGAGATGTCAAGTTTGGATTTCCGTGAAATTTAGATTTCAATGTGAGAAATAAAAGTTCTAATGTCGAACGTACAACATTTCTGAACTTGTTTGGTATGCAAGTTCTAAGAAAATTGGCAGTCTGCTTGCATTCTAATTCCTCAAATAAGTTAATTTTGTATTTCGTATACAGTAAATTTGGTTTTTCAAATGACCTTAAAAATAAAGGAATCATTAGGTAGTCTAAAAATGTACATTAACTTCTTTCCTGTATTTTATTTTTAATCTATAATTTTTATTTAAATTGTATAACTTTTCTGTACCACAGACTGGTCCTGCACTGCATTAATCCTGAGACATAGAAACATAGAATGTGTCGGCAGATAAGAACCATTCTGTCCATCTAGTCTGCCCAATTTTTTTGAATACTTTTTATTAGTCTCCCGGTCTTATAGCTAGGATAGCCTTGTGTCTATCCCATGCATGCTTAAACTCCTTCACTGTGTTTACCTCTACCACTTCTGCTGGAAGGCTATTCCATACATCCACTCACCTCTCAGTAATGTAATACTTTCATTAGTCCCTGGCCTTATCTTATATCTAGGATAGCCTTGTGCCTATCCCACACATGCTTAAAATCCTTCACTGTGTTTACCTCTACCACTTCTGCTGGAAGGCTATTTCATACATCCACTCACCTCTCAGTAATGTAATACTTTCATTAGTCCCTGGCCTTATCTTATATCTAGGATAGCCTTGTGCCTATCCCACACATGCTTAAACTCCTTCACTGTGTTTACCTCTACCACTTCTGCTGGAAGGCTATTCCATACATCCCGGATATATAGATATATATATATCTATATCTATATCTATACTATATCTATACTATATCTATACTATATCTATACTATATTTGTTTTGACTTTCATAAATTTTGTACTGGTTTATTAAGTTAAGGTCAGGATGCTTTTAATTGTTGTATAGTTGTGTGGAAATTGGAACAAGGTTTATCGGTTTTAGAAATAATTTATTAGTTCTAAATGATGTTTATGATGCCAATGAATGGTTAATACATAGATGTGCCCTCTATTCATTGTTGTGGTGCCATCTTTCAGAGAGAGAGACGTTCTAACCATTTTCTTAGTGACCCCTTCACCATAAAAAGAGACCACTGAGCCTCCCAGGGGAGGTAGAGAAATGCTCATTGATGTAGGTGCTTGGTGTGCCTGCTGGCTCCAGCACATTATTACTGGATTAACTGCTGCAGCACTGAACAAACAGATCTTTTACACCCTTTGCCGGCTGACTGTATATTGAGGCTCCAGCCCAGAATAGTTACCAACCTGCTGTCCAGCCCCTGATCTGGTATCAGAGTATGGTTGCCATCTTCACTTACATTTGGAATTTTTATTTTTTTTTATTTTTATTTTTTTACCACCCTTGCTATTGTTCTCCAGCCAATTGTTTTACCTGCTGGGTGGCAGCTCTATCTCTTCTTGTTGAAATGCCTAAATCTCTTTAGTTACTCACTGGGTTGAGGCACTCTTCAAACTCTAGAATCTCCGGACCAACTGAGTTCATGCTCAGGGTGGTTATCTCCCATTGGTCACTGAATTCTTGGATTGAATGTTCAGACCTCCGCAAAAGGGGGCCACACATGAAGACTTTAAACATAATGGCTAGGATGATGATTGGTATTACATTAAATTAATTATTTATAAAGCGCCAACAATTTCCGTAGCGCAAGGTACAGAGCATAGAAGGGAACTACATACCAAGTTAGACAAACTAGAACAGACTGGTACATGAGGTAGAGAACCCTGCTTGCAAGCTTACAATCTAGAGGGAATGGGGCCCATGAGACACATAAGGGATTGAAGAGGTCAAAGGGAAGGAAGTTGTAGTAACAGTAATGTGGATGGGTGGCACTAGGTGGGATAGGCAAAAGATGAATTTGTGTGTGTTCCAAATAGGTGGGATCAGCTAGAGGTAAAGTGACCGGTCTTTTAGTGGGATGGGTAGTAAGCTGCTTTAAAGAGATGCGTTTTGAGTGACTTTTTTTTTAAAGTTTGAAAAGGAGAGAGCTGGATACTCTGCGGAAGGGAGTTCCAAAGAGAGGGGGAGAGTGAGAAGTGGTGATGAGGTTGGAGGAGAGTTTGTCCCATTGAGGAGCGCAAAGGTCGTGCAGGGTGGGATCTGTATCTTCTGTTCAGATATTACATGGATCATGTAAAACAAGAATAAAGTTATAGCCTATGTTAAGATGTCACAATAATACATGTATTTTAAAATCTGTTGGGAACCTTGGTTGTGGTGCATCTTTCCAGCCTGGTGTAGATTAGTTATTCTCTTTATTATAGGTAAAGAACTAAGTAACTTGTACTCTGGCACCTTTTTCATGGGTTATGCTATAATCCAGTATAGGGGAAAGTGTGTGTGTGTGTTTTACAGTATACAAACTGCACAAGCAGAGTGTCTGTCTGTCCTGTCTGCAGTTGTTAGATGAGAGTATGAGCGGATGATTGGGTGAACGTGTGTTGGTCTCAGTGCATTAACATGGGTGTGGTGTGAACCTCGGGTACACACAATTGAGGTGCAGTGGTCAGCGGTTGGAAATAACCATCGAGCTATACATGCAAACATGGCTCAGTGAAGGTATTTATTGGTATTATTTTATTAAAGCATCGCTAATGTATTTTTTTTTTTTTTTTTTTTTACAACTGATGCAATCTTTCTAGTAAGGGTAATAATACAATATGTTTTTTACTTTAAAAAAAATTACTGAAAACCTGTTGTGAAACTCATGTTTTGAATATTCAGAGGGTTAAATGACTCATTACATGCTTTGGGTAGAAAAAAAATGTAACCTTACGCTTTTTATTGCATTTGTGGAATTTTCTCCCAACATATAAAAAAATTTTTGCTTTTTTTTTTGTTTTTTTTTTTTTTGTTTTGTTTCTCCTACAGCTGCTTACTGGGGAGATATCGCTTTGGACGAAGAAGACCTGCAGTTGTTGGGTCTAAAAAAAACAACTAATCAAACTGAACATACAGCAGGTAGGTGAACTTTTTAATTTTTTTAAATGTATTTCTTTAATCACAAGTAGGGTTGACACCTTTTTCTTCAAAAAAATACCGGCCTTGGTACTGTCTCCATAGACTTAACATTGGCCTGATGCCAATTTTTTTTACCGGCCTGCAGGTAAAATACCGGCCAGGTGGCAACCCTAATCACAAGCGACCACTTGAACACCCCGGGCTGTGTTTTTAATATGTATAATTATACATCAGTTTCCATTTAATAGTCTATGAATCTGAGCAAATGGACATACAAAGGGTATTAATTACAGATTACAGCCTATGATTAGGCGTGAGTTCACACGAAACGCGTAAGGAGAGTCCCATTTTTTTCTCTCCCTAATATATGCCTTGCTGTTAACCCATCTATGTTATCGGATCCACAATTTTTCAAATAGTCTATACCTTCACTTGAACAAGGAGTGCAGACATCGCCATTTCTTCTCTTTATTAATTATAGAGGCCAATAGTTTTCTTTCCAGTGTCAATGCTTGCTGCAGTATAGTATTTTTCTCTTTCAATAAATTATCCATAATGGTGAGGCGAATAATCAACAAAAACCTTTTTTATTCTGCCAGATTCCCCTAGCGCTATGAGTTAGGTCGCCATGTGTTCCGCAAGATCTTGTGCATCACTGCTTAACTTCCACCCGGGACATGCTCTGTGATGTTTAGTGGCCAGAAGTATGGTGCCATGCTAGGGACGGTATTTATTTTGTTGCTGGAGAGAGCTGGGAGCCTCTACAAAGTTTATTGTGCCAGCGGTGAGGCAACGTCATTGGCGGGGGTGCAGTGTGCTCTAATCCCCTGTGGAGGCACACTGTGGACAGCTTGGCAGGAAGCTACAGGTGTGATCGTGTGTGTCAGTCTCAAAACACACTCAGCGCTGCCGTATACTTCCTGCGCATAGTGATGACCGAGAAATGCACCATCATACCTGCAGCTGCCTGTTAAACTCTCCGCAACCTTCCTCACCGGGGAAGGACTGCCCCTCTGCGATGACACCTCCTTGGTAGTTTAGCCATGGAGCGGGAGGGAGATTAAGACCTATGGCCAGTACTGATTTGAGTAAAAGTTGGCAACCCTAGTTTTAATATATGTGAAATACACTTTTTATTTTTAAATGATTAATCTGTTTTGCAAAGTACGACTTTCAAAGATTTTTCCAAAGCACATCTCAAATCTCCGAGATACTATGACAAAATATACCAGGTCATGAGATGCTTCACTATCACCTGTTCTATAACTTTTAGAATGAGTTGTCCCTAGCACGAGGATAAAGTGGCATGTACTTTTGTTAGTGCATGCCAGTTTATCCTTAACCGGCAGCTGCCATGCTTCCCTGGGAAGTGGGTAGCCCGTGCTGGGCGGCTTTGCTAGCATAGCGTGATCCCCCAGAAAAAGCTCCTGATCGGATGAGTGGGGCAAGCCTCCTGCTTTTGATTGGGCTATGTGCCCAGCCAATCAAGAATAGCGGTTTGTCAGCTGTGGGACACTGCGTGTATCTATTAAGATACATGTCTGGTTTACAGCAGACAAGCAGCACATATTTTATTCTTTTAACTGTGGTTTCCTTCAAGGAAGTTTTTTTTTTTTTTGTTTTTTTTTTTGTTTTTGTTTTGTTTTTTAAATTGTCAAATTAAATCCTTTTTATGTTTTTGCAAAATACCTGCTTTCTTGAATATGTAAACTGATTTTGAGGCACAATAGGAGGTGTGTAGGTGTGTGTATGCATATGTATGTGTGGATGTATAATTTAGTTTGGCACTTTTTATAAATGTATCTGAAAAGTTTTCTTGTACTTTGAAAATATCATTTGCATTTTTTTTTTTTTTTTTTTTTTTTAAACCCTAATTTAGGCATTAGCTTGCAATTATGCTATGTGTGTGTTTATGTATACACATTTTGTTCTCTACAGTCAAAAATAATCAATGTGTTGAGTCCCTTTTTTTTAATTGCATCTTTTATATTTCACCTTTTATATTTCATCTATATTAAGACAAATGAGAGGGACAAATACAATGCAATTTCACATAGTCTGTTTTTTTTTGTTTTTTTTCTTGTTGGTGTTAGAAGCATGTACTCCAGTGGATTAAATCCAATGTTGGTAGAGACGTTGTTGGTCAGGAATGTGAACAGCTGCCAGTTTTAGCAAAAATTAACACAATGCATGGATTTCTTTTCTTTAAAAAAAAAAAAAAAAAAAAAAATTGTTTTCTAAACAAAATAACATTGGTTGCAAAAGCCTTAAAAAAAAAAAAAAAAAAAAAAAAAAAAATGAATGGACAAATAGATGTTATCCAATGGACAATGTACACATTTGCCAAGCATCAACAGTGGCCCCAAAGTTCAACTGCCCACCACTTCTCCACCTTCCCAATAGAAGAGCTAATTGAATTTAAAAAAAAAAAAAAAAGTTAGTGTTAAAAAGCTAGGGTTGCTACCTGCTTTACCTGCCGGTAAAAAATTGGCTTGAGACCAATGTTAAGTCTATGTCGGCAATGGCATGGCTGGTATTATTATTTATTATTTTACTTCTCTTCCAAACCAAAAAAAAAAAAAAAGTGGCAACCCTAAATAGAGCTGGGGGAAATTTTTCATGTTCAGAAAAATTTGGGATTACAAATATTTCGCTGGGGGTAATATGTATGCATGTAATTTATTTTTAAAAATGCAATATGTGTTCAGGTGTTGCAGCTCTCAAACATTTTTGAAGTTTATCGTATGTGCCTCTTACGTTAAGCAAGTCTGGCCAGCCCTGCGCTACACTATAGGGCCACTTTGGTTCCTATTGTAATTGGGCCGAATGGTTCTTATCTGCCAACACATTTTAGTTTCCTATGTGTGCACTCTTTCGTTGTGGTGGTGGTTGTGGTGGTGGTGGTTGTGGTGGTGGTTGTTGTTGTTTGTTGTTGTTTGTTGTTGTTTGTTGTTGTTGTGGTTGTTTGTTGTTGTTGTTTGTTGTTTTTTATTTATTATTACATCATTTACAGAGTACCCACAATTACCAAATTTTTCCCCATTCGGCTGCTACACTGGCGTAAAGTTTGAAATTCCCATCACAATTCCCTGCAAGTCTCTTTATTGTATAGACACTATTAAAATAAATAAAAATGAAAATTAATTTGAAAGTATTTGATATTCTAGATGGTAATAGCGGATTGTGTGCGTTTTTTTTTTTTTTCTTCTCTCAATTTTTATATTGCCACTTGCTCAATATGAGCTGACTTAATTTGTTTTACATGCTTTGTACTAAAGTGTGTCTGCCAATATTTTCAACAATTTTGGCAAAATATTCACTATAAAACCCACTGCAGGAAATTGCTGAAACATTGTAACGCATTTTGCTTTGGTGGAAAAATGGATTAAAAAAAATAAAAACAAGCGTAGTGTGTCAAAATGCGCTTTGAAAATGTTGCTGTTTGCTTATTTACGCATTGAATTGCAAATAAATTCAAATTTAAACTTCAATGACTGTACGACACATGGCAATATCTTTGTGTTTTTATACTTCAAGATTGCTTGCGGAGAGGTAATGAACAAATATTGGCAGATCTGGTAAGATTTTAAAAGCCCCTGCTTTAAAAGAAAAAAAAAAAATTGCTTGGACCCACCCAGGCCGTGTTGTGGAGGAGTTGAGTGGAGATTAGCAAAAAATTATTTTTATCATTCCAGGTCATTTTTAAAAGCATCTATTGTAGTTGAAAGCACTACTTCTCTTGGCAGTGAGTTCCATAACATTATTGTCCTTACCATAAAGAATCCCTTCCTTTTGCTGTCTATGAAATCTTTGCTTTTCTAGTCTCAGTGGGTGACTGACCTCTTGTTCTTTGTACATCTCTGTTAATGAACAGCTGACTGGAGAGCTCTTTATATTGGCCCTGCACATGTTTATATAATGTTATCATATCCCCTCTGAGACGCCTGCATATTCAAGATGAGGTTTTACCATTGATTTGTAAAGAGGCAAGATGATATCCTCCTGTGAATCTATACCTCATTTTATACATGCCAATATCTTATTGGCTCTTGCAGCTGCTGACTGGCGTTGAGCACTGTTGCTGAGTCTGTCATCTACAATTATTCCTAAATCCCTTTCATTAGTAGTTTTTCCCAGGGACATGCCATTTAAAGTATATGTTGCTTTATTATTTTTCCCATAATGCATAACTTTACATGTGTCTATATTGAACCTCCTTTGCCACTTAATTGCCCAGTTCCCCACTCTGTCCAAATATATTCCTGTAAAGGAAAAAAAAAAAAAAAAACCCTCAAGATTAGCAATATAATGTATATTCTTGCCATAATACTAATACTCCCATAGTATAGTTAGTAGGTCTAACCTGGATTAGAGGAAGTGGTTTCCATATAGCAATTCTGGCCACAAAGCAATATTCCATGTGACGAGCTATCTTGATCTTTGCAGCAAACTATTCATGAAACCACCATAACTGCCTTGTTGTACAGAGACAGGTTTGTTTGCCATTCACAATACATGTACACATTGCATTTTCCTTATCTCATATGAGCCGGAAGAGGACTTTTTTAATATGAGCATTTATAAAAATGGGACTTTTAATAAAAAAATTAAAAAATTGAACAGTACTTGTATAATTAGCTGGATTCCACAAGCCTTTTAAAACCATCAAAGATACAGAGAACACACTGTGCAAGTTAATCCGTTTTTGACAATGCTGAGATGCGCTGAGGAATTATTACCTCCTTTCTTGCTGGCAAATTCACAAGAGAGCTCTTCATCAGGACATAAACCCAGATCTTGGAGGTTTTGTGCGTCTCTGCTGGAGGTCTATGCACCTTTTGTGTTCATTAAGAATTTTATACCGCATAACTCTCCAAACCCCTGAATCTAAACTAGAAGAATTCGTACACTTTCCACAAAATGTTGCACTTCAGCACTTGCCAAACGCAGTGTGTCAAAGGAAGCTTCTTGATTGGGCATATAATGGCTTTAACACCATAGATGTGTTTAGACCATCATGAGGGCAGATCCAGCTTACATCACAACTATAGACTGTTCAAAAGGAAATAGGAAAAACTCCAATTAGGACCACATTCCTGAACAACATGAGCTGGCCTCCTTGCATCAATCCACCTCGGAACAAAGACATTTTGAGAATGACATCGAGGCTACCTATACATAAGCAATGGAGGGCTCCACTATAACTTGTGCAAAGGGTTGGGAGTTTCAATTAAAAAAAATATAAAATTTTATTATAATATATAAACAATTTTTTTTATTTTTTTATTTTTAATGGTCTACTCCGTAAAGGAA
This sequence comes from Pelodytes ibericus, assembly GCA_036172795.1. NCBI lineage: Eukaryota > Metazoa > Chordata > Amphibia > Anura > Pelodytidae > Pelodytes > Pelodytes ibericus. Next base: position 21,380,408 of record CM069867.1, read on the forward strand.
ATTTTCAATGTGAATTTTGGCTACTTTTGGCCTTTTTAGTTTGAAATTCCTGTCTCTGTTCCCTGCACTGCTCTCTTTATTGACTAGGCTAATATAGTGATTTCAATTTTTTATTTTTATAATGGACATTCGATGCCCTGCTTGGAGCAGAACAGTTAGAGGGTATCGCAAAAAGTCCCTAAAAGTGAGCAGCCAATAAATCCAAAATCAGTGCTGTCATTCTAAAAGTCACAGTCAGTACCACTCTGACCAGAAATCCAATAAATAAATAAATTTCTATCCGTAAATAATAAATATGATATCCAACCCTAATCCACTTGATCACTGAAGTGCTGGTCGTTTATAAAAAGTGAGGTGCGACTTTTTTTTTTTTATATATATATGGCCAGATCAGGTGAGTTTATCCTGCTAGACGAACTCCCATTGGCTCATCACGATGCAGTGTTAAATCCGTAAAGAACTCTCAAATTTAACAATGCATTCTGCAAGGCCAGCTCTGTTGTTGCGTGAGAACTCGCCAGCGGCAGTAGGCACAAACATTGCTCTTGGTGGACATTCACTTAACATTGTGCTGGACAACTTAATGATGTTTTATGGTAGATGCCTGATCTGGATAGGAATTTTCTGGGTAATCTCTCTCTGCTATGGTAGAGAGAACCTCTTCTTTGCATGGGAACAGCATTGGAGTTCTAGTTAAGGTCACTCTGCTGATCCCATGCAAAAAATGATGGTCTCTGTGCTAGCAGAGAGAGCCAGTCGTCGACCTTGCCGGGCTGCCTGCTTCCCATGGAAATCTTGAAAAAGTCTCTGGTGAAACGAGTTGTGCGGAGTGAGTACGTGCATTGAATCACCATGCACTTTTGAAAGGACTCAAACGGCATTGCTATCTGCTTCCATGTGGAAAATACATCTGTGAATATTGATCTGACCAATTTTGATCTGCCTCCCTCTCCTCACATTTTTGTGAGGGAAAGAGACGGATCAGTATTAGTGATATAAAATAACAATTTTATAAAATTATCAGGTTTTATGAAAGCCATTCCCTGTGTATTAACCCCTTCCCTGCAACTCATCACTGTATAAGCAGTAATCTTGCACAGCAACAGTGTTTTTTTGTTTGTTTTTTTTGCTGTCTGCACTTTTTTTTTATGGATTCATTTCTTTGTACTGTAGTGTATTACAGTACTAGATATGCTCTATTAAGAGCTATTAACTCCTTCTTTGCCGTAGATCACTGATTCTGAGTCCGCGTACTTGGGATACGATTTTGACCCTGTAGTGATGTCGGTGGCTGCTGAGCCCTTGACACAAGGAGTCATGGGTGTCTACTTTTAAAACATAAATGGTTTGGTGGGGGTAAATTACATTGACTGGCTTCAAAGATATATCCCATATAGGACATGGACGCAGGTTGACTACATGTCAAAATTCCAAGTTGGAACACCTCACAAATGTTGCCTTTTACCCCACAAACAACCAAACAAACCTATACATGGATGGTATCGCTGTACTCGGGAAATGTTGCTGAACACATATTGGGTTGTTGTTTTGCAGTGATGTATACTGGAATCTGTGAATACATGCCTGAAATACAATGTATGTGCAAACAAAACTCCAAAAATGTACTACCACAAACTTTGACAAAGGCTGGTGGTGGAATTAGTACATATACAGTATTAAAATACCACCATTTGAAATACCTTTTAGGATGTCTATATTTTCAAAAAATATATGGTTTTATGGGGTAAAATACATTGGACGGCTTCAAAACTGTTCCAAATGGAACATGGGCGCAGGCTGACTACATGTCAAAATTCCAAGTTGGAAATGCACACATCCCAAACGTTGCCTTTTTAGCCCCAAAACAAACCAACAAACCTATGCATGTGTGGTATCCCTGTACTCAGGAGATGTTGCTGAACACATTGAGGTGTTGGTTGGCAGTGGCAAATACCAGAATCTGAAAATTCATGCTACAATGTGTGTTGGAAAAAAAATGACATCCCAACCCTTTGACATAGGTTGGTGGTAGAATTAGTACATGGAAAGTGTTGAAATACCACACTTTTAAATACCCTAGGATGTCTAGTTTTCCAAAATATATGGTTTTGTTGGGTAAACCTAACCAACCTATGCATGGGTGGTATCCCTGTACTCAGGAGATGTTGCTGAACACATATTGAGGTGTTATTTGGCAATACCCCTTTGCAATTTAGGTAAACATTTCCTGCAAATGTGATCTATGTGAAAAATTCTATTATCAAAATAATGGTATGACGATAAAAACGATATATAGTTTGTGTGGGTACACTAAATGAAAAATAAATAAATTACAGCAAAACACAAACACCCCAGAAATGTTAAAACAGCCCATGTCGCCAAGCATCAGACAAGCCAAAAAGTCATGTCACTAAAGGCGTCATTTGCTTGCAGTTTTGCGAACTTTGTATAGATAATTTTTCAATTTTTTTTTTAAATTTTTGTTCTCCACAAATACAGTAAAAAAAAGGTTTATGTAATAGTCTCTTTATGATGGTATACTTTGACAAAGCAATTACTTTCAGATATTTTACATTTAAACATGTACCCCAATGAGTAGGTAGAACTGGGATGGCGTGCTCCTTACTAATGTGGAACTGGAATTTCTAGAATGTTTTCCTTCATTACTTTCCTTTATAGAAAGTGTATAAATTTGAAGATGTACAAGGCTGTGGATTAAGCACTTCTCCTTCAGTAAAAATGGCAATATTAGGAGTCCTGAGAATTCTTAATGAACACTTCTGAATAGCTGTATTATTGCCAGGGGAAACCAGGGAAGTTTCGACCCGCTCGCTCCGTATTCTCTATTCTTCTCTGTTTGGGAGTCTGAGCTGCTGCTGAAGTTTTCGTTTTTTTTCTTGAAGACGGGATTTTTTTTTACTGCTACGGACAAAGCTTTTGAAGTGCTGCGAGCTACAGTTTTTAAGTCGAAGGTTTCTAACAAAAGGCATAAATTCCGATCACTCTAAGACAGAAACAAATGAACACAACGTCGCTTAATGGAAATTTTTAATTCTAAAATCAGGGGTTGAATGTCCTTCAAGTGACTTGATGCCGGATGGTGCTTTTTATCCTTTAGGGACAAAACAACCAAAACTGCAATCTTTGTTTTCTAGGCCCCGATTGCAAAGTGTTTGGGACCCAGAGGCTGAGATTACATCATGGTCTTAACAGGCCCTGACAAAAGTTGGGATACCTTGTGACGTCACTCATGACATCACAGAGGCGTGGCTGGTGTTAATTTTAATGGTTAATCACATGGAGTGTCTATTTAATTTACCCTGTAGCTATCAAATGTCAGAAGGCCTTACTGTATAAGATTGGTGCATAAAGTTGTTTGCCGGCATGTGATTTCTGAGTGGCCAGCTTTTATTGGAAAACATTTTGAAAGCGATTTGCTTTAACTTGAAAATCGCACTAATTTATGTAAATGCATGTTTGTTTGTTTGTTTGTTTGTTTTTAAAATTTCAGTATCGGCATTCTAAATTCAGACTGGTCCAATAGAGTTCACCCACTCCAAACATTTTTTTATTTGATCACTTATTAAAAAAGTAGTAAAATATTGTAATTGGTTGACTTATTACAGAATGCGTTACTTGATGGAGGTAAATTTGTATTTTCATCTGAACTCTTTATGTATAATTGACATTCATATAAATGACACCTTCACAGCAAATTAAGGTCACTAGGGTTACCATCAAGCAGATATTTGTACTCGCATGGCTGTGTTTTCTTTATTTTTTTTTATTTTTATTGAAGAAAAGGTCCAAAAAAAAATGTTTTTCTTCTTGCAAAAAATCCCCATCTATGCTATTGCCTTCATAGACAATTTTTTTTATATATACTGGCCTCAATAAAATAGTAGCCTGCCAATATTTGGTCATACCAAACACTTTTTTTTTTTTCCATTTCTTCTCAGTATGTACTAACAAACGTTGTTGAGTGTGTTTTTTTTTTTTTTTTTTTAATTATATATATATATATATATATATATATATATTTATATATATATATATATATATTTATATATATATATATATATATATATATATAAAACACACACACATCAGATGTTCAATAGGCCACATACAAAATTACAAGATACAGTAAAAGGAAGGTTAAGCAGATGCTGTAGAATTCCACAAATCTCGTGATGGACCTCTGGACTTCCCGTCATCCATGGTCATGCTCCGTGTAAAGACAGTTTAAATTTAAAAAAAAAGTTACTGCAGGGTGGGAAACATTGGCTGGGTGACCTCACATGAACGTTGGGATCATGTAAGGTTCCATAATAACCATACCGTACTTATTACAATCATCACGTTATCACTTTTATTGGTGAAAGCCACCCAGCTTGCTGCATTTGGCTGGAGCAACCGCCTGGGAGGAACAAAAGCAACTTATATAAAAATAAGAGGGGGGTGTTTCAAACAAGCAATCCATGCCCAGCCCCCTTAAGCTGTGATATAGCCTTTCCATGCATGCTCAGATTCCCCCACGCCCACAAAGTGTAATACAATGGTGCATTTTCATGCTGAAAAGCTTTATATATCTTTCAGTTATCCAAAAGTACCTCTGGCCCCAAGAATTTTGGAGTAAGGACACTCAAACTATATCTAGGTCAATTAGGCAATTAATCAAGGGGTCAGGAGAGCCCCCTATTGACAGGACCCCAAACATGGGACTTTTCTGTCAAATCCAGGACTGTTACCAACTATAATGGTGCCCATTTAGAGAAATTTAAATTTTGGATCATTGGTTTTTACTTTTTTTGTTCCACTGATGCCATCCTCTTCAAAAATGCAACAGCTAGAATATTATGGTCACCATTTATGTGGTATAAATGGTGACCATAATATTCTAGCTGTTGCATTTTTGAAGAGGATGGCTTAGAAATAAAAAATACAATAGGGGGTCGTTGCAGTAATATACAGAGAGCTTCTTATCTTTTACATTTTATAATGTCTTTTTGGGGGCTTTTTTGAATTAAAAGCTTTTTTTTATTTAAATTTTTTTTTTTTTTTTTTTTTTTTTATATATTCGTATTTTTCTTTCTTTCTTTTTTTTTTTTTGAAGACTAAAGTCCTTTTTATAGGTCATCTGCCGGCAAAAAATAAGTTGTGTAACTGAAAGATTGCATCAAGCGTAGACATTTTAAATAGAATTTTATTTAAAGGAAAAAGAACAAATCAAGTACCTTTTTATTGAACCAGATAAGGGGATAACCCTGGTGTAAAATAAAAAGGTAAATTTATATTTGACCTTTTTTATTGAGCCCTTTTTACTTGTATAGCTCTAACACAGGGTAGACATGGGTCAGATCTTCCTGCTTGTGACCCAAGATTCTAAACAGGTCAGCCAAAATTCTAAACAGGTCAGCCCCCTGATAGAGCTATACAGAGCAAAGAAAGCTCAATAAGTTACGTTATTCTTTCACTAAACTGTTTGTATTTAAAAAGCCTACGCTTTCAGTAAAACATAACTTTTTTTTTATTTTTTTGCGATGGTGTGCATCATAAACTGGTTTGCATTATTTTAATCTTTTTTTTTTTTTTTATCTTCCAGGTAATCTTCATGAGTTACTTAATGCCTCAAGTGTGGAAAGCACACCATCAAATATCACGCACCAAAAAGTTAAAAAGGGTAATATGGTACTCCATCCAGATCTTTGGGTATCTTTTATTTCTGTTTTTGTAAATTTGAAACATTTTGTAGTATTGTGCTCTTGATTTAATCTATCCAGTATCCTTTCCATTAAATTATTTTTTTTTACCGAAATGGTTATTGTTAAATAAATTTGAACCTAGCCATTTAAAAACCTTTTTAGATGTGCTAGACTTTAGACTTGCTTCCTTGAATATAGGGCATGACCTTTTTAACCCCTTAAGGACCATGGAATTGTCCTAGGCCTATATTACAATAATCTAATTTAGAAACAACTTTAAAAATGAAGAAAATTGTTTTTTTGAGAAAAAACAAAATGAGTGCCATAAAGGAAACTGATCAGCATGGGATGGTTTTCCGGCGTATAAGACGACCCCCAACTTTTCCAGTTAAAATATAGAGTTTGGGATATACTCGCCGTATAAGACTACCCCTCTTACAACGCGCATTTTCTCCTACAGTGACATTTACACACACACCATGACACAGAAAGTGACACACTTACACACACACACACACACACACACACAGTCACACCAATAGACACATAACCTGAGACACACTATTTTTCCCCTCAATATGCCAGGATTTTGCCACTCAGTATGCCATTCTTGTGCCATTTAATATGCCAGGATTTTCCCCCTCCAATATGCCAGGATTTTTCCCCTCAATGCCATGTAATATGCCAGGATTTTGCCCCCCTCCTCCCCCCTTCCCAGGACTTACCTCGTTGCTGCTCTGCTCTAAACAAAACTTTATTGAAGTCGCGCGGCTGGAGGGGAGCTCACAACGCTTCCCTCATGGCCGCGCGGACCTGCAGAGCAGCAACGAGGTAAGTAAAAAGACACCCGGCGTATAAGACGACCCCCGACTTTTGGGAAGATTTTCCTGGGTTAAAAAGTCGTCTTATACGCCGGAAAATACGGTATTTATTTTAATTCACTTGCCTGTGTCTCTCTGTCTGTCTCTGTCTTTCTGTCCTTCACAATTAGTATGAACACATTGACTTTACCATCTAATTTGCTTGTGATCGGCCCATGATCGGGTCCAGGCACATTGCCTCAGGTGCGGGGCAGACCAGCTGGCGTGCGCACTGCTGTCTTAACTACATGACTAGTTAACTTGGGTTAATGGAGCGCAGTGAAGACGTTCTTGTTTGCCATACCGCATACCTCCCAAGTGTCATGCTTTGCAAAGGATGGCAATACCTTTGTCCCAATGAGCCGATGTCTCGCTCTTTGGGACAGAGTTAGAGCTCACCGGGACTTCAGACCAGAATCCCACTTTGAGATCTCCGGTGTGTAGGACACTGGCACTTGGCTACAGCACAAGTCCTGTAGTGCAGCCATTATGAGTGAATGGGCCTACCACACATGTGCAGCAGCGCTGACACTCTACCTCCCAAGCTTTGCCCCCAGTGTCCTGGTCTGCCAGGAGCAAGACTTGGTAGGTATGTACTCATGGATACTCCATAAAGAGAATTGCAGGGAATGTCAAAGTTTAGCACAGTGTAGTTATAAAAATTCCCCAATGCAGCTGAATGAGAGAATTTTTTTTCATCTGTTACTTTGGCCTTAAGTTTGAAATTCCCATCACAATTCTCTTTTCATCTGATAAAGCAAAACGTTAACGAAGATCGGTCAAATTTTTTTTTTTTTTCCTCCAGTTTCTGAGAACTCTCCCCCTCTTTCATAATTTCTTCTTCCCTTTTCCCACTCTTCAGTCTATGGAGACAGTAGCATGGCCGGTATTTTTTGTTGTTGTTGAAACAGTGGCAACCGTACTCTGAGCCTTAAGAGTGTTCCTTCTTTTTCACCCACGGTGCCGTTTCAGTATGCTCCCTCCTTCCATTTGCATGGGCATTTTGGACAGATTGTTGCTATAGAGTCAAGAGTGTGAATTCCAAGCAGGAGAGTTACAGTAATAAACACAAGCTAGTAAGGGATTGCATTGTGTGTGTTTGTGTTTTTTTTTTTTTATTTTTTTTTTTTTTTTCATACCTCCCAACATTTCAAAATGTGAAAATGGGACACTTTTTGTTTGGTTTGTTTGTTTTGTTTTTGTTATTGCTCTCACGTTACACACATAACCACACAGCCACACTGCACACATAAATACAGTCACAGTTCCTCATACACTGCCACCCTTACACACACACACACTTACAGACACGTCACACTTAGACACAGTCGCACACAAACACTGTTACACACACACACACACACACACACACACACACACACTGTTACAAATAGCTTCATTATGTTTTAATTTTTTTTGTTAAAAAAAAAAAAAAAAGAGATGTTTGTCACCCTCCCTACTTATATACCTTCATATGTAGGGAGGAGGACCGTTCAGACAGTATCTGCAGTATCTGTCAGTTTGCGTCTTCTTAGAGTCAATTGAAATCTGGTTATCGTAGTTTCCTGAAGTCTTGCAGCGCAACGGGACAGAGCTTTCGCGCTGTGCTCGCCCCTCGGTGCGGTTACCGCAGGTGCTGACCTGTGGATCGCACCGCACTGTTAAGGAGAGCTCCCTTCAACAGTGCCTCTAATCTTGGGAGCGGTGAGCCCCAAAAAACGAAAGCTGTCCCGCCTAAAACGGGACAGTTGGGAGGTATGAGTTTTAATTTTACACTTCTTTTTTTTTTTTTTTTTTTCATTGTTTTGCCTTTACTTTGGTCAGCTTGTGTCTCTCAATTATTATAGTAGGGAATTGGTGGAATAGCAGAAGAATCCACAGGTTGGCATTCTCCAAGCTGGATATAAACATTGATCTACTGTAAATTAAAAAAAAAAAAAAAAAAATTCTTCATAGTAATATTTTTCATAGAAATATTAAATACAGATAAAATACAAATTCATATTTTGTTTTCTTACAGGATTCTACTAAACTTTTATTAATTTTTTTTTTTTTTTTTGTGCGCAGATTGTGTGGAGTCTATTTTTTATTTTATTTTTTTGGTATGTTTTTATAGTCAATATATAGTGCTTTCTGAAAGTGGTTTTATGGATTATATAACCACCTAGAAAAAGGAAAACTGACTCGGCAATTCTGGGAGACTCTAATTAAGAAGACTGCCTTCATTAAAGAAGTCTATATTTCAATGAAATCGTTCCAATCACTAGTTCTCCATGGCTTCAGGAACTAATTTGCGAACTTGAAAGGTTTTATGAGAGCAGAAATGGGATGTGAGCACAGAATACACAAAGTGTAATGATCATAACAAAATGCCGCTGGAATTTGTTTGCAAAAAAAAAAAAAATAATAATAAAACCCAAATACTGTTGAAGGAAACACACGCTCTGTTCTTGAATGTTCTTACGTTAGAATAGGGCTGGTTGGTCGGCCATAGTGTGGGACATTTTTGATGTCCACTGAGGTTTAAAGACACTAGGCCTCGGTTATTTATAGTTTTGTTTACGTTGTTTTGAAAAAAGCATGTGTACAGAAAATGCTTCCAAGAGAACCAGAAACGTCAGGCAGTTATACAAAATGGTGGCTCTTGGTCAGTAGAGCAGTTCAGTACTTCATTCAAGTACCCAGTGTCTCTCGCTACGCCCATGATAGGGCCCTTTTTTATTTGTATTCTTTCAGTAAAGCACTTATATTTATAAATGGCTGCTCTTCATGCCAACTTCCAGTTAAATAAACTGTCTAGTGACCATATTGCAACTTCCAAATATTAATGCATCTTAATGTGCTTTCAAAGTACTTTTAAAATGCATGTTTTTTTTACATTTTGCATTGCTTAAAATATAAAATTTTGAAATTACAGCAGTTTGCAAGATACCAGGACTGGCCACACTAGCTGAGTAAAAGTCCTTTTTTTTTTTTTTTTTGCTGCAGAAACCAAGGAATAATTTTAATTCAAATTTAATGGAATATCCTGTCTCTCTAGTGATGTTATCAGACAATGTGTTGCACTGTTAAGAGATCTTACGGTGTATGAGGGCAAGTTCACTTAGAGATCACACAATGTAATCTATTCCAAGAGCACAGTGACTAAAGTGAAACAAAACGTTATATCCTCAGTGTTTATAATCAGTGCTGCTGCACCTGTAGTATACATACAGAGTAATCAGTGGGGGGAGGGCTCGAGTCAAATATTAAAAATGTGATTTATGCACAATGCCTGTATCAAATCATACTGAAAAAAAGCCTGTGCACTATATAAGCGGTAATCTTCTTGTACCAAAGTGAGTTTGGGGACTAGACTGTCCCTTTAAACAGATATTTATTTCTTTTTTTGCCTTCAATTTAATATTTTACAAATGCTCATTACAAATTACTATAAAAAATGATCCTGTAAGTGACTTGTAGTTTAATTTTAAGTGCTTTCTCAATAAGTCTGTGTTTTTATTCCAATGATGCAAAATGATTTAAGCATTGGGTGAATCATGAAAGAGCGATTTGGTGGGAATTGCAAACATGAGGCCAGAGTAGCAGAGCTGGGGAAAGTGTTTTAAAAATCAACTATACTCCGCTATTTTACACTTCAATTTAAATTCTTTGTGATTTAATGTTTTTTTTTTTTTTTTTTTTTTCAGGTCTCAGTCCGAACGATACAGGGACTGAAAACCCCACAACCATAGTCTTGAACAAGACTATGGTTCAAGGACATAAAGACCGAATCCGCAGAGCTGCAACCTCCAGGACGGAAAGAATATGGCCCAGTGGAGTCATACCATATGTCATAGGAGGAAACTTCACTGGTAGGTGTAGCCGTCTTCTAGGAATATAGACATGTTGGTCTCCCTTGTGTGAAATATTTTGCAAGCGGTGATCACTCAATGTTTTTGCATAGTATGTTGGGACTTTATGAATAACTAACTATTTAACCCCCCCCTTTTTTTTGTCGCAGAGCCCCTGTATTAACTGACACCCCTTCTCTGAGCCCTCCTGTATTAACAGACCCCCCACCCCATATTACCTGACCCTATTCTACGTAGCAGAGCTGCCCTTATTAACTGCCCCCCCTTAGTTGCCCTGTATTAACTGACCCCCTTTATATGAGCCCCCCATTCTTCACTGACCCCCTTTATATGAGCACTGGAAATTTCTCGTGGAATTTGTCAGAACACCGGCAGAGGCGATGGCTGGGGAGATTTGGACATGGGGGGGAGTACAGTTACTCTGCACCAGGCTGTGTTACTCCACCCCCGCAATGTGACTCCAGGGTTCCAGTCGTTACACAAATACATACATATACAAACACAATGCTGCCTGTTAAACAATGTAAATCAGCTGTATAAATGCTGGTTCAGATTCGATTATTTTTTTTATTTTCCCCCTTAGGTTCTCAGAGGGCCATCTTTAAACAAGCTATGCGACACTGGGAGAAATACACTTGTGTGACATTTGTGGAAAGAAGCGACGAGGAAAGTTTTATTGTTTTCACATACAGAACATGTGGGTAAGTACGCAGTATTCATTCTCTGGTTTACCCAATGCGGAGGAATAATAATCTGAAACACTAGATAGCTGTCCACAATCACAGTTGGGGAAAAGATTTTTCTATTTTGATTATTTTCACTTACTTTGTAAAATCTTTTTTTATAATTTATTTTTTACCCTTAATGCATCCTGGTTTGTTTTTGTTGAACTGTAGAACCATTTTTTTAGACACAGGCTCTTGTAGTCACTATTAAAGGGCACCATCTGATTTAAATCTTAGCGCTCATTAACCCCTTGTACAGAGGAGAAATGACCACTACGCTAATGTTAAAAAAAAAAAAAAAAATATAACTTTTTAAATGAAGCAAACTTAAATCTATATTTATGATGGCTGACCTTTTACACTACAGGTGTTTGGCAGCTAGAGTCCATGATTCTCGTTCTTCCTGAGAATCATGGGGAAATTTAGTTGCCAAACGTCTGCAGTTCCAAGGATGGCCATCACTGGTGTATTCAGTGAGACCGAGATCTAAACATTACAAATGTAACAACATAAGGGGGCAATGAAATACTTTGGAATGTGATATCTGTACAAACCGCCAACTGCGTCCCCTTCTTTAAATTAACATGCCACAGACATGCTTTGTGGATTGACTGAACACTAAAAAATCATCAGAAATTATATGTACATGGTGTTGGCAGAATTGCCAGTAAATTTATGAATTAATCAGTTTTAAATCTGTTTATGGGGTCTCCTATTCATGACCTCATCTTAAGCCTTGGTAAGTAAATGAAACGCATCCCAGTGATGTCATAAACAAGAGACTCCACAGAACCGTTTAAAAACTGGTTTCACTTTATTCATACATTTACTTAAAATTCTGCTGGGTATACATTATTTTGACAATATTTTTATTCTCTGCATTCACAGTGTTAAGTTTAGGTGAATGAGTCTCTTTTAACCCCTTCCCGACGCTAGGACCTAATTTTAGTGACCTAAAAGACGCTATGACGGCATAGAACGTCCAGCGTTAAACAACTCATCGCGGCTCCCCACGATGAGCTGTGCTCGAATCCCGCCGCAGGGACTTGCAACAGGATACCACCTGTCAGATGAGGCTACTTTTAGTGGCCTCAGTCTGATGGGGAAAATACAGCCCTGGAGCATCGGCTTCATTTTGCAGAATCGCGGGTTCGGGCAATCCTCCGTAACGTTGGGAGGTATCGCAATCTTTTGGCAGGGATCCATTGTGTCTATTAAGATCCTGATCAGGTCTCTGCTATTGTGTTCCTGGCTGATTGGTGGCCAGGAACTAAGTGGGGTTTTGGTGCTTGCGTCATCTGGGACGCAAGCACCATGCGTCACAAAGGGGTTAAGTATCTTTATCTTAGTTGTTGTTTTTTGTTTTTGAAATTCTGTTATTGTGGTATAAAGGCCACTTTTGAATCTCATGGCCTTTTTAATAGGTCATTACATTGGCATTGCGGATGTGCACATATCTGCTTGTTATATGCTTAATGCCTTACTATTATTTTTAAGTTAAAAAAAAAAAAGCGGGGGGGGGGGGGGGGACGACTGCTGTTTTAAAGACTTTCAAGGTCCTAGTTTTAATATTTGTTTTAATATTATGGAACCATTACGAGAGTTGCTTATTGATACAAAATGTTTCATGGATGCCATTGTATGAAGTTGGATTGATTAGAGCATATCGTCTTACCTGTACAGACAGTCTTTATGCACAAGGCACTACATGTAGAGAATTATTTATAATTGTTTTTAAAATCTTTTAAGCTGCTGTTCATATGTAGGTCGTCGGGGAGGAGGTCCTCAGGCGATATCCATAGGCAAAAACTGTGACAAATTTGGCATTGTGGTTCATGAGTTGGGCCACGTTGTTGGATTTTGGCATGAACACACTCGTCCCGACAGAGATGAACACGTGTCCATAATAAGGGAGAACATACAGCAAGGTGAGATCATGCATGCATGTTTTGTTATGGGAGCATGTGAAAGCGCACTATGGCGTCTTCTTTATTACCCTTCCAGTTTATGTCCTAACCTATAATTGGGCTCTCTTGATAGGATTTTGGAAATGTCTGTTTTATGCATCCAGTGGCCATGAATTGAGAGGATCCAATTTAATTGTGTGGTTTGGGTTGCTTGATTGCAGGGAAACAAAAATAAAGAACTGGGAGCCCCACCAAGAATGGCCAGTGCTATAATCAGCCCTATAGGGTGGTACTGAGTCGGGAGGGGCATCACCTTTTTTTATTTATTTATTTTTCTCTGCTCGCATTCACCATTACAGAGAAAACCTCTCCATTAGCATATCAGACTGGTCCCACCCATAAGGACAGTCCAGATCCTCGATGCACGAGGAACACAACAACCACAGCCTTCATTGGCCTCGTTGGTGTGGTACAGCTGGTGTCCCTCTAGGTCTGGGGAGTCTAACGTGCGGCCCGCATGAGAGGAGCAGCGGTAACCGCACCTCCAACTGCATGTATAAGCTTAAGCAGCATCGGTGGAACTAAGTTCCACAACAGAATTCTGCTGAGAACTTAGGTCATGTCCCTCCTCTACCCTGCGTGTGACATCATGTGCACAGGTCAGGTCAGAGGGAGGGAACATTTAAAAGAAGAAAAAAAAAAACGCACCACTACTTGCATGGAGTATCAGGCGTCCACAGTCCCAGTAATAAATAAATCTGTGTGTAAGTGTGACTGTGTGTGTATGTATGTATTGAAGTATCACAGACATCTCAGTGTTTAAGTGTGCCTGTGTGTCTGTGACTGTGTGTATTTGTTTGTAGGTGTGTATTTATTTATTTTTCTCAATGAAAAATGAATGCGGCCCATGCACACATACAGTTCTGGCGAAGTGTCCCACTACAAAAAAAAAAACCCTGCTCTAGGTGCAGGGACCCATGTCTGGGCATAGCCTAATAACTCAGACAAAAACAAACTGGGAGGGCACACGCTTTACTGGGTGAGAACCTGGAAGTGTTCAATTCTAAATGTACATCTGTCTAAATGTTTTCATACAGTGTGGAAATGTTGACATTTGGAAACTATTTTACTGGCCCTACTTTTGCTGACTTTTTGGATTATATGGCATTTATTCTTTATAAGAATTTCACTTTTTATATAGTAAGGGGGGGAAAAACCAATGCCACGTGCTACTTTTCGAGTCTAATGATAGGCATGTTCTGTGCAGATCCTCCCTTACTTGCCACCTTGGCCAAATATACCAGGAAATGAGTCTCCCCCTGCTTGGTCCCCCCCTTAGGTTACCAGGGAGTATTTTCTAAATGAAACCTCATAGAGAATATAAAAAGCAATTAAGTCAGCAAATCGGACTCCAGAGAGAATAGTTTTCCCCTTGAGATGAAATTAGCAGCGATGGACTACATGTGAACCCCCCCCCCCCAACCTAATTCTATATCCAACTATTTTAAGAACATGCCCGGTATATTACAGTCAAGATATTTTGGTACTACTCTTTTAATCAGCATCACGGGACCCTCTCCCAAATATCCCCGAACATCACGGAACCCTCTGCATCTCAAGACCAGGGCCGGCGCTACCGTAAGGCAGCACAGGCGGCTGCCTTAGGGCGCACCAATGGGGGGGCGGGAAAATCACCCGCTCCCCCAGGCCCCAGTACTTACCTCCATGCTGCTGTTCAGGTCCGTGGCTGAGAGGGAAGCGCTGTGCGCTCCCCTCAGGCCGTGCGCATTCAATAAAGTGTGTTGAAACTTTTTTTTTCAACACACTTTATTGAATGCGCACGGCCTGAGGGGAGCTCACAATGCTTCCCTCTCAGCCACGGACATGAACAGCGGCATGGAGGTAAGTACTGGGGTCTGGGTAAGGGGGGAGGAGGGAGGTATAACGAGCATCTGACTGGCACAATATTCCTGGACTCCGAGTGGCATAATATTCCTGGGCATCTGACTGGCATAATATTACTGGGCATCTGACTGGCATAATATTCTTGGGCATCTGAATGGCATAATATTCCTGGGCATCTGAATGGCATAATATTCCTGGGCATCTGACTGGCATAATATTCTTGGGCATCTGACTGGCATAATATTCCTGGGCTCTGACTGGCATAATTTTACTGGGCTCTGACTGGCATAATGTTCCTGGACATTTGACTGGCACACTATTCCTGGGCTCTGACTGGCATAATATTCCTGGGCATCTGACTGGCATAATATTCCTGGGCATCTGAATGGCATAACATTCCTGGGAATCTGACTGGCACACTATTCCTGGGCTCTGACTGGCATAATATTACTGGGCTCTGACTGGCATAATATTCCTGGGCATCTGAATGGCATAATATTCCTGGGCATCTGAATGGCATAATATTCCTGGGCTCTGACTGGCATAATATTCCTGGGCTCTGACTGGCATAATAATCCTAGGCATCTGACTGGCATAATATTCCTGGGCATCTGACTGGCATAATATTCCTGGGCATCTGAATGGCATAATATTCCTGGGCATCTGACTGGCATAATATTCCGGGCATCTGACTGGCATAATATTCCTGGGCATCTGAATGGCATAATATTCCTGGGCATCTGAATGGCATAATATTCCTGGGCTCTGACTGGCATAATATTACTGGGCTCTGACTGGCATAATGTTCCTGGACATTTGACTGGCACACTATTCCTGGGCTCTGACTGGCATAATATTCCTGGGCATCTGAATGGCATAATATTCCTGGGAATCTGACTGGCACACTATTCCTGGGCTCTGACTGGCATAATATTACTGGGCACTGAATGGCATAATATTCCTGGGCATCTGAATGGCATAATATTACTGGGCATCTGACTGGCATAATATTCCTGGGCATCTGAATGGCATAATTTTCCTGGGCATCTGACTGGCATAATATTCTTGGGCTCTGACTGGCATAATATTCCTGGGCTCTGACTGGCATAATGTTCCTGGGCATCTGACTGGCATAATATTACTGGGCTCTGACTGGCATAATATTCCCATTGAAATACTGGTAAGTTTGTTGATTTAACTTTACTTCATTTTAAATATTGTATTTGTTCCCATTTTGTTTCTTCACTTCAAAATAAGATATATGCAGTGTGCATAGGAATTTGTTCATAGTTTTTGTTTTCACTATAGTCCGGCCCTCCAACGGTCTGAGGGACAGTGAACTGGCCCCTGTTTAAAAAGTTTGAGGACCCCTCGGCTAAATACTGGCATATTGAGTGGCAAAATAGTGTGTCTCAGGTTATGTGTGAATTGGTGTAACTGTGTGTGTGTAAGTGGTAAGGGTGTCTGTGTGTGTGACTGCAAGGGTGTCTTTGTGTTTAAGGGTTTCAATGTGTGACACATTTAGAGCATGCGAGTTGAATATTTAGATGTATTTATTTTCTACACTATACATTATTCACATATATATATATATATATATATATATATATATATATATAATGTAAGGAGGCTTAATGGTGTGGGAGGCGTGGCGGATCAGAGCAGGGGGGCACCAAAATGCACCTTCGCCTGTGTAGACGAAAATCCTTGCACCGGCCCTGCTCAAGACTCTACCCTCTCTGCATATAAAGTTTTATTTTTTTGTTTTGTTTAGCGCCCCACTTTTCTAGGACGTGGAAGAAAAGTAAATCAAGTTGTAAATGTGCATGCGCTCACACCACTACATGTGCTCTTATATGCCTGATGGCTTGACTTGCACGTTTGCTTGACCACGCCACGGGTGCATGACAATGCCCTTAATTGACGGGAGATGATGGAAACGAATGCGTTTCGCAGGCAATAAAGCAAGAAGCGAAACTAGATGTTGAGGGTCTTCCAATAAGCATGGACCTAAAATATTGTGTTCCTCAGGTAGCACATTCATGTCTGAAAAAGAAACTAATGGCTCTGGGATGCCCACAGAAGCAAAGATTTAGTAGAAAATTATGCCCAACGCATTTCTCTTTGCTTTGGTCGTTTTGGTGGTTTGACAGGCCAACATTTTTGGATATCGTTGCAGGTCAGGAATACAACTTTCTGAAAATGGAGCCAGGTGAAGTCAATTCTCTTGGAGAGACCTATGACTTTGACAGTATCATGCACTACGCGCGGAACACCTTCTCAAGGTTGGAATCTAAGGTTATGTCTCTTAAGTTCTTCATAGTGTTTACTTTGTATTTTTGTGCTTTTGAGCGTGCTGCCTGCGTGCAGTACCTGCAGAGCTATTAAAGGGACTCTGTCGGCCTAAATATTACCAATACTGTCAATGTATAGGAAAATAGGATAAAAAATGATCTATACATTGTGTTATCAAGGTTGCAAGCAAATACAAAAATCAAGGGGAAACTTATGGTGTGTGTGTGTGTGTGTGTGTTATGACATCCCCTTGTGGCTTGATATGCACATTACACATTTCCCACTGAAAATTAATTTGCATATCAAGCCTGAAGTGATGATCAAATATGTATGTATTTTTTTTTTCTGCCAGCACAATGTATGAATGGTATAACTAGGCTTTATACATGACCAGCTGAGCTCCTCTAGCAGTAGAAGCTCACCAATGTGGCCCTGCACAATGCAGGTTAAGCCAATTAGATGTAGAGGAGGGTATACATGTGGGGGGGTGGGGTGGTGTTGTGATTTAAAAGATGCATCAGAGTTTTATGTTCCAAATACTAACAAACTGTTTAGTGGAAAAAGCCATGTTATGTGGATCATTTTAATGTTGGCTTCTCCCACACATGCAGATAATTCGGTGTACCCCCCCCCTCCCCCCACCACAATAATGGCTTTATTCGGTCACATTTTGCTTATTTCGCTGTCTTTAGCTTTGCCCTAAATTGTATACCAGATTTGTCAATGTGTCAGTTTGTTTGGAGGAACAAGCCAAAAAGGTCTATTCAGGAAAGGTCAAATGTGACTACAACAAACCGAAATGGCCAAAGAAAAATCTGCTATTCACTGAAATGCTTTGATCCATGTTTTGGCTATCCATTCTATCATTGCCACGTTTGTCAACCATAAAATGGCTGAAATATATAGCAAAAGGCCTTCTGGCCAAGTCCTCATTTTCTAGGTTAAAAAAAAAAAAAAAAAAAAAGTCAAATGAATCTGTTTGAAATATCTCTCCCTCAAAAGAATTACTATTTTGGGATATTTGGAATTTTGCTCACTATATTTATGATTTTTGGTTCCCTGTCTCTACTTGAACGTAGAGAATCAATAATTCAAAATAAATAGTTAGCGCAAATACATAAATAAGGAGAAAAATGGGTGTTCAAATGTGTCAGTCTCACCTGCGTCCGTCTTGATTCATTATGAACTACTTTTTAAATGGTAAATGTATTATATGCATATTGGGCCATGCTTGCATTTACTAACACTACATCTGAACCATTTGTGGTTTTTCTATATTCACCTAATAAACAATGTTTAGCTTATGGAGTCCATTTTAATACCTGCTTCTTGGAGTTCACACGTCAATTCTGTTTTAGTGAATAGCCAACTCTAGTGCTCCTTGTCATAATATATAACCTGTGAAATGTAAAAAATTAAAAAAATGGAAATCCAAGAAATGAAACCAACATATAGACTTCGATTTCACTTCCTTGAAATAAATTCAAACAAATGAATTGGATAAATACAAAAAAGATCTCATTATGAATGTTGGTAATAGTGGGAATTTTTTATGGCGATACTTGCCAAATGTCTCTTGGTTTTTAAAGAGGGAGTGATGCCAGTAAAAACTATTAATACAATGGCCCTGTTTTGCGGACTTTTTTTTATGTTTGTTTCCGTTGTATCCTGTTTTTGCTTAGAATGTATCACCAATACAGTTAATTGGAAATCTGTCTTTAACACCAACTATTCTCCAGTGTCTGCTTGTAGGTGTGGTGTGTCAGATTCAGATGCTTAGAAACGTAGCGGCAACAGATTGACGGTCCAACAAGCCAACATGCCCCTTTTTGAAGACTCCAGGAAGCTAAGCTCTTGCTTCTTGTTTTTCTTCTTCCTTTTTTTTTCTTTTTCTTTAAAAGATATTACAGTTTATGTGGGGTTTTTAAACGAAAAATGATAGAAAGATCATTCAAAATGTGACTAAACCAACAGATCTGGGCTAACTTTTAAAAAGTTTTCCGATGTTTTTTATTTTTTTTTTAACTTTTATTTGCTCTTTAAATGTAAACATGAATTTTTGGGTTTAGAAAAACCCCGTAGGTATTGCATGCAATTTCATATATGTCCAGTCTCCTGGACTATAGATATTGACGAGGAATGTCTTTTTTTTTTCTTCCACCCCTCCCGTAGCAAAATGCACAGAGGCAGCTGCATTGAGTTGGTAACTGGAATCTTTATTGTTTAAATGATAACAAAGCCGAAAGCAAATACTCCAAAGTAAACTGATCTTGCAGGCCAGCTGTAAGCAGACTGAATATAATTCCGGAACTGAATGAAAAAGCACAAATGTATCTGGTATACTGCCATCTTTATCACTCCACTTCATTTAAACTCCGTTTTGTTTGGCATTGCTGACTTCGTAAAGGAATTCTCTATAAAAGCTGCATGTTACATTTTTTTTAATTTGTGGATTTCATATGCTCAATAAATTTAGTCAACTTAGAATTTAATTCCCTATAAAACGAAACCCAATCCATTTAGTCTTTTTTTTAAATGTGATATACTACCACCTGTTCCACCTAGCTTATTTTCTGTATTTGGTGCATGTGGATAATTATATGTTAAATACATCTTATTTTTTCTTTAAAACAATGTACCGTTCTGCTGTAGAAAAAATAATTTCACCCAGAGCTCTACATTAAGTGACGTCTGATAAGGAGAGAGGGGCAGCTCTGTTGCTGTATCAACAGCAATTAATCTATTACACTTTATTTGCAGGTTTTTTTTTTTAACAAAGAAAGAGTTAAGGTAAAACAACTGATAGAACAGATCTGGTTTTGTTCACTTTACACGAGTTAATATTTGGACATGGTAGGTGGAACAGACCCTTTTAAAATACCCGTTTGTGGGGCTGATATTGAATACGGTTTGTATACCAACTATCTGAGGTTAGATCAATATTTTTTTTTCTTTTACTCCAATATAATGCCATTGTCTCCTTCTTTCCTTTATTACATTTATTTAATGGCTATTCTATTTTAGTTTGCTGCCAACCAGTGGTGTATCTTGGTGCTGTGCTGCCCTAGGCAGGCAAAATTAGGGCACTCCCCCCACCAACGTTGCACACCCAGGAAATGCCTCATCGCCCCATTACAAGCCCCCATCACCCACATTGTACACACATTACATGCCCCATCACCCCATCACATGCCCCATGACCCACATTGTACACTCATTGCATGCCCCCATCAGCTCATGCTGCCTGCCACTAGACACCAGGAAACAGCTTGGTGAGTGCCAACAGATCATGTGTACTGGCGCGTGTGTGATGTCAGAGTTCTGGGTCACGGGACCAGTTATCACTCACCCGTCATACCGCACGGGAACAGGCAGCATGGAAGCCACCCCTCAGAGTCTTTATAGCATCTCACTTTGGGTCTGGAGAAACAGAATGCAGTCTATAGGTCAGAATTCTGACCATAGACTTGCATTAAATGGGAGGGTAATGTAACTATTACATCACAGGACGCCAGGGTTATGATCCTGTTTGATCAGGTCAATCTCCGCTCTTTGTGTTGGAAGGCAGGTAAACAAAAGTTGCACACAGCCACCTAGTCCTGCCCACTATGATACACTGGAGCCAGTAACAGAGTGGGTGAGTATCTTATGACATCATCACAGTTGGAGACTGAATTAATAAAAGTAAAAATAAAAACACACAAACATAGATCATATGTAAATGGTAGTGTCCCTTTTAATCTTTTGTAAGCCTTTGCAGCTACATTAGCCATGTTATCTTTGAGCCTTTACAGTTCTTTCAGTTCTTTTTAGTTGTTGTACCTTTTTACTGAGAACGTGTATTTATTTTACAAACCGGCTACATTTTCTTCCAAAATTATTGGCAGTGTTTGAAAATTCCCCGCTTCTGTTAACTTACAAAGAGACCCTACCTCCTGTCCTCCTGTGTCGAAAACTACAAAAACTGCCATTCATCTCCCATAAACCAAGCCGTTTCTACGTATCAAAAGATATATATTAATCTTCCCAAAGCTTGAAAAGAACCCTTGGAAACGAAGACTAATCCTTCGAAATGACAACTCTGTCAGAGTGGTTGTGAATGGGCTTTTGTATCAAGGCAGACATGATACAGATGAATTTTAAAAAGAGAGAATAAAGGCGAGACTCAAAAATGGGGGCTTGCATGATTTTAAATGTTTTGTTAAGATTACTTTTGTAGCGAAACAGCTATAGTATAGGTTGTATTTATTTTAAATATTACCGTATTGGTCTGATTTTTGTTTTTGATTTTTTTTTTACAGGCTGCGCTTTTTTTGCCCTTTTTTTAAATTAGGGGTGCAGCCTGTAACCATGGATAAAGATTTCCTCTATTCAAGAGGATGAGCGGGGAGAAATAACGTGGCCAGATTACACCGCTCGGCCTGTTCGCGATATCGGTGCACAAACGGATTGAGCAGATTAGAGTGCTCAGTGCTGGCAATAGTGCAGTCTTGTAATGTCTCGAGTCCCCCCTTTCCGGTAACAAAAATGCTGCTATTCGCCATGGAGTCCACATTTGAAGATGGACCCCGTGCCACTGCCGAGTGCTCTGCTTAATTTTCGTTTGGCACATTTTTCGCGGCTTTTCATCCTTAATTTATTGTGCCGATTGTTGGCTGCCCCTGAAAGGTTTCCCCTCATTTTAAATGTTAAATTAGGTGTGTGGCCTATAACTGGGACAATATTCGGGAACAATAATTCACAGAGCAGCATGGTGACCGCAGGTCTGAGGATAAACTGGCATGTATCATTACCCTAGTTTTTGTTTGTCTTTTAACTTTTGCTTCTATGTTAAAAGCACAAGTGGAACGTTTTTAGTGTCTCTTTTTTTAATTTCTCTCATGCCACTGAATCCCATAGACTGCAATAGAAAATGATTGCGTTAATGTGATATTTTTATTGATTTGGGCTTACGGTGGCAAACTTAGACCCATAATAGCTGTGCTAAATGGACCAGAATGTAACCCACTGGTTACTGGGGAAAGATGGAGATTGCCAGCCTCTTGCTTATACAGAAATCTTCACCGTATCACACTATCCATATATTTATTTTTATTTTTTTTGTGCTGAATTTATTCTGTGACCCGGTTATAGTGATTTTAAATACATGAAGGAAATCCGTACCGTACATGAGGATAGTATATTTAAAAGAAGAAAAAATACTACAATAAGAGGACATAGTCTTAAATTACAGGTGAAAAAATGTAATTGCAGTAAAGGAAGGCAACACAGTAAAGGAAGAGAGTATATTTAAAAGAAGAAAAACTACCACAACTAGAGGACATAGTCCTAAATTAGAGGGGAAACGATTTAAAAGTAATATCAGGAAGTATTACTTTACCGAGAGGGTGGTGGATATATGGAATAGCCTTCCAGCAGAAGTGGTAGAGGTAAACACAGTCAAGGAGTTTAAGCATGCGTGGGATAGACACAAGGCTATCCTAGCTATAAGACCGGGAACAGGGGACTAATAAAAGTATTCAAAAAAATTGGGCAGACTAGATGGATCGAATGGTTCTTATCTGCCTACACATTCTATGTTTCTATGTATGAGAGGGTAGTGTATACATGGAATAACAATCCAGCAGAAGTGGTAGAGGTTAATACAGTAAAGGAGTTAAAGCGTGTGTGGTAGACGCAAAGCTATTTTGGATATAAGAAATTGGGCTGACTAGATGTGCTTGAATGGTTCTTATCTGCCAACTCATTCTATGTTTCTCTAAATCGTATATGTAAAGCTTATATATTGTATATATTTGTTCAACCTGCTTGCATTTTGTTTAATGCAATATTCAATTTACGCAGTCCAAATTACCATACCTAATAATAATTCTCTGGTATATGTAACAGGCTACAGGATTAACAGTACATGTCTGCTTCATCAGATATTTAGTCTGTCTTAGATCTCCACACATCTCCGCACGCCAGCACATAGGATCTTTAAAGCCTAGCTAATGAGTCTCTAATTATCTCCCCGTGTTCTATGCAACTCAAAGCTTCCATGTTGAGTTACTGTCCGCCAATTACCCGGCTGAGAAGAGATGTATTGTCACCATGCAGATCTTATCTATTGTTTCTTCTAATTTAATATTTTTAGAGCTTTAATCGTTCCATTGACCTTTTTGAAGTGGGGTTGATTCACAACACTTTTTCTGGTTCTTCAGTTTCACAGCCCTAAAAGGTACATCTTCAGCCAAGAAATATAATTCAGTACATCCATTAACATTATTTATAGATTATAGTTGGCTACAATAGCTTCCACCTCAGTGGAACTAAACTTTTTTTTATTCAAATGATAAGTCGCTAAATTGTTTGTACCATTGTACATGGTAATCTTACTTGGCCGTAGAAAGCCATTTCATGAAGCTCCCGGCTAGCCGTTTTTGTGCCGATGTTGCTCACAAAGGCTCTATCAGAGCAGAATCCATTTATTTCAAAAATACATAAATGGTCCATTCTTGTATACAAATAATCAGGGTCGGCCTTAAGGGTGTGCGACCGCACAAAGCGCAACACGCCAGGGGGCGCCACGTAAAAATAAAAAAGTTTGCCGGTAGAGGCACTGGCTGGGGAGATCAGGAGAGAGAGAGAACGGATGTGGGTGGGGGACGGCCGCTATCTGCAACCTAGCACCCCAGCAGTTTATTGAAGAATATTGGGGACAAATCCATGGAATCAATAACGGCCAAAGTGATACTGTGAGGAGGCAGAACTCCACTGCTGACAGCTCAACGCATTTCACACTATTAGTGCAAAATATCCGTCCTTTTGTTGTCTCAGGAGAAGGGGTTTCCTGGTGGGAGGCAAATGTTACATAGTTACGTAGTAGTTTAGTTTCAAAAAAGACTTGCATCCATCAAGTTCAATCCTTTTCCTATTCCATGTTTACCGCTGTTGATCCAATAGAAGACAAATAAAAAACATCTTCAGCAATTTCGAATTCAGTGGGGAAAAAATTCCTTCTTGACTCCAAATGGAGTCATTGGATCAACAAGCACTAAATAAATATTAATGTCTATACTAACATGCATAGCTCTCTATGCTGCAGGCTCATTAAAAAAACTATCCATGCGGCTTTTAAATGCATCTAAGGTATTTGCTAGAACCTCTTCTTCATGCCGTGAATTCCATACGTCTATTGTCCTTACTGTAAAAAAAAATCCCTTCCGCTGTCAGACTAAATCTCCTTTCTTCAAGTCTAAGCAGGTGACCTCTTGTCCTTTCTACTGTTCTGTTAATGTACATATTTATATAACCTTTTCATATCCCTCTAGCGTGTATAGATTTAACTTTTCCAGCCATGATTAAAACATTACATTCCCCTTATTAGTTCTGTAACCCTCCTCTGCACTCTAGTTCCATAATGTCGTGTTTTTTTTTTTGTTTTTTTTAATGCACCCATATTTGTACTGCTTATTCAAGCCATGGACCTATGAAGAGGCAGAATAATATCTTCGAACCGGGAGTCCCATACCCCTTTTAATACACCCCAATATCTTGTTGGCCTTTGCAGCTGACACTGTGCACCACTTCGAAGTCTTATTGACTACAACTACTCCCAAATCTTTTTCATTAGTAGATTTTCCCAATGGAACACCATTTAAACTATATGTTGCATTTTTGTTATTGTACCCAAAATGCATAGTTTTACACTTGTCTACATTGAATCGCATTCGACATTTATCTGCCCAATTACCCAATAAGTCCAAATCCCTTTGCAGCAAAGATACATCTAGTTTAGACTGTTTTACCTTACTTAATTTTTTGTCATCGGCAAACAGAGACATGGCTCTCTATGCCCTCTGGAGATCATTAATAAACAAATTAAAAAGAAGAGGACCCACATTCAGAGTGTCGTAATTGCTCCATTCGTTGTCACATTAATTTGACTGGAAAGCCCCAGTTGTATTGTATTGTATTGTATACAAAGTGGGGCGATGGTGCTATTTAGTGTTTAGCAGAAAACTTGGCAGGTTTGACACACTAACACCTCCAATGCAGAGCCACAGGTTTGCTTGGATTTGCCGCCTTTGTGGGAAACCCTTTGTTTCTTTACCGTCATTACGGCAGTCTTTGCCACTCCTCGGAACAGGCAAGGCCTTCTCAGCCCTAAGACCTACAGCCTGTGATGGTGGCTACAAACACTCGTTCCGATTAGTTGAGGTATGGGAATGTGATGTTTTCAGCCTGAGTGGGAAGATGAATGCAGAGATTTTGTCTATCCGCTCGTCCACCCCGGGCATGGGATAGGCATCTGTAGTGGTTCTCTCACTGAGCTTCCTGTAGTTTACACAGAACTGGGTGGTCCCATCTTTCTTGTGGGCTAGGACTTCAGGGAACAGTTCTAGCCCAAGGACCATACAGGGCGCCTGAACACTTAAGGCCAGCCCTGCAAATATTCGCCATACAATAAATGGTTCTGAGACCAATTAATAGGTCTACCTCAGCCCTCTCTGCTATTATTTTCATTTAAAAAAATGTCTCGCTAAAATGTCTACACTTAAGTATAGTTGAAACTTTAATATTTTGATTTTCCATATTTAACTTATTTTATGTTTTATTTATTTATTTATTTTATAGGGGTGTTTTCCTTGATACCATACTTCCTAAAAGAACGGAAACCTCCGTCCGGCCTACTATAGGTCAAAGGATACGACTCAGCCAAGGAGACATTGCACAAGCAAACAAACTGTACAAATGTCCAGGTAAGCTGTACCTTGTATTTTATTCTGTGTTTATTCAAGTTTAGTCCAAAAAAATAAGACCCCATCACATTGCAGTATAGCTGAGGAGAATACATTTAATGTGTTTCATAGAAACATAGAATGTGTCGGCAGATAAGAACCATTCGGTCCATCTAGTCTGCCCAATTTTTCTAAAATACTTTTATTAGTCCCAAGTTCCCGGTCTTATAGCTAGGATAGCCTTGTGTCTATCCCACGCATGCTTAAACTCCTTGACTGTGTTTACCTCTACCACTTCCACTGGAAGGCTATTCCATGCATCCACTACCCTCTCAGTAAAGTAATACTTCCTGATATTACTTTTAAATCGTTTCCCCTCTAATTTAGGACTATGTCCTCTAGTTGTGGTAGTTTTTCTTCTTTTAAATATACTCTCTTCCTTTACGGTGTTGATTCCCTTTATGTATTTAAATGTTTCTATCATATCCCCCCCGTTATGTCTTTCCTCCAAGCTATACATGTTAAGATGCTTTAACCTTTCCTGGTAAGTTTTTTTTTTTTTATTTTTTTTTTTTATTTTTTTTTTTATCCTTCAACCCATGAACCAGTTTAGTAGCCCTTCTCTGAACTCTCTCCAAAGTGTCAATATTCTTCTAGTGAGTTCTCACCAGTGCTCTGTACAATGGCATGAGCACTTCCCTCTTTCTACTGCTAATACCCCTCCCTATGCAACCATGCATTCTGCTAGCATTTCCTGCTGCTCTATTGCATTGCCTATCTACCTCTGACATTATTACTCCTAAATCCCTTTCCTCAGATGTTGAGGTTAGGACTGTACCAAATAGTCTATATTCTGCTTTTGGGTTTTTACGCCCAAGGTGCATAATCTTACATTTGTCCACATTGAATGTCAGTTGCCACAGCTCTGACCATTTTTATAGTGTAGCTAAATCATTTGCCATTTGGCTTATCCCTCCATGAATATCAACCCTGCTGCAAATCTTTGTATCATCAGCAAAAAGACATACTTTGCCAACAAGAACTTCTGCAATATCACTAATAAAAATATAAAAGAGAATGGGTCCAAGTAGAGATCCCTGAGGTACCCCAGTATTAGCAAGACCTTGCATCGCATATATAATATAAATACACTTGACAAAAGCCTTGCTAGCCTGAAACGTCGTTTCTCTACATTTTTGTAATTAAATGGTGACATCAGAAGACCTGTGAGTGCATCCTTTTTTTTTTTTTTATTTTACTACAACCCTCTATTGCCTGTCACTCAGCCTTTTGTCTAATCCATTCAACAATATTGAAATCCAAACTTAAAGATTTCAGTTTATTGATGAGCCTTCTATGTGCAACCGTGTCAAAAGCCTTACTGAAATCTAGGTAAGCAATGTCTACTGCACCACCCTGATCTATTATTTTAGTCACCCACTCAAAAAAATCAATATGATTAGTTTGGCATGATCTCGGTGAAGTAAACCCATGTTGTCTCTGATCTTGAAATCCAAGAGACTTTAGATGTTCAACAATCCTATTCTTTAACAAGGTTTCCATTATTTTCCCCACTACTGAAGTAAGACTTACTGGTCTATAGTTGCCCGCCTCCTCCCTACTACCTTTCTTGTGAATGGGCACAACATTTGCTAATTTCCAATCTTCTGGAACTACTCCTGTTAACAATGATTGGTTAAATAAATCTGTTAACCATTTTGCTAGTACACCACTTAGTTCTTTTAATAACTTTGGATGTATTCCATCGGGTCCCGTCGACTTATTTGTCTTTACTTTAGACAGCTGAAGTAAAACCTCTTCCTCTGTAAACTTACATGCATAAAAAGACTCATTAGTCTTTTTCCCTAAATGAGGTCCCTTTCCCTCATTTTCATTTGTAAAAACTGAACAAAAATATTCATTAAGGCAGTCTGCTAAGCCTTTATCCTATTTTACATTTCATCCTTTTGTTTTTAATCTAACTAATCCTTGTTTTACTTTCCTTTTCTTATTTATGGATCTAAAAAATGTTTTATCCTTTTTGTTTTTTACTATTTTGGCCACCTATGCAGAGTACTACAGTGGTTTCTTCAATTTTATGCTCTTACTGACAAGCCTAATGCAATTTTCTGTTGCCTTCAGTAGTGCAACTTTTATATAATCCCATTTCTCCTGGACTCCATTTAAATTGCTCCAATCTGATAATGACTCCTTTTACACATAATCTAATTTTAAAAAAGTCTATTTTTTTTCTAAAATCTGTTCTTCTATTTGACTGGTGATCACTAGATCCTAAACTTTCACCTACCGTAATATTTGAGAACATTCGTTCCCTTTTGAGAAAGCTGCAAACTATCTTTTTTGTACCGTTCCTTTCTATCCCATAGAGAACTACCATGAGAAACAAAGCAAATCCTTGCTGCAGACACCATTCCCCAAACCACAAGTTAAAGTTCCTAATGAGCATCTGTCTATCATTCTGAATGTTATGCACAGACAGAAAATTACAGTGTGGACAAAACCTGCCGTATATAATTGGCAAGAACACGAAAAGCTTTCTTCACCTCTGAAACCTCATTGCAAGCCAAATCATGTGTCCCTATATGAACCAGTACATCCTAATCTCCTTCCTGATTTGCTTGCTTAACAATATTAGAAATACACCTCCTGTCTCTGCGAGCAGTAGCTCCAGGAAGACATCTCACTAAGCTGATACTGTCCAACTCCGCACCTCTTATGATAGAATCGCCCAACAACAACTGCTTTCTACCAGGCCTCACCTTCTCCTTGCACACCTTAGCCATAAAAGAGGGTGGTTCCTCAAATTCCATGTCTGAGCCTCCACAACACCACTGCGCTCTGAAATTGCTGAAAAGAAATTCTGGAGATCCACAGAGTGCGGGACATGCCTTTTATCCACCACTCTAAGCCTACCAGATCCAACAGTAACCCACCTGCCATTCCTAGGAAGCCTCTGTGGCAATGGCCTCTGTGGCAGTGACTTCGCAACCGTCTCAGCCAGAGGTTGTTTTGTTTCGCTCTACTCCTTCTCATCAGACTCATGTCTAGGATTAAAACACCCTTCCCGTCACCCATTGGTTTTAGGATCACCCTCAAGGGAGTACATCCTTGTGGGCCTAAAGTTAAAAAGCTTGCCGGCCGCGGTCCCCTCACCATCTCTCTGCAGGCAGCTGAATCCTCCAATGCTGCCTCTCGCTCTCCCCGCACAGCTTCTAAGGACAGTGTCAAGGGGTCACGTGACCTGCGGGCGCTCTGACTACAACACTCGTGAGGATTGAGAGGATGTCGGTGTGCCTGGGCAGCACACAATAAAATGTCTAGCACTAAACACCAAACAAGTGTTGTAGATGCAACCCGGGTTCTCGAGAACTCATGTGAAAGCAATATGGGTGCTGGCTGGGACATGTCCTGGGTGTGCAATGTGGGTGTTTATATTCTGTTGTGTTTATATAATAATAAATTCATCATAAATGAACTGTTAATTGCCTTGGTAATTTTTATAGTAGTAATAACATAGTTACAAAACTTATTACATTTTATTTAATAAATATACAAATACGGCATTTATAATATTAATTTATTTTTTATGATTTTTGATTTAATCTTTTTTTCTGTAAATACAGTTATTTAAGTTTTTTTTTTTTTCTTCTATTTTTAATGTTATATTTAATTTCGACAGCTATTATCTGGCACAATGAAATGCCAAACATATCGGCTAATTTGAGTAGACGTAAAGTTTCTTTCTTTTCCTGAATCTTAACCATTTGACTAAATCAGTCAGATAACCTAATATATGTGATATTTTGAAAACCGTGACTTGTCAATAGATACTTCCTTGCTAAAAAGACTTATTCCAAGTGATTTTTGAATAATTGCATTCATTCCTATTTCTTTGTCAGTGTGCGGAGACACTTTGCAGGACTCGGGTGGGAATTTTTCCGCCCCTGGGTATCCTAGTGGGTACCCATCTTACACACACTGCATCTGGAGAATATCGGTCACACCAGGAGAAAAGGTAAAATCTCTTTCAATAAATCCTATGGATACTATGGATAATGCAAGATGGATACTAAGAGAGAGGAGATATATAAATGCACTGAGAGAGCACATACAGAGAAATATAGAATTGGTTGTAAAATGGGATTTAAATACTCTGCCCCATCCATATATAAAACATCAATCTAACTTTATCCTCTGGGTAGGCTAGTGGTTTTTCGAACATCCGGGTTCCTGACATACATTTCTCTTAAAAAATATAAGCTTTGCACAATACTGTCTCTAAAATAAATATACAGTATATTTTTTAATGTTGCTGCCGTTTTTTTTATGTAGGTAATTTCTTATTCTGGATACATGAAAATATTCATTGACTCTACTTCTGTTCAAAAAGTTTCACTGTTTATTCTTACTAGAAAGTGGAAAAAAATAA
This sequence comes from Pelodytes ibericus, assembly GCA_036172795.1. NCBI lineage: Eukaryota > Metazoa > Chordata > Amphibia > Anura > Pelodytidae > Pelodytes > Pelodytes ibericus. The sequence goes on from CM069867.1 coordinate 21,410,832, forward strand.
AATAAATATATATATATATTTTTTTTTTTTTTTTTTTTATACACACACGACAAAGGGCAATTTTCTGCCTGAAATGCCACCATGATAGATGAATAAATATTTGTACATGGTGAGATACCCAGTGAGTGCGATCTTTGGATTTTTTTTTATTTTATTTGTTCTATATGGAGACTGGGTCAGCACCCGGGCACTCATCGATTTTGAAGTTGCAGTGAATTTTCAATGCATTATTCCTGGGTTATGCTAGTGTCGTTTGCTTATTATTATTTTATTTTTTTTTGTCTTGTCTTTAGATCATTTTAAATTTTACTGCAATGGATCTGTTTAAGAGTCGTTTGTGCTGGTATGACTATATCGAAATACGAGATGGTTATTGGCGTAAAGCTCCCTTATTAGGTAAGTACTTGCATAAGGAGCCAAAAGTCTGTTGAACATGCCATAGTGCAAAAGAATAACTTCATAGATATGCGCATCTTTGCCATTCCTGCAGGAACTTGTTACCTTAAAGAGGGCCTAAACGCTCCTTTATATAATATATATATATATATATATATATATATCTTTTTTTTTTTATTTTTATTTTTTTATTACAAAGAAGGAAATTTGTGTGATTTAAAATGGCATCTGAAAGATGCTCCAAGAGTATTCGTCGGAAGCAATTTTGACTTATGGCATTCAGACTCTGGAGATGGTCAGTGTCCTGGCAACAGTGATTGAAGTGCTATGTCTGACGCCAAACACCCCACCGGCCTGTGGAGGAGATGAGCCTCCCATCCCCGCTGATTGGTAGTGTAGCATGTGATTGAGACCCGCACGCACCAATCACGGAGAGCGATGGTCATCTCACTTTGTTCACAGGGAGCAATGCTCGCATTTCATGCACCATTCAAATTAGACTTTTAGTATGGCAGAAGTGGCCGTTTGTTAAAGGGGCTCCTCATTGAAAAGCAACTATCTGTCTGTTGTAATACATGTAAATATACATAGAAATAGATTGTAAAATGCAAGAAGTAAGAGCCATGCATGCATCCATTATGCAGTAATCTACATTTGAGCAGCTATATTTCTTGGAGGATACATCCTGGGCGCAGTTAGTATGTTGGTTTTCGACTCCTAAAGTGCTGGCAAGCAACGCTATCAGTTTGAGAAACCAGTGATTTGCTCCAGTGCACCATGCAGAGACCTCACTGTGCTTCACACATCATTTGCCTTGTTTGGGGGTGGGTAACTGAAACAAGACAGTATAGCCCATGGAATTCACTGTAGTGGATATAAGGTGTAGGTCTGGTCAGTATCCTAGGTATAGCCTGTAGTATGAGTAAATTAATAGCTTGTCAAACATTTTTTTTAATTCTCCAAGGTGGCAGCACAAGGTACAAATGCTTCCAGCACATTCAGCTTCCCATTAAAAATAACATATAATAATATGTGGTAACGCATAAACTGTGGCTGGATCTGTTCCAGTTCTCCAGTTCATGACACTTTGAGGAGCCTCGGGTTCCCCATTCAGGAAAGCTCTGCTTGGTCCACATGGCACAAACCCAGAACACCAGAATTGATAAAGCAGGCTATGCACCATGGGCATTTTATAAAACACAGCCCCTACTGAGACCTAATAGTAGGTCATAAACCACTCCTTGCCAAATAAATGGTGAAGGAAAAGCTTATGTAGATCAAGCAGTGGATAACCTCCAATAAATTTAGCATGTCAAAAAAACCTGATTTTATTGAAATATTGGTCCTGTTTTTTCACATGAACACTGAGCTTGTTGGTCTGGTTGCCAGGAGACAGTCACGTTACTTCCCCTGCTGGAAGGAAGTGCTTGAAGCCATTTCACCAGTCCTATGCAAGTGACATCACATTCCCTGCAGTAGGGGCTGTGCACCACATTAGCATATAATGCCACTCCCTTTCCTACTGGTGGCCACAGTTCTGCAAATGTATGACCTCTCATGAATGTTTTTGAAAATAGTTTACTTACAGTACTTGTATCAGTGTTTAAAAATACATAATTGATGGGATCTGTCCCATCCATCCATGGGCTTAGTAATGTGGGACAGGCTTAATACAACATGCTTCACCCAGTAATGCAAACTTCCTTCCCATCCCAACTACCACCGCTCTATTGTTTTAGGAAGATTATGTGGGGACAGAGTTCCAGAAGCGATCATTTCATCAGACAGCAAATTATGGATTGAATTTCGAAGCAGCAGCAACATATTGGGAAAAGGATTCTTTGCAGTTTATGAAGGTAATAGCCACATTTGTACATATACTGAAAAACGTGGATAACATTATTAACAACTTATTGGGCGAAGTTAAAAATCACCCTGGACAGTTATGGAAGTAGTCCCACTTCCTATACCACCTTCCCCAAAAGAAGTCAAGATCCCATACCTTCAACTTTACTGGGAGTCTCCAGATGATTAGTCCAGCTAATGCCCATGCAATAAGGTTTGCCGGTCAACTGCCAGAGTGGAAGTCCAAATTCATCTAGGCCTTCATTTGGACCTTATGGAACACGGCCCTTAGAGTTTGTTCAAGGTGAAGGAGGACTAGAACAGAACAGTCTTGCTTAAGCTTGCGAGCAAGGTTCTCTACCTCATGTACCAGTCTGTTCTAGTTTGTTTAACTTAGTATGTAGTTCCCTTCTATGCTCTGTACCTAGCGCTATGTAAATTGTTGGCGCTGTATAAATAAATGTTTATGTAATGTAATATATGGCACTCCAGCCCCCCCCCCCCCCCCCCCCCGTTTTACTGAGAGGGTAGTGGATGCATTGAATAGTTTTCCCAGCAGAAGTGGTCAAGTAATACTTTCATTGGTCCCTAACCTCATCATATATCTAGGATAGCTTAATGCCTATCCCATGCATGGTTAAACTCCTTCACTGTGTTTACCTCTTCCACTTCTGCTCGAAGATTATCCTACAACCTTTTCAGTAAAATAATACTAAGTTTCTGACCTCCACTGTATTAACCTCTACCATTTCTGCTGGAAGGTTATTCCATGCATCCACTACCCTCTCAGAAAGTAATACTTCCATTAATCCCTGGCCTTATCTTATAACAAGGATAGCCTTACGCTTATACTCCTTCACTGTATTAACCTCTACCATGTCTGCTGAAAGGCTATCCCATGCATCCACTACCCTCTCAGTAAAGTAATATTTTCATTAGTCCCTGGCCTTATCCTATATCAAGGATAGCCGTATGCTTATCCCATGCATGCTTAAACTCCTATTAACCTCTCATCCACCACCCTCTCAGTAAAGTAATATTACTTTTTTTTACCACAAAAAAACATTCAAATATTTCCAGCCTTTTGAAAAGCTTGAGGTGGACCCCAAATATATGTATATAACTAGCTGCTTTTATACTTATATGAACTTGTTAATATTATATTCAACTATTTTCATATGTAATGAAAATGTTATTGAAAAATTGTTAATTTCTTATTTTTATTATGTTCCTCTGCACCCACATTGCACCTAAAGGTCTTAACACCGCGCTATACAGTACCCACAGCACTTAGCCTGCCTTTTAATATGCCACAGCCAGACATCCAGATTGCCCATTAATATGCCACAGCCAATTTGTCCATTAATACTCCACCACCCTCCTCGCCCTTCCCCAGTACTCACCTGGCAGTCTCCTCCATGTTTTATTTTGCCATTAATATGCCAGTGTTATTTTGCCTGCACCAGTGGTACGCCACTGCATTGAATAGGGGTGGAACTTCCACTTCAAATGTAAATAACATTTCAGTTATGGAAATCCTTGATGCTCTTTGGACACGACTCCTTTTGATGAATATAAGGACATTTTCTTTAGCATGAGAATGATTATGTCCATTTTATGCCTGTAGCATTTTAATGACTGGACCTAGTGGGGAACTATAGTGGGCCCCCCCATAGTATTGTATGCTAATCCCCTGTTGTAATTATGTCTGTATATATCATATTTGCTCGAATATAAGACTAGGCTTTTTTTCAGATGCTCTGAAAAAAACTCTCGTCTTCTATTCAAGGTCATCTTATAGTCTGACCTCAAATCGAGGCAATGTGCGCAAACATCCTCCACTGCTGCCCGGCACGGCCGCCGTGTCTTTTTTGATGAATCTGGGTCCTTCCGGCTTAATCATAAAAGTCCTGGCGGAAGTGCCGGGCAGCAGCGGAGGATGTCTGCGCGTATCGTGCAGACATCCTCCGGCTGCCTCCTCTAGCCACCAGGAGATTTGGGCAGCCGGGGGGTGTCCTCCATGCTGCCCAACACTTCTGTCTATTATGACGGACCGGCTGTCCGTCATAATGGACGGAAGTGACGGGCAGCATGGAGGATGTCTGCACGTATCGTGCAGACGTCCCCTGGCTGCCCCCACTAGTCACCAGGGAGGCTACGTTGGGGGTGGGGTGGGGGAGAGAGAGAGCCAACATTGGGGGCGAGGGTGGGGGAGAGAGACGGACAACATTGGGGGGATGGTGGGGGAGAGAGACGGACAACATGTGGGGGAGAGAGACGGACAACATTGGGGGAGGCTGGGGGAGAGAGAGACAACGCTGGGGGGAGCATTGGGTAAGTCTGGGGACTAGGGGCAGCATTGGCACATAAAAGGTAAATAAAAACAAGAAATGCATTTTTTTTTATATCATAAGTTTTTATTAAATAGGAAAAAGCAATTTACAAGTGAATATATAAATTACATTTTTTTTCCTATAGGGTAGTCTTATATTCAGGCTTCCTAAAGGAATATCCATAGTTTGGGGGGTCGTCTGATAATCAGGGTCGTCTTATATTCGAGCAAATACGGTATGTGTGCTGTTCCTGTAATAAATAGTCATTTTTACTCAATTCTAACACTGGTATTGTCTATTGACTTTAGAGCAGATCACGTTAATCTTGTAAGGGCTCACTAATCACAGCACTGGTTCTGTCTAGCGGTTTGGATTATTGCCACAATAGGCTGCTCTTGGAAGAGCAGCTCTGAGCAAGGAGTCAGAGTACTGAGGGTTCCGTTATAGCCCCCATAGCATTAAAGAGGAAGGATCATGAGATTTCGGGATTCAAATCTCAATCCCACCAAGAGTGTGATGTGGGTCCGTGGATGCATGGATGTTGGCATATGTACTTCTCTAGATTGTTGTTGTTAATGCACATAAACTAACAGTAGTCTCTGCTTTCTTAACTTAAGCCATATGTGGAGGAGAAATCAAGAAGGATTCTGGACAAATCCAGTCTCCCAATTACCCAGATGATTACCGGCCATCTAAAGAATGTATTTGGAAAATCACCGTTTCAGAAGGATTTCTCGTGGGGCTTTCTTTCCAAGCTTTTGAGGTAATCTATATTTTCATGTATTAAAGCCACAATCTAACAGTACTACATAATAGTAAGATATTGTGCAAAATAGTTTTATATATTTATATATATATTAAAAAAAAATTTTTTTTATGCCTAACTGAAAGATTGCACTGCAGATGGTTTATGTAGAAATTCTTTAATTAAATACTACAAATAAAGTACTATATCGAGTCCTATTTGCTCTGTGTAGCTCTACCATGGAGCGGACATGTTGTTTAGAATGCGAAACCCAGTGCAACACCTCCAGCTACTGATGAGCTACATTTCCCACAAGGCTCGTTCATCTAAGAGACTGGCAGAGGATTATGGGAAATAATCCTCTACCAGTCAAATGCAGCAAAGCTCAATTTTGTAGAAGTTGCTAATCTGATATTTGAGAGTAAATTAAACCTATCCCAATAACCGATGCTGACTTTTTGATGAAAACATACATTATTGTAGTGAATTAACTTTGATATGCAGAGAAAAAAAAATGTGGATAATTTTCTAGTCTGTGGGACATCACAGATATATTTTAACATTTATTTTGCATTGGCTTGTAATTCTCAGCCAGTATGTGAGTGCAGGCCTGATTTCAGTCCAAATGGCCACATTATTTTAGTCGCCACAAACCAGCATACACATGCCTCAATATTCTAGAGCCATCTGTGCAAAACCCTTTCTGACTATGCCGATTGTAGCTTCATAAAACAATGTGCTTTAAACTGTGTAATAAACTGTTAATCCCCATGTAATTAGCACAGTTTTAAAAAATCACAAATTAAACCATAAAAAAAAAAAATAATACAACGGACCCATGCAATACAAATGTGGGTGGGAAACGTATACATATTTCTTCAGAATCTCACATTAATAATACAAACTATTTCTGTTTATAATAGGTTGTGTAAATAGCAACCAATGTCCTATCATGTCCCTTCCCATTAAAAATATTTACCCCTCCTAACTACCGTACATTTGTGAGATTGGGAGGGGGAACCCTGGTTGTTCAGTTTGTGTCTGAGCAATCTGACCCTCTTGCATAGACTCAAAATCTACCATTTCTGCGCCTACAGTCCTTTTTGTGTTGGAGTGCCAGTGTTCTGACCTTTTCCTCTGGCAATCCAGACCTTGCCATAGAGGGAACAGTGCATGCGCATGATCACTGTAATCTGATTAGACATCTGGGAGTAAGTGTGAGTGTTTATTGACTAAACCATGCATTTGTGGCAAATTTGAGTTGCTGAATTTGAGGCCAAAATAGCCAAATTCTAAAACTTGTTTAATTTGGGTAATTTTTCACCCTCTTACCTATTTCGTTTTTCCAATCAGTTATCCATTCCCTGTTATCAGTTTATGGAACAGACCCAAGGATTGTAATCTCAATACACACACACACTTGTCCATTTAATCCTTTGGAACAATCTCTTACATGACCTACTGAATTTAAAAAACAAAAAAACAAAAAAAAAAACAAGGTAGATAACACATGTTTTGACTTTTATGTATGACTCCACATTAGACCCTATAAATAAGCAAAAACTTTCTATGTGTTAGAAATATCCTGTTAATTATAATGTATGTTACTCTGATTTGCGTGATATTTGCATAACTGAAAAATTTTTTTTAAAAATCAGACAATGTCCAAGTTTAAAAAATAAATAGTCTTTCCTTCACACGTGGTTGGTGCAAATGTAATTTTGGCAGATTTTTTTTTTTCTTCTGCTGAACACAGATTGAAAGACATGATAATTGTGCGTATGACTATCTTGAAGTTCGGGATGGTTTGTCAGAGGAAAGCGCGCTGATCGGCCATTTTTGTGGTTATGAAAAGCCAGAAGACGTTAAATCGATCACAAACAAACTGTGGATAAAATTTGTATCTGATGGGTCAATCAACAAAGCTGGGTTTTCTGCAAATTTCTTCAAAGGTAAATTAGAAATGTTATATTATGCTTTTCTCTCTCTTTACGCTTACTATAGCAGCCAAAACAAACAAACTTGATTAGTTTTAGAACGTTAAATTACAGTTAACAAATCTGTCAATCAATTTAATTTGAGGTTTTAACATTAGATTTTTGAAAATAGACATCTTCAGAGTGTTGTGTGTGTGTGTGTTTTTTTATTTTTTTTACTCTGATGCATACCTCCCAACATTTCAAAACCGGATTAGTAAAGAGCAGATCTGCACAGAAGTCACCCTGGAATAATATATTGGAATTCCATATGTAGCTCTCATACTGCTGTACAAAAGTTGGCCATCACTGCATTAGGTTCTGCATTGCAAACTTGAGTCAGGTCTTTGCTCTCTCTCTCCTTTTTTTTTTTTTTATATACGTAAAGAGGAAAAAAATAAATGGTCAAAACTGTATCTTTAAAAAAAAAAAATTACAAAAAAAAAATATTCTTACTTTGATTATTTTTGTACAGTACAGATAATGCCAGCAGGTCTAGGATTGTTCTTTTACAAGTGTTTCACCACCGCAGTTACAGCGCTGAGCTGTTTGGTGCCGACCAATAACCCCAACCCTAAAGCTAACCTCTAATAAGAACTCTAAAACAAATCCTAACCCTAGTACCAACCCGAAAACTAACCCTTTAACCTGAATACTAACCCTAACCTGAAAAAGAACCAGAAAACAAACCTGCCGCGAAAAAACAGTCCCATTCCGAATGCCAGATTAGTACTGGTGGAGAATTGCAATGCAACAAATTGATCTACAATGGGTTTAATTGTGCAACATTTTTTTTATATTGCATGCAAAAAAAATTCTTACACAATAATTACACATTTTTGTTTTTTTTTGTAAGTGGTGCACTGCATTTTTTTTTATTTTTTATTTTCTCCTGGTTAAAATTATTTTAAACAGACCTTTTTAGATTATTACACAATTACACTACATTTTTGATAGACACCTTGATACATAATCCCCATCATGCACTCCTGCTGTGTTATGGGTTACTGTTGCCTTCCATAATCCTGCTGACCTTCTTGTTTTTGAAAAAGAGATGGATGAATGCTCCATGCCTGATAATGGAGGATGCTCCCAGCTTTGCGTTAACACTTTGGGAAGTTATAAGTGTGTTTGTGAACCGGGATTCGAGCTGACTGCAGACAAGAAACACTGTGAAGGTGGGTATTTCACATGACCTGTCACTTTATTAAAGAGGGGGTTAACCTCAAACCCAGAGCAGTAACAAGGGTGAAGTACACAACTGAGGTGACTCAGTGGAGTCTCATGGGAAGTATAGTTGTCAGTAGATGAAGATAATAACCGTGTCCTTGTTCATTTGGACCTCTACTGTATCATAGTCTGTCTGGCTAACTGTATCATTATAGGAGCTGTGCTGTGCTACTGTGTATGTCTGGATAACTGATGTATTATCCTGTGCACTTTTCAGGGGTTATGCAGGGAGTTACCAACCGTTGCAAATACTATTTATCATTAATTTTATTGTTTTATGTACAGCTGAAAAAATTGCTGCCATCAAACTATATTTGGGCGTGCGTGCAATTTTCTATTGCCTCGGCTGTGGAAGATAAACCTCCAATTTTTTTTCTTTATATTAAGATGGATGGTGACTTATTATAGTGGGAGTAAACCTTAATTTATTCCATTAATGAGGTAGAAGGCTATGTTCTCACAGGTAAAAACCCCGATTTGGAACTGTGTATTACTCTGTTGGTGATGTCTTTCTCCGGTGTCCAGGACACAGGCATGTGTGGTAGAGCTGACGCATGACCTACCGAGCTCCACCACCCCCCGTGTACTGAATCGCCAGGGGTAGAAGTTTGGAGGTATGGACGCTGCTGCCAGTTTACAGAACGATCTCTGACATGGCAGCTTGGAAGTCAGCAAAATAAATCTAAATTGCATCTGTATGGTGCTCTCGAAGACTGGTAGGCAACCTGCGGCCTTCCAGCTGCTGATGAACTGCATCTCCCATAATGCTATTACATACCTTCCAACATTGCCCCTCCCCCCGGTGAATCGGGTCACGGGGTGGAGTCAGGGGAAGGGGTGTCACTGCTACTACTCGTGCGGTACCACTGTTACCCATTTTTGATCCTAGCTTCTGAAGCCAGGACCGCAACTGCGCATTCCCAGAAAGCATTCTGCGGTGTCTGGGACACTGGAGCATGCGATCAGGATTGTGTTCCTGGGTCCCTCTGAGCTCTAATTCTGTCCCGAAAAGCAGGGCAGGGGTAGAGTGCAGCGGGACATACCTCCCAAATCAGGACAGTTGGGAGGTGTGCTATTACAGCTAAGAGGCTAGAGTATTGGAAATCCTGCAACATCTGGAAGGCCACCACAGGTTGCCTATTCCCTGATCGAAGAGCATCATTCAGAATTATTTTTTAATCTGGCAGAAGATGCTGTGTCTTCTGTAGGATTGAAAGATTGGCCATTAACCTGAATAGAACTTGACTAGACCCCGATTTTTCATTTTACTGTATACTCACACCCCTATTGCCTTAATTTTAGCTGCATGTGGAGGATATATTACAAACTTGAATGGGACTGTTACAAGCCCTGGCTGGCCAAAGGAATATCCCACTAATAAAAACTGTGTTTGGCAAGTGGTGGCTCCAGTACATTACAGAATATCGCTGCAGTTTGAAGTTTTTGAACTTGAAGGCAATGATGTAAGTATTTACTTATCCTTGTTGATAACCTGTATTATTTTTTTTTTATTGCATTTATTTTGTTTACACTTGATTATATCATGGTCACTTCATCCACTGGGATACTGCAAAGACAAAATCAGACTTAAAGAGAGAATTACAGGGAATTTCACATTCAAGACCGTTGTAGCAGAATAGGAAAGTCTCCAATTCATCTATACTTCAGACTCTATTTTGGACTTAATTTTTAAATGTACTTCTCAACTCACTGCTACCCCTCTTTCATTAATAAAAGGCCTAAGAGCCAACCCTTTTTACCTTATCTGTTCCGTCTGTCTGGGAGGACAGAGATGGATAAAAAAGAAAATGCTATAAACTATGGCCAAGGTGTCCAGCTGCGGCCCTCCAGCTGTTTCTGTGCTAGAACTACCATAATTCTCTTGCAATACTAGAAAGCTGATGGGGAATAATGAGGTTTGTAGTTTTGCAGCTGCTGAAGTTATACACTTGGGCATTTAGAAGTAGAATGTGGTGCAGTCCCAGCAACTGAGCTAGGATAGATGGCAATTGCACATCTACCCCCTTGCCAGCCCTCTCCTGCCAGAGCCATGTGTCCATACTTACTTACTTTTTTACTTGTCTTTTTAACTTGGAAGGCTATGGGGTTACTCCTGAAAGGCTGAGCTAGGCAGAGAATGGCCTCAAAGTGATTTTTTTTTTTAAAATTTGGTTTATCCGATTTATACATCTGAGGAAATTAAAAACTCTTGATGGCCAACTCTAGGAGTAAACTTACCAACTTCGACCTCAATTGAAATCATTTAATACATTTTGGGTTGACTTGGTGGTACAGCGCCTCAGTGGAGCTTCTCCTATATGCCAACTCTTTCTGATTCCTGCTAAGCCAGTATGATGATGTGCTTCAGGTCAGATCTTCAACTGCCCCAAATAGTTTGAATCCTGGATATTCATTCAATGTCTGCCACCCCACAAAGATATATCGAACGAAAAAAAAGGACTTGATAAACTACTTTTTGTATTCTTTTATTAAATCATTTCTATTTTATAAGGTCTGCACTTAAAGCAATCTTTCAGTCAAATAGAAAATATATAGTTGGCTTTATTTATTTATTTTAATAAATGGTTCCATTTGTGATAGTATGGTGTATGTGCCTGTAACTTCTAAGAAAATGATAGTTGGCTTTATTTTTAAAAGGTTAATTATATAGATCTTAAATAGAATTTTTAAAAAAGTGTAGCTTCTTGTTATCTTTTCTTATGCCATGTTATAAGATACTAGTCCTATTTTTCAGTTGTACTATTTCAGATTATTAACATGACCTATATGCCTCTACAAGACTGTGACCTTCAACAGGTTTAATACAACGTATTTTAATAAAACTATTTGAATATTCGCTCGGCGTTTTATATAAAAAAACCTTCGCAAAATAAATCTAGCTTTAATAATGTCTTCTCTAAAAACAATAATTAAAAAAAGTGTGTTTTTAGTAATAACTTTTCAGGTTTCTCACCAAGGTTTGTAAGTACGATTATGTGGAAGTTCGCAGTGGATTGTCGTCAGAGTCAAAACTCCACGGAAGGTTTTGTGGTTTGGAAAAACCCGATGTCATTACCTCGCAAGGCAATAATATAAGGCTGGAATTTAAATCGGACAACACCGTATCCAAGAGAGGATTTAAGGTCAACTTTTTTTCTGGTATGTCAGAGAAACCTTTCAAATGTATTTTTTTTTTTTTTTTGGAAAAAGTAAAGAAGCTATTTTATAAATGCTAAATTCAAGTGTGTGTGTGTGTGTGTGTGTGGTTTTTCTAAATAATATTAGACTTAAGGATACTTAAGTTTGAAATTCCCTGCAATTTCCTATTTCATAAATAAAGACAAAAGTATTTAATGTATGTTATTTATGTTTTGTATAAATGTATTTTTTTTTAATCCATCTTAATAGTAGTACTTATATTTTTTTTAATTTTTTTTTTTTTTTTTACTAATAATTTTTTTTTTTTTTTTTTTTAATAATATAGAAAAAATCCTGTCTACAAATATAGAGCAATGGTGCGAATAAGCGCAAATTTTTGTGGGTCTTATAATATCCACAAATAAAAATCTTTGACTGCAGCTTACACTGGGTCCAGTCCCCACAACTTTCCCATATACAACAAAGTGCTGCGCACGTCTAAGCTGTGTAAAGAAGTTCTATTTCCCAGCTAGTGTTTGCTCCAGGTTATTATAAAAGAACATACTTCAAAATAAAAAAATAAAGTAGAAAGACAACAAAGAGACAGTCTTATAGTGTAGTATGTTGAAACCTTCAATGTTGTCAATGTAATGGTCAAGAGACTCTTAGATGATCCCAACAACGTGCATGGATCGGAACTCAGAAAGAGGAGAGATTCTGTGGTGTGTAACAAGGTGTATCGCCTATTCTATCCTTGTTGCCTGGTACCCCTAGAAGAGTGGAAGCTATACCAGAGCATATCTTTATATGCATATTAATTAGATGCTCAGGATCATGTAAGAAGAGTCTCTCTTGTTAACCATTACATTGCCAACATTGAAGTTTTTAGCATACTACACGATAAGACAGTCTCTTTCTTTGTTGTCTTACTTTTTGTTTTTTTGGAGAGATCCTCTGGAGCAAACACTAGTTGGGAAGTATAAAATCTTGTCTACAATCATTTTTCAAAAATGGGGAAAACGTGTTTAATTTAAATGCCTTTTACCATGTTCAAAGAACCACTCACCTCTCCAGAATGAGGCGAGGAAAAAAAGCAACAAAGTATTTAAAAAAAAAAAATGCAAAAATCTAAGTATTGCAACTGATTTTAGTATATTGCACAGGAGCATGCAAGCAACGGCAGGGTTGCTCTATCAAATTACCCCCCCACCAAGTGTTTAGTTTGGGATGACCGATCAGCCAGGTTTTTGCAGAATGTTGAATTCATGTGAGGAATAGCACAGGTAGAACCTTCATTAACTGACTTTCTTCTGAACACACAGGAATTCTATTTCATATAAAAGATGTGTCCTTCAAAAAATAAATGGCTCAACATAGATAGGAGGTGGCGCTATGTTATCCTCTATTCATATTTAAAACAAAAACCGTGGCAGAAGCACAAGTTAAATGTTAGTTGTCCCTAGTATGAAGATGAGCTGGCGTATACTTTTGATAGTACACGCCAGTTTTTCCTCTGACCGACAGCTGCCATGTTTCCATAGGAAGCAGGCAGCAGTCTGGTCGGGGACCGGCTCTCCCTGCTAGCGCCTTAACTAGGTCCTCCCTGCTGAACCCATGCAAAAATGCGCTCGCGCTAGCAACGAAAGACCCCCGTATTCTGCAGACAGAGTGGGGGAGCCAACCAGGAACTGCGGTCTATCTGATGTGAGACCCAGTAGAGCGTATCAGGTTTACTCCAGACTAGCAGGACATGGTTTTTAGGGGTGTGTATACATATAATATTTTTCTTTGCTTTAAGTTACTCAACCTATATTTCATACCAATGAGTGAGTGTATATTCTACATAATGTTTTAACACTGTAAGAATACAGTATCTGTGTTATCATTGAGGTTTGATTGTATATTCCTTTCTGTGAATGTCTTTTTGATGTGATGGGATGAAAGACATGTGTGGATGATTTGAAGTACTTTTAAATCGCTAACCCCTTCCGGTCTTTTATTCTCTATGATTTAAGCTGGAATGGTGACACGCGTGAGGCCGCTTCTCTCATTCTTTGTTGCTCTTAAAGTAATTTCTAGTAAAGCCTGAGCATTATTATTATTATTTTTTTTTATTGGACATATTATTATTTTTTTATTGGGCATATTCGCATTATTAATCTAGGAGGTGCAATTTTTTTTTTTTTTGCTAGTTTATTCTCATTGGGTGCTATTTACTAAAAGATAAGTTGCAGCTGAGGTTGAACATATCATTTTAACGGTTTAGCTGTACATTGTGCAGGGACAAACTTTGTGATTTTCCATTCTAACAAACTTGCCAGGTTTGCCCCCTGTATTTTTGAATTGGTGGTAGGGAATGTTCACCTGGCCTCAACTCACCTGTTAGTGAATAGCCCACTACCAGCCTGCCTATATTTGATTCTCCATTTGTTGGTTTGTTCTATTTATTCCAGCACAGGGAGATTTATTCTTTGGCCACATGTACTAAACCTATCCACAAAGAATGCCGAAATGTATTTACTGAAGTTTTAGTTCGCTCCAGGGGTAATACGTGAACTGTGGTGAATTGACAAGGGAACCATCGTTGGTCTGTTAGCCTGATAAAGATGATCATACACCAACCTTCTTTATAAAGTTAGACAATATATTGAGCTCCCATTTGAATATAGTGATGTCAAACTATACAGTCTGTGTCCAGGGAATTACATCGCTGTACAAGAGATCTCGCTAAGCGAAAGGGATCTCCAGCATATACCCCATTATAACCGGGTTTACCTGTATTACCAATTCCACTTTGAAGGACTATATTTTGCAGTTAACTACAGGATCTATTTGATAATTAGTGATTTCTCTTGTGCACATGGCAATTGCAATACGGTATATACGTGCCTAGTCTATAAAGCTATCTATATGTTTGTTGTTTTTTGTTTGTTTTCCAGATAAGGATGAATGCTCCAAGGAAAATGGCGGCTGCCAGCATGAATGCGTCAATACGTTTGGCAGCTACGTGTGTCAGTGTAAAAATGGATTCATGCTTCACGAGAACGCACACGACTGTAAAGAGGGTATGAGCTTTTATCAATAATATTCATTTAACTATACATTTCTCTGTGTAGTTAGAGAATGAGCCGGCAAGTACAAATTAGAATTGTTAATAATATACAGGATGTTATTGGCTTATGTCTTGGTCATTGTTGACTAACCTTCCCCATTCAATGGTAGAGTTTGATCAATGTTAATTTTTTTTTTAATAATATTTCCTAGCCTGGGTTTTTTTTATTCTTTTGGAACCAGCTCACATATTGACCTAATTTTAAAACTGAATTCACCTATTTAAGTTTTACGATACATTGCTGTATGTTTTATTGTTATTTAGGTCTGTGATACACTTGCATAGGGCACATCATGATCTTGCATCAAAAAATATGCAATAATGAAGGTGGCTCAGGGTAATTTCTATCCATATAAAGTTAGGCAGACCCTGATCATGGTACAGTGTAGCTCTTATCAGTATACTGTTAAGACACAGATATGATAAATAGTTGCTCCCATCAGTATGTAGTTAGCGAGTCCCTTGATGGTGGTAATGTATAGCTCTTAGTAATGTGTTGTTACCCAGCCGTACATGTGGTGGCGTGCTACTCCAATTGTATAGTTAACTACACATCATTGTTAGAGAGTATAGTTGGCCAGGCACTAAATGGCTGGTATAAGTATATAGTTTAGTTTTACACAAGCAAGGCAGAAGATGGCTGCCACTAGTACATAGTTGGAAAAACAGAGGCATGGTACAGTATCAGAATAGCATGGGATAGCATGTATGTATGTATGTATGTATGTATGTAAACCCATCCCATGATTTTGTCAATGCCAATGGGAGTCACCCATCAGTGACTAACTATACGGATTGGTACTACCCTGCACATTTTCTGTGCCAAGATAACTATATTCTGATACTGTACCGTGCCTTTGTTTTGCCAACTATGTACTGGTGGCAGCCATCTTCTGCCTTGCTTGTGTAAAATATATATATATATTTAGCCAGACATATTTATGGTACAGAATACCTCCCATAAGAATATAGTTAGCCAGGCTACAGGCATGGTAGAGTATAGGTTCCACAAGTTTTATGGTCAGATGTGTAAGGGGTATGATAGGTCCCAGTAGAAATAGTCCCTATATTCTTAATGGCTGCATACTTGTTTTTGTTAAAAAAAGGATTTTTTTAAAGTTATACTTTAACAGAGCTCCTGTAATTTCGACTTGTTACACCGTTTTTTCAAGTCCTTCAAAATCTGATTCTTCTCATAAGGTCTTTGTTTTTCTTTTAGCTGGATGTGAGCACAAGCTCCTGAGTGCGGAGGGAACTATTTCAAGTCCAAGCTGGCCTGATAAATACCCGAGCCGGAAAGAGTGCACCTGGGATATCTCGGCTACAGCAGGCCACCGAGTTAGGCTTGTAAGTGATATCCGATTCGACTAAGCAAAAATGGAGAGGGTGGTCAAAGCGCTGCACGCTTCCAATGATATGTTAAGGTCATCGACCTGGTGTTGAGCGGTGCCACCATTTCCCTGTAGGACCACTTCAGTCCTTTTTTAAATAGTTGAAATATTAAATGTTGCAATATCTCACTATAGAGTTCAGTGAGAAGAAACACATTCCGATCTTTGGAGTTTGAAGGCAGTAGAAGTACAAACATCCTGAATTCCACCAATGACCATGCAGTATACAGGGACTGGGAAGGGGCATTGTTGGTGATATTACAAATGTGCAATAGCACTATTACTTCGATGAATTTGTTTTTACTACATTTAATTACATAAATATTTGTTTTGTTTTTTTGTATTGAAATGTTTGAATTCTTAAGTAACTTTAAGGTTTTTGGATACATCAACTTTAAGAAGATTTGATCCTTACAGGTGTTCAATGATTTTGAAATAGAACAACACCAAGAATGTGCTTACGATCATCTGGAACTGTATGACGGACCCAGCAGTAAATTTCCCGTACTTGGCCGTTTCTGTGGCAGTAAAAATCCCGATCCTGTGGTTGCGTCAACTAACAACATGTTTCTACGTTTTTATT
Organism: Pelodytes ibericus; assembly: GCA_036172795.1. Classification (NCBI taxonomy): domain Eukaryota; kingdom Metazoa; phylum Chordata; class Amphibia; order Anura; family Pelodytidae; genus Pelodytes; species Pelodytes ibericus. The sequence continues at coordinate 21,427,581 of CM069867.1, forward strand.
CTGATGCTTCTGTACAAAGGAAAGGTTTTCAGGCAAAGTTTGGCACAGGTAGGAGTTTACCGGTTTGATTATTTCTTTATATCGCAGTTAAAATGACTATGTAGTTATTGTTAATACTGCAAATAGGTGCGAAGAAAACAAGATTAAAAATGATGTATACAGTTATATTCACAGAAAATAAAGCAAATGATCAGAAACTACTGTTGCAATAATATGCTAGTATTATTTTGCCATTTAAAATGCCACAGCCAATTTGCCCAATATAATGCCAGTATTATTTTGCCATAAATAAGCCACAGCCAATTTGCCCAATAAAATGGCAGTATTATTTTGTCATTTAATATATGCCCATATTATTTTGCCATTTAATATATGCCAATACTTTGCCATTAGTATGCCAGCGTTATTGTGCTCATTATATACCACCCCCTTCCCCAGTACTCACCTCCTGGCTGTTACGTGTCCCCGGTCGTCTCCTCTGTGCAGTCTTCCCTCCTGCACGGAGGAAGGAAATAGTCACTGGATATGACATAAGGTCGTATCCGGTGTGAATGATTTTTTTTTTTTTCCGGCAGCTGAATAAAGTGGCTGCCAGAAGAAGAAAAAAAAAAGTTCAGCAGTGCGATGTGCCTCGGGAGGATGCCAGCAGCACGGGTGTCACACCCCCCTCGGGGCACCACTGTGTGTATTAGTTAGTGTTAACAAAAGTCCAAACACACTCTCACACATACTAAACTCACACGCTCTCAACACTTACTAATACACCTAACCTCTGACTAGACTTGGGCATTCCTTTTCACACAAATTCATTTTCAGATGAAATTCGGCCCCTCTGTCCAAATTCCCTAACCTAACCTGGTATGTCCGATTCGGAAAAGAAGTTCAATGCAATTCCATTGTCCGAATGGAATGGAATGTTTTTGCATACAGATGCATTTGGACAAATTTTGATAATTTTGGTCGTGCCCAAGTCTAATATATAATATAATTAGTGATTATATTTGGGGAAATGATTCAAAGGACTTAAACCAAAATACAGTTTTTAGTCAAGCAGAGGAGTACTTCTACTTGATTTTAAAACGACTTATTGAATGATACTAGTACTAGAAAGATGTTTCTGCTTAGTCTTGTTTTGGATCTGATCAAAGGTCAGTTATGTTGATGTGCTGGTCCAAATTATTTAGATACGTGCACGGAGAGAAAAGACACTGACACATGCTTGTGGAGTCAAAGCAAATCTCTACTTTATTAAGTGCGACACAGCTGATTATATACTTCAAGGATATAGGTGTGGAAAGTTATTATGTTACCAATCGATGGTTATACAGATGAATGATTGACAAGCTACGCCGTTATGCAAATGTAAAGGTTCTCTTAGCTAAGCTACGTAACAGGATGCATCTGCGTCCGGTGAAGTAACGGCTTTTTCTGTTAAGCACAGCAATTTTAAGCTTCATGTTAGATTCTGTTAGATGCATAGCAAGCAAGTGTCCATTTTGTCTTATACTGCCAGTGACAGTCTAAGAATAAGGGTTTGCCATTTTCTTGAACTTCAGAGAGCAGTTAAAAAAATAAAAAATAAAAATAAAAAAAAAACCCAATGTGGGGACAAGCTCCAGTTATGTGATGTGGCAGCTAAAAGTTCTATTAACACTTATGGCCTTCTGTCTGATCTTTTGGGGGGCCTAATCCCTCTTTAATAAGTATATTGGTAGTGGATCAAGCATAAACCTATATTCTGCTAAATGGACTTAGTATTTGATACTCTACAGACAATGCTTTTGCATTCTATGTGAAAATCTGCTATAAAATACATCTTATACTTTTTTTTATTTTTTTTTTAAGAATGCGGAGGACGACTAAAGGCTGAAATTCAGACAAAGGATCTTTATTCTCACGCCCAGTTCGGAGACAACAATTACCCGGTACAGTCCAAATGTGACTGGGTCATCGTCGCGGAGGATGGATATGGAGTGGAATTAACCTTCCTGACTTTTGAAATAGAAGAAGAAGCCGACTGTGGTTATGACTTTATGGAGATTTATGATGGATACGATAGTACTGCTCCGAGGCTGGGGAGATATTGTGGATCTGGGGTGGGTTTCCTTGCATTCCATTATTAACATTTTAATGCCGTCTTTGAAGGAACACATTCCAATGCCTTGTGACCATTCGCTGCAACATCACCTTAATTCTCTAGAGAATTAATGCCACAAATGAATGCCACAAATGGCCATGTCCAGAAAACCCCCATAATGTGCCATGTTAAACTGAAAACAACCAATAGGACTTGGGTCCCACTGTCGGGATTCTTGGCAAACATCTTCACTAAGGATTCTGCATTATAATCAATTTGGCGTATTTAGTTTTGAAGTCGGGCCCCATAAACAGCATTTATTATGAAGATGAGAAGTCCAGTGTGGGAACTATTTAAAGGTGGTTTCCACACAAAAAAAAACACATTTAAGCAGCAATTGCTTTTTTTAAAGTTTTTTTATTTATTTTTTTTGGTCGTTCTTGGAGGACACATTGGAGGTCATGTATAAAAACTCCCAAACAAGTGTCTAGAAGGGTATAAAAAGGCTAAGTCGCCGTTAGTTATGTATAATGGCAACTGCGCTCTTATTTATTTTTCCACAAACAGACTCCACTGTTTTATCTGCATGTGCGCTGTATAATGCAAACTCCCAAATCTGCTTTATACATAGACTCACACCAGTTGCGCCTATATAGTCTGTTATATTTAAAACTAAAATATAGATCAAGATGCATTTGCCGAATATCGAATATCTGTTGCCATACTAGATTAAAGGACAAGTGTAGGCAAAAATTAACGTGTTTTTTTAATTTAAAATATTGCATCAAGTTAAGACGTTTTAAAATTCAAAATACCTTAATGAAAGAATAAAAACAAATGACTTTATTGGAATCTTGGGTCAGATAAATTTTAAAATCCGAGAAATCTGACCCAAGATTCCGAACAACAGGTCTGCCATCTTGATAGAGTTCAAATGGAGCAAATAGTCACTTAATAAGGTACTTGATATTTGAAATAGAAATTCTCTAATAAAAGAATACAAATAAACACTTTAATCTTTTAATTAAAAGTAAGTCTTTTTGCTTATGGTTGTCCCTTAATGTGCCACTTTAAGTTAATGCATCATTTTGTGTTTAATTTCACTGCTAATTGTAATTTTGTTTTTAATTTTTATATATATATATATATATATATATATATATATATATATATATATATATATATATATATATATATATTAATTTATATGCTAACAAAATATATATTTTGTCTTTTTTTTTTTTTTTTTTTAAATCTTCTATACAGCCTCCTGAAGAAATATATTCGGCCGGAGATTCCATCATGATTCGATTCCACACGGACGACACCATCAACAAAAAGGGTTTCCACGGCCGATACACTAGCACCAAATTTCAGGACGCGCTTCATATGCGGAAATGATGGTTTCCTGCCGTGGAATGTCGGCCATTTTAGGACCGAGCGGCCATGTTGGAAGCTGTGCATGTCTCTGTGATTTAATGTCTGAATGCAGTTTGTAAGCGGGGTTATCCAAATACGGATCCACATTTAAAGCCGTGTGGCCAGAGGTGACCAATACATTGCTTTTGAAATGTGTTTGACATCCCTATGACACAAAGAGGGGGTCACTAGCAATGCTGTCTTGTGCCAATGTACCAAGGACCAAATATTTTTCATATTGTAAATTTCAGCCTAGTTTACATTCCTGTGAAATTCAATGGGCTTATTCAAAAAGGTCTTGACAAAATCACAACTCGACATTTTACTTTCAAGTTTGTGACTTTTTTTTGTATGCGACCCTGTGAGTGAAGCTCTCATACAGTGTTTTAAATGTAAAATAGTAACGTGAGGTATTGTACTAATGGGGACACGGGTAAGCATTAGTTGATGATATCTTCTCATTGCATTTATGAATACAACTATTTTTAATGGTTTTTTTTTTTTGCACCACATTTACCTAATGTGAATGGAACAAAAGAACTGACCTTAAAAGGTGATTGGTGTGTGTTATTTTTTTTTTTTTTGTTTTTGTTTTTAAAAAATAAAATAAAAAAAATATCTAATGGCAAAGAATAGTATTGTTCACATAAAAAAGTTGGAGTTTTTTTTTTATTTTTTTTTGCCACGGAAAAACATTTTTTGGAATTATTTTTACTATTCCCATTTTTCAGGTTTTAAAATAAATAGTTGTTGTGAAATAGTTGTTTGGCTGAAGCTTTTCCATTTTTAAGTTTTTCTGGCCTGTTTTCTTTCTGATAAGTTACTCCGATGGACGGTCACTGGAGTTGTAGTTTAAGTTCTTGGTCTTCGACCTTTTTCCTCCAGTTGCCAGCTGGGAGCAGTGACCTCATGATTGGATGTATTGCCAAACCAGAGCGTTGAATTATGGAGAACTACTGTATGCATTCAGTCTTCTAAAAGTTGTCGTTGGGTGACCTTTTTAAAAGAACTGTCAATCGAAACATTGCTTATACTGTCCGTGTAGACAATAAAAAAAACGAATAATCTGCACATCGTGTGAGCAAATTTGGAAGCAAATGCATAAAATAAGTGAAACCTATATTTAAATGTATGGGGAGTCTCCTGCTTATGATGTCACCTTGTGGCATGATATGCAAATTACACATTTCTCATTGTCATTCTCTTTTAGTTAATTTGCATAGCAATAAATGGTAGGGGGTGCACACTATAAAATAGTCACAAGAAATAAAAAATACATTTCAGCAGTACAATGTGACCAATCTATAGCTAACAAAGTAAGATCAAGTAAAATGATGAATGTACAGGACCCTCTTGAGAAAAGCAGAAATGTTGGGATTACACTCCACATTGTTTTAGCATTTGCTAGCCATTTCATATATTGGTCCAACTGTACTGCTGTGATTTTTTTATTCATATGTTTGCTATATATTAGACACCTGGATTGTTATTTTCCTTTTGCATGTGAAGCCACAAATGAGGTCACAATCCATAAACACATTTAAGACCCATGTTTCTCTTATTTATACATTCGCTTGCCATTTTGCTCACACTAGGTTTATAAAACATTTATTAATCATTTTTTATTCTGCTCATTTACAGTATGAACAATGTTTATGTGGCCATTATATTGCATTTTTTCCCCCCTTGATATTCTGCACTGTTAAGGATACGTCATAAGATACTAGAGATCTTTTTTTTTTCTCTCAGAGGGATTGTAGTCTAAATTCCCATTGTGAGGTTGATGGGGAATATGGAAAATGAATGACCCTTTTTTTCCAGTAGTTATCTCTTTAAAAAAAAAAAAAAAAAAGATTTTATTTTTAAAGGTTCATCTGTTTTATTCGTCTTTAGTTATATATTTCTCACAAATATGTAACACAAATATATATATATATATATATAATGTGATGTCTCACAAATATATATATATAATATAATATTTCTCAAGAATGACACATTTTGTAGGAAAATAAAACAGATGAACCTTTAAAAATTATTTGCTAGATTCAGGTGGTTTATGTTCTGTATCTTGAAACATTACTATACACATTATTAAATATATATATATTCTGCCTTTAAAAATGTGGTGTTTCTAGTGTTCCATGTGCTTACATTTTAAAAGTAATGTTTCAAGATGCATTTGACATTCTCATGTCATCATATTGGGACTTTTTCTGATGCACGGTATATATATATTTTTTTAATTTGTTTTTAAATCTTGACTGGAACCTGGGCAAATATTATTATTGTTCTCTGACCTAATTATAAAAATGATCACATTTGATGAAATTTAAGATAACTGCAAATTTTTCTACATCGGTTTGCTTTTGCTGCCCTCTATTGGTTAAAGCTCAGTAGTGTCCTTGAAATGCTCTCATGATAAATGTACTGTATGGTTCTCGCCTGTTCGACATTTTTGTTGTAGTATTTTGTACAATTAAATTATGTAGTGGACGTTACTTTCTATTGTAAATACAATATTTTAAATGATCTGATGTTAGCTAGTGCAATATGTAATACTAATTTTGCTTCTTATATACTTTTTTTTTTTTTTTTTTTTTTTTTTACATATTTTGTGGCCATCTTATTTATTGGCTTTACTACCTAATGTGTGTTAGGTGAGTATGGAGTCATGTGCTTAACAAAAGAAGACATTGCAGATAGCAAATTTTCTTTGTCAAATAAAAAAATATGTATTTTATCATATGAAAAGGTCTATCTTTATTTGGCTTTATGGGAATTTTGCACTTATTACAATAATGTGAATATAAAAAATAAAATAAAAAAACCCCAATAGCACATCATTAACCGGATGGTAACGACAAAATGTCAATAAGAGCAATGGAGTTCTGTATGTGTAAATATAAATATTTTATCAATCCTATGGGTGGTATGAGTCTTCCTCTACCAGAGGCATGGGAGCTTGAGGGTTCCGTGCATTCTCTTAGCTGTTCCTAGCACTGCACTCTTCTTCACAGAGTGCTCTGATGTCGTTCATGGAATCTGTTGGATCCACTCTCCTAGCTTAGGTGTCACAGCCCTGAGTGCTCCTATCACTACTCGGACCACTTTGGCCTTCACTTTCCACATCCTTCTCCAGCTTTTCATACTCCTCCTCCTCCTATGGAGCGTGTGAGATGTCTCACATTCTCCATTAGCGCACAGTGGGACAGGATATCCGCTTGAATGAAGGTAAATGTGGCATACATCCTCTAACTACACCGCCATTAGTTGGATCCACTCAATCCACACACACAAATCCTTCAAATGAGGGAAAATATTAAGAGCTGGAACTCTCAAAAATATTAAAGCCAATAAAAAAAAAATCAATCTATGATGGTTGTTCCCTTATTGGTCATCCTTGTCTATTGATCTTTCTGTATTGCTCCTGTTTTCTTGCCTTTAACCTTACATTAACTATTCATCCTTTTCATTTTATGCATACATATGTATTAGACATGTGCAAAACTAAAATTTTCGGACGAAAATTTTATTTATTTCGTCTAAAACGAATTTCGTTCATTACTGCATTCGGTTCAGACGAAATTCGTTCATTATTTTCGTTTCTTTTATTCGTTCGTTTTATAGAATACGTGTAATACTATTGGCTTTCTATAAACCGAACGAGAGCCCCATTCATAAGAAATTCTTATGAATGGAGCTCTCGTTTGGTTCATAGAAAGGCAATAGTACTACATGTTTTCTATAAGCCGAAAGTCTATAAACCGAACGTTCGGTTAATAGGCTGTCGGCTTATGGAATACATGTAATCCTATTGCTATTCTATAAACCGAACGTTCGTTTTATAGAATAGCAATAGGATTACATATATTGCATAAGTCGACAGCCTATAAACTGAACGTTCGGTTTATAGGCTGTCGGCATTTCACTACACGGAGACAGAGTCTTCATTCATAAATTTATGAATGGAGACTTTGTCTCTGTGTAGTGAAATGCTATTGTATTCTATAAACCGACTCAATTTCGGCTTATAGAATGCAATAGTACTACGAATGGACGAATGATTTTCGTTTATTAACCATTCGTTCATTCGGCTTTCGTTAGCTTAGTTTTTTTGTTATTCGTTTTTCGCACGAATGTACAAAAATGCTATTTTCGGACGAAAAAAATTCATTCGTCCGCAAACTAATGCACATGTCTAATATGTATTATTGTACCCCATCCATCTCTGCTGCATCGCTACCTTTCCTGTTCTTTTTTGTTATATGTATGCTTAGCCATTTTTTTTTTTTTTTTTTAAGTACAACTTGTAGTGCAATACATTTATTCCATAACAATGGCCATAAAACCCAGATAAAATAAGCCTGCTCACAAAAGAGTGAATAAATCTATCGGCGATAACTGCATCCAGGAGCCTTTTTAAGGTAACTTGAAAAATTCTATTACCGCCCAGTTTGTGAATCTCACTACATTTGTTCATCGTATCTCTGCGTCAGATTGAATTAATTTTTCCACAATATATTTGTTTTATATAAAACCTCCTGCCTTTCACTGCTTTATACTTGCAGTAAATTATGGAGACTAATTTTTTGGATATGTTTTATGTATTCCACTTAAACAGGATTTGTTAGGCTCCTGCATGCTGTTATGACTAGAGTTGAGCGGACACCTGGAAGTTCGGGTTCGGCCGAACTTCGGAAAAAAGGCCGGGTTCGGGGTCAAACTTGACCCCGAACCCCATTGAAGTCAATGGGGACCCGAACTTTTGGAAACTAAAATGCCTCTAAAAAAAAGTCCTAGAAAGGGCTAGAGGGCTGCAAAATTAAGTAAAATGTGGGTGAGTGTCCACATTCATACGAATAGGTCAATTGACCTATTCTTCTGAATGGGGACTCTATTTCGGTTTATAGAAATCCAATAGCATTATATGTATTCCATAAGCCGAAAGTCTATAAACCGAACGACATTCGGTTTATAGACTTCCATTTTATAGAATACATGTAATGCTATTGCTATTCTATAAACCGAAAGTCTATAAACTGAATGTCGTTCGGTTTATAGACTTTCGGCTTATGGAATACATGTAATACTATTGGCTTTCTATAAACCGAACTAGAGTCCCCATTCATAAGAAATTCTTATGAATGGGGACTCTATTTCGATTTATAGAAAGCCAGTAGCATTACATACAATGTAATCGCCGAACTTTTTACAGGTCCTTTTTATTTTCGATTGTATAGCATTTTTATTGACTTTTAAATATTTATATATTTTTCATTCATTTTATTGTGTATTGTAGCACAGGTGTGTTTTTTTTTTTTTTTTTTTAACCATATTCTGCAGTATGTGTAATTCACGTGTTCATTGGGCAATCACTCCACTCCTTGATGCATTAATTTGATTCCTCCTTGACACACTTGTGTTCTACATTTTGCTGGGGAATATTTAAAAAAAAAAAAAAAAACCTACTGATGTGTGCTTGGTAGAGCTCCTGTGCAATACATTTACAAACACAAGTATAACTATCAATTTTCAAGTGGGCGCTTTTTTTTTTTTTTTTTTTTTTTTAACAATTGTTATCATTATAATATATGTAAACAGAAATGAAAAGATTACTAAAAAAAATATATTAATTTTTTTAGTAATGTTTTCATTTCTGTTCACATATTATAATAACAATATTGAATGTATAGATAAAATTTAATTCAGTGTACATCTCTAAATTAGATAAACAGGACACAGATCTTGACGGGATAATTTACCATTTATGACCTAACCTGTTGCTTGATGCATAAATTAACTTATTTTGTAATTTGCATATCAACCACATCATCTCCACAGACACATTTAAAACACATATATTTTTCTATTAATTTGCTTGTAATTCTGCTAACGCAATGTATAGATCATTTTAGTTCATTTTTTTTTTTCCTAATATATATTCACAATACAAATTAATGTATACGTGTTAACCAGGCAATTATGCATTAGCATAATAAAAGGCACCTGAAATCCTGCCCAAACAAACTGTCCCAAATCATTTTTATTCCTTCATTCACAGTATACGTATTAGAAACCTAGTCATTTCTAAACAATGCTGCATTATGTCCCAGAATAGGTGCAGTTTTATCTCTAGACAGATGCTCCATTGTATGCAAACATGTGAAATAAATTATACCCTGTATTTTAAATTCTCCTATTTGTTGCATTAGTGTTTGCCATTCTAATTAGTGTTGAGCGAACCCGAACTGCACTGTTCAGGTTTGTACCGAACATTACGGTATTCGGACTCCGAACACGGACATTCCATTGTATGTTCGTTTTGGGGTTCGGCTATAAACCGAAAGACATTCAGTTTATTGACTTTCGGTGTATAGAATACATGTAATGCTATTGCTATTCTATAAACCGAAATAGAGGCCCCATTCATACGAATAGGGACTCTATTTCGGTTTATAGAATAGCAATAGCATTACATGTATTACATCCGAGAGTCAAATAGAACCATCAAATACTGTGCTTACAGCGCACTTTGAAAAAATCGAATAGTTTTGGGTGGTAAATAGTACATTTTCATCTGGCGGTGCACTTCATATCTGAGAGTGAAATAGAACAGTCCAATACTGTGCTTACAGCGCACTTTTTGAAAAATTCTGGCTACCTCCTCCTCCTTCTCCAGCGCCGCTTCCACCAACACCGCCACGGTCACCGCCTCCTCTACCTATGAGACACTTGGTATAAACTGAAAGAGAATACCCTGCACTCCAACCCTCTCTCAAATGGATAATTCTGTTGATCCTCCTGGCAGCCATGCTTTAGATTTATGTTCTTCCAAAACTAAAATCAAAGATTCCATCTAGTGCTATTTTATGGCTCAGCTGTATTTGTAATTTGTATGTATTTTATGTTATTTGAAGTTATTTCCCTATCCATATTTGCTTGTGGGGCACTTATCCTACTCTTACCCACATTTTACTTCCTTTTGCAGCCCTCTATCCCTTCCCAGGACTTTTTTTAGATGCATTTTAGTGGCCAAAAGTTCGGGTCCCCATTGACTTCAATGGGGTTCGGGGTCAAGTTCGAATCCGGACTTTTTTCCGAATTTCGGCCGAACCCGAACATCCAGGTGTCCGCTCAACTCTAATTCTAATGTGTCTATGCTGTATATCCACTATACCAGTGGTTCCCAAACACCACAACAGTACATGAATATTCATTAGTGAAACTTATATTCCTATAGGGTCATCTTATATTTAGGCTTTTTCTTTTTTTTCCCATACATTTAAAAAAATATATACATAATTTTAAAATATATATATATATATATATAACATTACTCATACATACATTTTTTTTTTACCTGTTTTTGTGTGTGTGTTTGCTTAATCGAGGCTTTCAGTGAATTTGCATGTTAATGATTAACTAAAGATGGTTAAAACTGCAACCTTGACATTTTTTTGTTTGTGTGTTAACATGCAGAAATTGTAAATTCTTTTGCTAGATTTGAATTCTTTGTAACTGCACAACATGGGGAAATAATTGGAACTTACCGAAAGGTTATTTTCCTGTTGTCCATGAGGGTGCTACGGTTATGGTTAGTTTGCCCCTCCCACTTGTAGGACAGATGTTCTTGCAATAAACTATAAGAGAACCTGACCCCTTACGCAGGTAGCGTTAAAACAATAAATACTTTTTAAATTAAAAAAATGATTTCAAAATAAATATTTATTATAGGGAGTGAACGTCTGGCTGCTGCTTTGACTACAGGAAAAGAACTTTAAGTAAGTTCACGTTTTTTCATTCTTAAACGTCCAATGTAGTAACCACTGATGGGAAATCAAGATATTGCCGGAATTGTTGAGATTAGACAGCCAAGAACTCTCGATGCTATCCTGGTACAGATCTTCGAGAACTGATGGCTGCCTTTACCTTCTGACCTTTGTCATGAGGTTTAAAAAAAAATAATGGTCCTCAAAGTGGTTTTTAGTATGAATCCCAGAAACCGATTTCTGAAGACTGGATCAAGTTGGGACTTGGTTCAATTGATCAGCTGTCCATGGTTTTGCAACCTTGTCAATACCTGATTCTAGGGAATCTGTAGGATCTTGACTGAGGAAGCCACGATCTACCAGTCCAAGTAGGGATATACATAGATGACCACCTAGTGGAGACTGGCTTCTAACACAACTATTGTCTTGATGCTGATGTTAGACTGAAGAGTAATGCCCTGAATTGTAAGTGCTGAAGATGACCCAGTGATGGAAAAAAAACAAATGTTGGGTATTCTCTGAATTCCGATGTATCATAATGTGAAGATATGTGTCCTGCAGCTCTATGGAAACCATAGATGTATCCACAAGGAAGACTTTCTCACCAACTAAATTAAATCTATCCTGAAGTGTTCCTTCCTCGTGTACTGATTTACAAATCTGAGTTTCAACACTAATCTAAATGATCCATATTTCTAAGGCATGAAACGAAGGATGTAGTAAGTTCTCTTCATACATTTTGTTTTCTGGAATGGATTGCATAACATACCATAATTTTAATGGAGTGATACTCTCCCGACACTAGTCGCACATAAGACTAATTTATTAAAAACATAAATGTAGACAGTTACAAGGATTTTATTGTCCAATGTTGTGATGGAGAATGCAGGATCTATGCAGAATCAAATGACTCCTGCTTCTGGATTATATAAGGGGGCATCATACTGTACATATGGTCTTCCTTACCAAGGTCGTGCTAAATGGTTCAAAACCACAATTGTTTGGACATCATTATGCGGTGATACGATGGACTTTCTTTTGCTAAAACTGATTGAATGTGATATACATATCAATCATCGATGTCACTGTAACAGACTCGTATACCAGTTCATGCTAAGCGATATGTCTCTCGCTGCTAATTTTTAATTTCTACTGTCTATTGCTTTATTGTCTAAAATAAAATCATATTTAGTTTAATAAAGAAAATACTTCAGAGAGAATATGTCTTCTGTCATTTTCGTTGGACAGAGTCTCTCCACTGATCTTGGAGGCTGACCTCTTGTACAATTCTGTTGTCACTGGAGAATTATTTATAGAACAGTAGGATATCTCCTCTAAGATGCTGTTCTTTTTGGGTATACAAATGCAACCTTTCTAGTCTCTCTTCATAACCAAAATACTTAATTCCCCTTATTAAGTTTGTAGCACTCCTTTGCACTTTTCCTAGTTCATTAATGTCCATTTTAAGGACCGGCGCCCAGAAATGCATGACATTTTGGTGGTGAATTGCCATAGAATTATACAATATCGTATAAGCCTTTGCAGCTGCTGACTGACATTGCACCTTGTTGCCAAGTCTATTATTTAAACTTCTCGTTAGTAATTTTTCCCCCCCGGGGAGTTACCATTTAACCCCATGGCGACATGTGATGGACTAGGTCCGTCCTGTCTTGCAAACGGTTGTAGACATCGGACCGTGTCCTGCCTCATGCTTAAATGAGCGGGGCATGCAAACCATGTTTGCAAACACCGCTCAGATTCAACATGCTCCTCCAGTATGGCTGCTGCTCTCTTGTAGGAAGAGCGTCGGAAGTGGTGGATGTTCACTTATGTCACTCTGATGTTGTGGCCGGAGAGCCCCCAGAGGTAATCGGCAGCATTGCAATGAAAAAAAGGCCAAATTAGCCTTACATCTACAGTTAGGATTAAATGAAAGTATAACTAAGAATCATGAAGTGGCGCGAAAAGCATTAGTCAGAGCCTGTATATCGGGAGGTGGCAGCCCACTGTTTGTGGGATCTTTATTCTTTGAGGTCAGCAGCTATTATATTTTTCTATTTACTTTCACTCAGTGGCATCCTAAGGGGGGTGCGGACCACACCGGGTGACACCCCCAGCTGCTGTACTTTTATTTTATTTTTCCCTGGCAGCCGCATCCCCTGGATTCGCCTGCCGAAAAAAAAAAAGTAAAAAAAAAATCCCTGCGACCGGATGTGACGTTACGTCACATCCGGCGTCTGGTGTTTCCCTCCTCCGTGCAGGAGGGAAGACTGCACGGAGGAAGCGTCCGAGGACACGGAGCAGCTGCCAGGCGGTAAGTACCGGGGGAGGAGGGAGGAACAAAACGAGCACTGGAATGGCACAATTATGCAGGCATTTGAATGGCACAATATTCCTGGTGTTTGAATGGCACAATATTCCTGGTATCTGAATGTCACAATATTACTGGTATCTGAATGGCACAATAATTATGGCATTTGAATGGCATAATATGACTGGTATTTGAATGGATAATTATGGCATTTGAATTGCACAATATTACTGGCATCTGAATGGCACAATATTGTTGGTATCTGGCACAATAATTCTGGCTGCTGAATGGCACAATATTACTGGTATCTGAATGGCACAATAATTAGGGCATTTGAATGGCACAATAATTATGGCATCTGAATTGTACTATATTACTAGCATTTGAATGGCACAATATTACTGGCATCTGAATGGCACAATATTACTGGCATATTAGGCAAATTGTCTGGCTTATTAACGACAAAATAATACTGGCATATTTAATTGGCCATCTGACTAGCATAACTAAGGAATCTGTTTGGCATGGAATTGGAGGTAATCCAGGGGGGTGACACCATGAGTTACCGCACCGGGTGACACCAACCCTATTGACGCCTCTGCTTTCACTTTTATCCCTGACTAGAAACCACCAGGTCATGGTGGGAAAATTACTGTATTTGCTCGAATATAAGATGACCCCTCAAACTATGGATATTCCTTTAGGAAAAAAATTAAAAGACTGAATATAAGACTACCTACGAAAAAAGTTTAACTTGTTTATATTCACATGTAAATTGCTTTTTCATATTTAATAAAAACTTATTAAAAAATGCATTTCTTGTGTTTATTTACCTTTTATGTGCCAATGCTCCCCCCAACGGTGTCTGTCTCTCTCCCCAATTTTGTCTGTCTCTCTCCCCCATCCTCTCCCCAATGTTGTCTGTCTCTCTTCCCCCATCCTCCCCCCAATGTTGTCTGTCTCTCTCCCCCATCCTCCCCCCAATGTTGTCTGTCACTCTCCCCCAGCCTCCCCCCAATGTTGTCTGACACCCCCTAGTCTGTCTTCCCCCCAACCTTCCCCCTAATGTTGTCTGTCTTCCCCCCCACCCTTCCCCCAATGTTGTCTGTCTTCCCCCCACCCTTCCCCCAATGTTGTCTGTCTCCCCCCCCCCCACCCTCCCCCAATGTTGTCTGTCTTCCCCCCACCATCCCCCAATGTTGTCTGTCTTCCCCCCCCCCACCCCCCCCCCCCAGTGCTGTATTTACCGCGAGGCATCCTAGGCGCATGCCTAGGGCGGCAAATTTTGGGATGAAGAAAACATTTAAAAAAAAAAAAAGCTGGCCCTTTAAAATAAAAAATAGAAAACATGCTTGCAGTCAGGACGGAGGTGAGAAGGGATCGGAAGATCCCCCCTCACCATCTCTGCCTGCCGGCAGGCTGCACAGGGATCCGAACAGGCAGCACAGAGAAACCTCCGTGCTGCCTGTTCGACTCCCCGTGCAGTCTGACACGGAAGTGCCGACAGTCACGTGACCGGCGTGCTGACGTCATACACGCGCCGGGTCAAGTGACCTATCGGCACAACCGCCTGGGAGCCGAACAGGCAGCATGGAGAAGACCATGCTGCCGGCCACTAACCACCAGGGAAAGGTAAGTGCTGGGGAAATGGGGGGAAATTGGCTGGGGCTTATTAAATGGCACATAACACTGGCATATTATTGGGCAAATTTACTGGGGCATATTGATGGCAACTAACACTGGCATATTATTGGGCAAATTGTCTGGGGCTTATTAAATGGAAAATCACACTGGCATATCATTGGGCAAATTGGCTGGGGCATATTAAATGGCAAATCACACTGGCATATTATTTGGCAAATTGTCAGGGGCATATTAAATGGCAAATAACACTGGCATATTTGGCAAATTAGCAGGGGCATATTAAATGGCAAATCACACTGGCATATTATTGGGCAAATTAGCAGGGGCATATTAAATGGCAAATAACACTGGCTTATTATTGGGCAAATTGTCAGGGGCATATTAAATGGCAAATAACACTGGCATATTTGGCAAATTAGCAGGGGCATATTAAATGGCAAATCACACTGGCATATTATTGGGCAAATTAGCAGGGGCATATTAAATGGCAAATCACACTGGCCTATTATTGGGCAAATTAGCAGGGGCACATTAAATGGCAAATAACACTGGCATATTATTGGGCAAATTGCATGGGGCATATTAAATGGCAAATCACACTGGCATATTATTGGGCAAATTACCAGGGGCATATTAAATGGCAAATCACACTGGCATATTATTGGGCAAATTAGCAGGGGCATATTAAATGGCAAATAACACTGGCTTATTATGGGGCAAATTAGCAGGGGCATATTAAATGGCAAATCACACTGGCATATTATTAGGCAAATTATCAGGGGCTTATTAATGGCAAATAACACTGGCATATTAAATGGCAAATAATACTGGCTTAATATTGGGCATTTGGCTGGGGCATATTAAATGGCAGAATAACACTGGCATATTATTGGGCAAATTGGCTGAGGAATATTAATGGCAAAATATACTGGCATAATATTGGGCAAATTGTCAGGGGTATATTCAATGCCAAATACTGGCATAATGGGCAAATTGGCTGGGGCATATTAATGGAAAATGATACTGGCATATTATTGGGCAAATTAGCTGGGGAATATTAATGGCAAATAATATTGGCAATGTGTATGTAATGGGGTGATGGAGGCATGTAAATGGGGTGATGGGGCATGTCCTTGGTGTGCAACGTGGGTTATGGGTCATATCGTGGGTGTGCATCGTGGATAGGGGGGGTGCGCAAAATTTGTCTGCCTAGGGCAGCACAAAACCAAGATACACCACTGATCCCCCCCCCAATGTTGTCTGTCTGTCTTCCCCCACCATCCCCCCAATGTTGTCTTTCTCCCCCCTCTCTCTCCCCAACATAGCCTCCCTGGTGGCTAGTGGGGGCAACTGGGGGGTGTCTCCAGATATCCCTGGTGCCTAGTGGAGGCAGCCAGAGGATGCCGGCACGATAAGCGCAGTCATCCTCAGCTTATGACCGGCACTTCCGCCGGTACTTTTCTGATGAAGCCGGAAGGACCCGGCTTCATCATAGAAATCCCGGAGGTCGTGCCGGGCGGCAGCAGAGGATATCTGCGCGCATCACGCAGACATCCTCCGGCTGTTAGAGAGGGGGATCCAGGTCCCCTGCAGCTCTGCGGGGGACCTGGATCCATGTCTTATAATCTGACCTCAAATCGTGGTCAGATTATAAGACAACCTCGAATATAAGACGAGGGGTCTTTTTCAGAGCATTTGCTCTGAAAAAAAACATATCTTATATTCAAGCAAATACGGTATAATGTGGCACTCTGACATGAACACATACCACATGGTACCACCAGTGCAATACACTCCCACTGTCCACAGTGACTTGACCCGTGGCCATGCATGGTTGGGTGGGGGAGAGAAAATGTTTGCATACGACAATCTATGGCAGTTAAAATAAAGTATGGTATAGTGAACTTTGCACTTTTTGGAAAATGCCATAAATTATGCTCTTTAAAACTGTTGTATTACTAGATAACGTCCTATATTAATTTGCTTTACGGAACAGCAATGATTAACACTGGCCTGTCAAGATATGTTTAGTATTCAACAGTCGGTCATTTGCTTTAGGCAGAGCATGTACTGAGTTTATAGGCAGAAGAATGAAGGCTCTGGTCTTCCTGATTACTTCTAAGGATCTTGTTTGAAAATGGTAAGTGTGCTTATAAATTTATATTTTGACCCTGAGGGGTTGTTCTTTTAATTAAAAATGTCTGTCTGCTTTAAATGGATTTTTGAATGTGCACCATTTAAAAGGCAATAAAATGGATTTCTGCCTTATGCCTTCAAAGAGTCTAGCCTCTCTGCTGTTGGAAAATTTTCAGTTTAATGAAAAGATTGCGTCAGCTGCAGGCCTTTTAAATATTACTTAAATATAACATATATTTTTTAAAATATTTATATTTATTTTTACCTTTATATAACTTTTTTTTCTGTTTAGTTGTATTTCATTTCGGCCCGTGTCGGGAGGCCCACGTCTGTTTGTTCAGTATAAATGTATCCTTTACTGAACCACAAAAATCGAACCTGGATCCATCATTCTGTATAAATTTGTCCAGCCTTGTTTGGAGGACATTCTGTTAGCTACTTCTGCCTTACACTTTTTTTTTACATAAAATATGGTTTTGGTTGGTGATCTAGACTGGCCAGATGATTATGGCTGGAGCAAAAAAAATGCTTATTGGTAGAGGTAAGTGTGACATAAGTAGACCGGAGCTTGTGGAGTGCTCCTTACTACATATTATAGACATATTCATTTTGCACCACTATCCTTCGTCAACTCAAAGTGGTCTCATCTGACATTGGGGATCCTTCTACAAGCCCCCGGCAAGGGTATCTGCAGCACCGCTCGTCGCGGGGATCCAGGGTGAGGCTACTCTAAATTGGACTAATCCGACAGTGGGGACCCCGCTGCAAGTCCCTGGGGGGGGGGGGGGGTTGGGATATGCGATGAGCTGTTAAACGCAGGACATTCTATGCCATCCTAAAAGGTTTTAGGCACTACAAAGTAGGACAGCCAGTGGCGTACCTACCACTGGTGCAGGGGTCGCAGCTGCGACCTGGCCCGTCACTCCAGGGGCCCGGCCACCCTGCGACCCCTGCACCAATTTTTTTTTTTTTTTTAAATGGGCAGGCAAACGGGACAGCTGTCCAGGGCCCATTCATTCTTGGGGCCCAAGGCAGCTGCCCCGTGGGCCCTCGCTACCCGTGTGACTCCCCCCTTCCCCAGCCAGTACTTACCTCCTTGCTGCCGTCTCCCGGTGCAGGTCCGTGGCTGTGAGGGAAGCGTTGTTCGCTCCCCTCCAGCCGCGCGGATCAATAAAGTTTTTGTTTAAACTTTTTATTTTCAACAAACTTTATTGATCCGCGCGGCTGGAGGGGAGCGCACGCTTCTCTTACAGCCACGGACCTGCACCGGGTGACAGCTGCAAGGAGGTAAGTACTGGCTGGGGAAGGGGGGAGGAGGGTGGCATTACGAGCATACTGAGGGGCAAAATCTTGGCATATTAATTGGCTCTATCCTGACATATTAAGTGGCAATATCCTGGCATATTAATTGGCTATATCCTGGCATATTAAGTGGCAATATCCTGGCATATTAATTGGCTATATCCTGGCATATTAAGTGGCATTATCCTGGCATATTAAGTGGCAATGTCCTGGCATATTAATTGGCAATATGCTGGCATATTAATTGGCATTATCCTGGCATATTAAATGGCAATACCCTGGCATATTAAGTGGCTATATCCTGGCATATTAATTGGCAATATCCTGGCATATTAAAAAGCAATATCCTGGCATATTAAGTGGCAATATCCTGGCATATTAACTAGCAATATCCTGGCATATTAACTAGCAATATCCTGGCATATTAAGTGGCTATATCCTGGCATATTAATTGGCTATATCCTAGCATATTAAATGGCAATATCCTGGCATATTAAATGGCAATATCCTGGCATATTAAAATGGGAAAAGAATGGCATATTGAGGGGCAAAATACTGTAAAATTAAATGGCAAAGGAAAAGAATGGCATATTGAATGGCTAAATCCTGGCATATTGAGGGCACATAACACTGACAAATGGGCACATAACACTGGCAAATGGGCACAACACTGGCAAATGGGCACAACTGGCAAATGGGCACAACTGGCAAATGGGTACATAACACTGACAAATGGGAAAATAACTGGCAAATGGGCAAAATAACACTGGCAAATGGGCAAAATTGGCTGTGGCATATTGGCAATCTGGATGTGGCATATTGGCAATCTGGCGGTGGCATATTGGCAATCGTGGCATAATGGGCAAATTGGCTGTGGCCAAATTGATACTGTGGCATGTTCTGCGGGGCAAAATAACATGTACTATAGGGTAAAAGGAACACTGTGGCATGTTCTGTGGGGCAAAATAACATGTACTACGGGGGTGGTTTCTAGTTAAGCCTCTGAGGACAGCATAGAACGTCCTACAAGCGAGAAGGGGTTAAATACAATTTAACAGAAGGGAAAAAAACATTAAATGGATGCCAATAGAAGTCACTTTATTTAAAGGATTGTAGTAATTTTAGTCACCTGATTACTTCCACTGTATTGATTTTGATATTATTAAAGACATGCAAATGAAGGAGGTAGAACATTCATGAATAAGGAAGTAGCATTCTACAGCTTAAAGTGGATACAATAAGCATGATCAGTCTCTTATGTTTTTGCTAGAGTACGGAGACTGACATCCAACATTATTTAAATATGAGGTGTATGCTGCTCTGTGACAAGCTGTAACAATGGTGCGTATTTGCAATGTCTGGTTTTATTTCATTTATTTATTTTTCGTTATAAATGTAAGTGTTATGGAGCGTAGCAGATTAATTGTGTTGCCTTTGTGTACACACAGTGAGATCTGTTCACGACGTAGTGGAACAAGCAGACATTTCACATTTAGAGTTGGAGAATTAAAATGCTTCATTTTTTTTTTTTGCAGTCCAGAAACTGGTGTATTGGCAGATGGGCTGGTTACTGTTATGGAACCAAACTGGTTGTCTGTCCATTTAGTATTAACTTAGTTAAATGTTGATTACCATTTTATCAGAAACTGCAATGAAGGCTGACATTGGTTAAACTACTGTTTAAAGATTTTTTTTTTTTTACTATTTAAAAAAATATATATTATGGTTAATTGTTTTATATATGCATAATCAGTCAGTATTGGATAATAGTGTAGTAATAATGTATTATAATGTCACCTGGTAGATTGTGCTTCTGCATATATAGGCAGAAAATTGATTAAGGAAAATCTGACCCAAGATTTTAAACATGTATATGAGCAGAGAGTGCAGTGAGGTACCCTTACTAGTATTCTTTAATAAAAAGCATTTGTATTTTAAAATGCCTACATCTTTCATTTAAACAGAACTTACCTTTTTGTTCATGGTTGTGAAAAAAGTTCAATAATTATAAAATGTAATACAAAGATTTGTAGTAGCAGAATCAGTAGAAGCTGCATACCTTATATTTGTGAATAAATTGAAATATCTGAGGTTTATTAAATTCAAATTGTAATGAAGCCCTACATTTGCATAATGACTGAACTTTAATATGCATTAAGTAAGTAAGGTAGGTCATTATCAAGCCGAATATAGCTAATTATATTTTCAGCTAAGTCTGAACATATAATTAAGATTACTTGAAATGGTTTGATATCGGACTGGGCAACATTACACTATGGGTTAACCGATGACCCTCGAGATGTATTTTGTCCGCACGTATTAGTATTAGAGATTAATTTTGAAGAAACCAGGGATTGTTACAATAAACTACGAATCATAATGGTTACAGATTGTGTGTGTGTGTGTATATATATATATATATACATTATTTTTTTTTTTTTAAAGCTTGCTAGTTACATTTGTTGTATTGATTACCAATCATAGCCCACTACAATATAGCACAAATAATATACTAGTTAAAGGCTGAAAAATCAAACAAAACAGGGATAATTAAATGGGTTTTACAGCGGACATGTTTAATAATAACTAGGTACTTGCTTGTTCCAGCTTTCTTTTAGTTTATTTAAAATACAAATTTTAGGGTGAATCCTGAAAATACATTTAATTTCATAACCACAGTTTTAGACAATAAGGAAGTAGGATTGCAGACCAACACCATTTTGGACCAGTAATACTACCTTTTGTATTTTGCCTGGGAGACATTGCTTAGGATGTAAATGATTAATGATATTGGTGCATTCTCTTGACATGACTTAAGCATTCTTTGCATACACTCTTGTTTCCCCATAGATATAAAGTATTGCGCATGTATAATTGAAAATATTTCTCTAAATTGTGACGCTATATAAGCGTGGGTATGAAAGTTGAGGCCACATTTGCACGCTTTTATACATTTGTTTTGTCAAAAAAATAATATATATATATATATATATATACACAGTATTTAAAAAGAAATCGGTGGTGTCTATCATTTCATCTGTTGGCTTGATGTGCAAATTACTCGTTTCCCATGGAAAGTAATTAACTAGTATAATAATGCACAGGTGATGGCATAAACAGGCGACACCACAGACACATTAAAAACATGGTTAATTCTTATTTAATGCATTTGCTAACACAATGTCATGCCTCCCAACATTTCCCCCTGCTAATCTGATGTGGGGGGTGGGGGGGGGGGGGGCAGAGCTTGGGAGGTCTGCCACTCCTCCTGAGTACAGGAATATTTGACACTATTTTGAATATTTGGTCAGTGTAACCACTTATGCGAGGTAGCACGGTTACTGAAGCTGGCAACACTACTGCCCATGCATACAATGCTGCGCACGCATAGTAAAATTTCGCAACGCACAGAGAATGCAATCTGGACTGTGGAAATTCCAGTCCCGAGTCTCTGTATCTCTGTTCCGAAAAGCAGTACAGGGTTAGAGCTCGGGGGGGGGGGGGGGGGGGAAGACCTCCCATATTGGGACTGTCCCACACACAGCGGGGCAGTTGGGGAGTATGCAACATATATATCATTATTTTACTCTAAATGCATAGTACAATGAATATGTAAGGGAAGGTGTCCCACTTGCTCTTTGCAATGGGCCTTTTGTGTACAGGTATAGCTGGTTCAGGCCCTGTGCCATGAAGTACCTGTCTCACCTGTTCTAGGATTCCAAATGTTCCCAGAGTTTGATATTAGCTGCCAGATATTCTTTTGTAAATGGCTGTCATGAAGCCAAAAGGATGCAACCAACTCCCACAGTAATACATTATGGGAATTCTTGGTCACTGTTCTAAAAGCGAAGGGAATCATCATGGAAACCAACGGAATGTTCCTGCGATTTAAACAGCTTTTACCCTGGAATTTACTTTCATAAATAGCCCACAAATAGTTAAATTGTTGTGTGGGGCACTGCCTAGGCCAGTATGGTTTGGCTCCAGACTGCACAATAATTGCATACCTGATAGATTTATGTATCATTGTTCTCAACTATTTGAAATGTGAAAAGTATTCCCAGTTTTGGAAAGTACTGCATTTTCAGATTACAGTCCAATGGACTTTTTTTTTTAAATAACCCCTTCCCCTAAGTAAACCCTATAGGGCTGGCTATTTCATTGCTGTCTGCTCTTGATGAGATGTGGCTAGCACTTCTTTTAATTTAATGCAAGAGCAGCTTTCCATATGCAAAATTATACGAAAATACTGTACTGGTCAGAGTATTGGCAGGCCATAATTAAAATGTGTACCCAAGTCATGTTGTAGGTCAGTGGCCACATATTATCTTTTGGGAAATTGCACAGTCTATTTTCATAATAATGTTTATTTTACCATTTCTTTATCTTTTCTTTTCACCTCGTGAGATTTTTTTCAAAGAGCTCATCCATAAGGTGAAAAGAAAGTAATGGTAAAACATTTTTATGATAATACCCTGTGCAATTCCCTAAAACATAATGTAATCAGTGACCTATAACAATATAGGCAGTGTCAAAAGGGTTAACCCCTGGATTGCTTGACATATCTAGGCATGTCAGATGACTGAACCCCATGTGGCTAGATAGATATAGGCAATGTCAGAAGGGTTAACACCTTGTGTGGCTAGACAGATTTAGGCAGTGTCAGAGGGGTTAATCCCTTGGGTGGCTAGACAGGTATAGGCAGTGTCAGAGGAGTTAACCCGTTGGTTGGCTAAACAGATATAGGCAGTGTCAGAGGGGTTAGCCTCTTTATCCACGCACGCACACTCACACACATAGACATTCTGTCACTCACACATACACAAACACACTCACTCACACTGACACACACATACTCTCTCCCTCACACTAACATACACACACTCGCTGACAAACTGTCAGTTTTTAACTTACCTGTTCCAGGCATCTCTTTCTTTGATCTCCTCGTGTGAAGGAGGGACTAAGCCAATCGGGGGAGGCCTCTGAACTCTCAGCCAATCAGGAGAGTTGAGAGGTCTTGCCTGATTTGGTTGCGAACGCCTTCTATCAAACTCCCCCGGACAAAGGAAATAAAAAAAGAAAAAGACCACTGCATGGAGCAGCAAAGTGCCACCTCTGCCAGGGTGCCGCCTGCTGCAGCTGCCCCAGTCTGCCCCATTAAAGATCCATCCCTGGTGAGGCAGCATGTAATGGTTGGGTACCTCAAAAAAGTGGCTGATCACACAGCTGCAGGCAGTAGGTGGAGTTAAAATTAGAAATTTTAGATCTTTTCAGGTTAATAGAAAAAATATGTTCATAATCTGAAAGTGTTTTTGAGAGGGATGGCTACTTATGATACAAGTAATAAAACAGTAGGGGAAAAAGATAAGCAAACCATTTTGATTGGAGTATCTCTTTAAATTTACATGATGCCCCGATCTGCATGTTTGTTTATTTACAATGTAATAATTTTCATATTTGTCATGAGTTTCAATTAAGCCTTGCCTCTGTATGCATAGTTGCCAACCGTCCTGAATTTGCCCGAAAAAGTCCTGTTTTTGGGGTCCTTTTCCTCAAGGTTGTGAGTCCATTGACTAAACATTTGTACCAGCCTGCCAGTAAAATACCATCTGGGTGGCAACTCTAGCCTCATTATAAACTATGTATGTTTACCACTTATATATCGTCTAAACATGAAGTCTGGAACGCAAGCTTGCAGGGTCAAGCGTGTCACATATCCCTGCCCCCTTTCGTCCCCACCCCCTTGTATCCTGGGATCCTATCACTGAAATTTGACAGGTATGTATATGGCATTTCTTTCAGACCCTAGTTCTATATTTTTCCCAGATTCCGTTAACATAAGTTTCTACGTGGTCAGGTCAGCATAGGTAGGATGCCGTCCAATGTTGAACCTGTCAACACTGTATACTGAGAGTATTTTGGGAGCACGTTTCCAATGACTACATTGATTTATTGAACCACATGTGAGTTTATTTATGTATAAAAGTGTTTTAGCGGGAACAATTTTATTAAGATTGCGGTTCCCAGGTATGAACACGGCTAAGAAGCAACATAAGAGGAAGCAAAAATGTCGCGGTCGTGGCTTGTTGTATGCTAAATTATCCTAATATTTATTAATAAAAAAAAAATATTTGGACAAATAAGACAATAATAAATATCTTTGATTTGAGAATACATAAATGATGTAAAGATGAATGCCTAGAAATTGTGATATATATATTATACTACAAACATACAACTGTTATCTAATTTATGCAATGTTATACAGAATATAACATGTGTACTTAACTTCAGAGAGGTTTCGGCAAAGCACAGGGTTGTGTCCAAAATGGCTCTGGATTCCATGTTGATAAGGACGATTTTGAACGAGGTTCCACAGCAGTTATCTTCTACTTTTCGTTACAATACTAGGCATTAACCTAAACCTTAGCTTCTTAAACCTAGCATTTAAACTAAGCCCAAGACGAAAGCACAGATCCGGATTTTATAGTTTTAGTTAGCAAAACTTTTCAGGGCTCTCCATTGCATGCTGCTTCCGGCTCCTTCAACATGTCTCTCCCCTGCCCATATTTCATCGAATGTCCAGTCTCTCCTTCCCTATCCAAGGAAGTTCCTGGTGGAATAAAAGGTCATCACTCACTTCCTAGTCACACCTGTTGGTAGAAGGAATGCACTTTTTACACAATGTTACATAGAGCATGAGGTATCAAATGGATGCAACAGTTAAAGGAGTGGTTTATCTAACGGGAGATACCTCATATCATTAATATGCAGTTGTGAAGTTGCATCTGTGACGTGAATCACTAATAAATGACTACACAAGCCTTGTCTAATACAGATACGTACCGCACACTGGTATTTAAAAAAATCCAAGGGCAGAGTATAGAATATTAGATACAAGGTAAGTAGACAATGCAATAGAGCAGCAGGAAATGCTAGCAGAATGCTTGGTTGCATAGGGAGAGATATTAGCAGAAAGAGGGAAGTGCTCATGCCATTGTACACTGGTGAGACCTCACTTGGAGAAATGTATGCAGTACTGGAGACTGTATCTCCAGAAGGATATTGATACTTTGGTGCATGGATAAAAC
Organism: Pelodytes ibericus; assembly: GCA_036172795.1. NCBI lineage: Eukaryota > Metazoa > Chordata > Amphibia > Anura > Pelodytidae > Pelodytes > Pelodytes ibericus. The sequence continues at coordinate 21,453,333 of CM069867.1, forward strand.
TTACCAGGAAAGGTTAAAGGATCTTAACATGAATATCTTGGAGGAAAAGATGAAACGGGGGGATAAGATAAATATTTACATACATAAAGGGAATCAACACCGTAAAGGATGAAAGTGTATTTAAAAGATGAAAAACGATCACAACAAGAGGGCATAAATTAGAGTCTTAAATTAGAGGAGCACCGGTCTTAAAGTAATGTGGAAATTTTACCTTACTGAGAGGGAAGTGGATGCATGGAATAGCCTTCCAGCAAAGAGGTTAACACAGTGAAGGACTTTAACCCCTTAAGGACCAGCCCTTTGGAACATGTTTGGTAATTCTGGACAATGACTATTTTAACGTTTCTGTGCTGTTCGTGTTTAGCTGTAATTTTCTTCTTTGTCATTTTCTGTACCTACACAAATTATTTATTGATTTGTCATCTCCTATAATCTACTAAAAAAATATGGTGAAAAAAACTGACTTTTATTTGAAATAAAATGCAGATGCTAAATAGATTCTACGATTTCTCATATAGTGAATACCACCCATGCATAGGTTTGTAGGAATGTTTGGGGGCTAAAAGGCCATATTCGGGAGGTGCACCTTTTGGTTTTCCAACTTGAAAACTTGCACCCATGTCCCTTTTGGGACATTTTTTTAAGCCTGCCAATGTAATTTAGCCCCATTACATCTTACTGAATACAGTGATGCCACACATGCATAGATTTGTATAAATTTGTGGTGGTAATTTTTTGTGTGTTTTTTCACACACTTATTTCAGGCATAAATTCTCAGATACTGGTATGTGTCACAACCAAACAACACACCATTATGTGTTGAGCAACATCTCATGAGTACAGTGAAGTCACTTATGCATTGGTTTGTCGGCCTGTTTGGGGTTAAATGGACCCCTAGCAGGTGTAATAAGAAAAATAAAAAAAATAAATAGGCACACCACAACAAAAAGTTTCTGCAACAAATTCAATGTCTGAACAGTGATCTACGGCAAGGAAAGGGTTAATGGCACTTAGAAGCGTCTTTAGTACAGTACAAAAAAATTAACCCCTAAAAATGCACCGACTGGAAAAAATGCTTCTGCAGCCCGATCAATGCTGATACAGTGAGGCAAGAAAGGTTAATAGCTCTTAAAAAGGCCTTTGTTAAACTGAAATAAAGTATGTTTTAAAAAAAATGAACCCCTAAAAAATGCACAGACAGCTACAAAATGTGCTGCTGGGCAAGATCACTGCATATATAGTGATCAATGGCAGGGAAGGGGATAAAGCACAGGAATGGCTTTTGTTTAAAGCCCTTGGTTATTCTAATTTTATTACAATTAAAAACTTACACTAAACAGATCTGTCTCTCTCTCCCTCACTAAAACTCAAGGGTGGCAAATCTACACTTGTTAAAGAAAATGTTGCCTTTGACTGTATGGTAAGTGCTCAACTGAGCACTTACCATACTTGCCAGCACACTGATCTGATGTGCCAGCATCCAGCAGTGCCCACTTGAGCAACGGAAGTGAAAAAAATCATCACTTCCCTTGCTCTTACCAGTAGAAGGGAAGCGCCATTTCTATATGCAGCACTCCCTTATCGTTTGCACTCAGGAGAGTGACCACCAATGAACTGTAAGTTCCTTTGGTGTTACTAAGTGCCTTGAAGGCAAGGAAATTAAGCAATACCATCAGAGCTTAGGAAGCAAACTTTAGACGTTAAGCATGTATGGGATAGGCATAAATCTATCCTAGATATAAGATAAGGCCAGGTGTTAATTGAAAGTATTTAGAAAATTGGGCAGACTAGATGGGCTTACTGGTTCTCATCTACTGACACTTTCTATCTTTCTATGGATTATATTTTAAGATGCATTTTAACATTTCTATAAACTCTCTTTAAATGGCTCTTAAAACGTTTGTATCACTGATTTATTTTCTCTAACCTTAAGAATGTCTAGAGCACAGTAAGCATGAACGTAATGGAACCACAATGAAAAGACAAACATGGGTGTGTATATTACTTTTACTGCCAACCTAAACCCAGATTTATTTCTATGAAACAGTGTTTTATTCTGTTACTTCCTCCTGATGGGACTATGTATAAAATTCTCCGCACTGCAAAGTGTCAGGAGTTTTAGGGAAAAAAAGCGCAATTTCTGTCTATATATGACATCTGTGCTATGCGAGCACCGGGACTTCATTGATGAAGACTTAAGTGTTAAGTGTTGAGATATAATCAAATTACAAAATAAATATTCTGAATTCACTTGCAGACAAAATGTGCTCCGAGAGCCAGCTCAAGTGCAAAAAAAGCATGTTTGTAAACAGAGTTACAAGTCACCCCCACAGGAAAAATGTACTTCAATCAGGTTTGGACTACTGATTAGTGTCCAAAAAATTGGAGCAACGTTTTGGTTAAATAGCAGTTGAAGGACATTTCAAACTACTTTCAAACCCTAGATATTTTGGCATTGTGTGGAGCAACATGTTTATTATATTTATTTATTTTTGTTGCACAGGTTCTTCTCTGTATGTTTTTATTAGTTTGTTACTTTTTTTTTTTTTTGAAGATGCCGTTTTAAAAAAAGCAAAATTAGCTCTAACAGTATTCAAACCACCCTGCACTGGTGTCCAGTAAATTTTGTGTATATATGTACCAGTTTCTGTGTTAATAGTTAGTGGAATCAGATTGAGTGGCAGGTTGTCTGATATGCTTATTGAAGGAATGTTAAACACACCGGTTTTTATAAACAAAAACAAAAAATTATTAAATCTACATAAATTGTAACGAGAATTGATATATATCACTTACAAAAAAATGTAATTTTTTTTTTTCTTTTAGAATTGTTTGGAAATCTATAATGATCAGCTGCTCTGTCATCTCATGCATTTTCACTTTTGAGGCTTTAGTCATGAATAAGGGAATTGCAAACTGAAGGGCAAGGTATCTCCCCTTCAGCTGCACTTCAAATAACAGAACTAGCCAATTACCAGTATAGGCTGTAATTCAGAAAGAATAGGATAATACCAAGTTTATGTTTACCAGCTGCAAACTAGAGGACTGGTGAATGCAAAGGTCTAATCTTAGAATACTGAATGTTAGACTTGGTTAGTCAAAACTGAAGTAAACAAACTGCCAGACGTGCCAGGAAAACACCAACATGACTGGTTAAATAGAGGTGGAACCTTAAATAGGAATCACATTAAAGAGAACCGGTGAGCTCACTGAAAGCTAATATTTATTTGTTCTGGGATCTATGTAAAAAGAATTAAATGAATATCCAACATGCAGTCAGCCAGGAGCTGCCACAAGTGGGAGCGGAAGTGTGGGAAGAAATTGTGGGACTCCAAAGCATCATAGAGATCTCTTCTTTACGGGAGTTAGTGGTGTTTGGCTCCACCAGTTATCTGACCAGTTCTGCCTACCGTTAAGGTTTTCCCATCCACTTTTTGATTGGGACACTGTCGTTTTTTTTGAATCCCACCCATTTCAGGTCTGGCCTTGGGCCTTTTGACTGAAACAACACATTCCTGTCCCCAGAGAAAAACGCAGTGCTACATTGTGGGCCAGTGAACTGATAACATCCCAAATTATGGTCCTTTGAGCAAATGTGTCTTTTTTTTTTTTTATAATGGCAGCTAATGTTTATAGCACTTCTCAATGCTTTTTTGGATTGTTTTAGAGGATCATTTCCAGTTTGAAAAAAACCCTTGAAAATAAAAGCATATTAAAGCCGATACATAAAAATACATTAGCATTTAATTATGTTTGCTTGTTTAGCCTTTGTAATCTTTTGCAGGCTTTGTACTGGGGATTGATCCAGCCCATCATGAAATCAAATGTTTCAAGAAATAGTTGAACATCCCCAGCATCTCTTGGAAGCCAATTGGTGTTCTCTATATCATAAATATAAAAAACAAACCAAAAAAAATCGAATGAATTTAATATCTCTTCTATTACATTGTTACTGCACATACTGATGAACCCATGACTCAGGGCCCCTGCACTGATCCTCTTGCAAGATATTCTTACATCACTGCAAACATTTGTAGAACACCTCGCAAGCTGTATAAGAGTAGTCCAAAAAGAAAAGGAGTAAGCAGCCTTCCGGTAATCTGGATGATGTGGACTACATCTCCCATAATGCTCTTATAGCCGTAATGCTGGAAATGTAGTCAACAACACCTGAAGTGCCCAAGGTTGCATATACCTGTTCTAGAAGATATTGCAGAAGAATTGGAATTCTAAAGTAACTACACTGGTATTACAGGTTTGAGGATAGCTTTCTAGATATGCCGACTCCTGAAAATCTTGTTATATGTATATATAATCATATCTGTACTTTGGAGGTAGAGATATTCCTGTTCATTTAAAATAATGTGAAAGAGTGCACATCTTTCAAGGATCTAGGGAAGACTGCCCTGTGCAATAGCTATGCTTATATCACTGGCTTAATGTTCCGAGTTGTCTTTGTAGTGTTCTGCTATATTATATCATCTCTGATTGCATGAAATATGTCTTAGTACCAATCCTCTACATGGAATACATTACAATATCTGCTTATTTGACTTCCTATGTAACTTGGAGAACGTCCAAGCAATGATATTTAATATTACTGCTTTCATTTCATATATTTTTCTTTTTTATAGTCCACCACAAGCGCACCAGATTCGGTAAGTATATCAAACAGATCTTCTCACCTTTTTATTGCTTTTGTTGATTTGTTTATCCATTTTTCTCACATTCCGGTATTGTAAGCCTTATTTTCTTAAAGTTTTACCATTTAAAGTTTCACTTGCCATTTTTTTCTCTATGATGTGGTTGACTGTGGTTCTTTGCAACCATTTCCCTGTTCCTTTCTAAGAAAGTTCTGTCATTAGACATTACTGTGGAATCAGCAACACTGTTGAACGTCACTCTTTTAAGTGCTTTAAATGAGGGTGGTGAGGAACAATCTTTATAAGGTTAATGGAAAGAAAGCAGTAGCAATTCAGAAAGTACTATAGAATGGTAGGAACAAGGGTACAAGAGATAAAACTGTGTGAGAAACAAACAATTGCTTGCTGTGGGCCTTTTAAATTAGTAGGACCCATGATCTAGAAACACTACAAACGCTTTTGAATATATTCAAAATGTTATTATTTTCAAGTATATGGTTTTGCTGTAAAAACACCATCTTATTGACAACAGATTACAGTACTAATTTTCTATGTTTGTAACTTTTAGATAACAGAAGATTTTATGTCACTGCCAGTAGTAAGTATTTTAATGTATACCTATTAAAATATGTATATCCTTAAAGGGACATTCCAACTTGTTTAACCTTTCAAGGAAGCAGTAGTTTAACAATACAGGTCCTGCTCTTTGAAAGTAAACCTGATGTTTATCTTAATAGATACACGCGGGTTTACCATCTGCTGTGTCTCACATGCGAGACACAGCAGTTCCCGGTTGTCGCATGCTGACAAACTCCAGCACGCGCACAGCCAAACAGAGCAGGGGCTCGCCCTGCTCTGACTGCTTAATGCGAGGGTCTCCCGCTCATTTTTTTGCATGGTATCATCAGATGGGACCTAGGTAAGGTCCCCCCTGCGGATCTTATTCAAAAATGAGGGGCTCTCTCTGCGCTAGCAGAGAGAGCCGGTTGCCGACCAGACAGCTGCCTGCTTCCTGTGAAAGCATGGCAGCTGTCGGTCAGAGGATGAACTGGCATGTACTATCAAAAGTACACGCCAGTTCATCCTCATACTAGGGACTCCTCATACTGGACATTTCACTTGTGCTTCTATATTAGAAGCACAAGTGAAAAGAAAAGACGTTTAGTGTCCCTTTAAGCATTGTGCAACATTAAGGGGTAAAAGGGGCTCTATCATTTTTCTGAACATTACTTGCAAGGGTAAAGAATAAAAATGATGGAAATTGATTATATACTGTGTTAGCAGAATTGCAAGCTAATGCATAAATAAGACAAAAATGTGTTTTTAGTGGGGAATGTGTAATGTGCATATCAAGCTATAAGTGATGTCATAAACAGGAGACTTCATAGACACCTTTAAAGCACATTTTTCTCCTCATTTATGTATTCGCTTGCTATCCTGCTTACCAAATATGTAGATTATTATTTTTATTCTAGTACAGGTTGAGTATGCCTTCCCCGAAGATCCAAAATCCAACATTTTTTGGAGAGATAGGGGTCAGTTCTGATAAGGCATACTCTCCTTCCTTGAGCCCCATTGCGAAGCTCCTTTACTTCACCCTCCTAGGCACCGTGCGTTGGAAGCAAGGGCTCATGGGAAAGGAAGTTTCCAAAGCGCTGCGAGGCAAAGGAAGGGCTACCACTCTTGCAGCAGATCCAGGAGCATATCCTGGCAGCACACCTTCACAAAATACATCCAAGGGGCCGCCGGCAACAGCTCATTTGGCATTCGAGTCACTGACACTGTTGCCAATTTGACCAGCGCGCACCTAGCACACATGGAGCATTCGCGCCTGTTTGTGACGTAATACCAGATTAATATAAAATATATAAATGAGTCAGTCTACTTTAACAGATATTTAATAAGAGACAAAAACACTGTAACACTAACACTAACACTGTTAGTGACAGTCCAACACCCAATACCACATTCTTCCAAGACTAACCTTAATCCAATTTTTCAACCAAAAGATCCATTATAACCCATCACAGACTGCCCATGCATGCAGGAGGCAGGCAAGCCAGGAAGAGACTGAATTCAGATTGTTCATTCAACAGGTATATTGTATGGCTTGTGAGGTCATTGGAGGTGTACCCTCATTTACATATCAAAAGACAAATGTTGTACAGGAGCATTGACCACACTGATCGAGTCTTATACATTTTCTACAATACCCTTTATCCAATTTGTGCAAGTTGCTCACATTGGATTTAGGTTGTGTGAACATTTATAGGGCTGGTGCTGCCGAAATAATCCGTTAACCAAAAGTATCCATTATCCGAAATGCTGCCAGTCCCAAGCACTTTGGGTAAGGGATACTCAACCCATATGTCACCTCAGCTTTGTTTAAGGGAGTGGCTGAACATTCCATACTAGAAACCAGTGTCTGTAATAAATCTTGTGCTAATTACTTCAAACAGAAGCGTTATGAGATACAAAGCTTTTCTCTTCTCTCAGGCATGATTGCATAGAGGTTACTTAAGTTGACTCTTTTCTTTTATATTTTATTTTAGACTACTAATGTATTCAACATCACTAATGCCTTAACTGTAAGTATTTGGGAGTATATCCTACATTGATTTCATTTTTGTCTTACTAATGGTAATATCATGGATGGATTGCCTTAATAATCAATACATATGGATCAACAATAATAAAACATATTTGTTTCCTTTCGTTTATAGCCAACTCCGCAATCATCATTCATTACTGTTGTTACAGTAAGTATAAAGGAATATATCCTTAATTAACCTATCACATTTCTACACATTTAAGGAGCTAGTACATTTTACAAAACAAAACTCTGTTTGCCTGTTTACTGCTTACCTGTCTGACTTATTAAATACCCAAATCCGCGAAATGGGGGCATCCACACCTGTATTGTATAGTGCCTTCATCTCTGTCAGACAATGCATATTTTGTCGGATTTTAGTGCGGGACTTCTTGTGCCCTCTAGAACTGAGTTTTGCTAGAACCATAAATTCACAAGTTGACAATAAGACTACCATCTAAGACCCTTGCCTGTAGATCCGTCACCTGTGTATTCCTACATCAGGCCCATGAATCTAATAACCTTGTTAGCCCATTATTTATTGATGATCCATAACGTGCATGCTGTCATACTGAATCAGTGGAGAGTTCTAGATGTTTGAAGGGTTCTCCAGTTGCAGTGCTTAGATATTTTGGGGGAAAAAAACTATTATTTTATAAATGAATACTATATGTAGGGTCGTTTTATCGAAATGAAAAGGAGTGTGGCGACTATAAAAACTGGGGCGGCTGACAAGCTTTTATTCCAGTAGAAGGAGGTATAAGCAGACTTCTCCCTGATTATAAAGGTTTCAGATTAATGGGCAGACATTGTCCCATTGCGAAGTAGTTCATTTGCACATCAAGTCACAGGTTATGTCATACTTCCTGATATTACTTTTAAATCGTTGCCCCTCTAATTTAAGACTATGTCCTCTAGTTGTGGTAGTTTTTATTCTTTTAAATATACTCTCTTCATTTACTGTGTTTATTCCCTTTCTGTAACATGCAGAGAGAAGTCTTGAGTGCTGGGATTTTTTTTGGACTTGCTATGTTTGTACTTGTAGAACTATTTAGATGGACTTTGGATTGTGTATAGTTCCAGTACTATTCATGTACTTATCTTAACTGTGATATGGGATAACTCATAATTCTGTATTCTGGCTCTCTGACGTTGCATTACTGAGTACACAATAAAAAGTAATGAGTTATGGACGACTGTACGAATACGGTTGGACTACTTTTCATTTGATGCAAAAAGGTTAAGATTAACCACAAGGGTGTTAAAGAATTCAAATTGCTGAAATAAAGATTTTTTATTTGCTTCTTTTGGACCAATAACGACATAGGAAAAGGGTTGAACTTGATGGACACAAATGTTTTTCTTCAACCTAAACTACTATATAACAATATATTTCACATACAAACATAAGTAGCCATTGAAAAGGGATTTGCAACAAATCAGCCTTTTGATTCAGTGACCTCAGAACTGAAGAGCTTTCAGAAACATGGGTTTGCTTTTCCCTTTGGTCTGCAACACTGCATATTTCAAACTAAACAAAGTGTGTTATAATGGTGGTTCTAGAAACATCATCAGCTGTGAGAATATTGGGGTATGATCACTCTGTGACATCATATAAATCTAGGCATTTAGGTTTTGTGCTACCCTAGACCTGACTGAACTCATGCACACCCCAAAAGTCATTGGTCTCAACAGAGGAGGCGTCACTAGGGTTGGTGTCACCCAGTGCGGTAACTCATGGTGTAACCCCCCTGGATTTCCTCCAATACCATGCCAAACAGATTCCTTAATAATGCCAGTCAGATGGCCAATTAAATATGCCACATACAGGAGCCCCACAAATTATGTCACACACAGGAGCCCATTAACTATGCCACACAAAGGAGCCCTATAACTATGACACACACAAGAGCCCCATAAATAATGCCATGCCAGAGCCCCATTATTTATGCCTCCCCTTGGAGCCCAATTAATTATGCCACACACACAGGCGCCCCTTAATTATGCCACACACACAGGCGCCCCTTAATTGGAACATTTAACCCCTCAATATGCCAGAATTTTGCCATTCAATATTCCAGCATTTAACCCATCAATATACCAGCATTTAACCCCTCAATATGCCAGTATTATTTTGCCATTCAATATGTTAGTATTTAACCCCTCAATATGCCATTCTTTTGCCATTCAATATGCCAGCATTTAACCCCTCAAGATGCCAGTATTATTTTGCCATTCAATATTACAGCATTTAACCCCTCAGTATGCCATAATTTTGCCCAAGCACCTTTCCAGTGCAGTCTTTGTGACCCAGCACCTTCCCAGTGTAGTCTCTGTGCCCCAGCACCTTCATAGTGCCGTCTCTGTGTCCCAGCACCTTACCAGAGCTGTCTTTGTGCCCAAAATGTTTGCCACCTTACCTGGCTGAAAATCATAATTGCTCTGTTGGCTTGCTCACTGCAAAAAACCCAGCAAAGACGGGCTCATAGACAACAGCGCGGACGGGCTCTCCTGCAGGTGTGGGCGGCTTTTTTATGCAAAACGCTACCCTCCCTGCAAAGTGCTGCCCTAGACCCAGACCTTAAATGCCTCTGCCAAGGTACATTCCTTGATAAAGACATTCACAAATGTTAAGAAATGGGTTCCACACACCCAGTAGCAAATGTGTGTGTGTGTCACATAGTTGGTAAGTATGGGCATTATATTTGAAGAATGCCATGAAATTCAATCAAGTAAGAGAAAATGTGTTGGAATTATTTATTTATTTAGAACGTGTTTTACCAGGAAGAATACATTGAGAATTCTCTCGTTTTTAAGTATGTCCTGGGGACCCAGTCCAGAATAGAGTTACACATTTAACAGTAGAAAAAAATACATACATACATACATACATTTATTAAACAGGTTGGAAGGAATTTACGTAGTGCTTGGTACAGAGCATAAATTGTGTCTGTTTTGTAATTTGTCTCAGGATGATGTCAAGGGAGACACAAGATTAAGTAACCTTAAACAAAATATTCTCTTTCTCAAAGCATTTGCTTTGCATGAGTTAACTCGTCATGCAGTCTAGCTGGAGGTGTGCTCCGAGAGCACCTCCAGCCAGTCTGAAACTGGTCCTGGACTCTGCTCTGCACCCAAGGCAAATTTCCTGGACCCGACCGGCGGTTTTCCTGAGGGTTTTTGTTGGGGGGTTTGGGAACATATATTTTTATTTTTTATTAGTTAATTAGTTGGGATAAGTGGGTTAGTGTTGTACTAACAAGAAAAGGGTCCCTGGTGTATGGATATCGTGTGAAGTAGTTCCCCAATCAAAATGGTCTCCTGTGGCTCTGCAGGTGTGTGGCTTAGCACCAATAAGCAATATAAGCAAAAGGGGTTTGCAGAAAACAGCACTACCAAGATAAATTCAATTACAAAAGAAATTTAATGTGCAAAGTGCGATGAAGTAAAATGATACACAGCAGCAAGTGGTAAAAAGTACAAAAAACACATATTAAAAATCGAAAAATCGCTCTGGTCAATGGGCCAGAAAATCCCTGGTCCTGAAGGGTCTATGACACTTCTGTGCCGCATCTTCATCGCTGACAGTTCAGCGCAGCAGTTAGAACGCCGAACTGTCAGCAATGAAGTATAACGCGTCCGTTTTATCGCTGACACGGCTATGTAAGAGCTGACAGTTCAGGGCTGAACTGTCAGTTCTTACAAATGTAAAAGTAAAAAGAAAATACCCCGCCTAATACATGATTCCCCCACAAAGTACCCCCACAAACCCCAATACTAAAATTAACCCCAAAACCCAATACTAAAATGAACCCATAAAACCCAATACTAAAATTAACCCCCTAAACCCTATACTAAAATTAACCCCCTAAACCCTATACTAAAATTAACCACCTAAACCCTAATACTAACCCCCAAACCCTAATACTAAACCCCAAACCCTAATACTAAAATTAACCCCATAAACCCTAATACTAAAATTAACCCCGAACGCTAAAAACTAATTCTAACCCCCTAAACCCTAATTCTAACCACCCTTACTAAAATAAACTAAAATAGATAAAATACTAAAATAAACTTACCGTTAGCGATGAAATGTCCCTTGATTAAATCTCCAGCGACGAGCTGTCTAGTGGTGCTGAGGTGGCGGTGAAGCGGCTGCGCGGATGCAGCTGCGATGAAGTGTCCCATCCCCATCCTGAAGGGGTTACATGTAACTCTTGTGTCTTCTGTTGATGACATCACCTGTGGCTTGGTATGTAAATTAAAAACTATTCAATGGGAATTGTGTCATTTGCATATCATCCCACAGTTGATTTCGTAGATGTTTCAAAAAAATATTCCCCACCCTAATTTATGCATTTGCTTGCAATTCTGCTAATCCAATGTATAGATCATTTTTCAGAATTTTTTTTTATTCCCTGCATAAGCAATGCTGCATCTGACCAGTTCCTTTAAAGATGTAATAAGTCACTCTTTTACTGTTATGTTATTTATGGTATGGCACTGTGGGGCATATACACTAAAAAGTGAATAAAGGGGTGAATTGACGGGAATATAAAAATCTGAATTTAATAACTAAATTGCAAAGACCGGAAAGCTAGAGAATTTCATACCTCCTGGCTATTAAAGCTTGTTTTTTGCTCTTCACCTATCAATTCACTACAGTTCAGGGTTTTTTTGTGAATACTCCCATAATTTTAGTTCAGTACTGTCCATTACATTAGACTGAAATTGCCACCTGTTGGAACATCAAGGTAGCACAGTTCACATTAGTTACGTTGATCTTCAGTTAATAGAAACAAGTGATTCTGATATAGAAGCACAAGTGATTCCCCCCCCCCCCCCCCCCCCTTAGTATGAGGATAAAATGGCATGTACTTTCATTGGTACTGTCTGTCTTTGCTAGTGTATAGAGAAACACTATTTTTACATGGGATCAACAGAGGGGATCTAAGTGTTAAGATCAAAGCAAAAAACAAACAAACAAAAGCAATCATATGCTCCTCCTCCTGCCCTCCTCTTTGCTCTCTTCCTCCTCTTTGCTCTCCTCCTCTCATTCTCCTCACTGTGCTGTGCTTCTTGCCTCTTGCCAGAGACGGTGATCTGAAAAAAAGGAGGCAAGATTGAAAATATGGGCAGGAAATGGCGGTGACTGAAATGCGTTAAATCTAATCCTTACCGTCATTCCAACCTCCTGTCTAATCGCTCATATTTCTTACCTTTTGATGTGTGTGTGTATGGGTTTTGCTTTTTGTCCATGAGCTGAAATCAGTGATGGGAGTTCTGTCTCAGTCACTGCCGTCCATTTTATTTTAATCTCGACTCTTTAGGGGGCCATTTTTTTTATTTTTATTTTTTACTGTGATGAGTGCTGAATTTCCCATGATAACCCAGCACTGAAAGTCAAACCGTTGTGGGAAAAGCAACTGATTCTGATAATATCGGTGTGTAAATAAGTGTGTCATAAACACACTTCTATAACACTCACTAATACACACTTACTAATACACACTCACTTGCATAACACTCAGTAATACATACACTCACCAATTCACACTAATACATACTCATTTAACACTCACAGTAATACACACACACTAGTACACACTCACTTATCACTCGTGAACACTGACATAACATGAAATTATCACATGCTCACACTAATACACACAAACGGACACTAATACATTCTCACTAAAACACATGCACATAAACCACTCCTATAACACTCGCTAAAACTCGCCCATATAACACTCACTAGTACACGCTCATATATAGTAGTGTAACTACAGGTGTCGTTACAGGCGCTGTGGGTATATGGCATGTGGTGTTTTCACAAACTTTTGCACCGGGGCCCAGTGTTTTTTTTTTTTTTCAATCTTTTTACTTTGTACACAGCAGTGAATTAATGATGAATTCTGCAATCAGCATATATATTTTTTCCTATATTTTAGAGCAGCTTCACAACCAATGTAGCCGCTGCTGCAACCCAGACAAACAATGTAAGTGTTTCTGTTTTATTATTATGTACATGCTTTATATTTCATTGTTTTATTGATATTAATTGCTTATGTTCCACTATAATGTGCTCTATTATCTTTGCACTAGACACCATTGATAATTGGCCTTGCCATTGGCGTACCATGTGCTTTTTTGGTGCTATTTTCAATTGCCTTGACGTTATTCTACTTTTACCGTAATGGGAAGATTCCGAAGGTAAGCCGAGCGCCCTTTTATAATTTATTGACAAGCATCCATTGTACAGAGTCGTTTTCAGAATAAGCATAAGGAAAGGAACTGCATCACAAATAGTGTCCCATGTTTTCTATTCTAAGCCACATGTTTGTCATGGAAGCTGAAATTATTCCTGGCCTCTTGGAAGAGATAGAGATGTACACATCATCTCTGGTTTCCTACTAGGGTTCAAAAAATGGAAGATGCTGATCGGCTCTGCTCACCTATGCTCTCCACGTGGGTGCTCCATCCCGCTGACCAGGCGTATGATATACAGGAAAATAAACGAAAAGATGATGTGCACTCCACTCCAGTAAGCGATATAATGAAGTGCTTTATTGAACAATAAAACGAGACCAAAAAGGAGGTACGTATACAACGAAAGGACAAACAAAAAACCGCACCTAACACGTTTCGTGTATTACAACGCTTAATCATAGGTTCAATAAAGCACTTCATTATATCGCTTACTGGAGTGGAGCGCACATCATCTTTTCGTTTATTTTCCTACTAGGGTTGCCATATTTTCTCCCCCAAAAAATACCGCCCATGCTACTATCTCCATAGACTTAACATTGGGGTCAAGCCACATTTTTTTAACCAGCCTGCCGGTAAAATACCGACCAGGTGGCAATCCTATTTCCTAGTGACTTTTGTTTTTTGCTGGGATCTGACCGTTTCTGGTCCTTCAGATCCTGCTCCAAAAAGGATTTGATAAAGCTCGAGTATGTGGTTCTTTTGGAGATTGTGTCAACAGCGCATGCATCCCAAATGCCCCTATTTAGAAGGGAAAAATCCCTTATTTTTGCCCTAAATCCCTCTGTCCCTGTTTTGTTCTAGCAGTTTTTTAGCAGTTCAGAATTTTAGATGAGTAAATGTGAATCACAGAGTTCCAAAGCAATAAAACTCCTCATACAGTGTTTAAAATGTAGTGAATATATATGCAGTTTATATATTGAGGGTCTGCTTAGTAAAGAGGGAAGTGCAGGGGATTGAGGAGTTTCAAGCTTAAGGCCAAAGTAGCCGGGTTGGAAAAATTACATTTGAAATTCCCATCTCAATTACCTCCGATTTTCTCTTTACTGAGCAGACCATTTATTTTTTGAAATTAAAATGCACTATTCTTATTCCTAATGGCTGACCACATGTCATAAATAGCTCTAAATTGGCTATAAAGTCACCTAAAAATTCCCCTCCCATAGCCACACCGTGGTTTAACAGGGGGCCTGGCCTGGCCTGCCTGTATGAAGCCTGTTTTGAATTTTTATTTGTCTGCAAGAGTGCTACTGCATGTGTATACATTATGTTACTGCAGCCTTCTTCAACATCGCTAGTGGACACATTCTTTAGGATCTTGTTCCATTTCTGAAATAAGGTCCTGAAATCTCATATTATCATGGTGATTAAGTATTTTTGCACCACTTTGAGTAGGGTGGGGAAGATTAGATTTTGGCTAAACCTAGTCAGTGATGCTGCATTCCCTTGAGTTTACATCAGGGGGGTTCAATTGTGGCGCACCAGCTGTTGGAGGACTATATCTCTCATATTGCTCTGCCAGCCTCTGAACTGACAGAGTATTATGGGTGCCAGGGTGGCCCTTCCATGGAGTAGACTGGGGCAATTGCCAGATGGCACCCTGGCATTGACAGCGGATGCTGTCCCTGCTTTCCTGTTATATCCGATGGCTGCATTTACCTCCTCTGAGGGAAGACTGTGCGGAGGAGACAGTCAGGGACACGGAGCAGGTAGATATACTGGGGAAGGGGACAGGAAGGTTTAATGTGTTTATTGGTCCCTTGGCTGAAGGAACATATTAATGGGCACACTGGCTGTGGCAAATTAATAAGCAAACTAACACTGGCATATTAACTGTCAAACTAACACTGGGATATTAATGGGCAAATTGACTGACATATTAATAGGCATATTAGTTGTGGCATATTAATTGACAAACTGGCTGTAGCATATTAATTGACAAATTAACAATGGTATATTAATTGACAAATTAACACTAAACTATAAATAGGCAACTTAGCACTGGCCTGTTATCGAGCAAACTAGCACTGGCCTGTTAATGGGCAAACTAACACTGGCCTGTTGATGGGCAAACTAACACTGGCCTGTTGATGGGCAAACTAACACTGGCCTGTTGATGGGCAAACTAACACTGGCCTGTTGATGGGCAAACTAACACTGGCCTGTTGATGGGCAAACTAACACTGGCCTGTTGATGGGCAAACTAACACTGGCCTCTTGATGGGCAAACTAACACTGGCCTCTTGATGGGCAAACTAACACTGGCCAGTTGATGGGCAAACTAACACTGGCCTGCTAATGGGCACACTAATACTGGCCTATGCATAGGCAAACTTTTGAGGACACCCCTCAAAATAAAAAAATGCATAGGCGCAGACCTTAAGATCAATAGATGAGGGAAGGCAGTGAACATAAACAATAAAAAAAAGTCAGAATATAGAAATCAGTAACAGTCAGGATACAGTAATGTCAATATCAAGAAATGAAGACTACAATCAACAGTATAGCATTTCGGCATAGATAGGCTTGCTCACAGCTGCTATTTTGCCGACAGAACAATAAAAAATTGGTTTGAGGTCAAAAATAAGTCTACAGACGCAATAGCATAGCGGTTATATTTTAGAAGAAAAGGTGGGAACCATGCAAGTGTAATATGGAGTGTTAAAGCAGGGTTTAATATATGCACCATCTTGGAAATTATCTCATATCCTGCGCATGGTCATACTAGATAATGATCATTTGAAATTCTTTAGTAGATCCCACTGAACTTTGACAAACAACTGGAAAAAAAACTTGTAACAAATATATTTATATTTTGCAGGTCAGAAAACCATTAGAAAAAGCTGATCCCAACACATATGATACCACAATCTCAAAACCAAGCAACATCTTTGACCTGTATGATGACATTGACATTAGCACATGCGAAAACCCATATGAAAAAGTTATACCAAAGGCGGAACCTTTATATGAGACCACATTAGATATTGGGTAGAAAATGCTGTACTGTACGCTGTATACACCGATCAGCCATAACATTATGACCACTGACAGGTGGCAAGCTGGCGGGGGCAGTGTGAGGCTTTGGGCAATGTTCTGCTGGGAAACCTTGGGTCCTGCCATTCATGTGGATGTTACTTTGACACGTGCCAGCTACCTAAGCATTGTTACACACCATGTACACCCTTTCATGGAAACGGTATTCCCTGATGGCACTGGCCTATTTCAGAAGGATAATGCTCCCTGCCACAAAGCAAAAATTGTTCAGGAATGGCTTGAAGAACACAACAACGATTTCAAGGTGTTGACCTCCAAATTCCCCAGAACTCTATCCATCGAGCATCCATGGGATGTGCTGGACAAACAAGTCTGATCCATGGAGGCCCCACCTCGCACCTTACAGGACTTAATCGATCTGCTGTTAACATTTGGTTCCAGATACCACAGCACACCTTCAGAGGACTAGTGGAGTCTCTGCCTCAATAGGTTATGGCAAGGTATTGGATTCAGAAATGGACCTACACAATATTAGGCAGGTGGTTATAATGTTATGGCTGGTAGTTGTATATTTTCAGAGTTGTCAAGCCTATATTAGCAAAATTAATTCAATAGGAAGACAAATGGAGAATTGCTAATTATTTTCAAGTTTCTAAATGTCAAAGTTTATTGTGTTTTTTTAAATCTAGTTTTGAGGCCAAGTTGTGTTTGAATATTTATATTATTTAAAACAAAATTGAGTGTTTGCTATATCAAAAAGTGTAAATCTGTGCTGCCAAAAAAATGAAGGGAGGGCACCAGTGGTGAATTACAAAACTGAGCGATATTACAAAAAAGGGAGACAAATACACTCACAATTAAAAAAAAAAAAAGTATTACAGCACCTCATGGGCATGAATCCCAGAAACAATGAACCAATGTCTTCAAAAAGGTAGAAGGCAAAGTACAGGAAGAATGAAACTGTATATTCCAAACGGCTCTATAACGTGCACTAGGACAATAGAATGTAGAAAAGACAATAGAGTCCTCCATTACAATCTTTCACCCAGATCCGAACACCATTGTACAAACTTCTTTGGCGTTTTTAGTATCAGAATTAGGTTTTCTCAAAGACCACTTTTCTTTTTCTTTTTTTCATTTGCTGGCACTTTTCTTTATCATTTTGGTTTGCTATTGTCGGGGGTTACTTGATATTTCGACACTTAATTTTCAGCTCTGATCTCAGTTTAGAATTTTCTGTACTGACATAAGTTAGTTATAAGAGACGGAAACTCCTATGGATGAATGAGTTAAATTAAATTCTTTTTGGGTAAAGCATGGGTGCTTTTTTTAATAATGCTACTAAGTTGTATCATTCTGTAGGAAATTGCATGTAAAATATTGCTTGTTTTTTAATGTAGTAATAAATGAAAAATGAATAGAAGTGAAAATACCTTTTTTTGTTCATGTATGTTTTAGATATTGTTTTAAGTACTATTTTTATGTTTAGTTTACCATATTGTACAATGAGATGGAAAATGATGGACATTTATAAATAAATGTTTCACCCAAATTACCTACGGTTACAACTAGTAACTCTGCTGTACCATGTTTGGCTGGATCACTATACAATGATGGTAATAATAATGTGTATTAAGAGTCATGAAACCAGGACCCAGGAACCACCCAATTATCCCAAAAAGTACCAAATTGTTTATTAACCTTTAAGAACAACATCCTTTTGCATTTATTTGTGATGTGTGTGTTTAACTTTAATTTCTCTCTTTCTCACTTAACACACTCATACACACTGTTGTTTTAAGGAAACACATGGCTTTTTTTATGACATATTTATCTTTATAAATGAAAATTAAATATGGGTTTCATGGCATGCAAGGGCTATCATGTTAAACACTTAAAAATTGGGCATTCGAGAATGTTTACAACTACGCTACATTGGCTTAGAGTTTTAAATAGCCATCTTGATTCAGTGCAGTTCTCTCTTTTTTGAGTTGACCCCTTTGTGACAGTCTTATACTTATTGAAATAATGTTACATAGTATAGTTTTCCTTAGTTGCAACATCATCTCTTTTAGAGTTCCATGAGAGAGCAGTATTAATCATGGGAGGCCGTGAGATGTCTCGTTGGGTACCATCAGATTCAACAGTTCTATTAGCACGATGGGTCAGGGAACCTCAAATATCCCAAGGGACCCAGTCCAAGGAATACACAAAATTATATAGCATTTATATATTTTACTTCACTTTCTTTTACTTGAATAGAGTTAACTTTTCTTGTTTATACTAATAGATTGAGTATTTTAGCATTGTTTATTTGTATAACCTATAGTAGATTATTGCTGTAGAGTTATCATTAAACTTTGTTATGCTTTAACCTATTCAAGTGTGTGGATATTAGACATGTGCATTCGTTTTCGGACGAATGCATTTTCGTCCGAAAATAGCATTTTCGTCCATTCGTCCGAAGAACGAAAATGCCAAGCTAACGAAAGCCGAATGAACGAATGGTTAATAAACGAAAATCATTCGTTCATTCGTCCATTCGTAGTACTATTGCATTCTATAAGCCGAAATAGAGTCGGTTTATAGAATACAATAGCATTTCACTACACGGAGACAAAGTCTCCATTCATATGAATGGAGACTCTGTCTCCGTGTAGTGAAATGCCGACAGCCTATAAACCGAACATTCGGTTTATAGGCTGTCGGCTTATGTAATACATGTAATCCTATTGCTATTCTATAAACCGAACGTTCGGTTTATAGAATAGCAATAGGAATAATAGTACTACATGTTTTCTATAAGCCGAAAGTCTATAAACCGAACGTTTGGTTTATAGACTTTCGGCTTATGGAATACATGTAATCCTATTGCTATTCTATAAACCGAACGTTCGGTTTATAGAATAGGAATACATGTATTCCATAAGCCGACAGCCTGTAAACCGAACGTTCGGTTTATAAGCTGTCGGCATTTAACTATACGGAGACAAAGTCTCCATTCATAATTTTATGAATGGAGACTCTGTCTCCGTATAGTTAAATGCCCACAGCCTATAAACCGAATGTTCGGTTTATAGGCTGTCGGCATTTTACTACACGGAGACAAAGTCTCCATTCATAATTTTATGAATGGAGACTCTGTCTCTGTATAGTTAAATGCCGACAGCCTATAAACGCTGTCGGCTTATGTAATACATGTAATCCTATGGCTATTCTATAAACCGAATGTTCGGTTTATAGAATAGCAATAGGATTACATGTATTCCATAAGCCGAAAGTCTATAAACCAAACGTTCGGTTTATAGACTTTCGGCTTATAGAAAACATGTAGTACTATTGCCTTTCTATGAACCGAACGAGAGCCTCATTCATAAGAATTTCTTATGAATGGGGCTCTCGTTCGGTTTATAGAAAGCCAATAGTATTACATGTATTCTATAAAACGAACGAATAAAAATTAACGAAACGAAAATAATAAACGAATTTCGTCTGAAACGAATGCAGTAATGAACGAAATTCGTTTTAGACGAAATAAATAACATTTTCATCCGAATGGACGAAAACGAAACGAAAATTGTAGTTTTACACATGTCTAGTGGATATTTAGATATTGAATATAACTCTCTAATAATACCTTATGGAATACTATAATCGTTGTATTGTTATATTATTTCCATTGATAAATTTGTTGTTGAGGTTGTGCTCATTTGGCTTCTATTGTTAAGAGTAACCGTGGGAACCAAACTGTAAAGTGTTAAACAGACACCAATTGATACCATATCTGGTATTACCGTATTTGCTCGAATATAAGACGACTCTGATTATAAGACGACCCCCCCAAACTATGGATATTCCTTTAGGAAAAAAACTAAAAAAAACTGAATGTAAGACTACCCTATAGGAAAAAAGTTTAACTTGGATATATTCACATGTAAATTGCTTTTTCATATTTAATAAAAACTTATGATATAAAAAAAAGTGCATTTCTTGTTTTTATTTACCTTTTATGTTCCCATGCTCCCCCAACGGTGTCTGTCTCTCTCCCCCCCCCCCCCCCCCCCAACGTTGTCTGTCTCTCTCCCCGCCAAGTTGTCTGTCTCAATCCCCCACATGTTATCTGTCTCCCTTCCTCCCCCTCCCCCCAATGTTGTCTGACTCCCCCACCCTCCCCCAATGTTGTCTGTATTGGAACCCTAAAACGAGAATTAAGCATCTGTCTACTGAGTCATCTCGCTACAGACTGTATTGTATCCTGTAATCTGGACAGTGTGGGAGCACAGTGCCATTCCCTCGCTCTAGGGATTTCTTTTGATCTCCTGACCAGTGCTGTAGTGTCTCCTGTTACATGACGATTTTCACTGCTAGTTTCTATCTACAGCTGCAGAATGTAGAAGCATTGCTTCCTTTGAGCCCTGGTAGTCTGGCTGTGAGGCTGGGGAGTGCCCATGCATACTAAATATGCATATCACCTTGTGGCTTGATTTGCCAATATATTATTTTTACTGATAAGACTGTAATTTGCATTACAAGCCATAAGGTGATGTCATAAACAGGAGACACCGGATATGCATTTAAAATACTTTTATGGATTTGCATA
The DNA here is from genome assembly GCA_036172795.1 of Pelodytes ibericus. Lineage (NCBI taxonomy): Eukaryota > Metazoa > Chordata > Amphibia > Anura > Pelodytidae > Pelodytes > Pelodytes ibericus. The sequence goes on from CM069867.1 coordinate 21,474,436, forward strand.
CAAATCTGCAAATACAATGTATAGATTATTTAATTTTGTTTTGCTCTACACTACAATATAAACACTGTTTAAGTGACCGTGCTTTTTAAAAAACCATAAACATTCCAAATTCTGGAAACGGTAGTTAATCTTTTCCAAGGATCTGATGCAGTTGATGATGAAATACGGAGGTATAGGATTTTTAAGCTGTTATGCACACTTCTAATATGTACTCAGCCATTGTTCTGTGTTAATTATATTTACTGTTAAAACTTATTGTGATGTGTTCTCGTATATTTGTGTCATGTCTGGTTCATTGCTGTTTAGTTTCTGTTTGATTATATGTTAATATGTGGGTTGAGTTTTATGTTAACTGGATTATGTTTCAAAGTTACTGCTCCTGTCTGGTGATTTGGAAGCTCCATCTACAACACTGGTTATGCCTGGTGGCTTGGGGTGGCTTATACAAGGAAGCAGAGTGCTGACGGAGGTACCCAGAGACACACAGAGAGACCCAAACTTACACACACATACACAGACTCACAATTACAAACACACACTCACATTTACACACACAGAGACTCACACTTATACACACAGATTCCCACTTACATACAAGGAGAAACTCCCACTTACACACAGTCACACTTACACACACACACACACACACACACACGGATTTTGTTTTTAAATTATTTTTACCTGTCTGCATGCTTCATGCTGTCCTGTGGTCCTGTTTTCCCGCCCTCTGACCCTAGCACATCACTTCACACGCAGGGTCGAGGAGGGAGGGATTATGTAGCGTCGGGGAAACTTTCCCAGCGTTGTTACAGATGCAGAGGGGGAGGACTTCGGAGGTGCAGTTGTTGACGCACCTCCATGTCAAGCGGGCACCAATGCCCAGGGTCTAAAACAGTTTATTAGACCCTGGGCACCCCAGCCATGTTCAGCGGGCTGCATTAGAGGGGTGCCATTGTCTGAGGTGCCCAGGGTCTAAGAAACCTATTTTAGACCCTGAGCACCTCAGCCAGTGGCACTCCTCTAACGAGTGCCACCCCCCTGGCTAGTTTATCCATTAATATGCCACTAATAATTTTCTCCTAAATATGCTACTGATAATTTGCTCATTAATATGCCACTGATAATTTGCTCTTAAATATTCAACTGATAATTTGCCCCTTAATATTCGACTGATAATTTGCTCCTTAATAGTCCGCTGATAATTTGCACCTTAATATTCCACTGAAATTGTCTCCTTAATAGTCCACTGATAATTTGCACCTTAATATTCCACTGAAATTGTCTCCTTAATAGTCCACTGATAATTTGCACCTTAATATTCCACTGAAATTGTCTCCTTAATAGTCCACTGATAATTTGCACCTTAATATTCCACTGAACATTCGCACATGAAAATGCCACGGATAATTAGCTCCTTAATATGCCACTGATAATATGCTCCTTAATATGCCACTGATAATTTGCTCCTTAATATGCCACTGATAATTTGCTCCTTAATATTCCACTGAAATTGTCTCCTTAATAGTCCACTGATAATTTGCACCTTAATATTCCACTGAACATTCGCACATGAAAATGCCACGGATAATTAGCTCCTTAATATGCCACTGATAATATGCTCCTTAATATGCCACTGATAATTTGCTCCTTAATATGCCACTGATAATTTGCTCCTTAATAGTTCACTGATAATATGCTCCTTAATATGCAACTAATAATTTGCTCCTTAATAGTCCACTGAAAATTTGCACATTAATATGCCACTAATAATTTGCTCCTTAATATGCCACTGATTATTTGCTCATTAATAGCCACTGATAATTTACTCCTTAATATGCCACTGATAATTTGCTCCTTAATATGCACCCGATAATTTTCTGCTTAATATGCCACTGATAATTTGCTGCTTAATATGCCACTGATAATCCCTCCCTCCTCCCCCACTTCCCCAGTATTTACCTGGATGCTGCTTGTTCCTGGCCACCTTCTCCGCCCACCAGATACGACTCATTTCCAGGGGCTGTGACTAAAAGCCGGGTCTGATCCGCAGACTGTCGGGTGCTGTCCGATCATGACTGTCTCCGTGTGCCCCAAGGAATGAATGGGCTCTGGGCAGCTGCCCCGTTTACCCACGCATTTTTTTTAAAGTGATCTCTTGCTTGCACCGATTCAGCGAACTTGTAAAATTTTAGTAACAGGTTTGCACGAACCGGTGTGAACTGACTGAATCCCACCACTGGTTACATCCTAAACTACAAAATACAAAAATAAGGAAGATCAACTGGATAATAAAACACAAGGAAAGATAATAAAGAACACAGCAAATTGGTGCAAGCCAAAAAGGCAGTCCCAAAACTGCCTAAAACATAGTAAATAAAACAGAGACTGCGCACCAAAAATAGAAAAAATAAAATACCTTTTAATCAAAAGGAAATAATACAAGGAAAAAGCATGAATAATACATAATCAGTAAGGCATAATCCAAGCCAGAATCAAATGAATACATCAAAAGGAGTCTTACACAACAAATGAAAAGCAAAAATAAACACAATATGCAAAATAACTTACACCAAAAATATAGCCAAGACCAGCAAGGTAGATACCCAGACAATTAGCAACCCAACGTTTTGGCGAAAAATCCTTCTTCTGGAGGAGCTACCAAAAGTTTGGGGGGTCGTCTAATAATCAGGGTCGTCTTATATTCCAGGAAAATACAGTACCTTACTGACATGTTTGTGTTATAACCCCTTTCAGTCATTAGGTTCATATACATTTCAGAGATAAAAGCAACAAAATAAACTCTATTGGATGTTTTGGGAATAATGTGTCTTATCTGCTTGAAAGAGAAGGAATTCTTTGGTTTTATGTTATATAAACCTATATTGGGGGTTATGTTCTGTATGAAGGTCAAGGTTCTAAAAGTGGGCCGGTCACCATGGAAGCCAATTGAATGTTCTACTTCCTACAGACTAGATTTTATATGCCAAAATGTACTAGCAAATGTTATAAAAATCAATGTGCCATTCTGTCTAACTTAAATGTTTTATCATTTTAGTGCGCCAATGGAGTTTCCCTAGTCCTGGGATGTTATTTGGAATAACATGATAAAAGGATGTATAGAAAGGTTTGTCGTCCCCTGAGTTATTGATGGTTTATTGATAACTTATAGTGTTAATATATTTTTGACCTAAACATTTTGTTTTTTTGTTGACTGATTCAGCAGGTTTGTATATAGCAGTATAGGATATGTTTAAATATGGGGTGTGTATAGGTGGCTTTGTGGGCTGAAACTGTCACTCTGATTAAAGGGAAAGTCTAGCCCCCAAACTCAATTTGGTGTAAGTTGAAGATTACAGCTTGATTAGTGCACAGGGTTTTTCCCTGTGTGATTTGATGCAGTCATAGATCACATTTATTTTTATTTTATTTTTTTAAATCATCTTTACAGGTTTTTACAACTTAAAAACATTAAAAGACAATACATTTATACTAAAAGAAAAGAAAGTAAAGAATAGAGTGGGTAATACCAGAGATGGCTGTTTTTAGAGTCTATTGATATTATTTTTATGACACTTAATAAAGATAATATTTATCCTCCTTTTACCACTCTTGGAGCCATGAAAGGATGAGAGAATGCAAACAGTACCTACAACCTTGAAGGGTGAACATGCTCTGCAACAAGTGTATTAACCAACTGAGCAATCAAACTTCAGCCTCTGAGGACTGACGGTGTCACATAGCAGCTGACAGAGTCAAATCCAATAGAAGACACAAAAATATTTTACACCTTTCTGTCAGGTGTGAGGTGTGATGGCTCAGTTGGTTGATACAGTTATTATTGAGCATGTTCAAGCATCAGGGTTGTTGTTTGATTTCCTTTAAAGTATATAAAGATTAGAGTGGTTTATGCCAGACATAGCTGATGAATGAATCTTTTTAGAGCATAATGAATATTACTATGCACTTAATAAAGATAATAATTATCCTAATTTTACCAGCCTTGCAGAATGTGAGGTGTGATGGCTCAGTTAGTTAATACACCTTCTATAGCTAATGCTTGAGCCTCTTGGTTGCAAGTTTGGTTCTTGTTTGATCTTTCTTGTCTTTTCATTGCTCCAAGTTTGGTAAAAAAGACCATTATGGTGAATAATAACATCTTTTATTAATGAACACTAACATAGCAGCTTATGAACATACAGTAGACAAAATACCATTTTATACATTGCTGCTGTGTGAGGTGAGATGGCTCAGTTGGTTGATACAGTGGCTTTAGTAGAGCATGTTCAAGCCTCGGTGTTGCCGGTTTGATTCCCAGTTGTGCCAACAACTCACCCTTCTGATAGTATGAACTGTGTATGGTTAATAGCAAACACTGCTGGTGAATTTATGTTTTTAGAGCATAAGGAATGTTATTATTCACTTAATTATTTAAAATAATTTTACATTTTACCAGGCTTGGAGCCATGAAAGTATGTGATAAACCAACAAAGAATTGAACCTGCAAACCTGAGGTTGAGCAAGTGTATGTCCAACTCAACCTATTCCCAGTATATAATGACACTAGATAGCATAGGAGTTGGACCTTCTGGGAATAAGCCTGTGACTCTGTGAACAGTTGTTGGTGCTTTATGAAGACTGATCCGCACACCGGTCTTTCAATCAGTGCATTAGATGCACTTTAAGTACAAAGAGACTGGATAATATCAGATATAGGAGATGATTGGACATTTTTAATTAATTAAAAAGAAAATTATTAATCTATTTAATAAAGATACTTTTCCTTATTTAAAGGACAGTCATCTTTAGTGTACCAGACTTCAAAAATCAATCTGGCCACCATAAGGCTTCAACACATGCTACATCCAATATCTTAACCAACTGAGCCATCAGGCTTCACACAGTATGGAAATGTTTTTTTTTAGCGCATAATAAATGTTGTTATCCCCTTAATAAAGATAATTATCAAAGCTAGAGCCATATAAGAATGATGGCAACCTATCAAGGATTGAACATGCAATTTAGAGGCTTGCCCTTGCTCTACAGTTGGTGAATTAACCAACTGAACCATCAAACCTCGCACAGCAAGATTTGGTATAAAAGGGGTCACAAAACAACTAATGCACATACAATATTAGAAAAAAGACCATTTTATACCTTGCCAATACTTATGAATTGTGACGGCTCAGTTATTTGGTATGTTGCCTCTGTAGTGTATTCAAGCCTCCATGTTGTAGGTCCAGATCCTCTCCTTCGTTTGAGGAGGAGCGATTGTAATATAAGAAGGAGCTGGATCTTTTTAGACCACAATGACAGTTATTATTCACTTGATAAGGATAATAATTAAACAATTTTACCCAGGCTTGGAGCCATGAAAGGATAAGAGAATCCAACCAAGAATCAAACCTGCAACCTTGAGATTTGAAAGCCGTGCTCTGCAGAAATGCATCAACAAACTGAGCCATCACACTGCACACTCTTGCGTGCTCTATAAAATAGTCTTTTATTACAGAAGGATCACATAGCAGCTAATGCACATACATAAGTAGACAAAAGCCTATTTTATACCGGTGAGTCCCACATGAAGTTTGATTGCTCAGTTGCTCAATACATTGGCTGTATTGTCTATTAAAGCCTCAGGGTTGCAGGTTTGGTTCCCTGTAGGTCTAGCTCCTTTCCTACCTGCTATATAAAAAAGAGAGTGGCTAATATCAGAATGGCTGGTGAATGTGTTTTTGTAGAGCTTAATTAATAGTTACTTAATAAACATAATTATCCTCATATTATCAGCCATGTAAGGATGAATCAAACCTTGCACTACACCCTATGTATTAACCAACTGAGCCATCAAGCCTCACACACTAGGAGAATATTTTTAGAGCATAATGTATGTTATCATTAACAGAATAAAGATAACATTCCCACAATTGGAGCCATGTAAACACAAGTAGGGTGGGGTTTGAACATTCTCTATACCCAATGTCTCAAACAATTGAGCTATCAAGCATGACATAATTGTGAACTGTATAAAATGGTTGTTTATTAAAAAATTATCACATATCACTTAACGCACATAAGATCGTAGAGACACGGTGATTTTTTTATTGCATGAATCCAAATATAATAATACAAGCAGTGAAAATTTTATATAAGCGGTATTACACACATAACAAATCTTTTTTTTTTCCCCATGCACTCTATACAAATCTCATACAATTTTTTTTAGTTTACCTTACAAAATATACATTTTAAATTCATTCTCCAAAACCTTATCTTCTCAGCTATTCTTACATACCTTTCATCTTTCATACTACCTTCATACTACATTCATACTACCCCTGGACCTTTGCTTTGTTTTATTTCTACTTTGTTCTGTCTAGCCATGGTGACCATATTCTCTAGTATGTATCTATTTTATCCGAATTATTCAAATAGTAGCCTTGGACTGAAATTCAAGTTGTTCAAGCAAATGAAAGGCGTCTAATTGTCCTACCACTTTCCATGATCTTGTAATAACTAGTTTAGTTGCTAGGAAGGTTTGAATCAATATGACCCTCTTATCTGGATCCCATCTTTCTACTCCTATATGGAATAGCATTAAATAGGGCTCATATGGGACTTCCATGCCCAACATAGATATGAGATCAGCGAGGATGCGACATTCCAGAATTTATTTATAAAGTGGCATTCCCACCACAGATGGGACATTGTTCCTTTTTTTATTTAGGCATCTCCAATATTTGTCGTTGTAATCGGGATACATTTTTTTAGTCTAACTGGAGACAAATGCCATCTAAACTTCGGTCAGGTTTAATGAGTGTGTGGAAGACTTTGTAAGTTTTATGGCTTTTATAAATTAAACTCGTTCAGCCCTTATTTTATAATTGGCAGATTACCAAAGCCCTCCAACCAAAGCCAACGCAGCAAAGGATTTTTTTTACCCCATTATTTTCTCCCATGCAGCCTTAAAAATGTCATCAGTGTCTGTATTTACCTTATGTGGACAAGGGGTTATTTGTTTTCAAAGAAATATTTTAATCTTAAATATGAGCATATCTCACTTGGCTGCAAATGAAATGTACTTATTATATCGGAAAAGGGTAAAATGTCTACAGAGATCTGGCTTAATAAATTGATCCCAACCTCCTTCCAAAATTTTAAGTTAAGATCCTGGATGTGATTTTCAACCGCATTTATTGACAATACTCTATTTATCTTATATGATGGAATATTTTTTCCTTATTCGCTTCCTCATGTAATCCACATCGCCTGCTCTTGGGTTATCGATCTGTTTTACATTTTTGGGGAGATAAATAGATTATCTATCAGGGATGGGCCTTTCTGTTCCTTTAGGATCCAAGTTTGATTTTGTTGTTTTCTAAATGGGACCATTTTGCTAGGTATTTAAGCATAACTAAAAAAAAGTCTTCCCTGACTGTGTTCTAGAGATTTCATTGAAAGCCACTCTCATAGAAACATAGAAACATAGAATGTGTCGGCAGATATAAACCATTCCATCCATCTAGTTTGCCCAATTTTTCTGAATACTTTTATTAGTCCCCCGTTCCCGGTCTTATAGCTAGGATAGCCTTGTGTCTATCCCACGCATGCTTAAAATCCTTGACTGTGTTTACCTCTACCACTTCTGCTGGAAGGCTATTCCATGCATCCACTACCCTCTCAGTAAATTAATACTTCCTGATATTACTTTTAAATCGTTGCCCCTCTAATTTAGGACTATGTCCTCTAGTTGTGGTAGTTTTTCTTCTTTTAAATATACTCTCTTCCTTTACTGTGTTGATTCCCTTTATGTATTTAAATGTTTCTATCATATCCCCCCTGTTATGTCTTTCCTCCAAGCTATCCATGTTAAGATGCTTTAACCTTTCATGGTAAGTTTTATCCTTCAACCCATGAACCAGTTTAGTAGCCCTTCTCTGAACTCTCTCCAAAGTATCAATATCCTTCTGGAGATACGGTCTCCAGTACTGCGTACAATACTCCAAGTGAGGTCTCACCAGTGCTCTGTACAATGGCATGAGCACTTCCCTCTTCCTACTGCTAATACCTCTCCCTATGCAACCAAGCATTCTGCTAGCATTTCCTGCTGCTCTATTGCATTGCCTACCTACCTTTAAGTCCTCTGAAATTATTACTCCTAAATCCCTTTCCTCAGATGTTGAGGTTAGGACTGTACCAAATAGTCTATATTCTGCTTTTGGTTTTTTATGCCCAAGGTGCATAATCTTGCATTTGTCCACACTGAATGTCAGTTGCCACTGCTCTGACCATTTTTCTAGTTTAGCTAAATCATTTGCCATTTGGCTTATCCCTCCATGAATATCAACCCTGCTGCAAACTTTGTATCATCAGCAAAAAGACATACTTTGCCAACAAGACCTTCTGTAATATCGCTAATAAAAATATTAAAGAGAATGGGTCCAGGTACACATCCCTGAGGTACCCCACTAGGTACCCCTCTTGTTTTTCTGCCTAACCATACAAAGTTATTAAATCTCTTTTGGAATTGCTTTCATATGTTGTGCTCTACCTTCAGTGGCACAAAAGACAGAATACCATTTTAAACATTTTTAGCAAGCATGAGGGGTGATGGCTCAGTGGGTTGATAGATTTGCTGTATAACATGTTCAATCCACAGGGTTGCAGGCTTGGTTCCCAGTATGTCCAATTCCTTTCCTACCACGTTTATAAAGAAGACAGTGGGTATTGTCCCTACGGGATACATATTCTTATTTTCAATCTGCCTTGACGCACAGAGCCTGGATGAGTGGCTCTACACCACGTGAGTGGTACATTTAAGGGAGTGGATATATATACTCAATCAAGTTCCGACTGTCTATACTACGTGGTTTCTTTTTGTGTTTTATTTACATGAGATGGAGATGGAGTCTGTGAAATAGGATAATCCACAAAGATAAGTGTCATTCATACCCATATGCGCACCTGGGTTTTTTTTTATTATAAAAGGATTTAACAAGTCTCTCTTACACATATAACTACAGTGAGGGAAAAAATGTATTTGATCTTCTGCGGATTTTGATCTTTTGCCCACTGACAAAGAAAGTATCAGTGTATAATTTTAATGGTAGGTGTATTTTAACAGAGACAGAATAAAACAAAAAAAAAAAAATCCAGAAAAACACATGTCAAAAAAAGCTATACATCTATTTCCATGTCAGTGAGTGAAATAAGTATTTGATCCCCTATCAATCAGATAGATTTCTGGCTCCCAGGTGTCTTTTATACATGTAATGAGCTGAGATTAGGAGCACTCTCTTAAAGAGCATGGTGAAGAAGAGGACGACACCTTTACTTAGGAGAACTATTTTTTTTTCTACTAAGCTTTTTTCCCCCCTAAAACCTAATTTCATAATTTCTAAGCCCCCCCCCCAAAAAAACCCTAATTTCTCTGATGATTCTGTTGTTATGTGTTGTTGAGAGATAGTGGGACCTGGTGAAGGACACATCCGTGCTGTTGGGGGGCAGTGGTAGGGCAGTATGAATTTGGGTCAAACAGAACCCAAATTATAACTGGAGGGGTGGGGAATTCTAGAAAACAAATCAGTTCCACCCAAGGTGATGATATTGGTCTCTCCAAGTCATTTACCAGGCAGACACTATGGACCATTCATTCCCCCAATGAACAACAGAACTGGCACATGATCAAGCAGGATGTTATACTAGGGGTTCGACTCATGATTCCATGGGTGCCATTAACTGCACTTCAGTGGCTATTTACAAATAAAGTTTCTTACAGTGTTAGGCGCCACTACAATTACCCAATTAATACTATTTGCTGCACACTTTCAGGTGTAAAATTACCTCCATTTCCAGACAGAAGACAAAATACAAAGAACAAAAGGAGTGCAGGTGTATAACTGTATTGTGATAATAAAGTGAAGAAATGCTAATTTAAAATTTTTTAAGCCATTTCTCAGACTGGCCAATAAAAAGAGAAGATTAAGATACCAACCCAGACACTGGACAGAGGAAGATTGCAAAAAAAAAAAAAAGTGTTATGGGCAGACAAGTCTAAGTTTGTGATGTTCAGATCACAAAGAAAAGAGAAACAGACCAAATGAAAAGATGGTCTGGAGGAGTGCTTGATTCTATCTGTCAAACATGGTGGAGGCAATGTGATGCTCTGGGGGTGCTTGGAGGTGGTAAAGAGATTTGTACAGCATCTTGAAGAAGGAAGACTAAAATGTCCTCCTTCAACAGGACAATTACCCAAAGCACAGAGCCAAATGTTGCCAGGACATTTTACGGAAGAAGTCAGCGGGTATTCTGTCTATAATGGAGTGGCCAGCACAGTCACAGTCTCAACCCTTTTGATCTGCTGTGGGAACATCTTGTATGGTATATAAGACATATCCATCAAACTAACCCAACTTGTGGGAGGAGCTTTAGAATCATGAGGTGAAATTTCTTCAGATTACCTCAACAAATTGACAAGTAGTGAAAGGGTTAAATTGATGTTGAGAAGCCCCCCTTGCTTGACCAAGTTCAGATAAAGGTCACAGTCCCTGGGGAAGTCAGTTAAGACAAAATGGTTTATGTAAGAATGTCTTAGACTACAAAAAGAGGAACTAATGCTGTAGTAAGTTTCAACTGTCTTGTCTGCTGACTGATTATATTGAGTTTTATTTTAGCTTTTCTGCCTAGTGACAATATATGTACCCATTGTCCACCCCCCCTTGTGACATGTATACGCCGCCTCTCATGTACTTGATGCTATGTTTGTGCAAAACCTATAACCAATCAATACACAGGACAACGCCTCGATTTGTGTATAAATACCAATGTGTAATAAACTACACTCAGAGCTGAGGATAAAGAAACACGTGCCTTGTGTATTTGTTTTCCGCCTTCACAGCTCTCCAGATATCTGCTAACCTGCCACACATCAACGACCTTAGAAGTAATTGATAAAGGAACAGAGACCAGCCTGTCCTTTCAAGTAGAATGCCTAAGGTCTGCAAGGCTGTAATGGCAGCAAATTGAGGATTCTCTGACGAAAGGAAAGTTCGAAGGACACAATTATTATTTCAATTAAAATTCATTATTTCTAACCTTTTGAACTTTGTGATTGTATTTACTATTCATTCTGCAACTCATCTGATGTATGTTTTCATGGAAAACAAGGGCCCCAAATATTCAAACAGCAGTGTAGATTAATTCTATAATGGAAAAGGTGCACATGGTTAAAAAGAGAGCGCAATATTACAGATCGCACCCCCTTGAAGAATCCAGAAAGCAGATTTCCTTCTGCTTGCTTTTTTAACCCTACATAACTATTTCATCTAAATAGGACTGAGAGACAGTTTGAAAAGTTACAATCCCAGCAGAATAACGCCAATTTATTAAAAGTGTTTAAATTTGGGCGTTACTCCATCTGTAAATTCCTAATATGACATTGTCACTTTTGCAGACATTATATTTTTAATGACCCAGGAAACTGGATTATATAATAGCATCCAATGTATTTAGATATTATGCCACTTGTATTCTGCAAAAACATTCTGGGGGTAAATGTTCCACATGTTACAATTGTAAGGACTCTTCAACAACTGACAAATTTGAGAAAGCATTTTACAGCTTTTTCATTTCCTTTTTATTGTTCTTTTGTGTGCTTAATGTGAATTATTTGTGTATATTTGTGTATTATCCATCCCCTTTTTTATCTAATTTTATTCCCTTTTGTATGCGTGTCTCTTCTCAACATTAAGCACCCTCTTTTGCCCTCTTCACATACGCCCTGTTCCACTCTTACAGCCAAAGACCTTGCCTCCCATTTCAAAAACAAAGTTGACATATTCAGGTAACTCTTATCTCAACCACAGCCAAAATCCTTTCCTTCCCCCTGAATATCATCTCACCTGTAGCTGAGAAAGGGTTAGAAATGCTCCATCTCGACATCTACTGCATCTACAGCTAGATCTCATCCTATCTCACCTTTTACACTCTAAATCCCCTCTTCTCTTTCCAACCATAACCAACCTCATCATCCTCTCCAGAATTGTACCATTGACCTCGAAGCAGGTCGGCAGATAAGAACCATTCGGTCCATTCGGTCCATCTAGTCTGCCCAATACTTTTATTAGTCCCCCATTCCCGGTCTTATAGCTAGGATAGCCTTGTGTCTATCCCACGCATGCTTAAAATCCTTGACTGTGTTTACCTCTACCACTTCTGCTGGCAGGCTATTCCATACATGCACTACCCTCTCAGTAAAGTAATACTTCCTGATATTACTTTTAAATCGTTGCCCCTCTAATTTAAGACTATGTCCTCTAGTTGTGGTAGTTTTTCTTCTTTTAAATATACTCTCTTCCTTTACTGCGTTGATTCCCTTTATGTATTTAAATGTTTCTATCATATCCCCCCTGTTACGTCTTTTCTCCCAGCTATACATGTTAAGATGCTTTAACCTTTCCTGGTAAGTTTTATCCTTCAACCCATGAACCAGTTTAGTAGCCCTTCTCTGAACTCTCTCCAAAGTATCAATATCCTTCTGGAGATACGGTCTCCGGTACTGCGTACAATACTCCAAGTGAGGTCTCACCAGTGCTCTGTACAATGGCATGAGCACTTCTCTCTTCCTACTGCTAATTCCTCTCCCTATGCAACCAAGCATTCTGCTAGCATTTCCTGCTGCTCTATTGCATTGCCTACCTACCTTCAAGTCCTCTGAAATTATTACTCCTAAATCCCTTTCCTCAGATGTTGAGGTTAGGACTGTACCAAATAGTCTATATTCTGCTTTTGGGTTTTTACGCCCAAGGTGCATAAATTTGCACTTGTCCACATTAAATGTCAGTTGCCACTGCTCTGACCATTTTTCTAGTTTAGCTAAATCATTTGCCATTTGGCTTATCCCTCCATGAATATCAACCCTGCTGCAAATGTTTGATACATCAGCAAAAAGACATTCTTTGCCAACAAGACCTTCTGCAATATCGCTAATAAAAATATTAAAGAGAATGGGTCCAAGTACAGATCCCTGAGGTACCCCACTAGTAACAAGACCTTGCATTGAATATACCCCATTGATTACAACCCTCTGTTGCCTGTCACTCAGCCATTGTCTAATCCATTCAACAATATTGAAATCCAAACTCAAAGATTTCAGTTTATTGATAAGCCTTCTATGTGCGACAGTGTCAAAAGCCTTACTGAAATCTAGGTAAGCAATGTCTACTGCACCATCCTGATCTATTATTTTAGTTACCCAATCAAAAAAATCAATATGATTAGTTTGGCATGATCTCCCTGAAGCAAACCCATGCTGTCTCTGATCTTGAAATCCAAGCGACTTTAGATGTTCAACAATCCTATTCTTTAACAAGGTTTCCATTATTTTCCCCACTACTGAAGTAAGACTTACTGGTCTATAGTTGCCCGCCTCCTCCCTACTACCTTTCTTGTGAATGGGCACAACACTAGCTAATTTCCAATCTTCTGGAACTACTCCCGTTAACAATGATTGGTTAAATAAATCTGTTAACGGTTTTGCTAGTACACCACTAAGTTCTTTTAATAACTTTGGATGTATCCCATCAGGTCCCATCGACTTATTTGTCTTTACTTTAGACAGCTGAAGTAAAACCTCTTCCTCTGAAGACCAAGGAACTCTTCAAACAAGTAATGGACAATGTTGTTGAGAAATACAAGTCAGAGTTAGGTTATACAAAAATATACAAATCTTTGATGATCCCCAGGAGCACCATCAAATCTATCATAACCAAATGGAAATAACAAGGAGTGCATTAATCAGAGAGGCAGCACAGAGACCTAAGGTAACCCTGGAAGAGCTGCAGAGTTCCCCAGCAGAGACTGGAGTATCAGTACATTGGACGACAATAAGCAGTACGCTCTATAGAGTTGGGCTTTATGGCAGAGTGGCCACAAGAAAGCCCTTACTTTCAGCAAAAAAAACAAAATGTTTTGAGTTTGTGAAAAGGCATCTGGGAGACTGCTAAAATGTATGGAGGAAGGTGCTCTGGTTTGATGAGTCTAAAATTTAACTTTTCGGCCATCAAAGAAAATGCTATGTCTGGCGCAAACCCAACACATCACATCACCCAAAGAACACCATCCCCACAGTGAAACATGGTGGTGGCAGCATCATGCTGTGGGGATGTTTTTCAGCAGCCGGGACTGGGAAACTGGTCAGAGTTGAGGGAAAGATGGATGGTGCTAAATACAGGGATATTCTTGAGCAAAACCTGTACCACTCTGTGCGTGATTTGAGGCTAGGACGGAGGTTCACCTTCCAGCAGAACAATGACTCCAAACACACTGCTAAAACACCTCTTGAGCGGTTTAAGGGGAAACATGTAAATGCGTTGGAATGGCCTAGTCAAAGCCCAGACCTCAATCTAATAGAAAATCTGTGGTGAGACTTAAAGATTGCTGTTCACAAGCGCAAACCATCCAACTTAAAGGAGCTGGAGTAGTTTTGCAAGGAGGAATGGACAAAAATCCCAGTGGCAATATGTGGCAAGCTCATAGAGACTTCTCCAAGGTGACTTGGAGCTGTGATTGCCGCAAAAGGTGGCTCAACAAAGTAGTGACTTTAGGGGGGTGAATAGTTATGCAAATTTATTTTTTCTGTTATTTTGTCCTATTTGTTGTTTGCTTAACACTAAAAAAAAAAACAACATCTTCAACGTTGTGGGCATGTTCTGTAAATGATGCAAATCCTCAAACAATCCATGTTAATTCCAGGTTGTGAGGCAACAAAACACGAAAAATGCCAAGGGGGGTGAATACTTTTGCAAGGCACTGTACATTAGGCAGTTGGGCTCAAAAGTCTTTGCCATCACTGGCCCATACTAATTAAAAGTATTAATGCTCATAGCTGTGGCAACTGACATTTAATGTTGACAAGTGCAAGATTATGCACCTTGGGCGTAAAAACCCAAAAGCAAAATATAGACTATTTGGTAAAGTCCTAACCTCAACATCTGAGGAAAGGGATTTAGGTGTAATAATTTCAAAGGACTCAAAGGTAGGTAGGCAATGCAATAGAGCCGCAGGAAATGCTAGCAGAATGCTTGGTTGCATAGGGAGAGGTATTAGCAGTAGAAAGAGGGAAGTGCTCATGCCATTGTACAGAGCAGTGGTGAGACCTCACTTGGAGTATTGTACACAGTACTGGAGACCGTATCTCCAGAAGGATATTGATACTTTGGAGAGAGTTCAGAGAAGGGCTACTAAACTGGTTCATGGGTTGAAGGATAAAACTTACCAGGAAAGGTTAAAGCATCTTAACATGTAAAGCTTGGAGGAAAGACATAAAAGGGGAGGTAAACACAGTAAAGGAGTTTAAGCATGCATGGGATAGGCTTAAGGCTATCCTAGATATAAGATAGGGCCAGGGACTAATACACGTATTTAGAAAATTGGGCAGACTAGTTGGGCTGAATGGTTCTTATCTGCCGACACATTCTATGTTTCTATGTTAATGCTGTTGATGCCAAGTGTGGAGTATCCTTTTTTTTATTATCAAATATAGAAAAGGTTACATTTCATATTCTTTAAAGACCTTGTGTTATCAATAAAATGTTAAAAGAATAAATTATATCTGATAACGTGCTTTGTGTCTCCTTTTCCCAGTTCATACTTAATTTCTATTTTCACTCCATTCATACATCATACACGCTCGTGTTAGTGCCTTGCCACAATTATATTTTTGGGTTAGATTCTGTGCCATTTTTCCTGTTAAGCCATTTATGCCAAATCTGTTCATACATTATTAAAGATTTTTCATTGTTAGACCAGAAGGCTTTTTCCATTTGGGCTTGGTGCTGAATTTGCTGTTCTAGATTAAGCCAAGAGGGGGGCGGAGGTGATTTCCAATTCATGACAATCTCCATCTTTACAGCCAGCATTATATGGATCATCAGGAATAGTAATTCTTTTTCTTGTACCGGTGGATTTAAATGAAAAAGGGCGAAATCTGGAGTCAACCTAATGTCTTTATTTATCACGTTTGTGATTTCTAATTCAATCTGTTTCTATATATATTTGTGGGCAATCCCACCATATGTGTTTGAAGGATCCTTCTCTGCTTCCACACCTCCAGCATTGTACTGTATATTTTGAATATATCTTCCCTATTTTTTCTGGTGTTAGGTACCACCGAAGCATTAATTTGTAATAGATTTCCATCAGATTTGTTGAATGAACACATTTTTTGGTACCGTTTATTGCTCTTAACCAATATTCTTCTGGGTATGCGATGGAGAATTCTCTTTCCCACAATTCTATATGTCTGCATTTTATTACTGGAATCGGGTTATCCAACGTGTCATAAGCTCTTTTTGTTAATTTCCCCTGCCCCTTCCCCAAGAGAAATTCATCTAACATTTCATCCTCTTCATGCCCATCTGGTAAAATTTGCCTTATCACATAATGCTTGGCTCTCAGATAGTTATCATTTAACTTTTTTTTTTTTTACTTTTTTTTTTATATCTATAATCTTTATTGTACAAAACATTTTACTACAAAAACACTTTAGAGACATCAATGGGTAAGTATTAGGTTTCCATAACATAAATATACATTTATACTACATACAAGTAACAGACATACTGTGTTCCGGGGGGGGGGGAGCCGTCTCATGGGGAGAATGGGGGAAGAAACAATAGAACCTTAGATGTCTCAGGCCTAGTAACCCTTGTCTTTAAATAAAACGATGTTGAGAGAAAAAACAGAGAGCACATTTATATCTCAGGGGTTCTCGATTGGAAGTTATCCCAAGGGGACCAAACCTCTAAAAATTTTGGGTATTTCGTCCCAGGTTGGTAATTCTTTACTTCTCCAATGTCTTTCCTTTTGTTGAAGTTGGTACCTATCTTTTAAGGTGTTAAATGGTAGTATGTTCTTATTTTTCTCTATTATTTGATTTATGTTTATAAGTCCGTTTTTTAACCAATTGGTTATATTGAGATTCAGAATCATGTTTTCCAATATTTTTATCGGCATAATTAGTTTTAAATTATATTTGGGCCAATATGACTTCAGGATAGATTCACAATTTTTTATTAGATCATGAACTATGGGATTTTCACATTCTTTTGTCAATTTTGGTGCCCAAATTAATGATCTTAATTTAATATTTTTTATGCCCTCTTGTTCAATTTTATACCAGAGGTATTCCTCCGTGGAGTCTCTAAGCCACGGTGCTAAATGTGTCATTACTGAGCCTTGATGGAGTTTCTTTACATTTGGTATCCCCAGGCCCCCATCTCTCAATCTTCTTGAGGCAACTTTAAATGAAGTTCTCTGGATTTTATTTGCCCTTATAAATTTATTATATACCTTTTGGAATTCTGTCAATATTAAGGATGGTACGTGTATTGGTATAGATCTAAACAAAAACAACTATTTAGGAAGTACAAAATAGTTTAAAACATTTATCCTTCCACACTCTATGATATATTTAGGGGACTCCGCTCATTTAATTTTCTTCTCATATCCATCAGGAGGGGCTGATAATTTATTTTTACTATTTCTTCTGTGTGGAATGTGATATCTATGCCCAAATAATGTATTGATTTATTTCGCCATTGGAAGTTAAATGCTTTTTTTAAGTTGTTCTGTAGTTTCTTCATCAGTGTTTATCAATAAGGCTTGGTATTTTTCAATATTTAATCTGTATTGTGATAATTCTGAAAAGAGTTCAATCTCCTTCATCACATTTGTAAGTGATTTCAAAGGGTTTGTAAGGGTAAGTATTATATCATATGCAAATTATGAGATTTTGATTTGTTATGAGGTCAGCCCTGTCCACTCCCTCATTCCTTCTAATGCTTTGAGACAATGGTTCCATAGACAACACATGTAGCATCGGTGGTAGCGGGCATCCCTGGCGGGTTTCATTTGAAATTTTAAACCAAGATGACAATATGCCCGAAACTTTTATTCTAGCTTTGGGGCAGCCATATAATGCCCAGATTGCATCCAAAAATGCGCCCCCGAATCCATTTGTTCCAAGTAATTCTCTCATAAATGTCCAGCCGACCCTGTCAAAGGCATCCAAAGAAAGGGTCAGCATGGATTCTCCTTTTTTGCAGGCTAAACATCACCCCAAGAGTTTTACGAATGTTATCAGTTGTTGATCTACCTGGAATAAATCCGGATTGATCAATGTGGATTAATTTTTGTATACACATTTTCAGTCTGCAGGCCAGGACCGACGAGTATATCTTGGTATCCACATTGATCAATGATATAGGATGATAATTTTTGGTGTCCAACTTATTTGTTATAAATTTGCAGCCCTTTTCATTTTTTCTATCTATGATATTTTGATGATGCTCCCTCTTATCACAGCCTTTAAGGCGCACCACCTTACTGAGGAAGGTGTATCTAATGCTTGGTTTTCTTTTACATAATTATTTATATCTTTCTGTATGGCTTGACAGTTTTGTTTATTTTTTTAACAAAGATTCATTGAGTCTCAAATTCGGAAAATATTTTGTTTTGTTTTGATTTTAAAATAACTTTGGGGCATGATCTGACCATATTGCTGGAAGTATATTTGTGGTAATCTCATTATCAAAAGTGTCTTTCCTAACTAAAAATAAATCTATTCATGAATATGATTGTTTTGAATGTGAAAAGTGTGTGAATCCTTTAGTGTTTGGGTTTAGCGTTCTCCACAAATCAAATAGTGCATTTTCTTTTTAGAAAATCTTGAAATTTTTTTGCGCATTGAATTAATTTTTGTGATATTTGTTTATCATTTTTTTTTTTTATCCAGTGTCTATCACTAAGTTGAAATCGTCTCCTATTATTACTTGACCTTGTGAAAAAATTATACCTTTCCTATTACTTTATCCAAAAAACAAATTAAATTTTCATTTGGTGTATATATATTTACCAGCGTGTAAGTGATATTATTTATTCTACATTTATTATACATTTTGTGAATTAATTCAAACGTTGCTGTGTCTCTAATTAATATTACTGCACCTCTTCCTTTTCTATTTTATCATAATTTGCAGTGAAAATCTGTGCAATTTTTTTGTCATACAGTAATTTCTTATGACCTTTTGTCCAATGTGATTCCTGAATAAATGTTATATCTACCGTATATTTTCTTTTGTTATTGCATCTATTAGCATTTTTCTTTTATACAGTGCGTTCAAGTCCAGTGCTTTTATAGTTATTAGGCTTAAATCAGACATCCTAAAGCCATGTTATATTTTACAATATTTTTAGCTAGGCACCAACCCCATTCATTCCACACATACACAACCAGTCTTTGATATTGGTCAGTTTGCTGACCTGCAACCTGGACTTCTATTATTAAACTGTTCATCTGGCCAGTTTATCAGGGTCTAAAGGACGTACGTCCCTAAGGTGAGCGAAGGGACGGGAGAGATCTACACCAAGCATCTCTCTTGCATATATATTATTTCTTTATCCCCCCCCTTTATTAAAAATACTATAGCCCTCTATTGAGGAAGAACGCGTTAGGCCCTAGCTCTCTCCGTGGGACCGAAATAGAACTGTAAAGATGCGTTACATAGCTACTTATATTTTGTCTGTCCACGGGTGCAATGATAAACCCAGCTTAAAAGACCTGAAGAAGATTCTGGACAGCGTCGGCATTGAGACAGACAATGAGCGTGCAGAGAAGGTTGTTACTGAATTGAATGTCAAAAGCATCGAGGAGGTTATCGCTCAGTGTAGCACCAAACTTGCCAGTATGCCCTCTGGAGGAGCTGTAGCCATCGCTGCAGCAGCCGCCCCTGCTGAGGAGAAGAAGGAAGAGAAGAATGATGAATCTGAGGAATCTGATGAGGACATGGGCTTTGGGCTGTTTGATTAAAATGTGAGGCAGATAAATTGGTCAATAAAAAAGATTAAAAAAATAAAATACTATAGAGTTTCTTAATTCAATTTGTGCTTAGGAGGAAAAGCTCCTAGTAGCTCAGAGATTCCTTATTCATATCTTGCATCAGTATTTTATTATTTCATTGATTCCTGTGCCAGTTCTTCTTCCAGTGTTACTTCTGTCTCTAATTTACATGTTCTATAATTCTCTTGGACCTTTAAACAATTTCCACGTCAATCTTAATATCTCTATAGTCCTCACTATGCCTCCCTCGCCCTCCCCCCCTCCTCCACTTCCCTGTCTCCTGGTGATATTTCTCAATTTCTTGAGTTCTTGATCCGGCAGAGGGGATGAAAATATAAAAGTCCTCATAATTAAAGTCATGTGTCAAGTTTCATTTCCATATTTTCTTCTTCTGCTGGGCTTTCCCTAGATATCCATAGAGAGAAGGAGGGACGAGGGAGAGGAAAAGAGATAAGACAAAAAAGAGGAGAAATCTATATAAATAGATTTCATAAGAGTCTATGATAGAGCGGTAGTTTTCCTCATTTTACAGGTTTAATTTCTCATTTAATTTAAGACGTTGGGAAATTATTCTCATATAGTGGTCATTTCTGTTCTTTTGTATTTCGATCTTCTAGTCTCCTTTGGTTATTTTGTTACAGTCTTTTTTTAACTTGTACCAACTCTTTTCTCTTTATTTGGGCAACTTGGTTTTTATAGACTTCATTTTTCTCTCTTCAGATGTTATAGAGGATCAAGGTCCTTGCCGTTTAGAAAAGAAAGATATAAATATTCTCTAAGCTAAAATAAGTTTTGCCACAAGGGAGACAATGAGACAAAGTTGTTAAACGCTCTTTCAGTATTGATCTTCATCTGATTATGTGTTTCATTTGTTGATGATCCTCCCTTTCGATATTTCATTATTTCAGATTGATACATCTTCCTTTTTCCCTTTTCATGGGCTTTATCCCTTATGATCTTTAGCTAATATTCTAAACCTTTTATCTAAATCTTAGATCACCCATTTGTTAAGGTGTGTCTTCTTCCACATATTTTAAAATATCCTTAATTCCTATTTATCTTGTTGATTTAAGAAGGGAGTACAAACAGGGGTACTGTAACTGTTGTACTGATTTTAGCTTATTCAGATCTTTATATGTTGATCTTGTCTTGGGTCTGGGTTTAAACACAGACCTCAGTTAATTCTCAATTAATTGGAATCATTGATCTTGTGTCTCCTTATAGTACATTCATATTTTTGCTGGGTAAATCCAGGTGAATCGTTTTATTTGTTTTAAATGTAAGCTGGGTATTTGGAGGGATATTAAAGTTTTTATATGTGTGTTACTACATTTGGATCCTGTTCCTTTTATCCTATATTTGCATTGGGAATCCACCCTGATTGAGAGTTGAACCACTACCTCTACAAGTAATTCTGCCCTGCTTGACCCAGAATAGTGAGAGTTGGAGTCCTGTCCACGCATATACTGAGAGCCAGTTTGAGGGCTCCTTCTTTGTGAGTGGTGTACTACTGGGGGGAAATATATATCTCTTTTGATCTATTTCACAGTACTACACATTGTTCTTTACTGTTTGTTTGTTTTACATGTATTTTTGTTGAGCTACTTGCAATTTTGAAGATAAGTATATTTACATTGTTTGCGCAACACTTTACTGTTTTCTTATTGTAAGGAAATATCCTCTGTCCCTTAATGCGACCGTCTTGGTTTGACTTGTAAATACTGGATCCAGGAGAGCTATTTCACAGTGAATAACTGAGACCGACACCAATGCAACTGTGAAACAACTCTGATTTTAATTGTTTAAACAAGCATATATATACAAAGATAAAAACATTAGTTACTACGATATAATTGGTTATTCTAATATTCTAATATGTAGAAAGGCGTGTTTTACAAGAAAATGCACTTAAAACGTAATATGTAAAATAGTGTTACAAAAGTCGTTCTTATGGAAAATTACAGAACTTTCAGAGACAACTTGTTGATGTTCCAGAAACCTCTGTTCTAGCCTTGGAATAGTAAGATAAGACCATTCTAATAACAAATATGCTACTGGCGTGATCTGGCCTTCCAGAAGGTGCTGCAGACATCAGCTTCTTTGACACACTGTCAGCTTTTAACCCTCACAGATCCAAATTAATCCTTTCACTTATTTATCACGATTTGTGTGTGCCTTGGAAGAGCCACACTAGTGTTTTTTTGCTGCACATTTTTTCACTAGCGCCAATCACTTATTCACTAATTATCCAATACTATATCTTCGCAGTTGAAGAAGAATTTACCCCTTTTTTTTTACAGATAATTTTTCTCTCGGACTGTACTGTGAGTGTACTCCAAAATGTCCAGAAAATATACACAACTGCTTTTTAATTAACTATCTATATGGTTATGCTTCAACATTTGTAAATCTCATTCACTGATTTAGAGGAGACAGGTCTGGGGCTTTGTAGTGGTTTTTTTTCCTCCGAACTGTGGATTCTACTTTAGTGCTCTTTTAATAAGATTTAAGTGGATATTTATCCTCCTTTTCACTAGCTAGATGTCTTTCCACAGATTTTATGGAGAAGCAGTTTGGAGAGGAATTCCCCCATTGTTTTTACACCAAGACAATGGGTGTATTCAAAATTTCCAGAAACAAGCGGGCCGTGAGGGAGAGATGCTTGGCGCCAAGCTGTGATGAAGAAACTGGAGGCTTGAAGCAAGAGAGCGAGAGACCTTGAACCGCGATACCGGGGAGAAGCAGAAAAGTCCTCTCCAGCCGCATGATACTCGGAGCCATAGATTTTAAGCAAAGGAAAAAAAAAAAAAAAACAATGGAAAAAAATACCAACACTGGGGGTTAAGAGAGGCCGGAAACAGAGAGAGAGGAAAGAGGAGGGGGAGACGAACTAAACACTGGGTGATGTCCACCGATATGGAGCCAATACAAAAAAACAGGGAAGTGAACTTAAACTATTTTTTGATGACTGCTTACATATGTCTGCAAGCGTAGAGTGTCCTATCAGCAGTAGCACAAGCTATAAAGGTCTACTCAATAAAGAGAGAATTGAGATGGGAATTCCAAACTTTAGGCCAAAATAGCCGAGTTGGAAGATTTTTCCACTGAAACAGTATAGGAGAATTTCTCCCACTCGGCTACTTTCCATTCCCTTCAGTTCTCTCTGTATTGAGAAGACCCTAGAAATTCTACAGTATTTGGGATTTAGAGCGTTTAGAAAACTAGCTGAATGCCAGGGATTTACATGCATATAAAAAACACACAGTTAGACATATATTGGCGCAAGTCGTGTCGCAGGAAAGTAAATGTCATTATAGAGAAATGAAACATCGAGACCTTAAAGTATTATGGACTTAGGGGAAAAACACAAAACTAATAAAATGTGATATTATTAGCATATTCAGACAATACAGGTTTTATTCAAGATCTGCTTATTAACCCCTTAAGGACAAGCGGTTTCTTGGGATTTTTGTTACATGTGTGTTTAATTGTAATTTCTCTCTTTCTGATTTAATGTACCTAGACCATAATAGTAAACTATGTGTGTTGTTTTTTAAAGGACAACTAATTTTTTTGCTTTTTTTTTTAACCCTTGCTTCTTTGAAAGAAACAAACAGTTAAAGAGTTTTAAACAAGCTCCTGGAAAAAAAACAACCATGTATTTTTAAATCTATAAAGACACTGATGCAGGGGACACACTCACTGTGCAAGCACTGGGACAGTAGAACAATAACGATTAAAAAAAAGGTTGGTTCCTGCATCGTGTATAAAATAATATGCACAATAAATCTACATAAAAATCTACAATAAAAATATTAAACTGAATCAAAGTCCCATGCATGAGCAAGAGTTGAAGAAATTCAGAATCTTCCACACATATGAAAAAGAAAAAACAAAACAAATATAGTGTAATACTGTAACAGACCCGTAATATATGGAAAGATGCACATTTCCAACTTTTGTGAAAGTGCTCTTATTCGAACACAGAGCAGAGTTAAAGAACGTCAAATCAGTGTGTAATATATTTCCACCCGTCCTTGAACTGGATACAATTTATTCCTCCATGAGAAATGTTCCATGTAAAAGAAACAAAATGTTACTCTAACATTGTCTACTTTTTCATTGGAACTGTGCAAAAAAATATTACAAAATATCGGCTTGTACAACTTTTGCTTTAAATGTGCACTCATTTCTACTCTTTAGGCTGTGAATTAATTGCCAGCTCCTAACATTGATATACAATATACATAATCTTCACTCCCTGTTAAATAATATATTGAGTAATCATATGATTTTGCAAATACATTAATCCCTTTTTATTATGATTTACTTTTTGAACATTTAGAGGAACAAAATAATTCCAAACTAACCTCAGATAGGAAGCACTATATCTATAAGTCCATTTTTTCAGTAATTTGAAACACTGCATCTATTTGATCTCCTTTATCAGTCTGGCATACCCATATTACCCTATTCATGTTGCTTTACTAATTCTTTGAACATTTGTTAACATTTAATTACATAAAACATGGTTATTATGGTGTAAACTGTGTTGTACGTTTAGACACACAGGCTATTTTAGTTAGAGCACCTTTCTCATTTGTCTTGTTTGTATATATTTAAGTTGTTTTATCTATATTATTAAACGTTAAGCTTTGTTCGGAGACTATAACCGTATTCATTGCTAATGTTGTTATCCCCTTTGAGTTACCCCCATTTGAAGTCTCCCAGACAGTGAGGCCTCAACCTCCAAAATGAAAGATTCAAGCTCAACTTTCTTAGAAATTGTTTGCTGTCACAAAATGGCCTATCTGACAGCAAAGAAAACCCTGCCATCATTATTAGATCAGCAGACAAAGGGGGTGGGATAGTTGTAATGAGCAGGGAGGGCTACTTAAATGAGGCCCACCGACTCTTAGGTGATACAAGTACATACCAAAAGTTACAAGGGGATCCGACCCTGAAATTCCAAATAGTTCTAAACAACTTGATTGACAAAGGCAAAGAACAGGGGATTTTAAATAAACATGAACATGCTTTTTTATCTGCACCTAATCCAGTAGTTCCATATTTTTATTTTTTGCCCAAAATTCATAAGTGTATAGATAATCCCCCAGGTCGCCCCATCATCTCAGGGATTGAATCTATGTCCTGTAATCTGTCACATTATGTGGATACATTTTTACAGAGAAATGTTATACATATTCCATCATATTGTACGGACATAATCAATTCACTCAATGAAATTCCCTCGGAATCAAATTTCATTTTAGTTACGGCTGACGTATCAGCCTTATACACTTCCAAAGATCATTCAAAGGGGCCAAAGGCTATCAAGCAAACTTTGGAAGGAGACAGAGATATGGATCCAAATCACTCTAGATTTCTTCTGGAAGCCATTGAATTTATTTTAAAATATAATTATTTTTATTTTGAGGAGACATTTTACCTACAAAAATGCGGTACAGCCATGGGGACCAGGTTTGCGCCGAGTTATGCTAACCTATTCATGGGCCAGTGGGAGACCCAGTATGTAGGGGATGACAATCCCTTCGGCGCAGACCTGGTCCTATGGAGAAGGTACAAAGACTATGTTATCCTCATTTGGAGGGGCACAGAGGATAATTTGTTACTTTTTGAGACCTATTTGAATAACAAGAACCACAATCTCACTTTCACTTTCACACATAGTGCGGTGACTATCGATTTCTTAGACCTTAATCTCTATGTAGATAATGGCTCCTTAAAAACCAAGACCTTCTTCAAAACAGTAGATAGTAATAACTATATTGATAAAAAGAGCTGTCATCATCCCCAATGGTTGAACAACATACCAAAGGGACAATTTAGAGGATAAGAAGGAATTGCAGTGACATAGAGATTTTCAAAGAACAAACCCAAACACTCAAAGATAGGTTAAAACAAAAAACCTACAAAATAGAACATCTAGATAAGGTAGAACAAGAAATCGAATCACTCAATAGAGAAGAGATTCTAAAACCAGGTATTAAAAAATAAAAACAAGACTAAAGATTTTTTTGTTTCCTTTATATCCGAGTACAACATAGAAGCCCCGCAGATAAAGAAGATTTTATATAAACAGTGGAATGTAATTCAGGGCGATGAGATTCTTGCCCCCATTATTGACAGTAGACCTACCGTCATTTTCAAGAAGGCCCCCAATTTGAAATCCTAATTCGCACCCAGTGTGATTAAAAAAATCCCTAAAACTGATGGGTCTAGCTAGTTGAAAAATAATAAGATTAATGGTTTTTTTAAATGCGGAAATTGTAAGGCATGTGCCAATCAAGTAAGGAAAACAGTTGATTTCAGATCGAACAGCACAGGAAAAACTTATAGGGTTAAGAGTTTTATCAACTGCAACACCACATATATCATATATTTAGTGGAATGTGGATGCGGTGCCCAATACGTGGGACAGACTAAGAGACCTCTAAAAGTCAGGAATCTGGAACACTTTGGGTTAATGGGGAAAGACTGTGACAGATTCAAATACAGTCTCCCTAACCACTGTCACAATTGCCCAAAGGGGGGTCTAGAAGAGGTCAAGTTCATGGGAATAGACTCCCCATGACTTGGAAGAGGGGAGATAGAGCAAGAAGGCTTCTCCAAAGAGAGGCCTTCTGGATATATAATCTTCATACCCTCTACCCAAATGGAATCAACTTGGATTTCAAATTAAAAGCCTTTCTTTAGATTAGGCTTTTTCCATACAATGTTTCTTAGCTCTTTTTTATGTTCATTTCATAATTTTTCATATGCAATAGAACTATTAGGGGTACCCACATTTCCAATGATGTTCATTGTTTATATACACATATATTTTTATTTTGTGTATATATATTTTTTATGTGTATTTTTCTATGTGTATCACTTTTTACAAATATGTTTGTTATATATATATTTATCTTCGATATTTTTTTATATATATATATGTATTTATTCTTTATGCATGTAGATTTTTATTGTTTATATGATGCTGGGAGCATTAATTATGTCCATTTTTTATAATAATTTTTTAATGAACATATATGTCTGTCTTAATTTTTAGTCCACACTCATATTTTTATAGAGAGTGGCCCTTTAAGGTGAATTGCGATCCTATATTTATAAATGAAAGCTCCCATACGAATGAAGGCTTTATATAAATTCAGTATTGGCCTTCATATGAATTAAACCCAGATGATGTTACTCTAACTATTATATCCGACACTTTTAGAAAAATAGATTTAAATATGTGTGTGGTGTCTCCGGTTTCTGACATCCCCTTGTGGCTTTATATGCAAATTACACATTTCCAATTGAAAAGTAGTTCAGTAGCATATCAAGCCACAGTTGATGTCATAAGCAGAAGACACCACGGACACATGTATTTACTTGAAATTATGCTAACACAACGTATAGCAAAAACATTGTTTCTTCTCTACATTCACAGTATAAACAATGTTTACGTTACAGAGTCCCTTTTATGGATATTTTCCACATGCTGAATACTAAAGTCCAGACAAAAGAGAAACATAGAATGTGTCGGCGGATAAGAACCATGCGGCCCATCTAGTCTGCCCAATTTCCTAAATACTTTTATTAGTCCCCAGTTCCCTATCTTATATCTAGGATAGCCTTATGCCTATCCTATGCATGCTTAAACTCCTTCACTGTATTAACCTCTACCACTTCCGCTGGAAGGCTATTCCATGCATCCACTACCCTCTCAGTAAAGTAATACTTCCTGATATTACTTTTAAATGGTTGCCCCTCTTATTTTAGACTATGTCCTCTAGTTGTGGTAGATTTTCTTCTTTTAAATATACTCTCTTCCTTTACTGTGTTGAATTTGATTGCTTGCAAAGTTCTTGTAAATTATGTATTGATTTGTGAATAAAGTACTTTAATCATTAAGCCCTCCCCCTGATTTAATTAAACATTTACATGTTTATGAAGAAGACTGTTAGCTCATGTGGTTAGATATTTGAAGAAAAGAGATCACTTGGAATTTTGATTTTTGAGCTATATTTCCAAAACTGCAAGTTACCCATTTCCTTTAGCTCTGCCTTCTTGCAACATTGGATTTTGTTGAAGTTTTGTAAGCTCTCCGTCTTGCAACCACAGACACTTCCTGTTTATCACAACACTTTTTCCTGGAATAACGCGTGGCAAAGCATTTGGGGATTTCTATGATTTGTTCTTCCGTTCTAGACTTGCATAGAGCAACTTCTCAAACCACCACATCATCTTTCTCCAAAATGGGAAAATGTTCCAAGCGGGGGTTGTGATCATTTTTATCAGGTGTATCCCATCTTACCTGTAGAATCTCAAGCTCATACCTGTGCTGGTACGGCTGCTTCCTGTTTTGCATGTCTCTCTGCTGATGGTAAATCTGATCCAATGCCTCCTTGGACTGGTCTTGCAGTCCTCAATAGGTATGATAGAGAATGAAACAAAGGAGGGTGGTCTGTTTTGTGTACTGTACAATATGTCTCTTAACAAGCACTGTCTTTGGGAATTACACAAAAAAATATGCACTTCCTTTAGTTCAAGGATATCCTCATGACACAGTCTCAGGAGCCCTAAAATCTTGAATATAAAAATATATATATCCCACCGTTGCCTACCAGTTTGTACGGACAGTGCTATCGGCCGAGCTGTGATGTGAGAGTATGGGTGTGAAAGAGAAAAAAGGTCACCAGTCTTCCTGTGTGTTCTTCACTTTCCCCAAAGGGCACAAAGAAACTACCACGCACCCCCAATGGTCACTGCCGAAACTGCCAGAGTAAAACAAGTTGCTAAAAACACAGTAGAATTACAGTGTACACAAACTCTCACTGACCAAATATGTAGAAAATGTATCCCTTAGTACTGTGATATAAAAAGACTATTTCTAGGCTGAATTTGATTAGAGAGACAGAAATGATATAAAACAAATAATCTGTGTAGAATATGCCACAGTACTGTTACACAAAAAATGTATTTAAAATGATACATAGACATAAATGCAAGTATGTAAAGACAGTTTAAAAGAAAACAGGCAACACAGAAATTACCATACTATGGATAGGATTCTTTGTGATGTTAAGGCTTTTGAGGGTAACAGACTCCTTGCACACATTCTTATCCTCTTCCTCCAGGATCGCCCATGAGCAGGGAATGGGAGTATGTGGTTCACCAGCTTATAACATCCTGAAGCTGGGTGATAGTTGCTTAACTTTAGCCTGGTAATAGGAGCCCATCTGTGCTTGGTGTCTTCATGACGCCAGGATCATCGTAATTCTCTGGTCCTACAGATTAATTTGTGTCAAAACATGGGGTGTGTATGCCTAGCCAAATCCCATCTTTTCCGGTCTCCACTCCCCTTGGCCTGTTGGGTGTAACCTGAAAGCATAGACTCTGCTGGCTTCAACTATATACTTATTATCAACTCCCTATATTCAGCATTTTCAAGATGTATGTGGCCATTGGATTTTCACCTCTTGGAGCAAAATTTCTCTTGGTTCATTGTACTCCGGGATCCCCAGTACTGGCTGTTGTCTAAGAGTCTGTTACGCTCAGGGTACAGGACCGTAGGACGACCATCCAAGGGCAATGCTGAGCTGCGAAGGAGGACAGAACAGCTGTTGCAGCTTTAGTGGTAAATTAGGTCATGTGAGCAGTACCATGGGATGAATAGT
This sequence comes from Pelodytes ibericus, assembly GCA_036172795.1. Classification (NCBI taxonomy): domain Eukaryota; kingdom Metazoa; phylum Chordata; class Amphibia; order Anura; family Pelodytidae; genus Pelodytes; species Pelodytes ibericus. The sequence goes on from CM069867.1 coordinate 21,504,016, forward strand.
TAAGCAACTGTTCAGGTAGAAGACAAAACATAGCCAGGTGGCCACACATGACACTGCAGGAGGGCTGTGGCGTAATGGTCGAGCCACAGGACCCATAAGCCAAAAACCATGAATTTGAATCCTGTCACTGGCAGGTGTATATGGAGCTGTAACAGGGTCTAGTGTTGAAGCCGCAGTACATGTTGCTGGAATTAACAACAAACAGATCATACCTTATTGTGAGTTTGCCTGGGATGGATAAGCTTAGGTCCATTTGCTGTATTCTACAAATTGACAGAGAATACACATATTACATTACACATATTATTTTGCTCAGTCTAAGCAACACAATGTATAGATAATGTTCTTAATCTCTACATTCACAGTATGTATAAGGTGACGGAGACTCTTTAATGGTGCCCCTAAGCCCTATGATTTATTTTGTTTTGCTTAGGTTAAAGGGAACTTGGCATAAGCAACTTCAGGAGTCATCGTCAAGAAGGAGCCTTTAGCCATGGCCATTGTGATCTGAAATGTCTCTTGAAACCACTTCAATCAAACTGTATATTCTTATCTGAGCTTTATCTACAGGCCGTTGCCATAAATATTCTTTCTTTTTTATTTTTTATTAACTTTCCATTAACCTCTTGGTTAAAAAATTTTTGTGACTTCAATTTTAAATTTGTGTACTTCTGCTTCGAAATAGTTTTGTTCCGATCTCTTTGCTCATGTGATGACGTAACGTGCGTGCACCCTAGTGGGTGTGCCGACGGAGGAAGAGAATGAGAGCGAAAGAGGAATAGCGGTGTCGCGCTGTGAGGGGGAGGAGAGGTAGGAGAAGGCTGAGGAAAGAAAGCAAAAACTTCGCTCCTGACCGCCATCGAGGTTGTAGAGTCATCTACTTGGAGTAGCTTGACCTGACGTGTGGAACTGAGGCTGCTCCGTCGGTGCGAGAATCAAGCTGGGCGAGAAGCTGAGTGGGGAGACGCCTTTGTCCCATGCTGCCTCTTTGCGGTCTTGTTGTTGATCTTATCGCTGATCTGGCGGGAGGAGCTCGGTCCCGGAAAATACCACTCTCAGTCGGGGACACACACCAAACAGGCATCGACAGGTAGAAACCGGGAACATTCACGCCTACCCTCTGGTTGTATACATCAAGTAGGTAAAGTTTTACCTTTCATACTCTTGTATATGGGGTCTCCTATGTATCAAAGATTCGGCATGCACAACTCTTCCTATCCAACACTGGGTCGAAATACCGCTAACTGAACTGAAAGGGGGGTAGCCCAAGTGAGAGAGAGAGAGAGAAAGAGAAGGTCTGGCCTCGCATAGTAAAATTCTGAGGTATCGGAATACGAAATTAATCTGTGGATTACCAACCTCTATATAACTTCATACCTGTTGCTCTGCCTATTTATCCTTTTCTTTTTTTTTTTTTCCTCTCTCCTCGGAAATCAACTGAGGGGAAGGAGGAGAGGGTTATAAAAGAGGGTCAGTGGTGCTGGTTTGTTTGTCTTCTTAAATCCACACCCTGCTCACAATGCCTCCAAAAAGCAGAGATAAAGACAAAACTCAAACGGCTGACAAAACAAGACCCATCAGTACTTTCTGTTCCCCAAAAACTCAGGCGGACAGACCCGATCACAGAAAGTCTATAACAGCTGTGCATAAGGAGAACCCAATCGGAGCAATCGGACCTGTCTCAAGATGCAGAGCCTGCTCAAACCGCTGGTCCAGTCACACAAGAGTTTATCTCAGACCTCATGGATAATTTCTACAAAAAAATTAAACACGACTTTGAAACAAACCTCTTACATATCAAAGAGGAAGTTTCTCAATTAAAATACACGCTGGAGCAACAAGGAAATGCAGTTCTAAAACTACAAGAGGACAACAGGTCCCTAAAAGAAGCTAACATCTTACTGTATAATAGACTAACAAGCCTGGAAATTAAAACTGCGGATATTGAAGACAGGGCAAGAAGAAAGAATATCAAAATTAGGGGTATCCCTGAAACTGTTACTAATGACCATCTGGAGAACTTTCTCAAATCCCTGTTTCTCTCAATTGCCCCAGACACGGACCTGGGCTTATACCCATTTGAGAGACTGCACAGGATTCAGAAGCCCCATTCGGCAGAGGCCGCTCTTCCACGAGATGTAATCGTGCGTTTCTCAAGCTTCTATCTAAAAAATTACATTATGCAAATAGATCGAGGAAATAAAAACACAAGAAACGAACTTTATAAAGATATCCACTTTTTCTCGGACATCTCGCTGGCGACAAGACTTACAAGACGAACTTTTCAGGAACAGACTTTGATCTTGCGCAACAATAATCTGCGTTACAGATGGGGTTTCCCGACGGCCTTGATTGTCTCCCACCAAGAGAAAAAGTACCTGTTTAAAGACCCACTAGAGGCACAACAAAAAATTGCTCTATGGGGCCTCACTTAGTCCTCACTCACTATGTGACCTGCCATGGGGTTTGGGGATACTCTCTACCCCTCTATGGTCCTCCCCACTTTTAGTTTGTTCCTGCTTAAAATATAATTGTCCCCCTTTGTCCTCGCGCCACACGGCACCGTGTAAATTAGGTCCATGTCTCCCTACTTTGGTTTAATGTTATTTTATTGATTACTAGTATTCACCTGGTTTGTGACTAAGACAACCTCTCTCTAAGTAACAGTCTGTCCAAGCAGGCCGAGGGGGTGCAGAATTGAGATCCTCCCTAAAAATTTTGCAACTAGCCTTGCAGGCTATGAATCCGTTAGAATTGCTGCACCCGTTTGATTTAATATTTACCACAAACTGAGGGACTTGGGCTATAAAGTTCCCACCCTTAAACTGATACTCTGCTAAATCCTGCACGTTACTGTTTCTAGGGAGATATATCTATGCAGGGTGGTTAAGAGTTCAGCTTTGCTACTTGTGCCTATCTGTATGTTTGGGCTCTCCCCCCACGGCTTTCTCCCCGGCTTAACGAGCGGTGGTGGGACAGCCGAAACTATTTGAAGTATTCGTTGCCTGGGGCGTTTTATGATTTAGATTGATTTGAAAAGGGCTTTGGAGGACCATCACTTCTATCTTTAGCGAAATACATCTATTTGGGCCATCAAGAGAGGTTTAGTATTTCCTCTAATCGGCATGAGACGTATGGTCCACTAGGAACCAATTATTTATTGGATGCATTTTATGATTGTCAAGTGAATTGCAACGGGGACTACTGGTTAGCACATTAGGCCCACAAACCTTCTATACTCTGTACACACTATATGGCGGCTATAATTTTCCTTTTAAAGCCGTCATTAGAATTGTTTGTTCAGCACAATGTTAATACTTGGGGCATGACAAATGGAATTGATTGGTTTTTATCTGGATTAAGAATCACTAATACACATAAAACTACTTTTTCTGTACTAAATTTACACTGATGGAGTCCTGTATTTGCTGGACTCTGAATTCCGGGTCCTGCAAATAATGGACTCTGAGCTTCAGGTCCTGCAGATATTGGACTCTGAATTTTCTTTTCGGTATTTTATCTAGTCCAGGCTCTTGATAAGAGCAGGCCCTTATTTACACTATAGAGTCACAAAAATTGGAGAGAAACACAACTATAAACACTTAACGGATAAATGGAATTGATTGGTTTTTATCTAGATTGAGAATCACTAATACACATAAAACTACTTTTTCTGTACTAAATTTACACTGACGGAGTCCTGTATGTGCTGGACTCTGAGTTCCGGGTCCTGCAAATAATGGACTCTGAACTTCGGGTCCTGCAAGTATTCGACTCTGAATTTTCTTTTTGGTATTTTATCTAGTCCAGGCTCTTGATACTATACTATAGATTCACCCTATAGAGTCACAAAAATTGGAGAGAAACACAACTATAAACACTTAACGGATAGGGATATTCTTTCCCACCACATTTGTAATTGAAACGGCACACTCTATTCTCTTGGTTGGCTATTGGATAGAGCTGGGGACAGAGCGGGGGAGGACTACTCGGGGGGGGATTGTGGGGGGGTCTTTTTTCCCCGAGCCAGGTGGTGGGGTAGCCGGAGGTCGGGGTACGAGGGTTTAGGGAGGTGGGGGGGGGGGGGGGGGTAGAGTGGGGAGGGGGACTTAAATGTGGATGGATAGATGCCTTAAAAGAATGTCAGGTTCCCTTATTCCTCCCCGATTCTCTCTCCTTTCCTGGTTTTCCCTTTTTTTTTTTTTTTTTCTCTTCTTTCTCTTCCCCCTCTGTTTTTCTTTTTTTTTTTGATGTACTTTTCTATAGGACACTTGAATTGATTTATTTAATGTAACACACTTGCTCTAGATCCTCTCTGACTAGGCATACCCATGCTGCACTCAGTTTCTTTTTGTCCTTGTGGTGTAGGACTGATGGAGGGGCATAGTCTTTATGACATACCCAACCGCTGTATGAATGTATTGGTATGGTTGAATGTGTGTGGGTGTGACTGGGTCGGCTGTGTGTGGTCTGGGCCGGGAGACGGGGGATCTGTAGAAACCTGGGATGTCACTTAGATTGCTATCTCTCAACGTGCAGGGACTAAACTCCCCCCATAAACAAGGAAATCTATACAATACTCTGATAAATAACAAAATCGATATAGCATATATTCAGGAAACCCACTGGGTACCTTCTCATAACAATCTATGGAGATATAGTGCATACCCCCATGTATACACCTCCAACCTGACTGACGGTAAGAAAAAGAGAGGAGTTGCCCTTATCTTTTCACAAAGGTTACAATTTGAATTGGTGCACCAAGAGGCAGACAGCAATGGTAGATATTTGATACTCATAGTATTAATTAATGATATTTCTTATACCTTGCTTAATATATATGCCCCTAATCAGATATCAGCAGGATTCTTTGACAAACTGATGGAAAGGATAGATAACATCCAAACTGGAACCCTAGTTATTGGAGGCGACTTGAACACTGTGGCCGATCCAAGAGTTGACCGAAGTGCACATAACGTGAAGAGCGGGAGTAAGGGTTCGATATTGCAAACATTCTTGGGGAAAAACTCCCTATTCGATACTTGGAGAGTTTTACACCCAAGTGATAGAGACTACACTTTTTACTCTAATGTGCACCAGACCTACTCTCGGATTGACTACTTTCTGTTGAGACCACAATCGTTGGAACTGGTCAAGACCGCACAGATATGGTCAATTACGTGGTCGGACCACGCTCCTTTAACTATGGAAATATCTAATAATCCCCATTATAATTTGAGAACTAAATGGAGATTGAATGAATCCATTCTTAATTCCAAAAAAAATATACAATATTTAACGGAAGAAGCCCACAACTTCCTGTTGGCAAATGATAACGGGGAGACTTCTTATATTACTCTTTGGGTCACCTTCAAGGCATACATGAGAGGCCTGATAATCAAGCTGGGTGCAAGGGCGAAAAAAGAAAAAGGGACCACTTTGTCCAATCTATATATTAATCTGGCTAAGTGGGAGAGATCGGACAAACTGGTCCCAGACCCTAATACTAAAGCGGAGATCAAATTATTACAAGCCGACTTAAACAGAACTGGTACTATTCGTCCAACAGAGCAGGAAAGACACTGACGAACAGACTCAAAAACAAGAAAAGCTCAGGGATGATCCATAAGATAATAGTGGGTGACACACATCATCTTTCCCCCAAGGCTATTTCTAATGCATTTGCAGCATATTACAGAAGTTTATATAATATATTACAGGTTCCAAACCGCCAGAGTAAGATTGACGAGTTCTTAGGCACACTGAATCTCCCTACAGTTACGGTACAGCAAAAGGAATAGTTGAACAGCCCCATTTCTTTATCTGAAATAAATAGTACAATAAAAAATCTAAAAACTGGTAAATCACCGGGTCCTGATGGGTTCTCATCTCCTTTCTTTTTGAAATTTCAACCCACAGTATCACCATTACTACTCAGGTTTTTCTTAAATATCCCTAAATCGGGTACTCTCCCCGAAGAAGTATTACAGGCAACAATTACACCGATTCTTAAGACAGGGAAGGATCCAACACATACATCTAATTATAGACCTATTTCTCTCATTAATCTTGACATTAAGATTTTTGTATCTTTCGGAAACTTTGCATAATAAAGCATTACAAAAAAAAAAAAAGAAATTGTTTTGTTCCATAGGCTGTTTGGACCAGACTACTGAACTCAAGGGTCTGAATAGCCTATGCAGATCCACTGCGTCATTCCTGACCCATTCCGTATACAGATATCACAATAGAGTGCAATACTTTAAGTTAACATGGAAAGGAAATATATAATATTAAAAACAATGCACAGATAATATACAATACTTTTGAATTATATTAACATTTATTTATATAGCGCCAACAATATACGCAGCTCTTGCCAAATAGCATTAAAGGGAATTACAGACTACATTTGATGAATAGAGAACATCTAGGATGGACTGGAAGCAAATCGTACCTGTCTTGAAAAAATCTTCCCTCGATCCTACTCTTCCGTCTAACTACCGTCCTATATCCCTTCTCCCCTTTGTGTCCAAGTTGCTGGAGAAAACAGTGCACTCGCGACTGACAGACTTTCTGACTCACAATAACCTACTTGACCCTTTTCAATCTGGCTTTAGACCCTTACACTCTACTGAAACAGCCCTTACTAGAGTATCAAATGACCTCCTTGCTGCCAAATCTAAAGGCCACTTCTCGGTGATGATCCTCTTAGATCTCTCTGCTGCCTTTGACACCGTTGACCACCGCCTCCTTCTGAATACATTATCCTCGCTTGGCTTAAGTGGTGTGGCACTCTCTTGGATCGAGTCGTACTTATCTGAGCGCTCCTATTCGGTGTCGTTTGCTGGAGCGACATCATCACCTGTTCCGCTCTCTGTCGGTGTTCCGCAAGGATCGGTCCTCGGCCCGCTGTTGTTTTCTCTCTACACTACCTCTCTGGGAGAACTCATCCGCTCTTTTGGCTTTCACTACCACTTGTACGCGGATGATACTCAGCTCTACCTCTCCACCCCTGACCTCACTCCCTCTCTAGTGTCACGAGTAGCTGAGTGTCTGTCAGCCATCTCCGCTTGGATGTCTGATCGCTACCTGAAACTTAACCTCTCCAAAACAGAACTCATTATCTTCCCTCCCTCAACTGCTGTCCCTACACCTGGGTTCACGGTCAACGTTGATAATACTACGATCGTACCGGCTGACCGTGTTCGATGTCTTGGGGTCACTTTTGACTCTGCTCTCTCCTTCCTTCCTCAAATCCAGTCCTTGGCCAGATCCTGTCGGCTGCACCTAAGGAACATTGCACGCATTCGTCCGTTCCTCAGCGAAGAGACCGCCAAAATTCTAGTGCACTCGCTTGTGATCTCTCGCCTGGACTACTGTAACGGTCTTCTGACTGGACTACCTCTGATTCGTCTGGCTCCCCTACAGTCTATCCAAAATGCGGCTGCCAGACTCATCTTTCTTGCACGTCGGTCTGATTCGGCGGCTCCTCTCTGCAACGCCCTCCACTGGCTTCCCGTCTGCTCGAGGATAAAATTTAAAATTCTGTCATTAACCTACAAAGCCCTCCACTCCTCTGCTCCTACGTACATTTCCTCCCTTGTTAACCGCTACTTCCCTACACGACCTTTGCGCTCCTCCAAGGGGTTAACACTCTCTTCTAATCTCATCACCACTTCTCACTCGCGTCTCCAAGATTTCGCCCGAGCTGCCCCCTCTCTCTGGAACTCCCTTCCCCGGAGCATCCAGCTCTCTCCCTCGTTTTCAAACTTTAAAAAGTCCCTCAAAACTCATCTCTTTAGAGAGGCCTACTACCCAACCTAGCTGGAACACACACTCCCTCTTTGACCTATCCCACCTAATGCCTCCCATCCACTCTACTGTTTCTACAACTTCAATCCCTCTGACCTCTTCAATCCCTTAATTGTGTCATTGACCCCATTCCCTCTAGATTGTAAGCTTACGAGCAGGGTTCTCTACCTCATGTACCAGTCTGTACTAGTTTGTCTAAATTAGTATGTAGTTCCTTTCTTTGCTCTGTACCAAGCGCTTCGAGAATTGGTGGCGCTGTACAAATAAATGTTAATGTAATGTAATGTAATACAAAAGCTGAGTGTATAGGGTTGTACTGTAACAGCTAGTTGGGTCTTCTCATATTTTACTTCACTGGTTGGATGAGTTGTTAGCTTCTTTGGAGAGCTGAGTTTGAGGTCCCAGTTAAAGACTGAGAGGGAGAGAGCTGAAGAGCCCAGCAATGGGCAGCTTGGGTGAAGTCTTTTCTGCACAAATGGGAAGAGGCGTCAAAGTTGGAGGATAGCCTTAGACCATGGAAAGAACATAGCAGCTGTGAAATATCTTTTGGTAAAGAAGGCGTTACCTTTGAGGACTTCCGCACCCTGCTGTCACCTGCCTCTGTTCAGATGCTTCCAAGAAGCCCTGAGGACATCCTGGTTGTTGCCAAAAGTGTAGCCGCCTGCAGCTCCGCAGCACTTCTGGATTCCTGTTTGACTGCAGGATCTGAAATGGCTGTTAGAGCTCCATAGAGGAGATATGTCTTCTCTCCACACTTCCCACTAGAAAAATACTATATATTCATTAATTTGTATAACTGAAATTCACTGATCAGCCACAACATTATGACCACTGACAGGTGGCAAGCCGGCTGAGGCAGTGTGATGCTTTGGGCAATGTTCTGCTGGGAAATCTTGGGTCCTGCCAGTCATGTGGATGTTACTTTGACATGTACCACCTACCTTAGCATTGTTGCACACCATGTACACCCTTTCATGGAAATGGTATTCCCTAATGACTTTGGTCTCTTTAAGCATGATTATACGACTACCACAAAGCCAAAATGGTTCAGTAATGGTATGAGGAACACAACAACGAGTTCAAGGTTTTGACTTGGCCTCCAAATTCCCCAGATCTCAATCCAATCGAAAATCTGTGGGATGTGCTGGACAAACAAGTCCAATCCATGGAGGCCCCACCTCGCAGCTTACAGGACTTAAAGGATCTGCTGCTAACGTCTTGGTGCCAGTTACCCCGCACACCTTCAGAGGTCTAGTGGAGTCCATGCCTTGACGGGTCAGAGCTGCTTTGGCGGCAAAATTACACAATATTAGGCAGGTGGTCATAATGTTATGGTTGATTGGTGTATGCTGCTGTCAGAAGATCATGTTCTCTTTTTTTTGTTGTTGTCATATTTTCTTCTTAACCAAGTTATTACAACACAATGGGCTGAGCATAAGGACTCCTGTATTTTACGGAAACAAAAATGACATTGCCTGTTGATCCACTCCTTAAAGAAGAACGGGTAATTTTAGGTGAAGGCAACGTCTGGAGCTATATGGACAAAACCTATCTTTTGCATCCAAAATACATTTTTCCTATAGGTGGAACGTCCCTTAGTCTTTATTGCATTTGTCTGTAATGGAGACTTTTCTGTACAACCACCTGAGTATCTCCTGGAACGCATTTAAGAGCTTGGAAAGAATGTAAAACCAGAAGAACATCTTCAGCACAAAGGTTAGAATTCAACTTTTCAATTGTCAGAACTTCTATTACATTTTTTTTACGAGCTTCTTAATAGCATTTTTGGTGGGCAAATATGGATGTAAATGTTCAACTTTTTAAATTCTGGGTATATATGTTCTTTTACATATTTGTTCTGTTTATGTTTCTATAGAAAAGGGCATTTTTATATGTTTTTTATGCTGAATTAGGCCTTAATCAGCAGTATCTCTTGCTGGATTGTGGCCTGAAAGCAGTATCTCTTTGATGATTTAGTGCATGTACGCCCTTCTTTCTCTTATTCAGAAACTTATGCAAAAAAGGTCACAGAAACTAATGTCTCAGAAAGTTAGCAAATGGCCCAGTCACCATTTCTTGTGCTTGACTGAGCCTTTTTTGTACACATCCCGACACAGTCATGTGCAGGGAAATGGCACCTCCATCTAATTGGATTTGGCAGATTCTCTGCTATTTCAGGCACTTTTTTTGCATCTGTTGTTCTGATACATGGGGTTTGTTGATGCTAAAAGTGCACAGGGACCAGCACATTTAGTGCAAATGTCTAAAGGTTGCGTTATACATAGATAAAACACAGTGATAGTGCTACATTTTGATGCTATTTTCATGTGCATCGGTTTTATAAAATTTAAAACAAGCTGTACAGAGCCAAATGTGTAAACGGAGTTCTTGTGTTTTAGCAAAGGTAAAGCAGACGGAATGACAAGTACCTTTTTATCTGTGATGTTACATTTCTTGAGAATTCCCCAAAAGTATTTTAGCTGGCACGGCATTCTGATACTTAATCATTGCAAGAAGTTATCTGCCAGCTCTGAGAAAAATCCCACACAGTCCCTTGTTGCCCCCATTGCTATGACCTTGTCAATAGCATTTCTAATGCTCTCTATTCTCCTTTGCATTGCGAGTTCCTTTAATAAATACTAACTGGTATCTTTTAGCTTGGAAGAAAGATGAGACGGGGGACATGTTATAAATATTTAAATACATAAAAGAAATCAACACAGTAAAGGTGGAGAATATGTTTTAAAGAAGAAAAACGACCACAACAAGAGAACATAGTCTTAAATTAAAGGGGCAAAGATTTAAAAGTAATACCCGAGAGGGTAGTGGATGCATGGAATAGGGTCCATTTGTAACCTGACTAGTGGGCTGGGACTGTCTCACCTTTCACTTTTAAATGTCACAGTGCGTCTGTAAGAGGACAGTCCCTTGCTCTCTTCACTTTCACAGTCTTCTTCTCTACATATATTGATCTGAGTTAGTAAAGGGGGTGATAAAAGCCAATGGAAACTAGGTAAAATGCATTGGGGTCCAGCCACCTCTCTGTCAGTCTTTTTGTCTACCTCTGTGCATTATGTGTCAGCATCTTGCTTGTCTATCTATGTTTATCTCTACTGATCAAGAGTGGGCTGGTAAATTGAACCATATGTCAGATATTGTTTTTGCTCCATTCCTGGCTCTGTCCTGTGTGGACTCAAACCGCTTGGAAGATCAGTCTCGATCTTGGCTCCGTGTGGTGCCATATTCTGTGACGTGGCTGTGGAATGTACTGGTTTCTGACACAAGTGTGGACAAATAAACTAACATCTACCTGACTGCTGTGAGCCTGCGAGAGAGAGCTGCCTCCCATGCTGCGTCTCTCGTATTCCCAGTGCATTGATCTAAAGTTTGAGCCCCGGTTATGTGACCACTGGCAGGGCTGCCATCATAAACTCGCACTGACATACACACACTATCACTCACACTGACATACACACACTATCACTCACACTGACATACACACACACTCATTCACACTGACATACACATACTCTCACTCACACTGACATACATACACTCACTCACACTGACACATACTCATACTGACATACACACACTCTCACTCACACTGACATACACACACACTCACTCACACTGACATACACACACTCACGCTGATATACACACACACTCACTCACACTGACATACACACACACACGCTGTCTAACTGTATTACTTACATCTCTGCATCTCTGTTCTTTGAGCTCCTTGTTGGAGTATGGTCTCAGCCAATCACGGGAGGCTTCTGAACTCTCCAATCAGGAGAGTTGAGAGGTCTCACCTGATTGGCTGAGACCTCTTTCTATCAAGTTCCCCCCCCAAAAAAGAAAGAAAATGAAATCTGCACTGAGCTGCCATGGAGCCCCCAGGATTTTTTTTTTAAAGGGCTGGGGCCCGAGCTGGCCCCCTGGTCCTGCTGGGCCCATGACGGGTGTATCACCCATCACCCCCTGATGGTGGCCCTGACCACTGGCACTCTGATGTCAGATCAGTGCACTGCACGGACACACCATCGGAAGGATCCCACCTCCCCACTAAATGTTTCCTTTTTTATTGCCCCCATTTCTTGACAAAGCACAACACCCAATACATTCCCCAGCACCCACATTGCTACCCAGTACTTACCCCAGCCAACCACCCACTTTGCATCCACAGAACATGGTGCAGCACAGACCGAGATACAATATTGCAATATAAAATGACTGTAATTAATACTGGTTGAAATTGATAAACACATGTTCAGATCTCTTTGTGGCAGTATTAAAACCCCAAAAATATAAAAAAAAATATTTCTTCACTCCCAACTTACATGATTAGCACACAGGCACACCAGACATAACAATGATGGTCAATCAATTAGCTCAGTGAAGAAGCAGAAGTAGCTTCTGTTGCACAAAAACTATTGGATATCTTTTGAATAGTACTTCATAGAAAGGTACATGTCAAAAAATAGTACTTCCTTCTCAGAAATACCAATAAAAGTTGTTATAACACAGTGTGAAATGTTTGTCATTTATAAAAAAAAATATCTACTTTGGGCTTAATCCCTCTATACAATTAGACACATGGCATAGTTCACAGATGAAGCATAAATTGCCTCCCAACTTTTTCGCTTTGTGCCTGGCCTTGTCTTATATCTAGGATAGCCTTATACCTATCCCATGCATGCTTAAACGCCTTCACTGTGTTTACCTCTACCACTTCTGCTGGAAGGCTATTCCATGCATCCACTACCCTCTCAGAAAGTAATACTAACATTAATCCCTGGCCTCATATTATAGCTAGAATAGCCTTATGCTTATACTGCTTCACTGTATTAACCTCTACCACTTCTACTGAAAGGCTATCCCATGCATCCACTACCCTCTCAGTAAAGTAATATTTTCATTAGTGTGTGGCCTTATGCTTATCTCATGCATGCTTAAACTCCTTCATGTATTAACCTACACCATTGCTTAAGGAAGACTATTCCATTCATCCACCACCCTCTCCACCCAAATATATGTATATAACTAGCTGCATGTATACTTATATGAACTTTTTAATATTATATTCAACTATTTTCATATGTAATGACAATGATATTGAAAAATTGTTAATTTATTATTTTTATTATGTTCCTCTGCACCCACATTGCACCTAAAGGTCTTAACACAGCACTCATATTGCACACACACATTTTGGCATGCTGCAGTGTACATTTTCCCACCAGAACATACCACAGTGTCACTTTGTCCCACTCAACTGCCCCTGCAGAACATGCCACAGTGTCACTTTCCCCCATAATACATGTTATTTTGCCCCACAGAACATGCCACAGTATCACTTTGGCCACAGCCAATTTGCCCATTAATATGCCACAGCCACTTTTCCCATTATGCCATGATTAGCCTGCCCATTAATATGCCACAGCCAGACATTAAGATTGCCAATTAATATGTCACAACCATTTTCCTCATTAATATGCTACTATAAGCCTGCCCATTAATATGCCACAGACAGATTGCCAATATGCCACAGCTGATTGTCCCATTAATATGCCACAACTAAACTGCCCATAAATATGCCACAGCCAGATTGCCAATATGCCACAACCAATTTCCCATTAATATGCAACTATTTGCATCCCCATAAATATGCCACAACTAATTTCCCATTAATATGTCACTATTAGCCTTCCCATAAATATGCCACAGCTAATTTCCCATTAATATGCTACTATTAGCCTGCCTATTAATATGCCATAGACAATTTGCCCATTCATATGTCACAGATAATTTGTCCATTAATACACCACCACCCTCCTCCCTCCTTCCCCTGTACTCACCTGGCAGTCTCCTCCATGTTTTGTTTTGCCATTAATATGCCAGTATTATTTTACCATTAATTTGCCAGTATTATTTTGCCCTTCATTTGCCAGTTCTATTTTGCCCATAATTTTCCAGTGTTATTTTGCCCTTCATTTGCCAGTATTATTTTGCCCATTGTTTGCCAGTTATTTTGCCATAATTTGCCAGTGTTATTTTGTCCATCATTTTACAGTGTTTTTTTGCCCATCATTTGCCAGTGCTATTTTGCCCATTTTCCAGTTATTTTGACCATCATTTGCCAGTGTTATTTTGCCCATTTGCCAGTGTTACTTTGTCCATCATTTGCCAGTATTATTTTTTCCCATCATTTTCCAGTGTTATTTTGCCCGTTTGCTAGTTATTTTGCCTGTTTGGCAGGGTTATTTTCCCATAATTTGCCAGTTATTTTGCCCATTTGCCTGTGTTATTTTGCACATAATTTGCCAGTTATGTTGCCCATCATTTGCCAGTTATTTTGCACATAATTTGCCAGTGTTATTTTGCCCATTTGCCACTTATTTTGCCCATTTGCTAGTCATATTTTGCCCATTTGCCAGTATTATTTTGCCCATCATTTGCAAGTTATTTTGCCCCTCTACCTGTGTTATTTTGCAGATAATTTGCCAGTTATTTTTCCCATTTGCTAGTCACATTTTGCCAATTTGCCAGTTCTGTTGCCCATCATTTGCCAGTTATTTTGCCCATAATTTTCCAGTGTTATTTTGCCAATTTGCCACTTATTTTGCCCATTTGCTAGTCATATTTTGCCCATTTGCCAGTATTATTTTGACCATCATTTGCCAGTGTTATTTTGCCCATTTAGCAGTTATTTTGCTCATTTGCCAGTGTTATTTTGCCCATCATTTGCAAGTTATTTTGCCCATCATTTGCCAGTATTAATTTGCCCGTTTGCCAGTTATTTTGCCTGTTTGCCAGTATTATTTTGCCCACTTGCCAGTTATATTGTCCATTTCCCAGTGTTATTATGCCCCTAATTTGCCAGTTATTTTGCCCAATTGCTAGTCATATTTTGCCCATTTGCCAGTTATTTTTCCAATTTGCCAGTGTTATTTTGCTCTTAATTTGCCAGTTATTTTGCCTATTTGCTAGTCATATTTTCCCATTTTCCAGTTATTTTTCCCGTTTGCCAGTATTGTTTTGCCCATTTGCCAATTATTTTACCCATTTGCCAGTGTTATTTTGCCCATAATTTGCCAGTTATTTTGCCATTTGCCAGTTATTTTTCCCATTTGCCAGTTATTTTGCTGATTTGCCAGTGTTATTTTGCCCATCGTTTGCAAGTTATTTTGCCCATAAGTTGCCAGTGTTAATTTGCCAATTTGCCAGTTATTTCACCCATCATTTGCCAATGTTATTTTGCCCATTGTTTGCAAGTTATTTTGCCCATAAGTTGCCAGTGTTAATTTGCCAATTTGCCAGTTATTTCACCCATCATTTGCCAGTGTTATTTTTTTAATTTGCCAGTTATTTTGCCTATTTGCTAGTCATATTTTCCCATTTTCCAGTTATTTTGCACATTTGCCAATGTTATTTTGCCCATAATTTGCCAGTTATTTTGCTCATTTGCTAGTCATATTTTTCCCATTTGCCAGTTATTTTTCCCATTTGCTAGTCATATTTTTCCCATTTGCCAGTTATTTTTCCCATTTGCCAGTTATTTTGCTCATTTGCCAGTGTTAATTTGCCAATTTGCCAGTTATTTCACCCATCATTTGCCAGTGTTATTTTCCCCATCATTTGCCAGTATTATTTTGTCCATTATTTGCCAATGTTATTTTGCCAATTTGCCAGTATTTTGCCCATTTGCCAGTATTATTTTGCCCATTTGCCAGTGTTATTTTGCCCACTTGCCAGTTATTTTGCCCATTTGCACATGCTATTTTGACCATAATTTGCCAGTTATTTCACCCATCATTTGCAGTGTTATTTTGTCCATCATTTGCCAGTATTATTTTGTCCATCATTTGCCAATGTTATTTTGCCAATTTGCCAGTATTTTGCCCATTTGCCAGTATTATTTTGCCCATTTGCCAGTGTTATTTTGCCCACTTGCCAGTTATTTTGCCCATTTGCACATGTTATTTTGACCATAATTTGCCAGTTATTTTGCCCAATTGCTAGTCATATTTTGCCCAGTATATTTTGCAAAATACTGGCATATTAAATGGCAAAATAATGGCATATTGAGGGGCAAAATACTGGCATATTAAATGGCAAAAGAATGGAATTTTGAGGGGCAAAATACTGGCATATTAAATGGCAAAAGAATGGCATATTGAGAGGCAAAATACTGGCATATTAAATGGCAAAATAATGGCATACTGAATGGCTAAATACTGGCATACTGGGTGGCAAAATACTGACTTATTGATTGGCAAAATATTACTGACAAATTGAGTGGCAAAATATTACTGGCATATTGAACAACTGCTCCCAACCACCCTCCATATTACTCTAGGCTGGAATAACATGCTTGTGAAGGTAGGTGGTGCGGGTGGGAGATATTGTCCGGGGGGAGGGGGGGGGGAGGGGGGGGGGAGGGGTCCCTGAAATTCCTGGTGGCGGCCCAGTATATAACGCAAACTCCAGATAGGACATTTCTATGCCCGGAGTGCCCAATCTTCTGACATAACGCAAGTAACGGACTACAAGTAAGTGGCAATAATGCACATGTGCATGCACACATTTTTATAGGCATGTATGCTCGTGAACTGTACACAGGACATGCCAGATCACCCAGATTGCACACACAGGACTTGCCCAGCTGCAGCCTCAGTTCTTAACAGAGAACACAGCTTATATCCATTGGTTGAGCAAGTTCACCGAAATTGCACCCATAGGACTTTCCATAGCATCCAATGTGCACCAACAGCTCTTGCCAGAGCACCCAATGTGAACACAGCTCTTGCCACAACACCCAGTGTGCACCCACAGAATCCCAGCACCAAGCGGATTTGTAAGAACCATGATTGGTACTCACCAATATATCACGTAAGCCTTTTGTGTGGCAGTATCTGTACAACGTAAAAAAAAAATATTATATTGTCCTGCTAATTGAGCAATACAATTGCTCTTTTTCAAGGAAAGGCTACACTTGCTACATTGTGGTTATTTGTGTTACAGAAAGCACTCTTTTTTCACATAGTCATCATGAATGAGGAAGTACTTTGTTGCTATATTCCATCTAAGCAAACTCAAATCTAAGTATTATTTGTGCAGTATGTAGTTGTTTTTTTTGTTTTTTTTACCCTTTCATTCTTATTTTATTTTATCATTTTTTATGGATAGTATTTAGGATTTTTTTTTGGCCCTTCAGTCTCTTATTCCTTTTGGAGGTAATTGGTACTTCTACTGTTTAGACACTGTTTTGTCAAAACTGAACTGTGCTCCCCTGTTACCTTTTACACTCACCTCAAGTGCTTTATATGGCAATATAAAAATCAAACCACAAGGTGATGTCATAAGCAAAATAACAAAGAGAGTCAAATCAACTGAAATTCTGGGTTGCTTAGTTACAGAAAAGGGGGTAAAAAGCAGGAGAAGGAGAGAGAGAGGAAAGGAAAAAAAAGAGAAAAAAATATATAAAAGGGAGCAAGGGGAGATGGGATCTCATCCGCATAGCTTTATACATCGTATTTGCTCGAATATAAGACGACCCTGATTATAAGACGACCCCCCAAACTTTAGATATTCCTTTAGGAAAAAAACTAAAAGCCTGAATATAAGACTACCCCATAGGAAAAAAGTTTAACTTGTATATAGTCATGTAAATTGCTTTTTCATATTTAATAAAAAATTATGATTGCTTTTATTTCCTTTTATGTGCCAATGCTGCCTCTACCCCCCAGACTTGCCCAATGCTCCACCTCCCTTTGCCCAAACGTTTCTCTGTCTGTTTCCCCCTCCCCCAATGTTGTCTCTGTCTCTCTCTTCCCCTCCCTCCCCCCAGCATTGTCTGTCTGTCTGTCTGTCTGTCTCTCTCTCTCTCTCTCTCTCTCTCTCTCTCTCTCTCTCTCTCTCTCTCCAGCGTTGTCTGTCTCTCTCTCTCTCCCCCAACATTGTCTGACACTCTCTCCCCCTCCCTCCCCCAAATGTTGTCTGACTCTATCTCTCCCCAGCATTGTCTGTCTCTCTCTCTCCCCCCCAACATTGTCTGTCACTCTCTCCCCCAGCGTTGTCTGTCTCTCTCTCCCCCCAATGGTCTGTCTGTCTCTCTCTTCCCCTCACTCCCTCCACCCAACTTTGTGTCTGTCACTCCCCCCCCCCACTTGTGTCTGTCTCTCCCCGTCCCTTCCCCCCACCTCCCATGTTGTGTCTGTCTCTCCCCTCCCTCCTCCCCTCGTTGTCTATGTGGCTAGCGGGGCAACCAGGGGATGTCTGTACAATATGTGCAGACATCCTCCATGCTGCCCGACACTTCCATCTATTATGATGGACAGCCGGACCTCCCGGCTTCTGTAATAATAAACGGAAGTGTCGGGCAGCATGGAGGATGTCTATTAGCCACCAGGAGATTTAGGCAGCAAGGGGATGTCTGCACGATAGTGCAGACATCCCCCTGCTGCCTAAATCTCCTGGTGGCTAGTTGGGGTAGCCGGAGGATATCGGCATGATACACGCAGACATCCTCCGCTGCTGCTCGGCACTTCCGCCCAGACTTTTATGATGAAGCCGGAAGGTCCCGGTTTCATCATAGAAGTCCCGACGGACATGCTGGGCAGCAGCAGAGGATGTCTGCGCACATTGTGCAGACATCCCCCAGCTGTTAGCGAGGGGATCCAGGTCCCCTGCAGCTCTGCTGGGGACCTGGATCCCAGTCTTCTAGTCTGACCTCGATTTTTGGTCAGACTATAAGACGACCTCCAATATAAGACCAGGGGTCTTTTTCAGAGCATTTGCTCTGAAACACCTTGTCTTATATTCAAGAAAATATGGTACTTCCCCTAAGTTATACCTACCTTCAAGGCTGGTCTTTGGGTGTGACTCCTACTCACTCCAGCCTATACTGACCCTCACTAACCCTATTTATTCCCTAATTTCTCCCTATTCTAAAGAAAAGAAAGAGAGAGAAAGGAAAAAGGGAGAAGGAAAAAAAAAAGAATTTTCCTCCTCCAATCTTCCCCAGTTTCCCCCTTAAGATGCTGCCAATACTGCAAATAAATTCACTGTAAACCACCATTAGCCATTATAACCTTCTGATCGGCCCTGCCAACCTCTCCCGTTTTAAAGGAGAGGATAAGAGAGAGGGCAAGGACTATCATCCCCACCCCTGTGAATAAAAATAAAACACCACAAAAAAACAACAACCCACCACAATAAAAAAATACCCACCACAATAAAAAAAATACCCACCACAATAAAAAAAAAACACCACAATAAAAAAAAACACCACAATAAAAAAAACACCACAATAAAAAAAAATAGTGGAAACAAAAGTCTTATGAAGGGTTCACAAGATGGACTGGATTCTATAGTGCCTCAGTTCTTTGTTTCTGCAACACTAATAACCTGGATTGTCAGGAAATGCTTATAAACATCAAATTGTATACTAGTATGAAACACTAGCAAGCTCTGGTGCTATTATAATCTCGGCATCACTACCCCTTCTAATAATATATTCTATGCCCTTCCTATTGGCCAACTCCAAGTTATATGCAATAAGTTTCCTTTTCCTACCTGGCATCTCCAACATCTGTCTGACACATTTGGAATAAATCTATGAAGGTCAGAAGGCCCCAGTTGAGACAGCAACTTCCTGTTGTTCTTGAACAGCTTTGAATTAATTTTCTCCATTTATCTAAACTTAAAGTCACCTTAAAGTCTAATTCTCATTGTCTGCAAAAGCATAGAAGGTCTGGGCTCTCCTCAGCGTTCAGAATATTATACATTTTAGAAAGGGGATAAAGAGCAATTTTTTTTGAGCACAGAGTTTCTCAAATTTAGTGTACTTTAACAGAAAGTTCAATGTTTTACAAAATGGTGTAGTTGTATAGAAAGAAACGTTTCGACCCTTGAACTCCTCCTTGGCCGGTCAGCAACAGTGAGTCATGGGGACGTAAATCAATGTAATATCTTTACCAGAGTGCATAACCAGAAGTACTTGGATTGTAATATCTATATCATTTTTATGTGGCTTACATTTTAGATACGCATGCAGAGCAGATAATCTAGGTGAAAATGAGTGAAATGGGTACTGAGGCATGCAATGACTGTGGAAAAAGGCAGATTGGTAAGTAAAAAATAAAATAAAAGTCAAAATATTGAAAATATTTTATCAGGGATATTTGTTATTGTGCAATACTGTGTTACATTCTCATAGTAACTTAGTCAATCAAGGGCAACATTTGTACCTATCTTCTTCATGATGTTGATCTAAAAGCAGGCAGACACTGCTTAGGTTCCTGCTACGCCACATTGGTATAACTCTGCTTAAGTATTTGTTTCCCCCGATCATACGTTGATATATGTAACATTGTAATGTGTGTTAAAGGGTATTTCACTTGCCTTCTGTCTTTTATAAGAAAAGAATCCATCCCAGTGTACTTGTTCAATGGATGCCCTTAGTCTGCTGGCCTTTCTAAAAGGTTTTGATGGCATAGCAAAACAAAGTAGATTAGAGAATAACACCAAATAAACAACTAATAACAACAATACTGTAAGCAAGGTACATAAACACTAGGGAAGTCCAAACACTACCCTTAAAGAGAAAATACACAAAAAGAAGGTAGGGGGAGCACACACAAAAGTATATAAATAACACTATACTAGTGTGATAATGCAGTATCAAAAAATGTATTTAGACAATTGGTCACAGTACAAGCAGTATGATTACAAATATCCTATGGATAAAATAAATAAATACTTACATTTAAATAGAAAAGACACAAGAAATGATTACAAAAAATGTCACAAGCATAAATAAGCATAGACAGGAGGGTCACACTGTGCGAAAAAAGGGTCACCCGACGTTTCGGCTCAGAAGCCTTTATCATTTTTTGATACTGCATTATCACACTAGTATAGTGTTATATATATACTTTTGAGTGTGCTTACCCTACCTTCTTTTTGATGGAATAGCAACCAATTTGGTTCTTTGAATTATTATCCAATTAATACACGTTGGTTACAGTATGTCCACTATTTCCTAAGTGTTCTCATACTTGGATGTTTGAGATAAGCTCCTCAATGTTCGTTATTAGCAGACAGGCATCCATTCTAGTTGCAGTCTCTATTAATGGTGACATAAAATTGTTATTTGGAAGATTAAAAAAAATCGATATCTGGGTAATTAAAATCACACATTATTAAAACACCACCCAGATTTGCAGCCTTTTCAATTTGCAATAAAAGCTGCTCTTCCGCATCAATGCTACTGTTTGGTGGCTTGTTGCATATTCCTCCAAGTAGTGCATGGCTCTTTTTAATGCCTATGCAACCCATACTGCTCCACAGTGTCTCCACAGTAGTACCAGTGTTATCATGCACACCTTCCTTAATACTGGGATTTAATTCAGGGTTCACATATAAAAAAATCCCTCATCCTTTTCTATTTACTGTCCCTTAGAAAAAGTGTCTGCCCTAGTAAGTTATGACTCTCATCCCACCACATCTCTGTGAAACCGATCAGATCATACTGTTCCTCAAGACATTTAAGATGACTAACCAACTGATAATCATTTTTTGACCAAAGGTTTAATTTTATTAACCTCATTATATATGCTAACCCCACCCCTGCTCTCATCCCCTTTCCCAATTTTTTATTTTTCAACAGGTGACCTAATCTATCATGAATTGTATTGTTATGATGTATATATAGTATCAGCACCATGTCCACAAAATAGAAAACAGACTGAAGTTGATGATTTTATGGCTGAGAATATTGTCAAGCCACTTGAAAACCAAGGACTTATTTGTTACCATGGCACAAGAAATATTACTGGTGGTCAATTTGTTATACAAGCCATTGTTTCTCCAATCACCATTATCCCAACGACCATTGTACCGATATTCAACGATAAAGCCTTTGCCAAATTCTGGAATTTTATCTTCAGACCAGATTATTTGCAAAGAATTGTGCTTCTCATGTTCGACTCAACCAAAGTTCCAATTTCAAAGACGAGCTACTCTTTGAGCATAAAAGATGTCCGCCTACTGCCCAAACTAATTCAAACTATCGAAAAAAACAGAAATCAGATTCCACTGCTTGAAAGAAAAAGAAAAAATGAAATGATGAACGATCCAGGTAAGAAATGTAACCAGTCCTTATTGTGTATGTTAAAACAGAAGACTTCAATTCAAAAGTACAATCCCATATTTGAAAACTCAAAGGAACTTTGTCACCTGAACATTTATATGGATAGAGGTAATTTATGAGGTTCTAAAACTTGTCCAAACAGCAGGAATATACTATTGGTTCCTGTAATGACTGGACCCCTTTTCGAACATGATAAGTGATCTTTATACATAAAAGTTATTTGTACTGAGAATATAGACAATAAACTATAATTTATGTATTATGGTATTTTAGAAGATACTGTTTATATTTTTTTGGGGGGGGGGGGGTCTTCTTGGCACATAACATTTATACATTTCAAAACGTATGTGTTTTTATACTATCTTTTCAGAATCAACTATAAATTCCAACTTCTCCGAACTTTGCCTACAGAGTAAGTTTAAAATTGTTTTTCCTCCTTCGTATTTGCATCATTCCTTCCTAACCCCATCTATATGACCATCTTTTACTTTTGCAGAATTGTTCATGAAATCAGATACCCCCGATAGATTGTCGAATGAAATGGGGTCTCAAACCTTTTCCATTTCATCAGAAGGTAAAAAAAAAAACCTCCATTTTTTTTCCATCAAGCCTAGAGCCCGATGATGTTTCTATTGTATAATTTCTATACCTATAACATATTTATTATTATTCTCAGACACCCTACACATTTTGGGGAAAATATAACATTGATTTCCACATAGTTCTCTCTTCTCTCTGTTATCTTATCGCTTGTCCGTGTTAGCACTTTATTCTCACTCTAATGTTTACCACCCAACTCGGAACATCTGCAAAGCACCTAATAAACGTTCTTTTTTCTTTTTTTTTTGTAGACCATGCTTCATCCTGTTCAGATTTTCCTAAAATTGGTAAGTATTCTCTGTCACAAAAATCATCATGTTTAATATGTGTGTACAAAAGCCCTAATATTGCAAGGTTTTGGTAGTGGCAAAAAAACCCGAAATAGGTGAAAATGTCGGTAGTAAATAAGGAATTTACTGTAAGGCTCAAATTAGTTATCATCTTGGATTGAATGCCCCAATTTAGTGGAATTTACTAATCAATATGGAAAAGCTGTCGAAAACCCATTACTAAATCAAGCACAACATAGCTTTATATGTAATGCATTTTCATTTATTGGGAGACTACATGCCCATAACCAAACAGGCTCTATGTGACAGCTCAACAATTTCCTTGTCCCTAACTTTGATCCTGTTTCTTGTTCTGGTACCTCTGTCTGGATGTTACTCCTGGAAAGACTAATAGGACCATTGCTTGTGATTTCTCAAAGCCTGGGGCATCTGGGAGAGAGTGGTCAACCTACACAAGATCTTGAATCAGTTATTATATCTACATCTGGACTCCAGCCTTTTATAGTACTGTTGCCAGTGAGAACAGCTCTCCAATAGGTTTATTCACATAAGAATCACTGGGATTTACTCAACAGTTTCAAGTCCTTCAGATGCAGGAGGGAGAAGAGTGGTATAAAAATCATGAAATTATTATTATTATTTTCTTCTTCCTCCCACAGAGAACGAGGTTCACATACCAGAATTCAAATTTATAACATCGCCGGAGATCCTACTAAGTCACTGCTGTCATAACAACACTAAAATTAGTCATTCTGCGGCAAGAATGTTGGCAAAAATAATTCAGAAAGATATAGCCCTGTTTTATAAGAATAAAGATTTGCAAAGATTTGAAAAGGAAGTCCGATTCTTGGTGGAAAAAGAATATGCGCAAAGAGGCGAAATGAGCAGCGCGTTTGAAAAATTATATTTCTGGATCTTAGCGGCCACCTACATCAGAATATACAAGTGCTGTGATAGGGGTCTGAAGGCTCATATTAAATCCCTGAAATTAAAAAAATGTAAATCCAGCCAGAAACCATTTGATAAACTCTACCAGCAGAGTTACCATAAACTGACTGTTTGCATGCTCGCAAGGATAAAAACCTGGCCCAACCAACTGGACAAGAATGACCTGCATGTACAAGAGTTGGAAAACTGCATGTCTTCCGTGGATCATACAACGTTTGGTACTGGAGTGCAAAGATGTGACATAAGCAAGACCGTGAAATATTTGAAAGCTCTCCCATGGGATATAAAATATATATTTGTTGTGCTCATTACTGAAAAGGTAAAGCAATAACATTATTATAGTGATGTAAAAGACAACTGTCTGCAAAAATATGAAGGTCTGTTTAATTGAAAGATTACATCAAGTGTAGGCATTTTAAATATAAATGCTTGCATGAAAGAATACAGATAAAGTATGTTATCAAGCCCTCTTTACTCCATGTTGTTTAGAATCTTTGGTCAGATCTTCATTCCATTCATTTAACCCAAGATGTCAGCCCCCTGATAGAGCTCTGCATGCAAAGAGGGTTCAATAATATACTTTGTTTGTAAATTGTAATGATAATTGTAATGATAGTGAACAAGTTTGTGCAACCTTCAATTTATGCTAATTCATCATCAGAGCACATTGAAATAGCGTCTTATAGAAACCCAAGTTATCACCTAAAGACGTAATTGTTCTAATGATGATGTTTTTGAGTCTAAAAATCCAAGGGACTGTTTACTAGCAGGGGTTACAATGTATCATATATTGGTTAATCCAAACTCAGATGCAGCTTATATCCTCTCATACCAGAAAGAGTGTTATGAACTGAACTGGAAAGAGGGAGTTTCTCTGGCGCACAGTGTCAAATAACCAAATGATGCTAAAAGCTATTGATATATTAGTGATGAGTTAACTCATCACTAATATATCAATAGCTTTTAGCATCATTTGGTTATTTGAAACTGTGCGACAGAGAAACTCCCTCTTTCTTTTTGTACCCGCACAGTCTAGTGTCTGTGTTCCTTCTTTGGCAGCAGGTGTGAGTAACATTTAGCTAGAGAACACCATGGGATTGCTCATCCATACCATTTCTTTTTTTTATGAATTGAACTGGCCAGGAATGGCACTAACAAAAACCTGCATAGGCAGCTGCCTTAGGACACCACAGTGGGGGAAGGGGAAAAAAAATCTGAATCTCCAGCCACTTGAGCTTCACACTGTGTCCTCCTGGACGCAGGGTTCAGGTGTTTCGGGAAGGAGGTTGCTTCACGCTGAGCCCCGTGCCATTGGGGGGGCATGACCTCCCAATTTAACCCCTTCATGACGCAGGGTGCTTGCATCCCAGGCGACGCAAGCACCAAAACACCACCTTTTGTTCCTGGCCACCTATCACAAGGTGATCGGTAGCCAGGGACACAACACAGAGACCCGATCAGGGTCTTAATAGACCCTGTGGGTCCTTGGCAAAAAAATTGCGAGACCTCCCGACGTCACATGTGACAAAACGGAGAAGTGCCCAAACCTGGAAATTTAGGCACTGTGTAATTTGGTAAAATATAGTCAGCACTCATTTTGAGCATCGGCTACTTTTGCCCTTTCAGACTGAGGCTGCTCAAAGTGGCCTCATCTGATAGGTGAGTTCCTGCTGCAAGTCCCTGCAGCGGAATCTGAGCACAGCTCATCGCGGGGAGCCACAATGAGCTGTTAAACGCTCTACGTTCTATGAGGTCCTACCATCTTTTGGGACCTTTAAAGTAAGAAGGCATAGAATAATAGAGCGTTGGGAAGGGGTTAAACGAGGGAGTAGGAGTAGAGAGGGAGAGAAGGGCAGCCAGCCAATATCTGTGCACTGTCCTGGCGTACAGACACTGCACATTCCTGGAAGTCAGAGCATCAGCAGTCAGTGGTCAGATTCCACAGATGCGTGGGGAGCGTAAAGTTAGGTGCTGGATCATGTCCTTGGTCCCATCTGCAAGTTGGAGTAAGTACTATAAGTGTAATCAATGCGCTGGGTTAAGTCCTGTGAGTGCATCAAATTGCACCTTCGTCTGTGTAGACAAAAATCCTTGCACCGGCCCTGACATTGATATACCCCTCACTCCTGACACCAGGTTACTGCTAATTATGAGGGCATTTCACTTGTGCCTAGCTGAAATGATTCTTTCAATATAGATTAGAAGTACACGTGAAAGAATAATTTAAGTGTCCGTTTTAGAAGATATGACAAAATTGGTATTTTTAGCATGAAGATAATAAGCATTGCATACAATTTACAATTGTGTTGAATGCCATTCATTTACATTGTGTAAATGTCCTGTTTTTTTTTGTACTTTAGATATTTGAAAAAAAATATACAGAGTCCGGTATGCGTCTTTTTGCTGAAATTTGTAATTCGGTTCAGAAAAAACACACAGAAATTTTCCTTGATATGGTTGAACGAGTGACTGAGTATATTGAAGAAAACTACACAAAAGGTACAGTGTGACTAATTATCTTGCAAATTCTAGCTCTTGTTTATTTAGCATTTAAAATGGACTGGACATTTTAGCTGGTAGAGATAATTTTTGTACGATCCGAAAAAGTTACGCAGGTATTACGGTACATTTATTAACAATTAAGATTATTTTGTACGGAAGCCCAGAGAGGCCATGTATTTGCAATTATTTTCTGACTTCTTTTGTTGCGATAATATGTTGTTTTCTTAACCAAAAACGTGTTATCTCTCGAGAAAACAATTCAGAAAAATAGTTTATATACATGGCCTCTCAGGGCTTCCGTAGTCTCACTTCCAAGTTCCAAGTCTCCACTTTTTTCACACTTGACAAGGCTTCTTTTCCAAGCAGAAATTTACCAAGGAAAACTTTCTTAACTCCTCCACGACAATGACCGAACATGAACGGGTGGCCTTTAAAATGGCTTTAATGCCAAAGGCGCTATTTTTGGCTTTCCTGGAAGCATCACTAATGTAAGCTATCCAGGAATTGTTTTAAAATATGGCAGCTGGGACCAGTAGTGTATCTTCCACAAGGCAAACAAGGCACTTGCCTAGGACGGCACTTTGCCAGAGTACAATTCTGGTGCTTGAAACATTTTTGCTCCCTCCCCCGACTTTCAGCAAGTTTTAGCGCCTTCCAGTTAAACAGGGTGATGGGGGCATGTAATGGACGTGGTGGGGGTATGAAACCAGGGTGATGGGGGCATGTAATGGACGTGGTGGGGGTATGAAATGAGGGTGATGGTGCCATGTAACGGGGGTGATGAGGGCATGTAATGGACATGGTGGGGTATGAAATGAGGGGGATGGTGGCATGTAATGGGGGTGATGGGGCATATTGTAGGTGTGCAATCTGGGTGGAGGGGTGCCCACATTTTGTCTGCCTAGGGCAGCACAAAACCAAGATACACCACTGGCTGGGACTGCCCGTGGGCATTCTTAAAGTGACAGGCCAATGGCAATTGTCACTGACATTTCAATCACTCCCATCCTTATTGAATCACTCCTTATTGAATGGTCGTGAATTTTGAGGCCCTGGTGATCTGTAGAAATACAGTATATATAGAAACACATACAGTTTATAGTATATAAGCCTAGATGGATTTCCCCTTTAAGAAGTTGCGATCCGTTTGGACTAGACCATTCTCAGTTATGGCCAGTCCAACTTGCTATCTCCTGCATTGTGAAAAGACCACTTATAAAATAACTGGGCTGGAAATTCTGGCACCGAGGGACTTAGCTACATGTAACCAGCACTCACTTTGAGTGTTAGCTTAGTTTAGCCTGCGCCTTATCTGACAAAGGAGATAGCGCCACAATATCCTGCGGCAGGATCCACAGATCTCATGGAGCGTGGGGGTTGCAACGGGCCACTGTTCACAGGTCATGCTAAGATGTCTGCATGGTTATTTGGGCCGTGCATTTGATGATTGGCATATGACATCTACATGCGTTACCTGGTTCATTAACATCCATGTGTTTTTTCTTTTGTTCTAGGTACCTCGGGGGCATGTTTAAAACTCCTCGAAACCATTCTGGATTCTGTAAAAGGAAGAAGAAAACAAGGCGACCAGCTGATTACCATACTAAAACACTACTTTAAAAAGCTAGTTTATCACCCTTTAATTGATGTGCGAATATTAATTGCCCCGCTGCTTTTCAGTGAAGAGTTAAATGCCATCGATATTTGGCAACTGGGCAGCAAATGTGTGAGGGTCGATGCTGACCTTGTAGAGCAATGCATTTGCGAAAAGCTAACCAGTACATACCCTGATTTGGTATTAAAAGACCATGTGAAGACCATGGCCAGTGCTCTTGTGCTTGAAGTGTCAATGCCAAGTGGAGATGCTTTAGTGCATATGCTGAAGCAGAAGACATTAAATGATATTTTGCAAACTAATTCTACTGATGATGTTTTTGTTAGCTTCCAGGAAACATCTAAAGCAGTAGCAAAATGCCAAGGACATGACAATATAGTGCAGTTACTAAACATGTCCTCCAATGGCATACCACCATTCTACATGGTCAAACATGGGAAGCCACTCCTGTGCTTCCTACACGAGATGGAGAACCAGCTTACATGGTCTCACATGATGGACATACTCATCGACATCACCAATGCAGTTCAACATTGTCATGATAATTCTGTGATCCTCCGTGACATCACTCCCGCCAGCTTTGAAGTGTTCCCTGGGACAAATGGATTGTTTCAGACCAAGCTTTCCAGTTTCTTCTTCGCGAAATGTACTACACTTGAAGGGGCTAACAAAGACCCTGTAAAGGAATACGTAGAAGATATTGATTTTCTGTGTTTTCAAGGTATGAGTTAAGATTATGACATACATTGGCATAGAGTGTATAGTTACTAAAGGTCAAAATTTACATAAGGGGTCACAAAGCCCCTCTGTGAGAAAGGCCTTACTCACACACTGCTGAACCATTATGTGTCTCTCAATCACCAGGTGACCCCAAGGAGCCCGTCGCAGCCTACTTTAGTGCTCCCGAAACACTGACGAACAGGACATTTTCCAAATACACAGAGGCATGGATGCTCTCAGCAACATTTTATTCCATCCTTCTATATGGCAGACAACCCTACCAAGAGCTGGCTCATCTTAAATTGTTCCAGGTCGTGAAGGAGGTAGATTTTTATTCATTATATTTCTATGCATTTGACATTATACATTAAACTAGAATAAATTTGCTAATTTTGAGTTGTACTTGCCCCAATCCAGTGGTAGGCACAATATCGTTGGGATGGGGGGGGGGGGGGGGGGGGTTGCCATTGGTTTTTGCTCTATACAGTATTTGCATTGATACTGCTATATTTCATGAGTACTGAGAGACTTTAATATATCTTATTGGTGAAAATGATCTGTTATCCAAAATGATCCATTATACAAAATACTCCAGGCATTTTGGATAAAGGAAAACTCAACCTGTAGAAATAAGAGTTTTTGGTTCCTATGATTTGGCTAAAGTGTAATTAAACATACCCATGATGTGATAAGGCATTTAGGTTCCTTGCATGTTTAATTGATTTGTGCAAGCTAATTACTGTCTGTTTTTCTCATGTCTTCATTTTTTCATTTGTCTAGATTATATCATGCCACTCACCAAAAATCCCAAATTCTTTTTCACCGGATCTGTGGAATATCTTAAAAACAAATCTGAACTTTGCAGCCAATAAGCGGATGTTGATTGAGACATTGCTGCAGGAATTGGAGTCATACAGGGCTAATTTAGGTATGTATATTGGGATATTGAAAAGACAACAAAGCCTCACTGCTAATTGGCCTCATTTAAAGAGAGTTCATCTCCTGAACACTTTTTGTGCTGGGAATGTAGAGAATAAAAAATTATATATACATTGCGTTAGTAGATTTTCAAACAAATGCATAAATGAAAAGAAACATGGGTTTTAATTTGTTGGTGGGGCCTAAGTTGAAGCTGTCAAGCCACAGGCATAGTTGCCAACATCGGCCATGTTTCCAGGGACACATATTTGTTCCACATGCTGCAGAAAGACCATGTAAAGTGAAGCCAGCAGTATGTAGGATAGATACACACACAAACACAATACAATTAATTGTGGAGATCTCATAGGACCTACAATGATTAATCAATTTGATTGTGTCTGTGCGTATATTCGTCCTACATACTGCCGGGCTGCACTCTGCATGATCTTTCTGCAGCATGCAGAACAAATATATGTCCCTGGAAAAATGGCGATGTTGGCTACTATGCACAGGTGATGTGGCAGACACATGTAAAACACATTTTCTCTTAATTGCTTGCAAATGCGCTAACACAATGTATACATTAATTTTTGGGTCTAGGACTTCATGATGATCTCTCCTTCACTTCAGCTCAGCGACTTCATCGGCGACAGTTCAGCTCGGCAGTTAGAACGCTGAACTGTCAGCAATGAAAAATAACGCGGCTATGTAAGAGCTGACAGTACCAGTTAAAATAAAATAACCCCCCTAATAAATGAATACCCACGAAAGTGCCCCCCAAACCCTAATACTAAAATAAACACCCAAACCTCATTACTAAAATTAACCCCAAAACCCAATACTAAAATTAACCCCCGAACCCTAATACTAACCCCGAACACTAATACTAACCCCCTAAACCCTAATACTAGCCCCCGAACCCTAATACTAACCCCCTAAAGCCTAATACTAACCCCTGAACCCTAATACTAACCCCCTAAACCCTAATACTAACCCCTGAACCCTAATACTAACCCCCTAAACCCTAATACTAACCCCCGAACCATAATACTAACCCCCTAAACCCTAATACTAAAATTAACCCCGAACCCTAAAAACTAATTCTAACCCCCTAAACCCTAATTCTAACCACTCTAAACCCCAATACTAAAATTCTAATTCTAAACCTCTATCTTCTAACTCTAACACATTAAAACTCACCTTTAGCGATGAAATGTCCCGCAATGAAATATCCCGTGACGAGCTCTCGTGTGGTGAAGTGACGGCGGTGAAGCGGCTGCGCGGATGCAGCCGCGATGAAGTGTCCCATCCCCTTATTTTTTGTTCTCTATGTCCATACTATAGGTGGGCCTGGCTTGTGTGTGTGAAGTTTTAAGAAGCATTATTGGTGTAGGTGTGGCTGCAATTAAAACTTTCTGTGCTTGCTGCAATTAAAATATCTTTAGACCAGGGCATACCTTCCATCATTTCGAATAAAGATAGAGGTACACCTTTGTTTTGGGGAAGTGGCCAAGGATGTGGATGCAGGCGAAGCGTTATTATTGCATGTGAAATTGCAAATAGATAGCTATTTAATAAGTTAGGAGCCAGCAGTTGAGATTTTAGGAGCCATGGCTCTTGGGTATAGGTACCCAGTAACCATCAAAAAATATTGTGATAAAAGCAAAACCCAAACAATCACGATAGATTGATACTTGTAGTCTGAATCTTATTGGATCACTGTGTTTGCCTAGTCTAGCTTAAACTAATATTAATAAAAGTACAGATACTTATATTAGATCTTGTAATCACTGCAAATGTATTGTGTTTAAGAATCCAAGGCCCATGTCATATGCCAGAAATCATTTCCAATAGACTTTGACAATGATTGTTAGACAGCAGAGGAAATTAATTTAGTAAATTACAGTTGCAGAAGATATAAAATAAACACATTTCATAATGGGCTAATTGAGTTAATATTAAATAATGTTTAACACAAATAAATTATCTCAGACCCAGGAGTAGGGGCATTGCTAAGTCCCCAAAAGTTCCGGGGCTAGAGCCCATAGCAGATTTGATAGCAGTGGCGTAAGGAATCTCAGACACTTGGACAGGGATATACATGCACAATAATTGTGTTATTAAGTGGTTTTCAATGCAAAAGAGACCCTTAATTATGCCACACACAGGAGGCCCATAAATATGCCAGTGATATTCTTCCCCTTAATATGCCAGTGTTATTTTGCTCATTAATATGCCAGTGATATTCTGCCCATTAATATGCCAGTAATATTTTGTCACTCAATAAGTCAGTATTTTCCCCTCAATATGCCATTCTTTTGCCATTTAATATGCCACTATTTTTCCATACAATATGCCAGGATTTTGCCCCTCAATATGCAAGGAATTTGCCCCTCAATAGGCCAGGATTTTGTCAATTAATATGCCAGGAGTTTGCCCCTCAATATGCCAGGATTTTGCGCCTCACTATGCCATTATTATGCCAATTAATATGCCAGGATTATGCCATTTAATATGCCAGGATGCAGCCCCTCAATATTCCAGAATTTAGCCCCTCAATATACCAGGAATAATCCATTTAATATGCCAGGATTTAGCCCCTCAATATGCCAGGATTTAGCCATTTAATATGCCAGGATTTAGCCATTTAATATGCCAGGATTTAGCCCCTCAATATGCCAGGATTTAGCCATTTAATATGCCAGGAATTTGCCCCTCAATATGCCAGGATTTTGCCCCTCAGTATGCCAGGATGTTGCCCCTCAATATGCAAGGAATTTGCCCCTCAATATGCCAGGATTTTGTCACTCAATAGGCCAGGATTTTGTCAATTAATATGCCAGGAGCTTACCCCTCAATATGCCAGGAGCTTGCCCCTCAATATGCCAGGATTTTGCCAATTAATATGCCAGGATTATGCCAATTAATATGCCAGGATTTTGATAATTAATATGCCAGGATTTAGCCACTCTATGCAAGGATTTAGCCGCTCAATATGCCAGGATTTAGCCCCTCAATATGCCAGGATTTAAGCCATTTAATATGCCAGGATTTAGCCCCTCAATATGCCAGGATTTAGCCCTTTAACATGCCAAGATTTAGCCATTTAATATTCCAGGATTTAGCCCCTCAATATGCCAGGATTTAGCCATTCAATATGCCAGGATTTTGCCCCTCAATATGGAAGGATTTTGCCCCTCAATATGCCAGGATTTTGCCACTCTGTGCCAGGATTTTGCCCCTCAATATGCCAGGAGTTTGCCCAGCAATATACAAGGATTTTGCCACTCTATGCCAGGATTTTGCCACTCTATGCCAGTAATTTCCCCCTCAATATGCCAGGATTTTGCCATTCTATGCCAGAATTTTTCCCCTCAATATGCCACAATTTTGTCACTCTATGCCAGGATTCAGCCCTTCAATATGCCAGGATTTTCCCCCTCAATATGCCAGGATTTTGCTCCCCTCCTCCCCCTTACACAGTACTTACCTCCATGTTGCTGTATCTCCTCCATGCATCTTCCCTCCTGCACAGAGGAAGGAAACTCTGGTCGCGTGTTTTTTTTATTTTTATAACTTTATTGAACCCTCGCAACTTCAATAAAGTTTAAAAAAAAAAACCGCGACCGGAGTTTCCTTCCTTCATGCAGGAGGGAAGATGCACAGAGGAAGCGACCAAGGTTAGTGTAACAGGGAGCTTAATGGCAGCGTTAAGCTCCCTGTTACATCAAAGGCTATAAGGTAAGTTAGGCAGCCGCGAGGCCCCCCCGTGAGTGCGAGGCGATAGACGGATGCCTGAATCGCCTAATTAGAGAGCCGCCTCCGCCTCTACAAGGAGGATCTGTGAATTTATTTGTCTCATTTCTGATAACACTCTGCCACTTTCTTTTCATAATTTCTGCTTACTTTGGCCCAAAAACCATCAGGGTTCTTTTCCACCTACTATCCCATTTCATATGTATGCATATCCACAAAAACTATAGAGTCTCACTTTAAAAAGGTGTCAGTGTCACTTTTTTTTGTTTTGCATGCCACTTGCATTTTTGAAGAGCGCACATTCCTATTAACTCTGATATAAATATACTACCATATATTAGTGCAGAGAACTAAAGAGATTACATATTGTTTTTGCCTAAACTACCGTATATTAGGACAGATATGCATTTTGAACTGCTATTTGTTTTCAATTCATGCTGTAGAAGCGTTTTTCATTCTTAAACAGTGAACTAAAGACATTACATTGTTTTTGCATAAACTACCCTATATTAATGCAGAGAACTAAAGACATTACTGCACTGATGCCCCGTCTAGTACCCTTACACATCCTCCCATCACCCAGACCTTGCTACCCTACTACTCAGACCCCTCTCAACTTTCTACAGACACTTATCCCAACCTTCTTGTCCCCATCACTCAAACCAGTCAGCCCCATCACCAGTTTCTCTTACCCATGCAGTGATCTTCCTGATAAGTGATCACTTACTGCAGGGAAGGTGTTGCATGATGCACCCTCACTGAGGACCTCACATACAAGAGCCGGACCCCAGCCTGTGCTGGTAAGGAGGTGGCAGACTGCTTCACGGATGATGGGACCTTTGATGGAAGCCGCAGCCAGGATCCCCTGGAGTACCGACCCCTATACTTGCGCCGTCTTACACTAAGCCTGCGTTTGCATTCTTTGACGTTGGCTGCGCACAGCGCAGCAGCACGCTGGACAGCTCACTTGTCTCACCCCCGGAAGGAGGAGATCTCCGTGTGTGGGTCAACAAAAAATAAAATAAGAACATATCGGCTGGCTGTTAGACAGGTTCGGAGACTCAGGGCTATTGATGCAAGATTCGGAGCTTCAGCCCCAGTAGCCACCCCCTAGCGATGCCACTGGCCCAGGAGTAATCCACAAAAAAATCAGATAAAACCAGTGATAAATAAACAGAATAAAAGTGAAGGGTTGCTAACTGACTTTGTGTGTATATTTCATTAATGAACAGATTTATTTTCACACCACAGACACATATTTATTTTTTGCATGTAACACATGTTTTTCTCGAGCAGCTTGTCTGCATTCTACTGTGGTTATTTCACATGTAAAAACATAGACATACTGGTAATTTCTTTTATTTTGTTTCCTCAGGAGCAAAAAAGAACATGATATATACAGTAAAGTCAATCTCTGCATATATCAAACCTGAAGACATCCAAAGGGTACACTGTGATTACTCTCTAAATTGAATCATATTTTCAACCAATTTTAGTATGTTGTTTATAATTCTCTGTCGTATTTTTGATATTTTGCACAAGAGCTAAATTGAGCTTAATCCAAACAAACATCCATGTTAGTTACTTAATCCCGCTTTAATATAGAAACGAAGATGTTTGGAATGGGTGGATTTTGACTTTTCTATTGTAATCTGATTTGGCTGAGCACCTTACCCAGTGTTGGATGATGAACTGGTTGGATATTGAGAGATGCTTTTTTTTACAAATTGTAGTAGAATAACATTTTATATTCTTTTTATTACAGGGTTACCTGGATTTAAATGGTATGACATGTTTTGGAATCTCTCTTATGCGGTATTTTTATTTCAATGTTCTATTCATCTATTGATTCTATCTTCCTGCTCATCAGTGTATCGATTAATGAATGAATCTATCTACCATTCTACTGAGGGCCGGCTGTTTCCACAATCCCCAATAACAGAAATCCCAATGCACAGCAATGTTTCGACCACCCCAAGCTTCTTAAAGACCCAAGGTCGATATGTTGCAGTGCATGTTGGATTAAAACTTCACCTCACTCAAGTGCTGAGCATTGTGTCTTGTTATTTCACTTATCTTCATATCCACATATTGATGTTTGAATATTGTGCCCAGGTGCACAGACCTCTGAGGCTCATGTGGATTCCAAATGCTAAGACTCCACAGAGGCACAAGGAGCTCAAACTGAAATGTACGTGTAGGGTTGATTCCTATGAGAGCACTCTGTGTTCCGGGGTAAGTCCTGTGAGTGCAATCTGGGTGCTGGGGCAAGTCTTGTGGCTGGAACATGTCCTGGAGCAAGTCCTATTTGTGCAATCTTGGTGCTCTGGCAAGACCTGTGGGTGCAGCAATGTGGTGCTGTGGCAAGTTAAATAAGTGCAATCAGGTGCTGTCTGTGCAATAGCAAAGAATAGGGGGGAATAATTAAATGAGGCCAGGGAAAATGGAGTGAAGCAGGCAGAGGAAGGAAATAAAAACAAGGAGTTAATTTTTTTCAAAAACAATTTTATTATCTGATAACTATACCTTAGTCTGTGACTGGAAAAGGGGGAAGGAAGTGCCACTGAGGTGGCACCTGAACATCTAAGGCTGGCCCTGATTCTACCTTCTGCTTATCTACCTGTTCATTAATTCAATGTCTTAGTACATATCCTGAGAATCTTCATATTAACCCCTTAACGCATGTGGACGTATATACACGTCCTAAAATGCTTGGTCCTTTAGGAACATGAGGACGTATATATACGTCCTCAGGTTTCATGTAGCGTTGTGCTCTTTAGCGCAATGCTACATGTCTGTAGCTATTCCCAGAGGCTGCTTCGGATCCAAAGCAGCCTCTGAGAGTGCCTTCAGCCCCCCATCGCTCCCCCGCACGCATACGATCACCGCGAATGTGATCGTATGCGTGTTACACACATAGGAAGTGAAAGCTGTTAAAGTGTTGCAAAGTGTTAAAGTGTTCGAGGCATCATGCAACACCTTGTATGCCCCCCTGGGCACTGCTATCACCCGGTGATCGCGGGTGGGTGCTGTATTGGAGGAGCATGCTCCTCCAATACTGCGTGGCCAGAGGAGAGCGACAGAAGAGAGAGAAAAAAATTATCTTACGTCGCTCTGAAACCGCTACTTGACTGCCCCTAGAGGCAGTTAAGTATATTACAGTTAGAAATAGAAAATGAATTAAATAAATAAATAAAATAAATAAATAAATGGAAAAAGCTAACCCTTGATCTACTGAACCTAGATCTAGGGTTAGGGTCATAATTAGGGTTATAATTAGGGTTACAGGGGGGTTCAGATGATTACAAGGGTTAGATTAAGGGGTGGGGCGAGATTTAGGGTTAGGGTAAATTTAGAGTTGGGGTAAATTTAGGGTGGGGGTTAAAAAGTCACCGTAGAAGAAAATGGTTAGAAAACAAAAGAACCCCACTAATTTTGTTTATTGCCCTATTACGTGAAATAAAACATAGACAAACAAGGAAACATTGGTATTACTAAACTCAGGACAAATATTAGAAATATATAGATGGGGTCTTTTTTACCATTTGTAATTGTGTAAAAAAAAAGAATCAGGTCAAAGTTAGAAAAAGTGTTTTTTTTATGGCATATTTTCATCAAATTTTATATATTTTTTAATAGTAAATTATATCATATGATGAAAATAATATAAAATGAAAGCCCTATCCGTCCTTTAAAAAATGATATATCATTTGTGTGGGTGGAATGAACACAAAGAAAGAAATTCACAGTTCAGTAAACTTATGACAAAAATAATGGAATTCTGGTCTTTAAGGCACATCACATGCAGAATAGAACCCTGTCACTAAGGGGTTAATTGAACTCGATTACCTAAACATTGTTTCAACTGTGAATGCAACAAATGAAAACATAAAAATGATCTATATTTGTAAGCTATTTCATATCAGGCATACCATGATGCCATCGACAGGGGACACAACAAACACATTTAAAACTTTTCAAAACGTTCCCTTCATATTTGCATTCAATTCTGTATATTTTTTATAATGTTTAGTTCTCTTCATTCACTTTATAACAATTTTTTTTTTTTTACATAATCCCTTTAAAGATTTAATGGTACTAAAATCTATATTTAATAACACACATATATAAGTATGTAAACACTATATTTGTTTATGTATTTCAAGATTTGTTTATCCCAGAGAAGAAAGAAGAACCAACTAGGAGAGTGTACAAAGATCACTGTAAATGGACAAAACTGCTTAATAATGTAAGTATTTGTAAGTTGATTTAATTTAAAAACAATGGTAGAGAGAGATAGCCAGCTCCCTGAAAGACCTTAGACAAATGCAGAAGACCGCTCTTAATGACTGAGTGACCACATGCAAACAGATCAGCTCAGCCTCAGCTGTAAGGCAGAGTTGAATAAAAGCCCCTCTATACTGGACATTCCACACTCTCACAACACTACTAAAGGCAATCTTTAATCTAAAAAAGATTTACCATTGTGCAAATTCGGAAGAGAATGGGTAGTACAATGTTGTACTAAAAAGCAACAGGTAAGTTACCTCAGTCATTATATGTACACCGGACAACAAAACAAACACACACAAAAAAAACGTATTCCATGTGACAGCAAGTCTGGACACATGAAGACAATCATCACATTAGTAAGAAAACAAAATAGTCATTTATTGCAATACAAAATATATACAACAAACCAAAAGTCACACTGTGGCCAACATCCAACAAGCCCACAGGTTCTATGGTATTACCTCATGAAATTAATCATGTTCCACACCACAGACTATGCTTTTGCATGTTATCCGGTGAATCCCACCCTCCCTACCCTAATTGTAGTAGCAGGGGCCCCTCGGTCTGATGGTAGTGCTGGGGTTGGCTGTCTGGGGTATGGCCAACAAGGTGAGCAGTAGCTGTGTAACTATCTGCACGGGCCTCCACGGGATGGTCCCGGGTTATTGTGCTTAACCAGGACGCCAGTAATCCAAGCGTTGGATTACGTCTGATCCTAGTAGGCTAGGATGTGTTACGGATACACGCTTCTGCTCTATGTGTTTATATTTAAACAGTTATTAGTGTTTATTTGGCACTTGTTATTGTGCTTATTTTAGTACCAGTTATAGGTAAAATATATTACCTGTAATGTTAATGAGTTATAGCTAAATTCTGTTAGCAAGTAAAACTACTTTGTTGCAGTATTGTCTATTTTTTGGGAAAGTGGGATGATCCATTCGTCATTTCCCTGTCATGTGGACCATTGCGCTACAGTAAAAGTAATCTCTATATATATTTAATTATACCTATTTATACAGTGGACTCTAATATTCCAATCTTGGAACACCACAAGTATAACCAATGTCTGGTATTAGATAGATAGGGTGGGACTATGAAAGGGGAGGATACGTGATGTCACATGGCACTGTATGGCTTTGGGAGGTTGAGCTCCACCCTCCCTTGTATAGATACAAGCTGTCTCATTTATCCTTGTTTAGGCTGTGTAGGCACATTTGACGGAACAGGACCGGAAAAAACGTGACTGCCCCAGCAAATATTGGCCTATTGGCAACTGTCTGCATTTCTATTTGGAAAGGAATAGCACCATTCATGACAGACACAAGAAGACAATAGGGCAGTGTGTGAAAGCAGTAGGTCATTCCGTGGAAGGATTTTAGAAATGCGTAGGTTCATATATTTCATACTGACCATATTGCTGCAGCCATTTAAAAAAAAAATATATAGTTTGCCTTGTACATCATATATGGTGACATGAGTTTTATAACCTAGATGCAAATACACCCAGTGACTGATTGGAGAAAAACAAAAACACTCCCTTTTTCCCAGAACACTTTGAAAGCCCAAGCACTTGTTAGGTTAACACAATCAACACCATCTAAGAATGAACTTTGGACTTGAAATACTTGTTTAACCGATAAGCATAATACTGGTATGGCGCTAACAATGGAAGTGACAAGTTCGTAAAAATCACACACGTTTGTTTTCAATAAGTCATATAATCCAATCATCTAGCCTGGTCCTCTCTAAATGAGATACCACCCTTCATAACAAACACAAGAAGAGGGCAAACATTGGAAGGGAAGTTGATCTTATCTTGCGGGTTAGGAAATTGACCAGTCAGTATAAATCCTTCTATTCTTTAGGGACAAGTGACAGCATAAAATTAATTTATGTTTTAATGAAAGATTCCACATGTATAGTTGTTTTAAATGGAAATGATTTAATGAAAGACACAGTACCTCATTGAGTAACTCTATCAGGAGGCAGACATGTTGTTTAGAATCTTGTTTTATTGATCAGCAAGATTCGAAAGATGTCTGCTCCCTTGATTCATTTACATGGAACATAGAGGTCCTCTACTCACTCTCCATTCTTGCAGGCCTTCAATGACTGTGTTTACACTTTACAGAGCGAACAACTTCATCAGATTGTATCTGTCAGAATGAACCTAAATACCAGAAAAAAAATAAAAGCATTAAGCCATCCAAATGTTTTACAAGTAGAGGAAATTGTGACTGGTCCATACACGACAACACTGGTAAGTCCCATTATATCAAAACATTCATTAAGGTTTATGTCATTAACAAATGTAAACTGTGCAAAATGTTACTTTGTACACATGGTTTCCCAGATTTTCATAACTGCTGGTACATGCGGAAGATACTGCTCCAGGTTAAAGGCCACACATGCTCAGTAATTTTATAGACCTACAATACTTAAGATCAAGGAATTATTGTACACACACACAAAAAAATATAAATACAAATACAATTTGGTGGTGTAGAGGTAATAGTCTTGCTGCAATGAACAAAATACCTCCTGACTTTTGCCCCCGACAAACTGGGGCATCAGAGGACAGAGCTTGGGGAATTAAGTGTCAGCTGTAGCATAGAAGGCACTGACATTCGCTCTCATTGCGCTACTGTTGAGGTCTACCTCTGTCCAGAAAAGCAGGACAACAGATTGCCTCGCAAAATCATGATGGTTCGAAACAAAGAAGTTGGGAGGTAACAAAACATAGTGAATGAACCAATATGCAACAAAGTGAGTAAAAATACCATTAATTCAAAAAACACTTTCTAAACAATCTATTACTGACATCTACTAAACTGAAGCTTTTAAGAATGGCTTGGCAGAAGCATTAAAGTAATTTAACGTAAAAGTGACCTTTTAGATTACTAACTCCCTTTAACGCATTGGGTCCAGGTTGTAAGGGACCCGGACCACCCAAAATCAGGAGCCACATTGCAGGTTGGAGACACAGGACCTTGTGGTGGGTAACTGCAATCCCTTGGAGGTTTAGGACCCCAAGTTTATTCCACATACCAGGCCCTGTGAAGCAGCTGCTATGTAAACAATACAAGGCACCGGGTTAAGGAACATAAGATAAACATACAAAGGAACAAACATAAATACAGGAACTAGCCTAACACTAAAGATGGTAAAGGTGGGGGTTTGGTTCACCAACTGGCCAGTTAGATGTTAGCTTGCCAACCACGTCAAAGTACCCCCCATTAGGCAAGTCCCTAACTAAAACATAATATTAGCAACATAATAAATAGTATAATCTAAAAGACATACATGAAACTGACACTTAAAAACACAGAGAAAATACATGCAGACTGCTGAAAAGGACTGAAATATGTGTGGTTTATAAAGCAGTAAACTAACAAGGCAGAGGGAATCAGAGAAAACCTGTAAATAAACATAAAAGACAGGCAGAAAGGAAAACATAACAGGAGTCCTTGGCAGGGCT
This sequence comes from Pelodytes ibericus, assembly GCA_036172795.1. Taxonomy (NCBI): domain Eukaryota; kingdom Metazoa; phylum Chordata; class Amphibia; order Anura; family Pelodytidae; genus Pelodytes; species Pelodytes ibericus. The sequence continues at coordinate 21,545,118 of CM069867.1, forward strand.
GGGATACAAGGCAGGAATACAAGGCAGGGCAGAAGTTAACATAAATAATCAACAAGAAAGCAAAAGTAAGAAGGATACAGAAATGCCTGGATACAGCCTGGATTAGCATGCACAAGTGCATGGTTACACCCGATAAAAGTAAAATGTAAGGCCAAATTGGAAAAATTCCCCAATACAGCTGAATGAGAGAGAGAGAGAGAGAGAGAGAAAGAGAGAAAAAGAGAGAAAAAGAGAGAAAGAAATAGGTTGAAAGGTGGAGCAGTGCTGATTTACATATGAAACAATATAAACACAAAGGAAACCATAGTGTAATGAGTAAAATACAAAGGAATATTTAATCATGTGTAGCATCACACTCACAACCACAAGTGAGTGCCAGGCATCAATAAATAAATAGTTGTCCAGGCCTTCTGGAGATGGTGTTCTGTGCAAAAATATAAAAAGCACATAGAGAAGTACAATTTAGGTTGCAAAAAAAGGTCTCCTTTATTGGAGCAACTTACAAGGTAGCAGCGCCCAGTACATGGGCTGAACAACATAAAAACAAGGTCTGGATGGAGAACAGTCCAATGCAGGGTACATTTCTTTGTATCTTACTTATTACACTATAATGTTTCATCCAGCGCTGCTCCACCTTTCTACCTATTTCTACATATAACTACTGTGAGGAGTACTCTGAAGCATCTGCGGTTTTTACATAGGAATACGTTGATTAAATCACCTTTATTCATTATTTTCCAGGTGTACCAACCTTTTGGCAACTACGACCGAACACTGCGTAACATTGACAAAAACACTGGCATTATTAAACTTTTGCATTATTTCGACCAGCTGACGTTTGCTATGCAAGAGCTGCTTTCCCATAACATATTGCACTGTGACCTGCGCTGCAGTCATATTTATCTGAATACAGAGGAGGTAAGTAAATGGGGTCTCTTCATGTAAAGGTGAGATGATTTTATCATCCTTGGCGGGACAGCGGGACATGGATCCCAAATCGTGACTGTCCCACGCAATGCGGGACTGTTGGGAGGTGTGCCTTAACTTACTAGGTAGAAGGGTTGAACTTGATGGATTTTTTTTCAACCTAAATTACTATTTTACTATGTTAATATGTTACTTGCAAGGTCCCCAATGTGCTCCTCATTTAAATGGAATATTCATAGTACAAGATATGAACAAAACCCTATGAACATCATTAAAATAGAGAATTATACCTGGAAATGTAGGAGGATCCCTTATCCAAAAATACGTTATACCAAAATGATCCATTATCCAAATGTAAAACGTCTTTTTTGCTGACAGTTGTCCTTTCAGTTATCAGGAAGCCAAGGGAATATTTTTAGCTAGATACTTGGGGCGTATCCTGGTTATGAGAGAAAGGTTTGCTGCTACTTAAAAACAATAACAATGTAATGTCAATGTCAGATACCAGTAATATTGTGCCAGTCAGATACCAGGAATATTGTGCCAGTCAGATTCCAGTAATAGTGTGCCAGTCAGAGCCCAGTAATATTGTGCCAGTCAGATTCCAGTAATAGTGTGCCAGTCAGAGTCCAGTTATAGTGTGCCAGTCAGAGCCTAATAATATTGTGCCACTCAGAGCCCAGTAATATTGTGCCAGTCAGATACCAGTAATATTATGCCATTCAGATGCCAGTAATAGTGTGCCAGTCAGAGCCCAGTTATAGTGTGCCAGTCAGAGCCCAGTAATTTTGTGCCACTCAGAGCCCAGTAATAGTGTGCCAGTCAGAAACCAGGAATATTGTGCCATTCAGATGCCAGTAATAGTGTGCCAGTCAGAGCCCAGTTATAGTGTGTCACTCAGAGCCCAGTTATAGTGTGCCACTCAGAGCCCAGTAATATTGTGCCACTCAGAGCCCAGTAATATTGTGCCACTCAGAGCCCAGTAATATTGTGCCAGTCAGATACCAGTAATATTATGCCATTCAGATACAAGTAATATTGTGCCAGTCAGATGCCCAGTAATATTGTGCCACTCAGAGCCCAGTAATAGTGTGCCAGTCAGATACCAGGAATATTGTGCCACTCAGAGCCCAGTAATAGTGTGCCAGTCAGAGCCCAGGAATAGTGTGCCAGTCAGAGCCCAGTAATATTGTGTCAGTCAGATACCAGGAATAGTGTGCCAGTCAGATGCCCAGTAATAGTGTGCCAGTCAGAGCTCAGGAATATTGTGCCAGTCAGATACCAGTAATATTATGCCATTCAGATACCAGTAATATTGTGCCAGTCAGATGCCCAGTAATATTGTGCCAGTCAGAGACCAGTAATAGTGTGCCAGTCAGATACCAGGAATATTGTGCCACTCAGAGCCCAGTAATAGTGTGCCAGTCAGATACCAGGAATAGTGTGCCAGTCAGAGCCCAGTAATATTGTGCCAGTCAGATACCAGGAATAGTGTGCCAGTCAGATACCAGGAATAGTGTGCCAGCCCAGTAATAGTGTGCCAGTCAGAGCCCAGGAATATTGTGCCAGTCAGATTCCAGGAATATTGTGCCAGTCAGATGCCCAGGAATAGTGTGCCAGTCAGAGCCCAGGAACCACCCTCCTCCCCATCACTTACCTAGTAGCTGCTGCTCCGTGTCCCTGGACGGACACCTCCTCCGTGCAGACAAAAGCCAGCGAAACGGGCGAAATCTCGCGTCTCGCGAGAATTGGACTTTGAAAAAAGGCGGCTCAAATCCATAGGTGTGCGGCTGTGCGCCGCACACCTATGGATTTGAGCCGCCTTTTTTCAAAGTCCAATTCTCGCGAGACGCGAGATTTCGCCCGTTTCGGGCACCAATGGAAGATCCGCCACTGCTAGATACGGAAATGATATGGTTATATACTTGTGACTCAAGTTATGGAATCAAGCAATATAACATCAGATTGAGTGGCCAGCAATGAAAAAAGTCATATCACTAGTATTCAAGGAATATTTCCACCAAGAGTGGAGCGTGCCCGTGAGTGACAGGCGTGCTGCCATTCCGGAGCACACCTGTCACTCAGCGGCACAATGTATTTAGTGTATATCCGGGGGTTTATGTGCTGCGAACAGTGCACACAACCCCCCGAAATACACGAAATGCATCCGAGGGGCCTCAATTTGTTGTCAATTCAACTAGCGTGAAAAGTCAAATTTCCTCTACTTTTCGTGCTGGTCGAATTGGCAACAGAGTGAGTAACTCTGCTGCTGAATTCTCAGCTGCCTTCTGTCTCCCGGATGTATTTCAGGGGTTTGTGTGCGCTCTGTTCGGAGTAGAACACCCCCTGTAAATACACAGCGCGGAACCGTTCTAGGTGTGTGGCGCACACCTAGCACATATGGAGCAACCGCGCCTGATTTTCACCTATAGTTTCCCAAAAATATTTGTAGAAAAGAGCTGCCTGCTTTCTCTCTTTTAAAATTTACATATGAAGTATAATAGTTTTATTGCTGTTGCTATGGCTCCCGGATGGCCTATATATGTAAGGCCTTTTTATGGATGCCACTGGGTTTTAAACTAAAAAATAAGTGCATTTCACATGTAGTAGACAACATATAGAAAATACCAAATGTAGGTGGGCGTGTCATCTTTTGACCCCTATTAAACTCTTAGTCTCTCAGATACTAAATGCAGTGTTTCAAAGAGATGTCTTATTAACCCCTGAAACTTTTTTATTCCATATTAATTTGGGAGCTAGTAGATCACCAAAACAGATCTTTGCAATAAACCTACTTATGGCAGTAAAACTCTCACTAGCGCGACTTTGGAAGAGTCAGGACCTCCCCAAATGGGCGGACATTGGTAAACAGGTTGATTCTCAGCTTTCAGCCGAGAGGGCTTTTTATTTTTCAAGGGGATCTGAGAGTAAATTTCAAAAGATCTGGGCTTTGTGGGAGGCCAGGAGGCCAACCCAGCTCTCGGACTAGCTGGATGTAATGACAGCGGGGAGGGCGGGGGCGACATGGTGGGTTCTGGCGGAATGTGTATTATATATTTATTTGTTTTCCTTTTTTTTTTTTTTTTTTCCTCTCCCTCTTTCTTTTCTGTGGTGTGTTTTGGTGGTACGTGTCTCTTGTGAGTTTTAAGATTATCTGTTTCAAATGTTGAATAAAGCATGACTGATATTTATAAATTACAAACTTTGGATATAATAGACACAAGGATGACCCATTAAACCGTTATACTACTTAAGTACAAGCGTCTGTAGGTGTCTGAGTGTCAAAGAAAAAAAAAAAGAAAATACCAAATGTAACTAGTAGCTAGAGGATTATAGACTTGAGGCTCCGTTATGGTTTCTCTCCATTACTAGTTGCCAATGGTCCGGAAATTACTAGGACAGTCCTGTTTTTTTAAGGTCTTGACCCGTCAAACGTGGATCTGGTCTGGCTAAACTGCTGCCTGTGCACAGTGCTTTATATGTGAAGTCTTATGTTATGTTTAGAATATTTTACAGGTTTTTGACAATTATCGAATGCTTTTCACAGAAAAAAAAAAACATTCTATTCTACATCGTTTGGCTAGGACATTTTACAATGATTGTATTACACATTACATGAATGCTTAATCGATTAATAAGTGTACTTTTTCTTAAAAGTAATGCAATTTCCTTTTTTTTCCAAAGGAAACGTTAAAGGTTTCCCATTTTGGGAGAGCTGTATCGCTGGAAAGTCAAGAGACCAATCCTTATGCTTTCAAAATGATGCCTTGTGAAGCTGAACGATGGTATTTTTTAGTGTGGCTGTCTTCTGGATGGTTCATGATTGTTTATACAAGTATCTAATATTTCAAATTATAGCACAGAAGATGTGCATTTAGTAGACATGTTAAGTTGAATGCTTTAATGAATACATCCGTTGAAGAGTCCTCTCTCTTTGCTTCACACAGTCTTTTCCAGGGTAGGACTTGTTTCTCATGATCATCTATGGCTCTAAGATTCTAGAGCTGTTCTCGCATCAAATCATTTATATTTCAAATGTCTAACCATGATGCAATCTTTCAGCTATACATAAGTTCAATATTTGCCTACAGGTATCCTTTAGGTTTTATTGGATGGCATAAATCCCAAGAATTTAAACAATTCAGATTTTCGACAGTGATGTAACACAGAGAATGAGAGCGTGACATATAGATACCAACTGGTGCTGGAGTGTTTCACCAATGGAGGGAACCTGGGTCCAATCCCAGACAATCTTGAGTAATGGCACAAATCTCTTTTTTTTGCTCTCCTGGCTCTTCTTTAGAATGCCAGTGTATGACATCATTTTGCAAAACCTACAGTCTGTACTAGTGCACTGAAAAGGATGCAGCTAAGAAAGTCATGTGTCTCTGGTTCCTTCACAGTGGACCAATCAGCAGATGATGTTGGACTCTTTGGATATCAGGGCCTAGTAACATCTGCAACCCAATTATAACGGTGACTTCTATCAATCCACTACAGATCTGATTATTATCCTAGCACCCAGGTGTATTTTACCTGTCTTTGTCACATGACTGAGCAAAGACCAATGACACAGTGGGGGAACAAGACCATTGTGGGCCTTGCTGCAGAAACAAATTTGGGCCTACAAATAAGCCAATATGGTTGGGATCCTGAACATAGGGGCTGACCCCGTTAAAAGGACAGCCCTGGGTACATTGCACCGGCTACACTCCCTATTGTTTTTAACTACATTACATGTTGTAATGGAAAAAATATATTTAAGACCCCCACATACAGCCTCAAAGAATTTATCCAATAAATATGTATTAAGCGTGCATAGATCAGTGTTTCAGTCAATGATCTTGTCAAGATCCAAAAGAAAAAACAAAGGAAATAACATACATCATTGCAATTCTTATAACTGCTTTCAGAGTGATTTCCATTTAAATATTTTCCAAGCATGTGGATTTGCCCCCAGATATAGCAGGTCGGCCCCCAGATGTAGAAAAGTAGTTTTTGCCCACACTGGTCATTTAAAGGAAGGTCATGTATAACATGTATAGATTGTTTTTTTGTTTTTTTTACAGTTTCCCTTTAATTCAGAGAACAGTCTGATTACAATATTTAAGTTCAAATGAGGGTAGAGTTGTGTTAAATTGGTGGGTCTTTTGTGGAATCCTCTGGCCTTGTGACAGCAACTTTGCTAAATGTGTACAGTTCATTTAAAATTACTTTTTTTTTGTAAATTACATTTTATTCAGTATTTTCAAACCTGAAAACATGAGATACAGAACAAAGAAAGGGTTTGTTTAAACAATATTTAAAGAAAATGAAAAACATGGTGTACAGAACATTTAAAACTATTTTATTAATATATTTCTGATTTATTGACAGGTCTGCACCAGAAGTGAGAGTAAATGGGATGTATTCACATGAGTCTGACATTTATAGTTTAGCAATGGTATTTTGGGAAGCATTTACCACTCAGAATAATACACAATACATGAGTCATTCTCTAGAGTCAACGAGCAGTTACACCAGGCACATGGTAAGCTTACATTTTAAATATTTTTTAATGTAATTTTTTTACGTAGAGTAGTTTCTGTATGCTGTACAAGTGTTCAATAGATGTGGAATGTGCTTATTTAAAATAATTTACAGTTCTCCAGAAATTTTACATTGAAAATAATTTCACTAACTTCGTCAGAAAATTAGCTATTGCATGCTATCATCACTTTGCCCCCTTAATTGAGTGAGCCCAAGGCAAGTGCCTCACCTTGGGTCACCTGACCCTCGCTACTGCTCTAGTACGCACACAATGCCACCAAATGAGTAAAATTAAAATGGACACTCATGCCCTTCGACATGTATACAGTATACGCCATATGGGTTGGAGATGGGTTTTACAATATTTTATCCTTATAGGTAGAATACAAACACATAGAGACAGATTTATGAAGGCAAAACAAGTGCTATTATAAGGTGCTACATTTGGAGCAAACTGCCATAGTAATCCATTGGTACCCATGGTTACTAATACTATTTTAGCACTTTTTTCTAAAATAGCGCCAGTTTTGCCTTAATAAATATGGCCCATAGTGTAGCACTGTGCGTATATAATAAGTGAAAATGAGAAGACAATCTATTGAACTCACTATATATATATATATATATATATATATAACCATTATACTGCTTGTTATAGGAATCTCAGGTGTTTCTGTAGTTGTAGATGCCAGTTTAAAGGGACACTACCACTTAGATGTAACTAGATAACCTGGTCATTTAAAACAAACACATATGTAAATCAAATGCCACTGTTTTTTTTTTATATGATTGAATGAATTGCATATAGAAGGAAAAATAAAAGTAGGTGTTTCTCTCCAGCATCCATTTTGAGAATATGTCCCATGATGCAACATCATCCAAAATTGTCCAGCCAGTCTCACTTTACAACTTTTTCCAAAGCCTGCATGATGATGTCAGAATATACTCCCTGCTCTCTTACTGGCTCCTGTGTACCATAGTGGCCAGGACTAGGTGGCTTTGTACAACTTTTTTTACCTGCCCTCCAACACAAGGAGAGGAGATTAACCTGATCAAACAAGTCATAACAGATCATAACCCTGCCCCCCTTGTGATGTAATAGTTACATTACCCTCCCATTCAATTCAAGTCTATGATCAGAATTCTGACTTACAGTCTGCATTCTGTGTCCCCAGCCACAAAGTGAGATACTAGTGCTGTAAAGTCACCAGTGGTGGCACCCAAAACCACTATATTTCACAAAATGGCGGTGCCCAGTCACATTTGTTTAGTTACATTTTTTATTAAATACAGTAACATAAGAAAAATAAAAGACATATCTGAAATCAACAATACAAAATAAAAAAAATTAAAAAAATGTTCTCTACATTCACCATATAATCAATGTTTAGGTGGCAGAGTCCAATTAAACATGTGTTTTTATGAATCAACTTATATTTTTGTTTTATCTTCTTCAGGACACATACACAAATCTGCCCTCTAATCCAGACAGATATTGCTATAGTCGACTTTTGGACTGCATGCAAAAATGTTGGAATCCCAACCCAACAAAGAGACCTTCGCTTGATTATATAAGAAAAACCATTAAAGAGTTGCAAAGAAATTATGAGGGATATCGGTAATTTTTTTTACAGATGATATTTTGCTTCATTGTATTTATTCAGATTAATGGGTTAATGTAAACTGTTTATACCCAAAACTTGTCGAGAACAAGCTCACCTTCAAGTAGGTATAAGCATCATGTAAGGCAGAATTGATCCATCCAACTAGAGATTCTCATTTCATACTGTCCACAGAATGGACACTTTCTAGTCTTTGCTTTTGATTTTTAATGGTTTAGTCCTTAACAATAATTATTTCCTATTTCATTCCTAATAAGAAATCACCAATATGAGGTTAGTAATTAGCTTTCTGCTTATGATGCTTGGAGGGTTATGGTGGGGGTACGGGTGATCATAAAACCCCTCCACTTAAAATTGACTGGGTAGCAGAGGAATTTTATTATATATTTGTAGATCTGTGTTTAATAATGCCTCCATGAGCAAGCATCAGGCAACACTGAAATTACCACTCTGGCGCACATCCGATTGCTCGCCGGAGCGAAACTATGTGCTCCACTGGAAGAGCAGCGCCATACAGGAAATGGCGATGCCCTGTTGTGGGCGAGAGCCTCAGAAGCGGCTTATCTCCACTTCCGTTGCTCGATTGTAGTTGCAAGACTACCCCTAGCAACAGTCTGCAATATGACAAAAAAAAAAGCATCTGTTGGGTTTAAATTAGATTCAGGGTTAGAGTAAAGTTAGTGTTATGGTTAGACTAAGAGTCAGAATTAGAATTAGAGTTAAGTTTAGGATTAGGGTTCATTTGATGATCAGGATTGGGGTAAAAATGTCATGGTAGAGGAAAATGCTACTTTAGGTTATTGCCCTATAATGTGCAATCCCCCCCCCATCCCCCAGAAAACATGTAAACCTATCATATATTCAATATTTAGATAAATATTAGAAACTTTTTCTATTTAGACGGGGCCTTTTTTTACTGATTGTAATTGTGTAAAAGATTTTTCAGGTCAAAGATAGAAAAAGGTTTTTTTCCCCCCAATTATTTTATTAAGATATGATGAAAATAATGGTATCTGAAGAAAGCCATACATGTGGCATTAAAAACAATATACCGTGTCTTTGCCGGATGATGGCACGTCGTGACGACGTGTGAGGCGTGGCTCTGAACCAGGTGGAGTTTTCTATGGAGTAGATCTGACCTCGTCGCCTCCCACGCCCCTGCAGCCTCGCGGAAACGGAACGCATGTTCTCTACACTCCCGCTGCCGGTTTGGATGCTTGCTGGCGGTGCTCCTTCGTTTTCCTAGACGGCTGGTTGATGGGCACATTTTAGATTAACCTGGCAGTGAAGGTCTCCTCGCCCGAAGGCTGGGATAAGTATCTGACCCTGTCCCTCCAAGCTTCTTTACATATCTGCTCCCTGTTTCTACCTAATACTGTTTGCTTTAGCAATCTCACATACTTATTGACGATTTTTCCGTATGCTGGTATTTGAGCTGTGTTCCCCTGTCTCTGTATAGCCCCAGGTGCATAACCTAACCTAATAATGGGGTAAACCTTAGTGACACGGGTAACACTTAAATCTCTCCTCTGTATACTCTATAAGAAGTTAGAGTTACTTTATTTTTTTTCAATACCTATCTAACAAACGTGGGCCTGCCTAAAACAATAGTTACTCATTCTCTATATCCCTCTCTACGATGCCTCCTAAGAGAGACAAAGACAAAGAGAGACCGAAGAAACCAGTGGGGATTGGTGCATTTTATTCTCCTAAAACTCCTATAGTGTCTCAAGAAACCTCCACAAAAATGCACACAAATTCCTCTGCAGAAAGCAGTCCTTTGGATTGCTCAGCTATGACTACTATCACTCAAGACACACTAAACTCTGCCCTTGATAGTCTTTATGAAAAAATTAAATCTGACTCGGATAAAAATAGAGCAGATATCAAATCTGATATAACTGACCTGCATGTAACCCTTTCCCACCAGTCAGCTCAGATAGGTCGCATGCAAGAAGGATTTAAACAGATGCAACTACAAAACGCTTCATTGAATAAAGATATTCTGGCCTTAAAGCAGAAAGTTACAGATATTGAGGACCGCTCTAGGAGAAGGAACCTCAAGCTTAGGGGCATCCCAGAATCTGTAAGAAACATCGATCTTGAGGACTATTTAATAGACTTCTTAAAGGTATATCTTGATCCTGGGATCATTGGCCCTCTTCCATTTGAACGAGTCCATAGACTCCCTCGGCCATTAAATTTATCTCAGGAGATCCCAAGGGATACCATTGCATGTTTTCATAATGCTAAACTTAAAGATCTCCTTATGAAACAGGCAAGAATAAATCCAACGCAAGACTGCAGATTTTCTTCCATCTCCCTGTATGCCGACATTTCCCAAGCTACCAGGATTCAAAGGAGCGAATTTAAATCCCTTACTGCCATTCTTAGAGACAAGGCAATTGAATACAGATGGGGATTCCCTACCAAACTGATTATCTCCTTTCAAGGGAAAAGGTTTACCTGCGAAAACTATTCCCAAGCTAGAGAATTAATGCAAGAATGGTCTGTGCTCTGATACTGCTTACATCTCCTTATCCCTATCAGAGGGTTACGGGTGGGACTACTTCCAGCATGATCCCCTCCGGCTTGTTGTGTTTTGAATAATTTTTTTCCTCTTTTTTTTTTTTTTTCTCTCTCCCTTTATTGTTATTTGATTACTTAGGGAATCGAAACGGAATGCTATATACACTAATTGTTTTGTTAGATTAGTTACCTTAATCAAATTTGATATATTTTTGTATTATATAATATGAATGTGTTTCTATCTTTGATGACTATGAAAGGAAAAGAGTAGAAACATATTGTTTTTTTTTTTTTTTGACTTACACTTGACTAACAAAAATATGTCCACGTTTAATAATTCAAGGCACGTTTAATATTTCAATCACTTTCTATTCCCTTTTACTACACTTATCCTATTAGTGACTCGTAAATGGACCTTTACTTTGAATTACACTACTCACACTATAGCTGAATAATATAAATCCTCACTTTTTTCTCACGTATTTATCCACGCACGAAGGGCATTAAAAGCTCACTCAACTATTGACCTTCAAATAGACCCTTATTTTGAATTACACTAATCACATTATATTTGAATAATACAATTCCTACTATATATATACGTCTAATAACCTTTTTTTATTTTTTTTTTATTTTGAGGTATAAAACTGGTCTTATATTCAGTCACGAAGACCATATTAATTCTACATTTGATCAATGAAAATATCTGTCACATAAGTATGTTTAATAATGTAATGCACGTTTAATAATCTAATTACTTTCCTTTCCTTCTCATCCCCCCCCCCCCTTTTTTTCTCTTTTTTTTGTTAAAATGGTTGGGCCTCAGAGGCGCAGGGACGGTGGAGGCGGGAAATATAATTTTCCAAACCTAAAATAGAGCCTGCAAACCCCGCCTGGTTCGGACACTAGGTAGTATCCCAGTGTAGTTATGGGATTTAGTTCGGAGAGATATCGGCCGGGAGGCATGTTCCTCTCCGGCCCTCAGGTCTCCGGAAAGTATGAAGGTATGTATGTGGAGTGTGTGTTTGCAAGAATGTTTTTTTCTTTCTCCTTCTTTATGCTTTTTCGCTGTGGCTTCCTCCTCCTGTTTAGGCGGGGGGGCGCCGGTGCGCCCGCCCTCCTCCCCCTCCGGGTCGGCTTCCTAGGACTCCTCTGCAACCTTATATTTTTAGATGCCATTTAAGTGTGTCTCCATTAACTCCCGGGGCTTGAACTCGCCTCAGAAACGCTCTTACTTATATAAACTCCTGATTCAGAATAAGATAGATATCTGTTTCACCCAGGAAACCCATTGGAGATCTGAGGATTTCAGGCTCTGGCGGTTCCGTAGATATCCCCATATTTTCTTTTCATCTGTACCTAATAGAAGGAAGAGAGGTGTCGCTGGGCCGGTCCCGAGAGGGAGGAGAGATGATGAATCTTTTTCTAACTTTCTTTATAGGAATAAATTATATGACTCATGGAGAGTCTCTCACCCTGGTGACAGGGATTATACCTTTTTTTCAAGTGCTCACTTATCTTACTCCAGGATTGATTACTTTTTGTTAAGGGGTATATCTCTGGAAGGCTGTCTGGGGACCAAGATAGGCAACATCTCTTGGTCTGACCATGCTCCCTTGTTTTTGGACTTTAAGGATAACATCGAATATAAGGTTAGACCAAGGTGGCACCTTAACGATTCCATTCTGGCCTCAGAGTCATCCAAGATAAATTTGAGGACCGAAGCTTTAGAATTTCTTCGGAATAATGACAAGAACGATGTAAATGAGCTGACCTTATTGTGCTCCTTAAAATGCTATTTACGGGGAATTCTTATTAAAATGGGAGCTTCCCTAAACAAATTAGCTGGTAAAACCCTTTTGGATCTCTATATTGAACTTTTCAAATTAGAAACCTTAAATAAGGTCACCCCTAATCAAATAACATCTGTTGCTATTAAGGACACTCAAAAATTGATTAAAATCAAACTTGAGGACCAGTTTAAAAGAACGGTCACCCGTTTGAAGGTGTCTTGGTATATTAATGATGGCAGACCGGGGAGAGCTCTCACCAACAGGATGAAACACAGAAATCAACACTCTCGCATAAAAAAGATACTGTCTGAGGGTAGAACCTGCCTGTCCCCTAGGGATATAAGTAACGCCTTTAAGCAATATTACAACTCATTATATAATCTTCCAACGCCAACAAAATCGGTGTCTCAGGTCAGGGAGTTCCTTCGTAGTCTGAACCTCCCCAAGATCTCGCAGGAGAAACTTCTTCAACTTAACAAACCAATTTTAGACTCAGAACTTGCTTTAGCAATTAATACAATAAAGAAAGGGAAAGTACCGGGGCCTGATGGCTTATCATCGATATTTTACCACACGCTCCGGTCAGAAATTTCCCCTATATTACTTAGAGTCTTCTCCGAAACTTCCTGTAAAGGGTCCTTCCCCTCAGAAATGTTGGAGGCTTCAATTTCCCCAATCCCAAAAGTTGGGAAAGACCCTTCACTTATTTCCAATTATAGACCTATATCACTTATTAATCTGGATGTTAAATTATTTTCCAAGATCTTGGCAGACAGACTCGGACGGATTATCCCTGACCTGATACACCTGGATCAAACCGGATTTATCCCGGGCCATTCGGCATAGGATAGTACTAGAAGACTGCTCAACCTGGTCCATCGAGTGCGAACTTCACGGTCCCCGACTGTTTTCCTTGCCCTCGATGCCGAGAAAGCTTTTGATAGGGTTGATTGGCTCTTTCTCTCGGAGACTTTGGATGCCTTTGGCCTCTCGGGGACTTTTCAGACCAGCGCTATGTCTCTTTACTCGGCACCGGGGGCAAGGATTACTGGTCCCTCTCTGTATTCAGACCCTTTCTTTATCAGGAATGGCACAAGCCAGGGGTGCCCATTGGCGCCTCTGTTATATGCCCTAAGCATCGAACCTTTTGCTGCACTGGTGAGAGCCTCCCCTCAGATATCTGGTATGCAAGTGGGGAAGCAGGAATTTAAAATTTCACTTTATGCCGATGACGTGCTACTATCTTTGATGTCACCGGAGAATACTATCCCGCATATTCTCCAACTAATTAGCCAATATGGCTCTTTCTCCAATTACAAAGTGAATTTAAATAAAACTCAGGCACTTTCTTTTTTCCTATCACCCTCTCAGATAGTGAGGATCTCACGTATAGGCACAATAAACTGGGCTAATAAAACTCTCACTTACCTTGGGATCAAGATTACTGTAGATCCCAGGCAGACCCTCTCCCTTAACTATGAGAACATAATTCGGGACCTGAGAGACCTGTTCTTAAGTTGGAAGGGATTGCATACTTCATGGCTTGCTCGCCTCAATATTCTTAAGGCATATGCTCTTCCGAAAGTTATCTTTTTGATGAGGTCTATTCCCTTGCGGGCTCCAATCCCATATCTTAAACAATTGAGTGTGCTCTTTTCCGCTTATGTATGGGATGCTAAGAATCCACGTATCGCTGGTAAGACATTGAAGCGAAATCTTAGAGCTGGAGGGTTGCGCTTTCCAGATTTATTCGCTTTACAGGATATCTGTATATTCTCCCATTTTTTGGCCTGGAAACAGAAACCTTCCACTCAGGCGGCTTGGCATTATCTAGAGACAATGGAGTGTGCAGGTTGTAATCCCTTTTTCTTCTTTTGGTCCACTCCCTTGATATTTAACAAACTTAAAATCAACAATCCAATAATAACAGATGTAATGAGGGGGGCATTTAGATTTAAAAGGCTGTTCTCTTCGTGCCTCGGATTAACCGGCCTCGCCCCACTGGGTGCAGCGACATCTTTTATTCCAGACTTTCAGCACTCTTTGTGGCTTTCCTCCGGAATTCTCCATTTGAGCGATCTGTTTCACCAGGGTGATATACTTCCTTTTTCTGAATTGAAGACTCTTTATAAACTACCAGATTCTGAAAGCTTTAATTACTTGCGTATTAGGTGGTTTCTTGAAAGTAACCCATTAGTAGAATCCTCCCTCCTCGATAAACTGGTGCATTCCGCAGGTACTACCAAAATAATCTCTAAGCTACAGGTCCTCCTTGATAACTTGTCCACCCAGGACAAGATTGATCACTTTAGACACTGGGAAGGAGATCTTGGCAAGATTTTCCGGTGGAGGTTTGGTCTACAGCATGCACGAGTACTAGAACAGCATTACATGGGATTTCCCTACAAGAACAATTTTACAAAACTCTTTATCGATGGTATATGGTGCCTTCACGCCTTAATAAAATTTCCCCCAGTATTTCAAATCAATGCTGGAGATGTGAAAGGAGGGAAGGCACTCACTATCATATATGGTGGTCCTGTGACTGTTTGACCCCTATTAAAGGAAAACTGTCCACCCTCACAGATCTTATATTTCAAAAAACTGTCTCTTTCTCCCCGCAGTCTTTCCTATTCCATCTTGAATTGGGTTCAATACGCTCACCAAAGGCAATTCTTGCGATTAACATATATACAACAGCCAAATTATCCCTAGCACGGGTCTGGAGAAGACACGAGATCCCAAGTTGGATCGAGATCCAAAACCAGACAGATCACCAGTTGATGTTGGAGAGAGGATTCTATAGAACTGGTGGGACAGAGCATATAATTGGAGAAGTAGAGGAACTCTGGATTTCAGTTAAAACCCAGCTCCGGGAGTTGGTATGATACAATAGAATCATACGGGTCGGGGGGCCTCGGACGGATGGGGGAGGGTGACGCGCCATTGCGCTGCCGGAGGGGAGTGGCTTCAGCGAAAAGTTTGTTTAGGTGTGTGATTGAGGATAGATTGTATGACTGTAGATTGGGACGGATGAGGAATGTTTTTAGAGTCACGATGTGTTATGTGTTAAGAATGGTCTGGTTAAGCTTGACTTCGACTCCCCCCCCTCCCCTTCTTTTTTTTATTTTTCTCTTCCCTCTCTTCCATCTTATCACTGATAGGATAAGTTAACCAGATACACCGATTATAATTATGACTCTTAGCTCAGTAGGAATCTGGGCGCAGATGGGGATTCGCATTCTGTGGGGGGAGGGGGAGGTGACGGGACTAGGGGGGAGGGGTAGGGGTGGGAAGGAGGATAGAACATTTTGGAAACATTGGCCTAATTGTTATCTGTAATTATATGTATGTGTTGTTTATATATGGTCCGTATTTATAAATGGAAATAAAAGATTAAGTATTAGAGACACAAGGATGTGCATAAGAATAAAACTGGGGAGGGCTAATCCCCTCAAAATATTTTAACTGAGTGTCATTTAAAAAAAAACAAAAAAAAAAAACAATATACCATATTTTTCGCCTCATAAGACGCACCTGACCATAAGACGCACCCAGTTTTTAGAGGAGGAAAAAAAAGGAAAAAAACCTCAATATGCCAGGATTTAGCCATTCAATATGCCAGGATTTTCCACCTCACTATGCCAGGATTTAGCCATTCAATATGCCAGGATTATGCCCCCCACTATGCCAGGATTTTGCCCCTCACTATGTTAGGCTTTAGTCACTCACTATGCCAGGTTTTTGCCCCTCACTATGGCAGGATTTTGCCCCTCACTGTGCCAGGATTTTGCCCCTCACTGTGCCAGGATTTTGCCACTCATCATGCCAGGCTTTTTTCCCCTCACTGTTCCAGGATTTTGCCACTCATTATGCCAGGCTTTTGCCCCTCACTGTGCCAAGACTTTGCCTCTCACTGTGCCAGGATTTTGCCACTCATTATGCCAGGATTTTGCCCCTCACTATGCCAGGATTTTGCCCCTCACTGTGCCAGGATTTTGCCCCTCAGTGTGCGACATCAATAAAGTTAAGAAGAAAAAAAAAAAGCTTCCTTCCTCCGGGCAGGAGGTTAGACTGCACGGAGGAAGCAACGGAGAGCACACGACGGAGAGCAGCATGGAGGTAAGTATGATATTCGCCTCATAAGACGCACAGACATTTCCCCTCACTTTTGAGGAGGAAAAAAGTGCGTCTTATGAGGCGAAAAATACGGTATAATATGTGTGTGTACATTAAACGAGAAAAAATAAATGGCGAAAATAAGAAAAACAACATATATAACAGTAAATAAGACATAGGAAAATTACAGCTAAACACAAAAACAGCAGAAGTCTAAAAACAGCCTTCATCCTTAAGGGGTTAATGAGGCAGAATACTACTTCCATCTCATGGATCATAGAAACAGAGAGTTGGTCCGAAGACAGACTCTCTCTGTGATTGGTTTGTGTGCTCGTCAATGGCACGCAACACAGCCAATGAGTGAGTAGTTAATATCTGGCTTTCAAAATAAATCTAAATCACCTCTGAACAATATGCCAGAGGAGCATCATTCAGAAGACTGTTTAATGACACGAAAGTTGCCTTCTGTATGATTAAATGAAGGTGTGGAGAGTTTAGTCCCTATTTAAATAAATGATACCACATTAATCCAACATACATTTCTATTTCTTCAGGAACTTGAATATGATCGATTCTCCAGGATTTTCTGTATCACAGAGCAGCATTAATCAAGAACAGGAAATTTACAATTTATATGACACTAAGAGAGTCGATGCTGAAGTTCCATATTTCTCGGTGGACAATGCCTGGGACAGTATTCTTTATGAACTTGTGTCTTCTCAAGGAATTGTTCAAAACCATACCAGATTTATGGACTTTAAGGAAACCCCCATTTATCATGATGTAGGAATTACCAGGAACAAAACAAAAAGGAACAAAGCCATCATTCTATAAGAACCCGTGATGATGATAATGCTGGATGAAGTAGACATGAAATTAAATGTTTTTTATTGTTATGTATATTAAAAGATCAAAAAAAATAATAAAGTAATAAACAAAATGTCTAATCTACTGAAGATCAGGGCCGGACTGGTCCACCGGGATACAAAAAATACAGGTATTAGAGAAGCACACCATAAATAAGGTACAAATAAACACAAAAAACAAAACAGCGGTACATCACTCCAGGGGAAATCCTACAACAACCCCAAGAAATAACAAGCAAAAAGTAGTATAGGATGAGCACAAAAAACAACCACAGTAATATAGATATATTTATTATGATAATAAAAAAGTACAAAATGTCACAGTCACATGAATAACATACAGCTACATATAAATATACATGAAGTGCCCAAGTTTACTTACAAACAAAGCAGTAGCATGGAAATAATTAGCCTGACATTAAAAAAAAATTAAGACATTAAGACAACCCTCCAAACTTTGGATATTCCTGTAGGGAAAAGATTAAAAGTCTGAATATAAAACTACCTTATAGGAAAAAAAATTAACTTGTACATATTCATATGTAAATTGTTTTTTCATATTTAATAAAAAATTATGAAAAAAATGCATTTCTAGTTTTTATGTGCAAATTCTGCCCCTACCCCCTAGACTTGCCCAATGCTCCCCCACCAGACTTGCCCAATGTTGCCTCCCTCCCCCCGCCCTCCTTCCCCCATTGTTTCCTTGCTCCCTCCCCCCTACATTGTCTCTCTATCCCCTTTCCCTGGTGGCTGCTGCCCGGCACTTCCGCCCGGACTTTTATGATGAAGCCGGAAGGTCACGCGGTATCCCGGCTTCCATCATAGAAGTCCCGATGGATGTGCCGGGCAGCAGTTGAGACAACCACTGACTGCTTGGGAGGGGGATCCAGGTCCCCTGCAACTCAGTGGGGGACCTGGATCCTAGTCTTTTAGTCCGACCTCGATTTGAGGTCAGACTATAAGACGACCTTGAATATAAGATCATTTGCTCTGAAAATAACCTTGTCTTATATTCGAGCAAATACGGTATATCAAAGACAGGAGGGCCACAGAGTGCACAAGGTCAACCCGACATTTCGGCACAAAAAATGCCTTTCTCAAGGAAGACCCAATTACCAACTGTAATGTTTAGGGGTTATAGAGCGCACCTACCATAGTTTTTGCTGTTTGCAAATTACTTCTCCACTTTTTCTCTATGTGTGGATACAGAGAACCACACAGGCTGGTGCTGCTATATTAGTGATTAAGCGCTAGAATCTATTCCCCTTTTTCTGTCTTTCAAAAAAGAAATGAAAATCGACACACACTGAATAACCATTTAACATTAAACAATTAACATTGTGACGAGCCCTATAGCAATGAGTAGTCCTCATGGCGGCCGCCATGTTGACGCACAATTTGATGTAATGAAGTCATAGCGTTGTGTGACAACTGAAATTAACTTTATTATCCGAACAGCACACACGGGTCTGTTTACTATACCCACTGTGAAGACTAAAAACTAGAGTGACTTGAATCCTGTGTCACTCTACATATACAGCACTCTACACAGGGTGTATTTAAACACAATATCTTTTTATATACAGATACTCATGAATCAAATATGGGTATCACAAACAAGAAAGGAAAAAAGAATAATAAACTCAAAACGAGATAAAAAAAAATGCTCCCAGAACCCCAAAAAATGTGTGGAGAGGTATGGTAACAGTGTACAAAACACAAAACTAGATATTACCAACACACAATTCATGAATCCATATGCCTAAGAACTAAGAAATGTACTACAGTATACTAAACTGAATGTTCCTCCAATGTAACGAAATATGGGATATAAACCCAAATATACAGCATATAAAAAAAAAAAGGAATAATAAAAGAAAAAATAAAGAACGTAATCCAATCAAAAAATCAACATGGTATAAATAAGAAACCCCACACCTTTATATAGACTAAATAATACTAAACTGCCGTCATATTGGTAATACAATAACAGAATGTTTACTATGATAGTATTGACAACAGTCAACTCAAAGAGCAATGTGCAATGTCCAACCATGGCAGGCTCATTGTAGAAAAGTCTGTAAAGATAGAACAGTAATTAAAAACATATATATACAGCTGGAGGTAGAGTAAAACCTCCAAAAATAAATACAAATGACGTATTGGATCAATAAGGTACCTAAAGTGTACAGTCAATCTTGAACAACAGTAGAAAAGATGAAAAAACTAGTGGACATAACAAACCATTTAAAGGCACAGTGTATACATCAGTATACATGAAATATTTATAAAAATACCGATAAGTCCCTCTCATCATTTAACCCCAGAGGGTGCAGTGTTGGCAAAGTATAGATCCTATGTAGTTCCCTCCGTTTAAGGAGAGTGGTTCTATCAACCCTTTCAACATGTGTGGTAATCCGATCGATTGCCATAATTTTAAGTTGGAAGACTCCATGTTGTATCCTACAGAAGTGACGAGCCACAGGGGATTGGCGCTGTGCCAAGCGGCCTAAACAAAAATCCTGACAAGAACTGCTGACTATCCCAAATTAAAATCATGACAATCGAGCAGATTACCACACATGATGAAGGGGCACTTTATGTATATTTATAGGTACCTTTATGTTATTCATGTGACTGTGACATTTTGTCATTTTTTATATTATCATAATAAATACATGGCACTATATGTATATTACTGTGGTTGTTGTGTTTGCTCCTCCTATACTATATTTTGCTGGTCTACAGGGATACCTGGAAAAATCCTGGTAGGCTGCCTTCCCTGTGGCCGCTAGATGTCGTTAAAGTATTTGGCCTCCGCAATCTCGCCAAGAATTCATCCACCGCGAACGCTTTAAGAATTCCGCCTCTGCTGCTGCTTTTAGAGATCGCCTCCCCCTGCCGCTTTAAGAATTCAGCGTACCCGAATACAATGCAAAGGAACCAGTTTTCAATGGCACATGTGTATAAACAGGAGACTCCGCAGACATCTAAAACACACTTTTCTCCTAATTTAGGCCTTTCTGATAACACAATGTATAGATCATTTTCAATCATTTTATATTCTCTATGTTCACAGTAAATCTAAAAATAGTCCACCTATTCTAAAAAAAAAAAAAAAATCCACCGCCAAATTTTAACACCCTTCCCCCCCCCCCCAGCAACAGTGCCCTAATGAGTATAATGGGAATAGTCACTTGTCACAGGCATGCCACTTTTGAACTACCCATGGGTGGTCCCTGTGGCCTTTTGACTTTCCTCTATAATTGCCGAGCTTCCAGGAAATGATTTACAATTAGCACAGACTGAGCCATTTTAAAGGCAGCCTGGGTGCCTGTACATGTACAAGCATTGCACATCTTAAAGGGAATATTTGGCAGGATAATACCAGATAATAAATTCACTGTCTCTGTTAAGGTCAGTGATTAAGTTATTAAACCAGCAAACCAGTTTGACCTCCCATTTTTCTCCATCTGAGTGCAGAACAATCACATCAGTACCAAAATCTTCACATCCTAGAAAACGCTTTAATAAGCATTATTGTAACAGCCTATAAGGCGAAACATATATCAAGTTATCTATGCAAGAGCAGAGCCAATCCCTCATTCGAGCAGGGAATTTCCTTGAGAAAATATTGCTTGTTTCCTTACACATACTGGGGAATAACATTGTACCCGAGTGACCTAAACATCCCAACATGCAGACTATGTGCTCTTAAACTTTCCAAAGTTCACAAGGCTGATCAGATGAGTCACTAAAAGCCTGGTCTGCAGCTTATTTATTTTACCAGTTTCTAGGCAACATGGAATTCATACACCTTTAGGACAATACAAATGATCCTACAACTGCAACAATTTATTTGTTCTTTGAAAACCACATGTTTATGTTTTCACATAGGTCTTCTGTGTTTGGGCATAGCTGTCCCCAACCACATGGTGTTAAAGGACAGCTATTTTTTTTTATACATACCAGTTTATCCTCTGAAAGGTATCGGCCATGCTTCCAGAGGGCTTTGTCTGTTTGGCGACTGTCTCTCTCTACCAGTGCAGAGAGAGACCCTAGTTTTCCAAGGGGGTCCCCTCTGTTGATCACCTTTGAAAACGAGGATCTCTCTCTGCATTTGCAAACAGAGACCCCTACTAAATACTGACCGCCAATCAGACATACGTGGCAAGCCCTCGCTCTTATTGGTTGTACACCTGCTGACATTGTCAGCATTCACAATCATCCAAGCCAGCTTGTTAAGCTTGTTTATGCTTTTACTTATCCATCCATGATCTGTATACTACATTATTAATGTGATAAAAGAGATAGTGTATCACAAAAAAAATAGCAATAACTACCCTGATTAGACAAGTGCTGCCACTCTGAGCACTCCTCAGTGTGCTATATATATATATATATATATATATATATATATATATATATACAATGTTTTTTGAAAGAGTTGAGGGCACAGGGTGTCACACAAGGAACATGAAAAAAGGCAAAAAATATATAGTGCAATAAAACATAAATAAAAACACATTGAGTGATATTTAGGTAGAATGCACTCACAAACATCCAAAATAATGAGCCTCAAGAATTATGCAGTTCCATGAAAAAGGTCTGTTTACTATAAAAATGGTGAGATAAACACAGAAACAAAAATAGAGCAGTATAATCACTTAAGAACTGGCCTGCACGTGAATTTGCACTTACAGACTGCACAGATATAATGGTTATATAACAATGGTAGGTAGTCCAAAAACAGGGTTATGGTAGATGGTGAAGTACCAATGTGGCACACGAATAGAGCCCACTCTATTTATAGAATTTGTTTAACGGAGGATGTTGCCTGTTCCTTTATTTTGGAGGTTGTCAGTGCTCCTTCCTGATTTTTTATGATGTTTTTTTTAATGAAAAAAAGGCAAGGAAACAAATTAATATTTTAATGCTTCTGCGATTTTCACTCTCGAGCTGTCTTTACTATTGCGCAGGTAGGGTACCACCCAGCTGGTATTCTATAGACATGATGGTAAAAAAAAAATGGATCAATGGAGGCATTTGAATAAAAGGTGCCAACCGTATTTATTAGGGTGTGGACCCAGGGATTTTCCACATTATCCCAACTTACCTAACATGGAGATATTATTCCTCCAAAATCACTTAATATAGTGTCATAAATCTCTAACTCATCACAATCTACTTATTCCCTGTATCACTTACCAGTGTCAGTATTCCCCCATATCACTTCCCACAGGATCAATTTGCCCCATATCACATGCCACAGTGTTAATATTCCCTCAAATCATTTGCCACAGTGTCAGCATTTCCCCATTTCACTTGCCACAATGCCAATATTCCACCATATCACTTGCCACATTGGCAGTATTCCACCATATCACTTGCCACAGTGTCAGTATTCCCCAATATCACTTGCCACATTGGCTGTATTCCACCATATCACTTGCCACAGCATCAGTATTCTCTCATATCACTTGTCACAGTGTCAGTATTCTCCCATATCACATGCAACAGTGACATTATTATCCCCTAACATTTTCCCCTCCATAAGGAGGCACACTCCCTGTGCATGCCTATGGTCTTTGGACTATAAATCTCACCAACTGTTTGCAGATGACAGGTGTTTAATAACCAACAAAAGGGAGGTTCTTCAGTTGTGCTGCCCAGTGGCATCACAAGGGTTTGCAGACACTCATGCTGTTGGCATTTTCTTCATAGCTGAACTTTTTTTTTTCAACAAGCATTATCCGCTGGATAAAATAAATAAAGTTTTTAAAAAACTGTCATTGCTACCGGATATGACAGCAAGTACCCCAAAGGGGTGACACCAACGCCTCTGGTGCCTCCATGTGCATCTAATCTGTCTGTAACACACTAGATTACTAGAAAAGGAGAGATTTGCCTCCCTGACGCAGGCATCTATTATATTTTGTTGGACAAATGCCAAAAAGAAAAGTGCTATATTACTGGAAATAACAAAACTGGAATTACCTGATAAAGCAAAGGGAAATACCAAGGATAACATTAAAAGGACAAAGGTCAAAATGTATGCAAATGACTGAAAAAATCAGTGGAATGGAACTTCCTTGAAACGACGGAAAAACAAACAAACCTGTAAATATCGTGATGTAAGCCAATACAAAAGTGTGCTCAGGTATTTGCTGAAATGTAGATTACACTATTGTATTTACACTGAACATTTTAAGCCTTGCTCGCTCCATAATACAGATGAGGTTAATTCAGGAGAAAGTCTCGCTCGTTGATGTAACCTCTTTAAATCTGCTTCAGTCTGTTTAGATAGAGAAAAAGAGGTTTGGTTGAATACGTTTTTTTCATCCTTAATATAAGAACTGGGAACTCCCTGGAGGTCTGGCGGCCATAGAATGTGCCACACCCACACAACCAGGTTGAATGCTGTATGAGTTATGTGGAGCATTCATGGTGCACATACTGTAAGGTCACAGTAAGGTTTACTATCCAGCTATGCTCAATACTTTCAACACATGGATTGTGTATTTGAGAGGTAAAGGATAAGACCCTCGTCAGTTTTCTGGGTGTGTCAAAGATAGTCCATATCCTAAAATTATTATTAGGACCGTATCGCTGTTATCATACCTCCTTTTGCTGACAGTCTGTTGAAACAGACTAACATATCAGAATTTAGATTCTATAGATGGAAAGATTGCTCTATCATCCCCCTCTTGCGTTGTTGTTGCTGTATCTAGCAGGTTGTGAAACACTGTTTAGTAAACGTGGGACATTTGGCAAAACACCCCGGCCTGCGTCCTTATCAATGGAAGATTGCCGCTGCTCTACACACTAGCTAGCAGGATCAACTGGGTATTGTGGTGAACATATATTTTGATAGTTTTTACGATGTAGCCAAAGGCGGCAGGCTATGTACATTTAAGCCTGCGGGCAGTGACCGTCTACCTATCAAATGTCCCACATTTACTAAACAGCTTTCCGCAACCTGCTAGATACAGCGTAACAACGCAAAAACGCAACATTGGAGCTAGAGCAATCTTTCCATCTATATAAATTCTGATATATTAGTCTGTTTAAACAGACTGTCAACAAAAGGAGGTATAAAAACAGTGATACACTCCTAATAATACGGAAAGGTACTGTGAGACTGCATTTTGATAAAAAGCCAAACAGAAGCTTAAATTAACAAAGACCTGATAGTAAGATACTTAGTCTCAAGGTACAACTCCAATCATTAGCAGGGATACAAGCCAAACCCCTGCATTGTAACTATTAAGCACAGTAAAAAGTCGACAACCACCTATAGTTTATTTGAACAATACCGATTAAAAGTTCCATTTTAATATCACACAGACCTCACAGAGAGAATTGATAAGCAGATAGGTTTTCATTACGGTAACCAGGGAGTCTGCAATAACAAACAAACAGCCCCTGAAGGGCTTTACTCTCTGCAAATTTGAATTGTCTAGGACAGTTCATTGCTTCCATTCCACCGCTGGGCAATGTCATCCCCTGACAAAGCTAGTGTTGGATTAGCGAAACGCATGTGGGGCCGGGCCCGACACAGTATTCCATTTAAATCGACTGCAAAAAGATGTATCCTAATTTAACCAGAGATTTTGGAGCCAGTTTGTTTAGTCCATGTTTGTTATGTCCTGTGTGATCTGACCCATGCTCAATGGGTATTGATCGCCAGTAAGAGGCTGTATGGGGCCACTTTGCTAGAATACTTGAATACTGTCAATTCGGATGCAATTTCAAAGCTACATGAATAGACCACATAAACTTCTTTGTATTTCAAAACTTAAAATGTTTCATTGAGAACAAAAAAAATGACACAGGCTGGGAAATAATTTAGATTACAACTCTAATGGAAAGTCCACTGAGGCAACTAGTGAACTGATAATAATGCTGTTGAGCCTTTGAAAGACAACTGGTTAATAAGGAGATTGTTTTGACTTTGGCTTACTCCAGCGTTTGACAATGCATTAGCCTAGAACAATAAAGTAAAATTGTTATTAATTCTGTTTTTTGGTTGAGTGATATGTAAGCATGGTTTCATTTGTGTGTGATTAACTTTATGTGTATCATTTTTTTTTCAAATCTTTTTATTTCAAATTTTTACATATATTTTAAACATTACTGTCATTTATATTTTACCTTATAATTTCAGATTATTTCTAATACATTACATACTTAAATATATCAACAGTATTATATAATATCAATAATACTATACATTTTGTCATATTTTTTTAACAGTTTTCCTTCTCATGAGGTTTACAAGGTTTCAGATATAATTATTAACAATTAGATATTATTATATAATATAAATAATAGTAATAAATATAATAATAATAATATAAATATTATTATAAAAACGACATGTATTCTAACTTCATATTTCCCATCCCTTTCCCTATTAACTTATTTTTAGGTAATTCTATATTAATTCATTTTCATCTAATACCTTTGTCTATGTCATTCTACTATATATATTTATATGTAACTGAATTAATTAATCGGATATTATTTTTACTGTTTTCATCATATACATGGTGTCTACCACATAATAATTGTGCTGAATACCACATTGTCTCCTGGAATGCCGTTCGTATTTGTTTGTTATGGTTGTCATCTAATGTATCTATGTAATTCTCCCATTTAAAAAAAAAAAATTGTATCTCTTTCTTTATGTAGAGTAGCTTCCATCCAATCCATTATCATTTTTTTTTAATTTCCCAGAATGCCTTTGTGCTTTGACAGGACAGACATCTACTAATGCTTCTAGTGCGAACAGATGGCTCTGCTACTTTAAGAATGGTATTTCAGAAACTACAAGGAAGTAAGGTGACAATAAGAAGTATGTAAATTGCATTGACACTGTTTGTTGAGATATTTACCATGCACGTACCACAGCGACCACACCGCAGGTAAGTTTGCATATTTCTACGTAATTTAGATTTAATTGCATTTTAACTAACAATATAATTAATTCAAAGCTATAGTCAGTTTTTTTATAATTAGCAACTGAGTGTGCTTACTACATGTACAAATGATTAAATGATTGTTTTTTTCTAAATATATACTCTCTTCCAATAGAAACATAGAATGTGTGGGCAGAGAAGAACCATTCGGTCCATCTAGTCTGCCCAATTTTTTTATTACTTTTATTAGTCCCCAGTTCCCTGTCTTATATCTAGGTTATCATTGTGTCTATCCCACACATGCTTAAACTCCTTCAATGTGCTTACATCTACCACTTCTGCTGGACGGCTATTCCATGCATGCACTGCCCTCTCAGTAAAGTTATACTTCCTGATCTTACTTTTAAATCGTTGCCCCTATAATTTTAGACTATGTCCTCTAGTTGTGGTTGTTTTTTTTTCTTTTGAAAATATACTGTCATCTCTGAATTTCTTATAAACTGCTCTCTTTAAGACAATTTTCTAAATTTACAAAAATGTAAATCTTTTTCCTATTTATCTTTTAAAGAACATTCAAGGGCAAAAAATTAAGTTATGGCAAAAATTGTATTAACATTCTTTAATGAAAGAAAACAAATAAAGTACTTACAATCTTCTGCATTTCCCGCTGTAAGAGCAGAATGGGGGAGTGCTTTTTCTTTTTATAAGTCTACACTTTCCATAAAACATAAGTTACATTTTTTGCATACAGTTGGGCTTTAAGCATTATATATATATTTTTTTATTTTTTTTATTATTTATTCTTGGAGAGTTAACAGAATGTACAAATTGAACAAAACATTCACAGCTAAACATTGACAGTAAACAACAAGCTCCAATTACATAATATATCATCCTATAATAACATTACTGATCGTAATAACGCAAATCAATAAACAGTAAAAAGGAAAAGAACTAAATTTCAGGGCATAATGTTGGGAAGTGGTAGAGACAGAGGATAGTTTGTGAGTGTTCTATGTCAGTTAGCTAAGAGGAATGACTATGGTGAATTTCATCAGACGGAGGACAGATTTTTACAGGGATTAAGTTATAGTACTTTCTAAACGTGGATTTCAGTGACGACTAAAAGCAGTGAAAAGTTAAAAGCCTTTACTAAGAGTCTGACATTTGACGGAGCAATGGAAACTTAACATGTATAGTTTGGAGGAAAGATGTAATATAATAGAAACATTTAAATACATGAAGGGAACCAACACAGTAAAGGAAGAGAGTATATTTAAAAGAAGAAAAACTACCACAACTAGAGGACCTAGTCTTAAATTAGAGGGGCAACGACTTAAAAGTAATATCAGGAAGTATTACTTTACTGAGAGGGTAGTGGATGCATGGAATAGCCTGCCAGCAGAAGTGGTAGAGGTAAACACAGTCAAGGATTTTAAGCATGCGTGGGATAGACACAAGGCTATCCTAGCTATAAGACCGGGAACGGGGGACTAATAAAAGTATTCAGAAAAATTGGGCAGACTAGATGGACCGAATGGTTCTTATCTGCCGACACATTCTATGTTTCTATGAGAGTAGTGGAGTGCATGAGAATGGACATTGCCATAAAAGTGTGCGTGCTTGTCTGTACTTAAAGGACAACTGAACACTATAAATGAACCTAAGCTTTTTATGTAAATAAAAATGCTTTAAGGAAATAATAATAATAATAATGTACCTTATTGAATCTGTCTTTGCTCCATATAGATCTGTCAGGCGGCGGACATGTTGCATGGAATCTTTGGTTAGATCTTCCTCCATCTACTTATAGCGTTACCCAACGTTTGTCAACCAAGTAAGGGATAGCTTAAATGTTTTATTATTGGTTGCCTTGTGTCAGGTTGTTATTCAGATTTTTAATAGAGTTAAAATATTTTGGGCAGACTCTGAGTTCTACATCTTTTATGCATGTGTTTGGAGAATTATTATTTTTCTTGTAATGTTCGGATTATTATTCAACTTCAGAATCTTGCTTTGCTAATTTTCACATTCAAATGTCTTTAAAACAAACCTAAACAATGACCACTTAACTGTGTGCAAGAATTAAATTTAAGATGTCACTAAATTTACAATATGTAAGATAATTTACAATAATACAAAGCTAATCCAATTTACAACCAACTCGTATCTAGAATACATTATTGTATAAATTCAGTTCTTACAGGACTAAAAATCGACAGTGAAAGATGAATCAAGATGACACATGCTTTGATTGTGGACAAAAAAATGATGGTGAGTACAAATACATTTTATCAGCTCAATACATAAAGCATATAAAGGCTAATAATTTGCATATGTGGCTAGGGAAGCACAGCCATAGGAAAACACTTTAATGGCTACAAAATACATGAATACATAATTATGGGTCGCACCTTGCTCTCAAATAAGCTTTATACATAGACTCACAAGCCGATAAAGCCATTATTTGTTGCCATCTGTGTGTTTATACATGACCACCATTGTGCCTACAGAATTGCAAATAAATGAACTACATTAATGGCAAATGTGTAATTTACATATCAAGCAACCATCTGATGTCATAAACAGGATACACCACAGACACACATTAAAAGACATCCTCCTCTTAACCCTTTTCGTGACGCATGGTGCTTGCATCCCCAACGACGCAAGCACCAAAATGCCACGTTTTGTTCTTGGCCACCGTGATCGGTAGCTAGGAACACAATGGCAGAGACCCCTATCAGAGTCTTTCTAGACTCTGTGGGTCCCTGCAAAAAGATTGCGAGACCTCCTGACATAACGTGTGACATCACGGAGGCGTGCCCAAACCCGGAAGTGTGGGCACAGCGCGATTTAGTGAAATGTAGCCTTCTGATTTTCTCGTTCGTCAATTTTCAAATTTCTCATTCTTCTAAAGCTGTTTTTGGACACTTCTTCCATTGTTTGTTATTTTTTTGTTTGTCTGCTACACAGGTGATATTATTTTCCACCACATATATTGCTATGATGCTTATGTTATATCAGCGCCACATCCCCAAAACTCAAGACAGAGAGAAATCGATTGTTATATGGCTGACAATATTGTCAAACCCCTTGAAGAGAAGGGATTTAAGTGCTACTACGGCTCCAGAAACATATCTGGAGGAGAGTTTGTCATACAGGCCATGAGTTTTCCAATCGCCATAGTTCCAGTTACCATTTTGCCAGTGTACAAAGACCATGGATTTTCAGCACTCCGAAATCTTCTTCTAAGAGCGGAATGCCTGGACCGAATTGTGCTTCTTACCTTTGATGCGACCGCAATTGAGCCTCCTGCTGTTTCCAAAAACTGCTATTCAGTATCCATAAAAGATAACTATGTATTAAATAAAATTGTTCAAACCATTAAGAATAAGAACTTTCAATACCCCCTTGAGCAGAGGAAAAGGAAGTGTGAAATGGGGGTGGACAATGATTCAGGTAAGGAATTTCTTTAGTCTTTAAATACATAGTAGTCAAGAGCATGATACTGCCAGAAATGCATGATTTATATACAAGAAATATCATAAAGGGAATCTTCTGCGGCATTCAGTTTAAATTACTTGTATTTATTATATATCAACAGTGCCATACTGAACATGTTACACCTATCGTATTTTTATATATATATATATAGTCATAGTAAGTATGAATGGTAGACTTTGATCCAGAATCAATTATCTATTATGGGTGTTGTATTAATTCGGGCCTGCAATGGAGTAAAACGTCTCAGGTCACAATTGTGTACAGCTGAATTTTTGAAACAAATTGTCACACACTAGTGATCATACCAAGCACTGCTCTTAAATAATATAATTTATTCTTAAATCATTAACCCATTCAGGACAATGCTTTTTTATGTTTATGCTCACACACACACACACACACACACACACACACACACACACACAAATCGAGGTCTGACTATAAGACTTGGATCCATGTCCCCCGCAGAGCTGCAGGGGACCTGGATCTCCCTTGCAAGCAGCAGTGGATGTCTGCCCAATGCGCGCAGACATCCTCTGCTGCTGCCCGGCACGTCCATTGGGACTTCTATGACTGAAGCCAGGAGGTCATGTGACCTTCCGGCTTCAGCATAAAAGTCACGGCGGAAGTGTCGGGCAGCATGGAGGATGTTTGCGCGTATCGTGCAGACATCCTCCGGCTGCCCACACTAGCCACCAGGGAGATTTGGGCAGCTGGTGGATGTCTGCAAGATACGTGCAGACATCCTCCATGCTGCCCGAGACTTCCGTCATAATAGACGGAAGTGTCGGGCAGCATGGAGGATGTCTGAACGTATTATGCAGACATCCCCCGGCTGCCCTCACTAGCCACCACTGAGAGGGGCGACACAGACAACGGAGGGGGGAGAGGGGATACATAGACAACCCAGGGGGGGACGAGAGACAGAGACAATGCTGGGGGGAGGGGGGACAGAGACATTGCTGGGGGAGGGGGGCGGTGAGAGAGACAATGCTGGGGGGAGAGAGAGAGAGACAATGCTGGAGTGACAAAGAGAGACAACTCTGGGGGGAGAGGGAGCCAGTGTTTGGAGGGACGGAGAGAGAGAGAGGCAACGTTTGGGGGGAGGGAGGTAGAGAGAGGCAGCATAAAAAGAAATAAAAACAAGAAATGCAATTTTTTATATCATCATTTTTATTAAATATGAAAAAGCAATTTACATGTGAATATATACAAGTTAAACTTATTTCCTATAGAGTAGTCTTATATTCAGGCTTTTAGTTTTTTTCCTAAAGGTTTGGGGGGTCGTCTTATAATCAGGGTCGTCTTATATTTGAGCAAATACGGTAATGGAACAATATTTTCATAAGAGGAAGTACTGTGGATGCTCAATTCTGTTCGGACAGCTGTACATTTAGAATTTTCAAAACCAGGCTTGGAGGTGGCGCTTGCCTTTTCTATTACTGAAACATGAAAAAAAAATGTTTATATC
Organism: Pelodytes ibericus; assembly: GCA_036172795.1. Classification (NCBI taxonomy): domain Eukaryota; kingdom Metazoa; phylum Chordata; class Amphibia; order Anura; family Pelodytidae; genus Pelodytes; species Pelodytes ibericus. The sequence goes on from CM069867.1 coordinate 21,576,402, forward strand.
CCAGCATGTGAAAATATGGCATATGCAATGTAAACATGCGCCACCAAATAACTTAATTATTTATCAAATCATTTTTGGACTGGTGAAATTAACCTAGCATCAAATTATGTGTGAAGGCTAAATGATATAATGAATGATTAGATTTCAACGTTTTATTGTAGCATTTTCATACATAATAATGCTTTTATTCATTGTTTTATCTTTCTATGCACTAGAATCTTCCATATCTGATTTATACAGACAGTGTAAGTACACCCATAAAAGCTATCTGTTTGTTTTTAATTCTTGTATATTATCTATATATTTATTTATATATGTCTTATCAATCTTTTATCTGCAGGTCCTATGAGGAGATCAGATAGATCAAGGAAATCTTTTCGAGTGAAGCCGCACACTTTACCAATTTGTTCTGAAGGTAAGATATGTATGTATACCTTTTGTTTCCCATACATCTAATAGGTAGAGAACATGGTACATTGTACCGTGGCAGAGCAAAGAGCCAATCAAGCAGAGGTGTCATTGGTCCATGTTCAGGCCATCCATGCAGCACACATACAACAGCATATCGTTCCATGCTGGAGGTGTGTTTGCTGTCTCGAACATGGCACACCATTAAAAATTACTTTCAGGTCTAGTGCCTAGATAAAAGCCAACATGATTTATTTTATATCAAGAACAAAAAACAGACAATAATACAGTTATATTGTGTAGTATGTTAAATAGGAGATGGAGGCATCAACAAAATCCATTACACGAACTTACAACATGGCAAGATATAAAAGAGCACATAGTGAAAAAAAAAAACAGCCGTTATATTTCTTTCAATATCTAAAAAGAGTACAGGGAATCCCCAATGGCGCAGTATCAACAGAGACTGTGAAGCATAAACCACTGCACTCACAGAAGTCTTTGGCATTATAAGCCAAACAGCATACCTCCCAACTGTGCGGACAGTCCCGATTTGGAAGGTATGTCCCGTGGTACTCTACATCAGTACCGCTTTTCTGGACAGAAGTAGAGCTCAGAAGGACAGCTTGACTCAGCACCACAATCCCGTGATCCTGATCACATTCTCCGGTGTCCAAGACACTAGAGAATGCTTACTGGACATGCGCAGTAGCGAACCTGGCTGCAGAAACCAGGATCAAAAATGGGTGACAGTGTTACCCATGAGCAGTAGCACTGACACCTCTCTTCCCAGACTCTGCCCCTGATGTCCCACCCCCTAGTGTCCCAATGCAGGTACAAAGTTGGGAGGTATGGAACAGTGCTGTGGAGGCAGAGTCTACAATCAGTCTATTCTTCCCTTCCCTGGTGAACAAGCAGGAAAACTGAAAAAGCAGGTATTAATTGCTGAAAATTTGTTTAACATGTTATTTATTTTTTTACTATTCTGAGATGGTAATAATGAAAATCTTTCATCATATCGTATAATGAACTATACAAATACATCATAAAATATAATGAAAAAACTAAAAAAAAAAAAAAAACGTTTTCCAAAGTTTACATGTCTACAAACGCTAAAAAAATAGCTAAATAGATTTTAATATTTGTCCTAACTTTTGAGATATCCAATGATTACATTTTTTTCCTGCTGTTTTTGCAAGTAGCATTTTTTCCCTAACCATTTTCTCCTACAGTGATTTTTTGAAGTGATCACTGCAGGAGCTTTTGCCAACAACATGGTAGTGCCATATTGAAAGAGCATGCTTTTCAGGTTGCTAGATTCCTTGATATTGAGGCACTACAGCAACTACAATGAGTGGAGGAAGCTGTGATCGCTTCTGATGCTCCATCAGACACAGGCCTCTGTCATTAAGGGTTTCATGGAATACCCTCTTTTCTGGTATAAATTTGAACAACAATTATATTAACCCCACCCCCTCCACCCCCACACACACACAAACTTTCTTCTTTTACAGATGGGATTGTTTTCCTTGAAGATATAAAACGATTGAAATCTCCAAATGATATTCTTTCTCACTGCCATAACCAAAATGAAAAGATTAGCCATTTTGCAGCAACAACCTTAACCAGAATAATCCAGAAGGATATAACTACGTTCCATAAGAATGCCAATTTACGAAACATTGAAACCGATGTCCGACTTCTGATGGAGAAAGAATATACCAAAAACAGTGAAATGTGCAGCGAGTTTGAGAAGCTTTACTTCTGGGTCGTAGCGTCTGCCTACTTGAGAGTCTACAAATGCAAAGATACGAGCCTGAAGGAACACATGAGGTGTCTACACTTAAAGAAGTACAAAGCCAGCACGGATCCGTTTCACAATCTGTGGCAAAAAACCTACCACAAGCTTACTGCTTCTGTGCTTGAAAAAATAAGAACTAGGCCGAAGCCATTAGATGGCAATAACGTGCATGTTCAAAAATTGGAAACTTGTATTTCCTTGCTCGATCGTAAAGCCTCTGGCACGTCTGATAAAACTACTGCTATAAACACAGTGAAGAGCACGTTAGCAAGTCTGCCTTGGGATATAAAGCATATCTTTGTAGCCATAGTTACAGAAAAGGTAATTTTCATTTGATGGCATTTGTACTTTTGCTCTGCTTATCCTTTGAATTCATGATTTGTGTCTCCCAAATTTCAGTCTAGTAATATGGTGCACCCGAAATTCACTGTAATTGTTGGTGTGGTAAACACCTCTCACATTTTGTGTAAAGCGCAGAGGCCATGTTGTACACCTTATATGCAGCCCAATATAGTACATACACATATTAATGGTCCAGGAATACAGTCCATTGTTCATTTTTATTAATGAGACCCTTTATTGGAGTCCAAGGTAGTGTGTAGCTACTGTGCAGAAAACCTGAATACTTTCATTAGTTCCTGGCCTTATCTTTTATATAGGATAGTCTTATGCTTAAACTCCTTTAATGTATTAACCTCTGCCACTTCTACTGGAAGGTTATTCCATGCATCCACTACCTTCTCAGTAAAGTAAAACTTCCTCATATTACATTTAAAACTTTGCCCCTCTAATTTAAGACTATGCTCTTGTTGTGGTAGTTCTTCTTCTTTTAAATATACTCTCCTACTTTGCTGTGTTGATTTCCTTTGTGTATTTAAATGTTTCTATCATATCCCCCCTGTTTTGTTTTTCCTCCAAGCTGTACATGTTAGGCTCCTTTAACCTTCTCATTAGCCCTTATCTGAACTCCAAAGTAGCAATATCCTTCTGGAGATACGGTCTCCAGTACTGTGTACAATACTCAAGACTAAGTGTGGTCTCCCCAGTGCTCTGTATAATGGCATGAGCACCTCGTTCTACTGCTAATACCTCTCCCTATACACCCAAGAATTCTGCTAGATTTTCCTGCTGCTCTATTACATTGTCTACCTCCCTTTTAGTCCTCGGAAATTATCCTTAAACATGTTGAGATTAGGACTGTATTAAATATTCTATACTTTGCCCTTGGGTTAACGTTAAATGTCAGTTGTCACAGCTCTGGCCATTTTTCTAGTTTACATAACTCATTTGCCATTTGGCTTATCCCTTCAGTGTAAAATGGGTGTTATTACACAGTAAGTAACTTCTTGCAAGTGTTTAAATAGGATATATTGAAATTCCATGCACCGCTCCAAATGTCCTGCTTCGGGATCACTCTCTCGTGTTCTACAATGTTTGGGACACCGGAGATGTCTCATGCGGAGTAGCATTGTCTACTTGAGAGACAGTGCTACAGTGAATGCATGGCAGCTCTTACACACCCAGTCCTAATCCATGGTCCACAGCCTCCCACATTGCTAGAAGCAGAAGTTTTTCAAAATATCTTCTATTTTTTGACCATTAGAATTAAATGTCCACAGTCACTTGTAGGGTAGCCACAGGTCAAGTTTTGAATCCAACATTTAAGATCTTTCTCCAGGAAAAAACAATGGAGTAAAAAGTTTGTGTTTTTTTACATTATGCTCTTTATATTTTTATTTTATGTTGTGTATGAACTAGTGATAAGCACCAATATTGAAATGTGCATGACAACTTGATGATGTTCTATACACCTTCACAGCCTTGACATGGACATAGGTGTCCTTGTATGTACAATTTGTCCACCCTTACTAATTAATTTATTATGTAATGCCAGGTAAATATATTATGAAAGAGTGTTCAGACACATCAATTTAATGGGACACTGACGTCATTTTCTAAAATTATCCTTTTTATAATTTTGTTGAAATTGTTAAAATATAGATTTTAGAGCAATACAAATGTCAGATGTGTTATGATATACCTAGTATACTATAACTACCCACTTAATCTGATGATAAGCAAATTGTAATTCATCTCAATACACCCATAGTCTAATGGAAAGGAAATCTCAGTTGATTAGGTAAGTTGTTCCTCGATCAGTGGTTCAATCGAGTCCCTTTCTTTGGCTTTGTGTTATTAAACCACAAATGTCAATGATTTGTATGGATGTATATTTACGACGTCTCGGTTAACACGTGAAACGTGGTTTTCGCTGCCAAGTAAATATCACTTTATGTGTGTAATGCCATCTTTTACATGTCTTATTCATTTTCTCAGATCTTTGAGAAGAAGTTTGAGGGTTCAGCTATGGACTTTTTTTTCCACATTAGCACTTTGATTGGGAAAAAACATAGTGAAATATTTTTACCGGTGGTTGAACGCGCAACTGAATATATCCAGCACCACTGCACAAAAGGTACAAGATTGAGTCTGTGGTGTCTCCTGTTTATGATATCAAATTACAAATTTTTCAATGAAAACCAGTTAATTTACATATCAAGCCACAGGTGACTCCACAGACACATTTAAAACATATTTTCTCCTCATTAAGGCATTTACTTGCAATTCTACTAATGGAATCTGTGGATAATTTTCAATACCGTATTTGCTCGAACATAAGACAAGGTTTTTAAAAAAAAAATGCTCTGAAAAAGACCCATGGATCAGTCAATCAACACTCCACAGTTATTAATGTCTACAGTAAAGATTATATAAAATCACACAAGCTCAATGAAGAGATATGTAACAGCCAAATAAAACTTCCCATTTAACAATAGCAGGACTACCTCCATATTGTTTATGCGATACAGAAAAGTTCCTTTAACGAAAGACTGCATCAAGTGTAGACAAATAGAACATACTTTGATTTAAGAATATAAATAAAGTACACCCTCTGCTTGTATGGCTCTATTAGGGGGCGGACATGTAATTTGGAAGCTTGGGTCAGATGAAGGAAGATTTGACCCATCTGACCCAAGATGTCCTCCCCCTGACGGAGGGCTCAATAAGGTGCTTTATTTGTAATTTTTCATTTATTCACTTCTATTTAAAATTTCTACATTTGATGTAATCTTTCAGTTAAACAAAACAACAATTTTAGGTTAGGGTTAATGATATTAAATTATGGTTAACTCTTGAGGAGTTAGGGTTAGAGTAAGGGTAAGGGTTAACTGTGTAGATTACAATTGACTCTTACCTTAGCCCCCCTGGTGTAATGGGTTGAAAAAATGATTAGAGTTAATTTAACCCTAATTGTTAGTCTCACACTAATATTATACCACCCCCGGTCTAATTGCATAGTTTCCAGCAACTCAACATAAGCTTGCCCTGCTCATCTGATTAGGGGTCTGTATTCTGCGAGGGTCTCTCTCTTCTAGTGTTTTAAATGTGCATTTTGTCCTATTTCTTAAAATATTGTATATTATTTTCTAGGTGCCCTAGATGCATCTTTAAAACTTTTTCAGTGGATTTTAAATGTGCTAAAATCAAAGGGCACGAAAGAAAAGAAACTGACACTCATTCTTCGACATTTCTTTCAAAAACTTGTGTATCACCCGTTAAGTGAGGTGAGAAAGGCCATCACTCCGTTTCTCTTTGAAGACTATCTAAGGGATCATACAATTGGCCACCTGGGCTGTGAATGCGTCAGAGTGGACGATGCGCTCGTTGAGATCTGCATCCGTGAAAAACTGTCCACTTTGTACCCAGATCTATTGGTCAAAGACCAAGTAGAGACAGGCCCCAACTCTTTAATATTAGAGGCACAGACTTCCAATGGCACCGAAGCATTATTATTTATACTTAAACAAAAGTCCTTGAATGACATTCTACAGTCTAATTCTGCCGATGATGCTTACGAAAGCTTCCAGGACATGTCAAGAGCAGTAAAAATATGTCAGGACAACGAGAACATTGTCAAGTTACACAACATTTCATGCAGCTCTATACTTCCATTTTTTGTGGTAGAACATGGCACTCCCCTTTTACATTTCCTGCATGAAAAGGATAACCAGCTTACAATCCTACAGATGGTTGACTTTCTCATTGACATAACCCTGGCTGTTGACCATTGCCATAATAATTTTGTTCTCCTCCGTGACATCACTCCTGCCAGCTTTGTCATCATGCCAAGGGTCAATGGGTCATTTCAAGCCAAGCTTGCCGATTTTCAGTATGCAAAGTGCACCCTGACTGAAGACAATGATAATCAAGCCCAGGACTACATGCAAGACATCCACTCATTATGCTTCCAAGGTAGGACCATGTTCATAAAGAGGTACTGTGGAAATGGTGTACCATACATTTTATAGATTTATTTTCCAGAACTGTATCCTAGCTTTTTGTTCCCAAAGAGAAGTTCATTATTCACTGCCACGATCAGTTATTTTGTTAAATCTTTACCTTGTAGAATAGCACTGACAAGAAAAACTGTGGTCATCTGATAAAGCTTGTACACAAGAACTGGATTGTATTCATGGATTTAAGAACTAGTAGGGCGGGGTAGACAACCACCGGCCGTACTATTCAGCTGAGAGACAATTGTCCCCCATAATTTTAAACCACTTATTCGAGGGGCAAGTGGACACAGGTGTAAAGTGTAAATGCCATTTACAAAGACTCTGAGCTTATTTGGGAAATACTATACCACATATGTGTCTGCCTGTCTATATACTGATGGTAGCTCTGCTGTACCATGTCTTGATCTGGTTAACTATATATATATTGATCCACCTCTTCTCGGACTGAAAACTATATAGTGAACAAACCTATCCTGTACCAATAGGCAATCTGGCCAAATAAAGATTAATTTGAGCTACCCCGTACCACCATCTGTGTTTGCTCACGATGTAATAATGTGAGCTATATTCTTCATCTTGTTAATTATATACTTATGCAAAGACAAAGTGATAGATGTAAGATAAACAAAGTGCTAAAATTGGTATAACGGTGATACTTGCGGTACTATACACAAACGCAGCCCTCTGAAGCACTCTCCAGAATGCTCTCAAACAATATACACATAAAAAAGCAGAATGGCGCAGGATGGTAGTACCTTAAATTGAAAACAAATAATAATAGTGCAATACTGTGGAACACCACAATAATAAATATGAACGGTGATAAATGCACTCACAAACCAACGTGTTTGATAATCATAAAATGCCGTGATTCCTTCACGAGTGTTTAATGGATTCTGGAAGATAAAAACAGTGACAAAAATGTGCAGGACCTGATGGATGGTAAGTGCACTAATGGCCCCTGCTAAAAACAAACTCACAAGAAGTAAACGAACATATGCCGAAAAAGTCCAGGACCAAGAACGTAACCTGGATGAGGTAGGAGCAGGAAGCAGGATCAGGGTAGAAGAACTGCAGCTACCGGGGTCTCTGTCTCAACGCGTTTCGCCGGACCTCCAGTCGCGGCTTCCTCAGGAGTTTGTTTTTAGCAGGGGCCATTAGTGCACTTACCATCCATCAGGTCCTGCACATTTTTGTCACTGTTTTTATCTTCCAGAATCCATTAAACACTCGTGAAGGAATCACGGCATTTTATGATTATCAAACACGTTGGTTTGTGAGTGCATTTATCACCGTTCATATTTATTATTGTGGTGTTCCACAGTATTGCACTATTATTATTTGTTTTCAATTTAAGGTACTACCATCCTGCGCCATTCTGCTTTTTTATGTGTAATTATATAATTATGAAAGGTGTACTGTACTCACCATTCTGACTAACTATATAATGAAGGGAGCTATACTATTCCATGTCTGTTTCTGGCTAGCTATAAGCTAAAAGGAATAATCCACTATGACTGTCAGAGGCTGGCTAATTATGGTATACTGATAAAGAAAAAAACAAAGTGCAGTAGTCAATGCCAAAAAAGTAATATAATAAAAAACGGTAAAAGAATAAGAATCAATGCTCACAAATGTTGTGGCATTAAACAACGTATGCTGTGAAATGCAATCAAAGCTTATGAGCTTCTTTGATTGCATTTCACAACATACATTGTTTAATGCCACATGGTTTGTGAGTGTTGATTCTTATCATTGTTAATGTTTTTATCATATTACATTTTGATACTTATTTGGCATTACTTACTGCACTATGTTTTTTTCTTTTTCTTGTTTTGCATGTGTTACTCACTTCAATTCTAATATACTGTTAGTAGGTATACCATCCCAAACTTTGTTATGGGATAAATAATATATATATATATATATATATATATAGATAGAAGGTATAAATTGAGCGAAATACTCCTTCAGCTCAGAAAAACATTTGTTTGTTAAAAGATAACCAACTTTTGTACATGGGCCAATGTAAAATATGGCAAATATTCTTGGAAACTGAAGGTGTGAAGATTTACACAATTTATAGCAAAGTAAGGTATATTATCCCAGACTCCCTTACCAGATAAATATATAAATTCTAAAGATGTAATATAGCACATACTACTGTATATTCATAGGGTGCAGAGGGTATCACTATGAAAGGCAATGAGATAAAATGATGAAGATACTCAGATTATTCCACCAACTATTTATACTTTAAATATTTTTTTTAAAAAACAATCATTCAGAAGCACTATCATTGCGTTAACATATACTGGATTAAATAAAGGCATCAACTCAGCTGTTCCTGCAATCCACAGATGGAAAGAAACTGTAACATATAATAAAAAAAACGTATATTTTATGAATGTTTTCAGAAATATGGGAACAGCTCTTTGTAGACAAGATAAAAGGTGGTGGGGGGAAAAGGGTCAGTAAGGAGTGCCGAGTATCTTCATCTTTTATTTCATGGATAAATATATATTTATAGAAGGTAAAAACATAAAGATATGTTATTATACAGTATGTTAGATGTGGAGTAATCTTTCTATGATGCACAGTTCCTGAAATATTACAATTTTGTTGAAGCACCTATTTTATAGTTTGAGTACCTTCACACCTTCCATTTGTAACATTCTTTTTATTGCAGTTTAGCATTTTATATCATAACCGCTCTCTAAATTTTGGGGGGTTGGATTCAGCGGTGACCTGGTACTTGGTCACACTAGGGAATTCATGACAGAAGGTTACTCCAAGTTACACATTGTGTAAATAGCCTGTTTAACGCCCTTTGGATTTCATATGGTCATTTTACATTTATATTTGTCCATTCTGATTCATCCCCTCTTAAGGTGACGCAAATGAACCAGTTGCCGCTTACTTCAGCGCTCCGGAAACCCTGACGAAGAGGATGTTTTCTAAGTACACAGAGGCCTGGATGCTCAGCGCCACATTTTATTCAATTCTTCTCTACGGTAGAAAACCATTTCAAGAGTTGGCTCACTTAACAGTGGGTCAATTTGTGAAAGAGGTAAGACTTTTAAGGGACTACATCATCAACACATACACGACTTTAAATTTAGATTTCTACAGCTGACGTTATGACTTTTTTTTTATGGGCTCCACTCGGAGAAGAACAAATTAGGCTACGATGAAATACTGGGTGGTACTCAAAATTCGTGCTTCGGCTAAGTTGTGCAGTTTACTGATGAACCGTTTATGACATTGACTTCTCGATCTTAGATTATGTACAAATGTGCATAATTGTGCGTCTGGCATCCTGGAGCATATGGGCTTCAACCAGGGCCGTCTTTAACATTGACTGGACCCTGGGCAAACATTTGTTTGGGGCCCCTGGACCCCACCCCTCATTCCCGGCATGCAATCACACCCTCCACCCTAATACCTCCCTACAAAAAAATAAACACACAATGTATAGGTGGTTTATATAATATTTAGATTGTGTGTGTGTGTGTGTATATATGACTTACACAGAAAACCTTACACAGTCAGATAGACACACTTACACACACAGTCAAACTTAAACACACACACTCGTTTGTCCCCCTCCCTGCTCACTTACCTTACATTTGCAGGGAAGGGGCTGTTTCTTCTGTGCGTGGCTCCATGTGTTCTGAGCACCGGTATGTCACGGACATCTGGTGCTCTAACATGCTCTGTGAGGGGGCAGAGATTTCTCCCCTCACGTGACACATATACATATATACATACACAGTTAAACACACCCTTACACACAGTCACACTTACAGATACACTTACACACACACACACACACACACTCCTAGACAGCCTTACACACAGTCACACACTTACATTTTATTTATTTTTACTGGAAAAACTAACAGTCACACTTACACTTATACACACAGTCACACTTACATACACACACTGTTATACACACCCTTACACACAGTCACACTTACACAGAAATAAACACACTCTTAAACCCACAATCACCCTTACACATATACATACACAGACAACCTTACACACAGTCACACATACACGCCCACACGTAGACACACACACTCACACGCTACCATTTTTTTTTTACCGAAAGAAAATAAACATATTCCCTTGTGACACTAACAGTCACACTTACACATATACATACACAGACACTCTTTGTCTCCCCAGTGTTCTCTTTGTCCCCCATTGTCTCCCCAGTTTTCTTTCTATCTCCCCACCCCAGTGTTCTCTCTATCCTCCCTCCCCTCTGTTCTCTCTATCCTCCCTCCCCTCCCCAATGTTCTCTCTATCCTCCCTCCACTCCCCACTGTTCTCTCTATCCTCCCTCGCCACCTCACTGTTCTCTCTATCCTCCCTCCCCTCCCCAATGTTCTCTCTATCCTCCCTCCCCTCCCCACTGTTCTCTCTATCCTCCCTCGCCACCTCACTGTTCTCTCTATCCTCCCTCCCCTCCCCAATGTTCTCTCTATCCTCCCTCCCCAATGTTCTCTCTATCCTCCCTCCCCAATGTTCTCTCTATCCTCCCTCCCCTCCCACTGTTCTCACCTTCCCGGCTCCAGTGGTCTCTCCTACATGAGTGGAGCGCGGGGAGACGCAGGCAGCATGTGCTCAGTGTGTGTTAAACACACTGAGCGCTCAATCCATGCTGCTCGCGCTCCCCGCGTGTAGTAATGACGCAGAGCATCGTATTTCCGATGCTCTGAACCAACACTACGCGCGGGGAGCGCGAGCAGCATGGATTGAGCGCTCAGTGTGTTTAACACACACTGAGCACATGCTGCCTGCGTCTCCCCGTTGAGGGAGCCGGGGAGAGGAGAGAACGCTCTGCGCAACTGTACTATGCGATCAGTGCTGATCGCATAGTGCAGGTGCAGTTACGGAGGGGCAGCGGGACCACCTGGCAGTTGCCTTGGGCCCCCCAGGAGTAAGTGGGCCCGGGGCAGCTGCCCCGTTTTCCCCGCGTTAAAGACGGCCCTGGCTTCGACTAAGGGGCATCCAACCTGTGCTTCCCACCGGAGTTAACAACCCATTTCTTCATTACCATAAATGCATGATTGCGTTTGAGTACAGCTAATCTAAACTGATTTTAGCCTTTGTGTTTCTGCTAAACAACCAAACATGTCTCTATTCTAACATTCTAACATCTTCCTATTTAGAAAGAGCTTCTCCTACACAGGTGGTGCATTTATATACACATGGGTTAGCTGAGCTTGTATAGGGGGAGAAAGAGGGTGACGTGGTATTTTTAACAATCAATTAGGTAATGAATGTGTGTATTTTTTTTAAATGGTAAACATGTCACTACATTTGTCAATTAAAATACACTTTCCGGCAATTTATAGTATGGTCTGGAGACCAATATATGGAACTGTGATGGGGAAGGGTGCTTGGAACCCTGGCGCTTGGTCAAACTTACAAATATAATATAAGAGTTTTTAATAATATAATAGTTAAAAGAGTAGTACCATGTTAGCCATGGAAAAATTGGGAACAATTAGAGTTGAAATGATGCCATTTATTGAAAGTTTAATTGTTAGCTTTCAAGGCCAAGTTGCTAGGGTCACTTCCCAGGCCTCAATGAGGCTGTGACAAAATTCCAAATTTCAAAACATTGAAAAAGCAGTAAATCATCCAGTTCTACAGAGATCCAACAGATACAATCACTCCACTCACTGGTTAGGAAATCCATAAACCCAAATTCCCTCGGCTGTTTGAGCCTTACAGGTTCTGTTTCCCAGTTCCTGGACAGGGAACAAATTAAAATGAGCTTTAGCAGAGGACCAGGAACAAAAGAAGCAGCTCTCAGAAGTCAGGCATCAAACTTCAATGCAAAATCCCTGTTTGCAATAAACTGCAGGCAGGGCCGGCCTTAGGGAGCAACACCCCAGGGGGCGCCCGCCCGGGCCACCAAAAAAAAAGTTTGTAAGTTTGTCGGTGGAGGGGATGGAGCTCACCAGGTGAGAGTTGTGGCTCCACCCCCACCCTGCTTCACCTGGAGCCGCGGGGCAACACGAGTAAGTGCTGCTCTCGCTCCCCATGCTCATTGATAATGCAGGGTATTGGATCCCCGTGAAGCAGGGTGGGGGCGGAGCTACACCTCTCACCCGGTGAGCTCTACCCAGTCACAGACAGAACAGAATAAGGGGAGGGGAAGAGACAGAACAGAGGAAGGGGAGGGGGGAGAGACAGAACAACAAAACAAGGGTAGGCGGAGAGACAGAACAAGGGTAGGGGTGAGAGACAGGGGAGGGGGAGAGAGACAGAACAGGGAACGGGGAGAGACAGAACAAGGGAGAGGGAGAGACAGAACAAGGGGAGGATGGAGAGACAACAAGGAGAGGACGGAGAGACAGAACAAGGGAAGGGGGAGAGACAGAACAAGGGGAGGGGGAGAGACAGAACATGGGGAGGGGGAGAGACAGAACAAAGGAAGGGGAGGGGGGAGAGACAGAACAGAGGAAGGGGAGGGGTAGAGACAGAACAGAGGAAGGGGAGGGGGAGACAGAACAGAGGAAGGGGAGGGGGGAGAACAGAGGAAGGGGAGGGGGAGAACAGAGGAAGGGGAGGCGGGAGAACAGAGGGGGGAGAGAGAACAGTGGAAGGCGGGAGAGAGAACAGTAAAAAGGGGGTAGGGAGAAAAGAACAGAAGGGGGAGAGAAGAGAACAGAGGAGGGGGGAGTTGAGAAAACAGAGGGGGAAGAGAGAGAACAGATATGGGGAGGAGGGGGGAGAGAGAGAACAGATATGGTGGAGGAGGGGGAGAGAGAACAGATATGGGAAAGGAGGGCAGGAGAGAACAGGTATGGGGGAGTTGGAGAGAGATAGACATGGCAAGGAAGAGGAAAGGGACAAACATGGGGAGGGAGAGACACATAAATGGAGAGAGAGGAAAGAGACAGACATGGGGGGGGGGCACCATGGGGGAGGCCCTCACAGGGCACTGGAACACTTAAGGCCAGCCCTGACTGCAGATATTTAACAGGGGTTCGTTGTAAAAGTTATTGAGCCCATCTGACACCAACAGAGGGGAATGAATACAAGTAAACAAAGGTAGGGTGGACTCTAGAGGAGGAAGGAGCTAAATGAGCACATAAATTAGGTTTTTTAAATGTATCAGGTCAGGGTAAAATGTTTCATTTTTCCTGTTGAGGGCCTTGGTGGAGCCCTGCTCATGCACTGACCCTTGGGAGTGCTGCTAAATCAGTTCCCTTTGGGCTAAAACTCTGACACTAAAACTTTCTTTTCCAAATGCTTTTAATATTTTTTTTTACTTTGAATCTCACAGATAACATCGTGGCATAAAGCCGAACTTCCTAGTTCCATTCCCCCTGACCTTTGGGCAATCGTAAATTCCAGTTTGGAATTTGAAGAAAGCAAGCGGATATTAATTGATAATCTACTAGAAAAACTGAGGGCGTATAAGAATGCATTGGGTAAGTGGAGCCGAGTTTCGAGAAAGCTGCAACAATTCTGTGTTCATTTTCACAACTACCTGAAAGAGACTTTGTCAAAAAAAAACAACATCAGAAATTAAATGTTTGTGTCCAAACATGTACCAGCAATCAAACTGGCCATCTGAAATATGCAAGCTACAACTTCAGTGTATGATATGCATAACTAAATCCTACCTCTGCAGCAGCCATTGTATAGTTGTGCCATATACCTATAATTGTGCAATATCCTGCCATACACTTTTCCATGTATTGGGATCCATGTTGAGGAATAAGGAACCAGTATGGAAATAGCTCATGTTCACGCTTGCTTTATCTCACCACAAATGCTCCTAGTGTCCAAAAACGAGTGCACATACAGTGGAGGTTCTCATAAATGCATTCCAAAGTGAGTACATGCAGGCAGATGTGCACTACCATAAAGATAAGTGGAAGTGTCATAAGTATCAACGCATAGCTTCTGTGAATAGCATAGTTTAGCAAAAGGAACCAACATATAAAGGCAGGGGTCTGGGGGGGAGCCACCATGAGCTCCATGGGACTGGGAGTGAAAGGGACACTAGCATTGTTAACATGGGGATGTGGGTTAGAGTTACCACATGCTTGCAATGGGAGCATCAATTAGCTACCACGCGCTGATGATGGAGACACCGATCTTCCCTTTTCTGGGCTGATTCACCCACAAATTTGTGTAGAGAATCAAAAATCTGGCACTCGAAGATCCATTGTAATGATTAATGTGAAGGAAACAAATTATATAAATTTTTTCCCCCTGAGAGGCAACATTCGAAAAAGCTTCCTTAGGGTTTTGGATCAAAACTCTGAAATGATAGGTAGAAGGGTTGAACTTGATGGACTTGTGTCTTTTTTCAACCTAAATTACTATGTTACTATGTTATTATGTTACTATATAATGAAGCAAAAATCCCTGATTTTACAGAGATGTGAGAAAACACTTCATGCATGTCGCATCTAGCGCCACTTAGTCCTTTAGGCAGGGGCGTACCTAGAGCATTTGGCACCCGGGGCGGACCCTGAGTGTGCCCCCCCCATAATAAAAATGTAGAGCCCATAAATAGTGTGCCAGTCAGATACCAGTAATATTGTGCCAGTCAGATACCAGTAATATTGTGCAACTCAGAGCCCCGTAATATAGTGCCAGCCAGATGCCCAGTAATATTGTGCCAGCCAGATGCCCAGTAATATAGTGCCAGCCAGAGCCCATTAATATAGTGCCAGCCAGAGCCCAGTAATATAGTGCCAGCCAGATGCCCAGTAATATAGTGCCAGCCAGAGCCCAGTAATATAGTGCCAGCCAGATGCCCAGTAATATAGTGCCAGCCAGATGCCCAGTTATATAGTGCCAGCCAGATGCCCAGTAATATAGTGCCAGCCAGATGCCTGTAATATTGTGCCAGCCAGAGCCCAGTAATATAGTGCCAGCCAGATGCCCAGTAATATTGTGTCAGTCAGATGCCTGTAATATTGTTCCAGCCAGAGCCCAGTAATATAGTGCCAGCCAGATGCCCAGTAATATTGTGCCAGTCAGATGCCTGTAATATTGTGCCAGCCAGAGCCCAGTAATATAGTGCCAGCCAGATGCCCAGTAATATTGTGCCAGTCAGATGCCTGTAATATTGTGCCAGCCAGAGCCCAGTAATATATTGCCAGCCAGAGCCCATTAATATAGTGCCAGCCAGATGCCCAGTAATATAGTGCCAGCCAGAGTCCAGTAATATAGTGCCAGCCAGATGCCCAGTAATATAGTGCCAGCCAGATGCCCAGTAACATAGTGCCAGTCAGAGCCCAGTAATATAGTGCCAGTCAGATGCCTGTAATATTATGCCAGCCAGATGCCCAGTAATATAGTGCCAGCCAGAGCCCAGTAATATAGTGCCAGTCAGATGCCTGTAATATTATGCCAGCCAGAGCCCAGTAAAATAGTGCCAGCCAGATGCCCAGTAATATAGTGCCAGCCAGATGCCCAGTAATATAGTGCCAGTCAGAGCCCAGTAATATAGTGCCAGTCAGATGCCTGTAATATTATGCCAGCCAGATGCCCAGTAATATAGTGCCAGCCAGAGCCCAGTAATATAGTGCCAGTCAGATGCCTGTAATATTATGCCAGCCAGAGCCCAGTAAAATAGTGCCAGCCAGATGCCCAGTAATATAGTGCCAGCCAGATGCCCAGTAATATAGTGCCAGTCAGAGCCCAGTAATATAGTGCCAGTCAGATGCCTGTAATATTATGCCAGCCAGATGCCCAGTAATATAGTGCCAGCCAGAGCCCAGTAATATAGTGCCAGTCAGATGCCTGTAATATTATGCCAGCCAGAGCCCAGTAATATAGTACCAGCCAGATGCCTGTAATATTGTGCCAGCCAGAGCCCAGTAAAATAGTGCTAGCCAGATGCCCAGTAATATAGTGCCAGCCAGAGCCCAGTAATATAGTGCCAGTCAGATGCCTGTAATATTATGCCAGCCAGAGCCCAGTAATATAGTGCCAGCCAGATGCCCAGTAATATAGTGCCAGTCAGAGCCCAGTAATATAGTGCCAGCCAGAGCCCAGTAATATAGTGCCAGCCAGATGCCTGTAATATTGTGCCAGCCAGATGTCCAGTAATATAGTGCCAGTCAGAGCCCAGTAATATAGTGCCAGCCAGATGCCTGTAATATTGTGCCAGCCAGAGCCCAGTAAAATAGTGCCAGTCAGAGCCCTGCTCGTTTTAAACCACCCTCCTCCCCCTTCCCCATCACTTACCTAAAGGCTGCTCTCTGCTCCCGGACCGACGGCTACTCCGTGCAGTCTTCCCTCTTGCACTGAGGAGGGAAACACAGTCACCGGATGTGACGTAACGTCACATCCGGTTGCTGTGATTTTTTTTTTTACTTTTTTCCGGCGGCCGCGTCCAGCGGATGCGGCTGCTAGAAAAAAAGTTAAGCAGCGCGATGCGGGGGGGGGGGGGTGCCGGCAGCACGGGTGTCACCCCCGCCCCCCCCTCGGGACGCCACTGCCTCTCCTGCTACCACTGTCCTGGCCCCCCTCCCCCCTGATCCCTGGCTTGACATTTTGTAATTTTAGTTTTTGTTTTCTTTCAGTGCTGCCTGCTGGCTGCCAATCCTGCTCTCTAATGTTGGTCTGGGCATGTGCTCATTATTTATGTGCACATTATATATTTCTCAACAGTGATTGGTTCTCAGTTGATTTCAAGCACCATTTATATTAATTTCATGAACCTGGGTGTTTCCATTTTTTTTGTAGGATTTCATATTATTTTTAGTATTTCTGTACTATTTTTTTCTGTATCCATTCGACCCCATACGGTTTTGACAGATATCGGTTTGGAATCAGTTATTATTTCCGAATTGTGATGTGATCTGAATCCGTCCGCAATTCGGAGATATCATTTGGATGCTAATTATAGAAGTCAACCTTAGAATATGTCAGCAGATAACTGCTCGGTCCATCTAGTCTGCCCCCCCCCCCCCCCCAAAAAAAATGTTCCTGCAGCCAATAGTGTGAATCATGGCCACCTTTAGAATGTTAATAGTTAATATAATGAAACCTCCTTCCACAATAAGTCTAATTAATCTTTTGTATATGTTTTTCAGGAGCGAAAAGTGATTTGGTTTATACTGTGAAATCAGTCTGCCCATGTATTAATGCAGAAGACATACAAAGGGTATAGTATACTTTAAACTGCTCTAGAAATGTGTGTGTCCATTGTGCTTGTATTGATTTGCCAAAAATACAGATAAGAACCATTCGGCCCATCTAGTCTGCCCAATTTTCTAAATACTTTTATTAGTCCCCAGTTCCCTATGTTATATCTAAGATAGCCTTGTGCCTATCCCACGCATGATTAATCTCCTTCACTGTGTTTACGTCTACTACAAAATAATTGAATTACCGGTATATTGCTAACCATGGATTCAAAAAAAGGTGTGGATATATTTTT
This sequence comes from Pelodytes ibericus, assembly GCA_036172795.1. NCBI lineage: Eukaryota > Metazoa > Chordata > Amphibia > Anura > Pelodytidae > Pelodytes > Pelodytes ibericus. Next base: position 21,594,409 of record CM069867.1, read on the forward strand.
TCTTTTTTTTTAGAAAAGCAAGACATACAGGGCTGTTAATAATTAGAATAAGCATTATTAACAGAGCTTTTTGATCCAAGGAGAAATCTGATTGCATGTTGCAAATCAAAAAGGATTTTTTTCTCCTAGGAGGCAAAATTCCAAGTAACTTCCTTGGGCTTTGTTTTACCTTCTTTTGTATCAAAAGCAGGAATAATAGGTAGAAGGGTTAAACTTGATGGACTACTGTCAGGCAGGTAAAAAATTATTGGCTTGAGGCCAATGTAATGTCTGCGGAGTCAGTAGCATGGGCGGTATTTATTTGACGAAATGGTGGCAACTGTAGACCGAAGTCGTAATTTTGCACCGCTACCCATGGTCCTGATTGCCTTCTCTGGTGTCTCGATTCTCTTTGGCACAAGGACAGAATGGATTCTGTGCATACAGCATTAATTACTATGGGGATTGATTGGCACTTCCTATTAAAAGCTATGCCACCAGGGTCCCATATCCATGTGTTGGTTATAGTTAAGTGGTTTACACTAATCTTTCCCTTAACACCATAAAATGGGATATGCCCACACTTTCCCTGTTTTGGTATTGTAGTGACAAATGGACCTAGCTAAAGTAGATCTGTAGCAAAGCACTGTTCTTATTGGATAGTTGTCCCTGATGGATGCTATGAACACTTTATATGTTAGAAGTCGACATTGTTGTATATTACAACACATACAGTACACTGTTTCTCCTACTTTTCCAAAAAGTCAGAGATTGTTAGAAAGTAAAAGGACTAGGTCACCTAAACTTTGCTGAGACTGTCTATGTACAGAAAGAAAAATGATAAAAAATGATACATATATTGTGTTGATAGAATTGCAAGTAACTGAGTAAATTAAAGTAGATATGGGTTTTAAATATGTTGATGGTGTCTCCTGTTTATGACATCACCAGTAGCTTGATATGCAAATTAAGTACTTTTCAAAGGGAAATATGTGTTTTGCATCTCAAGCCACAAGGTGATGTCATAAGCAGCAGACACAAAGGGGTCTATTCACAAAAATCTGAGTTGCAGGTGAGTTGAGGTGACATTGTGCATGTACAATCCATGTGAGTTTGCTAAGTAAGGGATGCTCACCATGTTTGTCCCTGCACAATGTGTAGTTAAAATGATGAGATTAAATATTTACCTTTTATTTAGTAGACGTTCAAAACACACTTAATTTTAGCATTTGCTTGCAATTCTGCTAACACAGTGTAGGTATAGCTGGTATGTGCGCTGACTTAGAGACAGAGGTATATAGGATCACAGGATGTGTAAAACATACAGTTGTTTTAAAATCACACAGTAAAAATGCATAAAGGGCTTATACAAATAATTGAAACACAATATACAAATAGCACAGTGCTTTCAGATGGCCAGCTACCGGACGCGTTTCGCCAAAGGGTTTCGTCAGAGGTATAGGCTGGCTAGATGATTTAATAAAATAAGTACTGTGTTTTACCATTGCTCTAACTGTGTGAATGGGAGAAAAGTGGGGTCCTATGAGGCTGAGTTGGTGTTTAAATCTTTCTATACTAGTCTATATCCAATACGCACTTGATAATTACTAGCCGCTGTATGAGGCTGCTGCGGGTCCAGATGTAGATGCAGTGTTTGTTGGTAATCCGTAATTTGAATAAGAGAATAGTTTGTGTCCTCTTCTGTTTAAACCAGCTGCCAAATAGATATTGTAGGCAATGTCAACATACACCGACATTATACATAATGTTTAGATAACAGAATCCATTTAAGTACTGGATATTTATCAATGAAGGCAACGATGATAGGTGGGCATAATCGTAACATGGATTCCTCCACATGTAGGTGTTGTTTAAATATATATATTTTTTTTAATCAGAATCTTAACATTTTTTTAAAATTTGCTTTTGCAGGGTTTTGTCAACACAGAAGGTATGTTCATAATCTATGTATCTATCTACAGTCCATCAATATAAAAATATAAAAACATTATCAAAATTGCTTTAAAAAATGGAATCATCAAATGCCATGACTCAATCAAACAATATAACTTTAATTAAAAAAGTGGATTATGCTAAACAGACAAGTGAAAAGAAAAATGCCTAACTCTGCCATACCTCCCAATTGTCCCGATTTGGGATCTAAATCCCGCTGTCCAGCCACGCTCTACATCTGTCCCTCTTTTCGGACAGGACCACAATCCAGTGGTCTTGTTCACACTCCCCAGTGTCCCAGACACCGGAGAATGCTTCCTACGCATGCACAGCATTGTGCACATGCACAGTAGCAATCCTGGTTTCAGATGCCAGGATCTAAAGTGGCTGACAGTGTTACCGCACATGAGTGGTGGCACTGACACCCCCCTTCCCAGACTCTGCCCCCCGTTGTCCCAACCTCGACCCCAGACTCCGCCCCCCAGTCTCCCAATTCACCCAAGGGGACAAAGTTGGGAGGTATGCCATTCCACTATGAAAGGACAAGTGTCCAAAATATTAAATGATGTGTATTTGAAAGATTACATTAAGTGTAGACATTTAAATGCTTTAATGAAGAATTATGAAACAATGTACCTTACTGAGCCCTTTTTGATCCATAGAGGTCCACCAGGGAGCTGACAAGTTGTTTACCAGCTATGCAGAGCTCAGTAAGGTTCATTTTTTGTATACATTAATTAAAGCATTCCTATTTAAAATATCTAACCATTGCTCGAAGCAGCAATGTACTTCTGTACTGACCCTATCATTTGCTTTTAGAAGAAATGTGTCTCTTTCTCCCAAATTTCCCTAACTCTACTCTACCTTCATTTTGAATTACATTGAACTTTGGGGTCATTCATTCATCCGAATTGAATTACAAAACGAAAATAATAGCTGAATTTCATCCCAAACGAATGAGTCAATGGATGAAAATTTGGTTGGGACGAAACAAACATTTTTGAATTGCGAGCAAATTCCCCAAAAGAGAACGAAAATTGAGGCAGCGCTCAAGTCCAATTTCTACACTCAATTAAACATAGCTTTGTTTTTTGCCGACAGCTGTCCTTTAATGGCTGATTATTGAAAGTCACTATTTAGTGAATAGACCCATATTTTTTGTTTACTTTCATTCAAGAATTTCTATTGAAATATCTGAATTTCATGCAGTCTTTAAATTAAACAGACGTTTATTTTTGTCGAAAGTAGTTCTTTAATACAAAGACGATCCAATCCTTTATCTCACACTTCACATGGATTTCTTTTATTTATTACCAACTAATAACATGTTTACAGGTTGCCAAACTGATTATGACAACAGAGTCCTCCGGCACAAGTTTGCCAATTTCGCACTGTTTGCTTAATTGTAATCTGAAAAAGAAAAAATAGCAAAAAGTGACACAACAAAAAAACATTAGATTCCTATTTACGCAGTGCAAAATATTGAAAGGGACTGTATCACCTAGACATTGTTTTTACTGTGAATGTAGAAAAGGAAAAATGATTGAAAATGATCATTGTAGTTTCCAGAAGAGAGGTGCATTCTGGGCATTAGGGTTGCTACCTTTTACTAAAAAAAAATTAAATAAACAAAATGGCCTCCATAGAATTAACATGGGCCTCCATTTTTTTTTTTACCAGCCTGTCTGTAAAATGCCAGCTGGGGGGCAACATTGTTTTTGGCACATCACACTGGCCTCTGTGCCTCACACTGCATGAACATATTAAAACTATAACAAATGAGGCTATTGTACATCATTATTCTCTGGGTTGGTCGCCAAACATCTCTGTAATGAAGGTTAAGGTGGATCTATAGTATAGTTCATCAATGCAATACTCCCTTCATGGATAGATAAAATGTCGGGGAGGATACAGTTCACAGATCATGTGATAATTTATATTTATTCCTCTCCCAGGTGAATTTAAAATGGAAAGTAGAGAATTGCCACAAACAGTCTACAAAGATTACTTCAGAAAGGTACAAGTCTCAGTGTGTGTATAGCGAGTAAAACAAATTAAAATGCGTGTCTATATACTGATTGGTACATCATCACCAAATTGTCTAAATATAAAGGCACCAAGTGATACCCAGTACAATGTGCAAGGGCTAGTCAACCATCGAAATAAATATCCCACCACTGCAGGGAATTCTGGGTAGGCAAAAGCAAAACAGGTTAACAATGATTACCTTTATACATGAACCGCTTGGAACAAATGTCTACTGTGCTAGACAAGCCTTCAATCATAGCACTGTACCAGGGTCACCATTAGTGGGTGACGCAGGATGGGAAGATCACCAGCCTCTCCACAGTGAGAAGGCAGCATGGTGTCTGTGCATTGCATTCTTACATGCTGTCTCTCTCACTCTACACGTGCACTGATCTGACGTCAGAGCACCAGGGGTCACGTGATATTCCCGTGCTCTAACTTCAGATAACAGCGCGGGGAGGGCGAGAGAGTCATCATGTAAGCACCCCGTCTCTTGCAGAAACCAGGTGAGTGCTTGGGAAGGTATAAGGGGGAGGAGGGTGGTGGATGGCAAACTGGCTGTGGCATATTAATGGGCAAGCTGGCTGTGGCACGTTAATGGGAATGCAGTGGCATATTTTAATGGGCTACTAACAGTGGCAAATTAATAGGTAAACAAGCAGTGGCCTATTAATGGGCAAACTTGATGTGGCCTATTAATGGAAAAACTTGCTGTGGCCTATTAATGGGTATACTGGCTGTGGCATATTTTAATCTGAGACAAAGGGAGAGTGGATGAGCAATCCAATACAGGTCTCAAGCTAGGTAAATGCATGTCAAAAATACACCTGCAGCTGGGGGGAAAACACAGACACACAGACTGTGTGAAAATATAGAAAAAAACCCAGGAGGTATTCTAAGTGCACGGTGTAAATTAGACATGTGCATTCGTTTTCGGACGAATGCATTTTCGTCCGAAAATAGCATTTTCGTCCATTCGTCCGAAAAACGAAGAACGAAAATGCTAAGCTAACGAAAGCCGAATGAACGAATGGTTAATAAACGAAAATCATTCGTTCATTCGTCCATTCGTAGTACTATTGCATTCTATAAGCCGAAATAGAGTCGGTTTATAGAATACAATAGCATTTAACTATACGGAGACAGAGTCTCCATTCATAAAATTATGAATGGAGACTTTGTCTCCGTATAGTTAAAAGCCGACAGCCTATAAACCGAACGTTCGGTTTATAGACTTTCGGCTTATGGAATACATGTATTCCTATTGCTATTCTATAAACCGAACGTTCGGTTTATAGAATAGCAATAGGAATACATGTATTCCATAAGCCGACAGCCTATAAACCGAACGTTCGGTTTATAGGCTGTCGGCATTTTACTACACGGAGACAAAGTCTCCATTCATAATTTTATGAATGGAGACTCTGTCTCCGTATAGTTAAATGCCCACAGCCTATAAACCGAACGTTCGGTTTATAGGCTGTGGGCTTTTAACTATACGGAGACAAAGTCTCCATTCATAATTTTATGAATGGAGACTCTGTCTCCGTATAGTTAAAAGCCGACAGCCTATAAACCGAACGTTCGGTTTATAGACTTTCGGCTTATGGAATACATGTATTCCTATTGCTATTCTATAAACCGAACGTTCGGTTTATAGAATAGCAATAGGAATACATGTATTCCATAAGCCGACAGCCTATAAACCGAACGTTCGGTTTATAGGCTGTCGGCATTTTACTACACGGAGACAAAGTCTCCATTCATAATTTTATGAATGGAGACTCTGTCTCCGTATAGTTAAATGCCCACAGCCTATAAACCGAACGTTCGGTTTATAGGCTGTGGGCTTTTAACTATACGGAGACAAAGTCTCCATTCATAATTTTATGAATGGAGACTCTGTCTCCGTATAGTTAAAAGCCGACAGCCTATAAACCGAACGTTCGGTTTATAGACTTTCGGCTTATGGAATACATGTAATCCTATGGCTATTCTATAAACCGAACGTTCGGTTTATAGAATAGCCATAGGATTACATGTATTCCATAAGCCGAAAGTCTATAAACCGAAAGTCGTTAGGTTTATAGACTTTCGGCTTATAGAAAACATGTAGTACTATTGCCTTTCTATGAACCGAACGAGAGCCCCATTCATAAGAATTTCTTATGAATGGGGCTCTCGTTCGGTTTATAGAAAGCCAATAGTATTACATTGTATTTCTATAAAACGAACGAATTAAAATTAAAGAAACGAAAATAATGAACGAATTTCGTCTGAAACGAATGCAGTAATGAACGAAATTCGTTTTAGACGAAATAAATAACATTTTCGTCCGAATGGACGAAAACGAAACGAAAATTTTAGTTTTGCACATGTCTAGTGTAAATAGACACAATCAATCAAAACATGAAAATCAATATAAGTATATAGTGATATGAGTGAAAAAGTTATTAAATACAAATATCTCATCAATTAGGGGACCACAATGAAAAAAATTTAAAATTCCTGTTATGCTTCCAAACAATGTTTTTAATCCAGGCAGTAAAAAAGAAACAATAAAAAACAAACAGCTGTAGTGCTGAATTATAAATGAATTATAAATGGTGGAAAAATGGCATACTTTAATGGGCAAACTAAATGCATATTAGTGGACAAACTGGATGTGGCATATTTGCATACTGGCTGTGGGATATTCATGGGCAAACTGGCATATTAATGGACAGGCTGGCTATGGCATATCTATGAGAAAACTGTGGAATATTTAATGGACAAACTGGCTGTGCCATATTAATGGGAAAACTGTGTCAGGGGTACTTCCTGAATGTGCAGGGTGGGTGAAGGGGCATGGATAATTCCTGGATATGCAATCTCATTGATGGAGCATGTATTGGGAGCAGGGGTAAGTCCTTAATGTGCTATGCGGGCAAAGGGGCATGTCCTGAGGTGCATTTAAACCTCATTGGCATGATCTGCAAAGACCTGGATACAATTACTCTGGGAGAGCAGGGGGGCAAGAGGGAGATGTAGGGACAGGGGGGCCAGGAACTTTTTTCTCCCTTTATTGAATTTCTTTAATTAATACATGGATTACATTTTTATATCATATACTGTAAATAGTAAAATAAACATTGCTTATTGTATTCATTTTGTTTTCTTTATATGTTTATTTTAATGACAATAGTGTTTTGTGATTTACTATTTTATCTACTTTGTTTTGAGTCACTGGTTTAAGCCTAACATATTTATAACCTGTGCTAATAGTGAATTCTACTTTACAGACTGAGCACCTTGAGCAAACAGTATCCAGCCGAATGAACCTCAGTACCAGGAAAAAAATTAAAGCATTAAACCATCAAAATATTTTAACTGTGGAAGAAATTACCAAGGATCCTTACACAACAACTCTGGTAAATTACTATTGGTCAATTATACCATTTCATTCTTTATTAAAATAAGGACTTGTTGACGAAGTAGGAATGGGGAATAAAATAGTATCTATCTTAAAGAGTCACTAAACTTTCTTTTTGACTTGTGCTTTTATTATGGGACATGTTTGCATCACACAAACGCGCTCTCACACATAACAGACACACTCTTACACAAACACACTCACTAATATACACCTACGTTAATACACATTGGAATGGGCCTTTTAATTCCTTTAAACCTGGGCTTTCACACAGGAACCAATCAGGGGTTGTCAACATAACTTTAACTCTTGGCCCTTTAAACATCTACCCAATCAGCCGAGCACTGACATGGGCAATAACTTTAACTATGAACCTGGCTTATAGCAAGTGTACTAGAAATTTTGACTGGTGCCGCCCACATAACTATTATTCTCTGCTGTTATTTTAGGTGTATTATCCCTTCAACAATTACATTCGCACGTTGGATCTAATCGACTCTACCACTGATATGTACACATTTCTCGCTTACCTTGAACAGCTCGTCTGTGCTGTGCAACATCTACACTCCCAAAACATAGTGCACTGTGATCTGCGCTGCAGCCATATCTATGTTGACCACCGTCAGGTAATCTAAAAGGTTTTTTTTTTACTTTGGCACAGATGGGAAAACATGATCTAAACATGAAATATCATGACTCCTTTAGTTAGGTTTTTTCTCTTGTATCTGTATGGTATGTATTAGGGCCGCCATCAGGATTTTCAGGGCCCCTTACTGAACAAATTATCTGGGCCCCCTACCCCCCCCCCCGACAATATCTCCCACTCGCCCCACCTACCCTTATAAGCATATTAAACTGGCCTACTGTAATATGGAGGGTGGTTGGGAGCAGTTAGGAGTAATATACCAGTATTTTTGCCCCTCAATATGCTATTCTTTTGCCAATTAATATGCCAGTATTTTGCCCCTCAATGTGCCATTTAATATGCCAGTATTTTGCCCCTCAATATGCCAGGAATTTGCCAATTAATATGCCAGGATTTTGCCCCTCAATATACCAGGATTTAGCCCCTCAATATGTCAGGATTTAGCCATTTAATATGCCAGGATTTAGCCCCTCAATATGCCAATTAATATGCCAGGGTTATGCCAATTAATATGCCAGGGTTATGCCAATTAATATGTCAGAATTATGCCAATTCATATGCCAGGGCTTTGCCAATTAATATGCCAGGGTTATGCCACTCAATATGCCAGGAATTTGCCAATTAATATGCCAGGAGTTTGCCCCTCAATATGCCAGGATTCTGCCCCTCAGTGTGCTCTTTATATACCACCCACCTCCCCCCCTTTACAGTACTTACCTCCTTGCTGCTCTGCCGGTTGGTGGCTGTGAGGGAAGCGTTGTGCGCTCCCCTCCAGCTGCACGGCTTCAATAAAGTTTGTTTAAAAAAAAATGTGACCAGAGTAACTCTGGTCGCATTTTTTTGTTTGAAATATTTTTTTATTGAATCCGCGTGGCTGGAGGGGAGCGCACAACGCTTCCCTCATAGCCGCCAACCGGCTTTTAATGGAATTTTTTTTTTTTTTACCTGGCGTGACCCAGGCCCACCGGGCCCCCTGGACCCGGCGGGTCAGGGGCGCCAGTATCACCCGTCACCCCCTGATGGCGGGCCTGGTATGTATAAACCTGTCAGACTGTTTTATAGTTTTATAGATAAGAAAAATAAGAAAGAGTCAAAGCTAGGGTTTGGGGTTAGTGAGTACTTTCAGGGTGCGTTGCACACCTAGCACAGAGCACCCGCGCTGTGTATTTCTGGGCTTTGTGTGCTCAGAACAGAGAGCACAAACCCCAGAAATACATCCAAAAGGCGATGCCAGCTACTAATTCGGCAACTTACTCTGTTGCCAATTAAACAAGCACTAAAACTATATGAATTTTTGTATACTTTTCATATTTGTCGAATAGGCAACAGAGTGAGGGACTCTGTTGCAGAATTCATAGCTGGTGTCACCTTTTGGATGTAACTCGTGGATTTCTGGGGGTTTGTGTGCTGGCTGATCTCAGCAACCCCCGTGCCTGTAACCATGGTAACCAATGGAATTCTATTGCAGTTTGCTCCAAATGTAGCACTTTTTTGAAATAGCGGCTTTTTTTGCCTTGATAGATAAGTCACGGAGCACTTTGATGCTTAAATGATGCAAATGTGTGTTAAAGCGTAAATGAGCTCACCTCTGCATGGAGTATACATTCTCAGCAATGTGTCTTCTGTGGACAATTTCAAGTTGCAAAAACACTTAGAATGAATACATGTGAATCTATACACACCCACTGCAAATGAGCAAACCAATAAAAAATCAGGCATGAAGTCTGTTATCAACTCTAAATTGCAACAACAATATGCACCTGAATTTAGCAGTAGCTCAGACCAACACAAATGCTGGTGCATGAGATTGTGCAAGACAGTCTTAAAAAAAGTCAACATAACAAACTAAGTTTAATAGAGATAACAACATATAATAACAAAATATAATGCATTTATAATAGAACAGTAATTTACAAAACACCACCAAGAATTTACAAGATGTTAGACCAATTGACCTCTATAATAGGGTTCGAGTTCCACTTAGGGTTACAGATGAGTAGAATTAGAATTAGTGGAAGGGTTAAATTCAGGGTGGGGGATAAAAACAGTATATAATATGTGTGGGTATATTAAATGAGGAAGCGGAAAAATACAGCTAAACACAAACATGGCAGAAATGTTAAAACAGCCACTGTCATGTAGGATACAAAAATTTCACAACAGTCCTGACACTTAAGAATTAATATAAGCATTTTTAAATCTTAATTAAAAATTGTTTTATATTTTTATGTTCATTTATTTTTATGTATTTAATTTATCATGGTGGGCTTTTTTTTGTAAATATTTTTATTTTATTACACTTTGGGCCATTTCAGGAGGATTTCGGTTATTTCGAACATAGCCATAGTCCTCCCATTGACTTCTATGGGAGGAATTCAGCTATATTCGTAATAGCCGATTTCTACCTGGAATAGCCATGAAATACGACAAAGCCCTCCCCATAGAAGTCTATAGAAGTCTTTGGAAAGGACCAAGGCTACAACTTTGTTTTGGTGCATTTCGGTTGATTTCAGTGTTGTGGGATATCGACTGTAATGTCTGAAATTGTCGACACATCTGAGCTACACAAGTAGCTCGCGATTTGGATTTTTTGGGGCACTGGTGTGATCCGAATACGTCCAGACTTAGTAGGTACCATTTCAGAGCCGAAAATCTCTGCATATTGAGTCTTTTTTCGCTTTCTCTTTTAATCTAGTCACAAATGTTTTCACTGAAATAAATACAATTAGAAAGAGTATTTTATTCGTATCTTCTCATCACACCAGGGCTTGCTAAAACTGGGCCACCTTGGAAGAGCAATTTCTTTAAAAGGCAAACACACTTTTAAAATGATGCCTCCAGAATCAGAAAAATGGTATGTATTGGTTTTCTTTGTATGTGAACTGAAGTTGTGTTCCTCTCCTCTATCCTTCATCTGCATTACAGCGAGAAATATCTGCCCCCCCCCCCCCACCCTAGTATCTCCTTCCCAGGGTTAGGCACCAATAATCGCTCATGGTAGGCATTTGATGGGCTTACTGATGTTCTATGGACCGTTACAAATTTGCACCAGACTCTCATGTCCTTGAACAGACCCTTTGCCTATGCCTGCGCCTTTTGCCTTTGTTGGCCTGGGATAACAGCATTAAATGGGAAGAAGCAAGACTATGGTAGTAGCGGCTAAAACGTTGGCATCCCAGCTGTTGTAAACTACAGTTCCTGCATTAATGTGAGCATTATGGGAACTTAAGTGTAACATAGCTATGGTGTCAAACATTATTCTCCACTCCCTCAGTGTATAATGATGATATTATGGGAGCTGTAGTCAACAACTAAAACGTTTGTAGTTGTGCCAATTTATATTAAACTACAAAAATCAGGCACACTTCCCATGATACCTCCTGCCGCTCGCAGTATGTAAACTGAGTGATTAAACCAGGAGGGCTAGGGTTAGACTGAGGGTAAGTATTCTGGTTAATAAATAAGTATCTGCTACTTGCTAATTCCCTAAACCTACAAAGTGTATTTCATTTTTTTAAATATTCAGTGTGTTCGTGTTATGGGTCAGAGTATTGCCCTGTTTTGTGCTTGTGTCTTATTTTGTCCTATTGCACAGTGAGTTTATGTTTATAATGGGATAATAATAAAAATTCAGATTTTTTTTACCTGAAAAGCTCAATTTCCTCATCAGCTGGCAGTTATATATAGTGAACTCTAGGGGGTTATGGCGTAAGGGTTAGGGTTAACTCTGTTGATTACCGCTAAGCCTTTCCTAGCTCCCCTTCCCCGCTGGTGTAATCTATATATCTGGGTTTAAAACAGGGATTAGAGATAACCCTAATGCTGACCTTCAGTCAAATACCAATGCCCATGGGTGGTGCCCATTTTCTCCAAGATCGGTGATTTGCGTTATTGCGCACATGCTCAGTTCACCCGATGGGATGATCTGGATTTATGGAGGAAATGTCAGAACACAGAAAAATCTTTTGGACCTTGGCCCACCAGCATATTGTTCTGCCACTGTCAAGGTTAAGTTTGCCTGTTACAACCATTTTACACACAATGACCACTAGATGGTGGTAATCAGCAGAGTATAAGCAGGTTTTTACAGACAGGACATCTATATTTGAGATACATTTAATGCACATGTAGATTGTGAGTGGTGCACTTAAGGGAAGGTGGGAAGAAGTCCGCCCCAGGTGCTTGCCAGCTTAGAATCTCCTGGAAGCCTCAGATGCCAGAAACGTGATGCTCTGAGTCAACATTATGCATGTGGCACTGCTGAAGTCTGAGTCAAAGTTTTGGGTAGTTAATGGGGGGAGGAAAAGAGAGAGAAATGGCTGGGGAAGGGGGAGAGAGGCGGGTGGAACAGAGAGAGAGAGACGATTGGGGAAGGTGAAAGGAGAAGAGAGACAACTGGTGAAGGTGAAAAGGGGAGAGAGCTGAGGAAGGTGAAAGAGGCTGCCAAACACATGGATGGTCCCATACATTTTCTGCTCATTGAACAGCATTGATTTTCCTGAGCTGTTCTAATACAAATTCTTAGAACTATGGAAAAAATTACGTTCTGTTTAACTGAAAGATGTAGACCGTTTTTGTTTGGTACAGTTGTCCTTTAAGTTAACTGAGAACTAAGCCTTTGGGTTCAACTTGGGAGACAAAAAAAAATCATCTAGTCAATGAGCTTTCCCCAGATATGAAATATACAAAGTTTTTAATTAATTTCCTTTGCAATTTGAAGGTTTTGATAAGGAAGTTGAGCTTTGATACATGAGGTAGAGAAACCTGCTGAATCGCTTCAAGGAAGCAGTCTTTTTTTGTTCATCTAACTTAGTATTTAGTCCCCTTCTACACTCTGTACCTAGCGCTACATAAATTGTTGGTTCTATATAAATAAATGTTATTGAAATGTAAACTCTGTTATGAATTGAGAAAAATTACAATTTTGCTTAAATTTACCATCATAGTCATAGTAATTTAGGTTGAAAAAAGACACAAGTCCATCAAGTTCAACCCTTCTACCTATCATTTCAGCGTTTTGATCCAAAAGAAGGCAAAAAAAACCCTAAGGAAGCTTTTTGAATGTTGCCTCCTAGGGGGAAAAAAATTCCTTCTTGACTCCAGAAGGGCAATCAGATTTCTCCTTGGATCAAAAAGCTCTATTATTAATGCTCATTCTATTATTAATACCCCTGTATGTTCTGCTTTTCTAAAAAAACATCCAGACCATTTTTAAATGCATCTATTGTGGTTGATAGCACTACCTCTCTTGGCAGTGAGTTCCATAATTTTATTGTCCTTACTGTAAAGAATCCCTTCCTTTGCTGCCTATGAAATCTTTGCTCTTCCAGTCTCAGGGGGTGACCTCTTGTTCTTTGTACATTTCTATTAATGAACAGGTCCCTGGAGAGCTCCTTATATTGGCCCTGCACATATTTATATAATGTTATCATATCCCCTCTAAGACGCCTTTTTTCTAAAGTAAATAAATGCAATTTTTTAAGTCTCTCTTCATAACTAAGATCCTCCAATCCACCTTATTAATTTTGTAGCTCTACTTTGCACTTTTTCTAGTTCCTTAATATCCTTTTTAAGGACTGGTGCCCAGAATTGTACTGCATATTCAAGGTGAGGTCTTACCATTGATTTGTAAAGAGGCAAGATGATGTCCTCCTCCCGTGAATCTATACCTCGTTTTATACATGCCAATATCTTATTGGCACTTGCAGCTGCTGACTGGCATTGGGCACAGTTGCCAAGTTTGTTATCTACAATGATTCCTAACTCCTTTTCGTTAGTAGTTTTTCCCAGGGAAATACAATTTAACGAATATGTTGCTTTGTTATTATTTTTCCCATAATGCATAACTTTACATTTGTCTATATTGAACCTCATTTGCCACTTTCTTGCCCAGTTCCCTACTCTGTCCAAATCTTCCTGTAAAGAAAAAACATCAAGATTAGTCTTTATTATCTTTCCTAATTTTGTGTCATCAGCAAACACTGAGACATGGCACTCAGCACAACGTGGGAGATCATTAATAAACAGATTAAAAAGAAGAGGTCCCAAAACAGACCCCTGAGGTACTCCGCTCACTACCCTGGTCCAATTTGAAGCTTTACCATTTACAACAACCCTCTGTGTTCTCTCTTTTAGCCAATTTTCAATCCAAATACATACATTTGCCCCCAATCCTATTTCTCTCAATTTGTAGAGTAACCTTTTGTGTGGAACTGTATCAAATGCTTTAGCAAAATCCAAATAGATCACATCAACTGCCACACCTAGATCTATATTTTTACTGACCTCTTCATAGAATGTTATTAAGTTTGTTTGACAAGACCCGTCTTTCACAAAACCATGTTGACTTTTACTAATTATATTCTGATTCAAGATGTATTCTTGAGTGTACACCTTTAGCAATCCTTCAAATAATTTCCCCACTACAGATGTCAAGCTCACTGGCCTATAATTACCAGGCAGAGATTTTGATCCCTTTTTAAATATTGGAATGACATCCGCCTTTCGCTAGTCTGTTGGCACTATACCTGAACTGAACGAATCCCTAAAGATCATAAATATTGGTCTGGCCAGAATTATGCTTAACTCTCTAAGGACCCTAGGGTGTATACCATCTGGCCCTGGGGCCTTGTCTATCTTAACAGAGTTTAATTGCATAAACACTTTTTCCTGTGTCAGCCAATCCCATGTTTGTGGTGACTGTTCCGTAACTTCCGGTAGCAGGGGCTCATCCATCTGTTCTTCCTTAGTATAAACAGAAGAAAAAAAAGTATTTAAAATGTCTGCTTTTTCTCTGTCCTCACTTACCAAATTTCCCATTTGGGATAACAAGGGCCCAACATTTTCCCTCTTTAGCTTTTTTCCATTTATATACTTATAAAAAATGTTGGGGTTAATTTTACTCTCCTTAGCAATCCTTCCAATTTAGCCATTTTAATTGCCTTTTTGCAGGCTTTGTTGGCATCTTTGTATTTTATAAATGATAATGTTGATCCCTTGCTTTTATAATGTTTGAATGCCATTTTCTTGTTTTGCATTTCCTGTTTCACGGTACAGGTAAGCCACATTGGTTTTGATTTGTGTCTTTTGTATTTGTTTCCCAAAGGTATATATTGGGATGTGTACTTTTGTAATGTGTGCTTAAAGGCATTCCACTTGTCTTCTGTGTTTAGTCCAGAAAACAATCGTTCCCAGTCTAAATGTTCCATTGATGCCCTTAGTCCATCAAAGTTGGCCCTTCTAAAATTAAGTGTTTTGGTGGCGTAGTTACCAATTTGCTTTTTTGCATTAATCTCAAACGAAACCATGTTATGGTCACTATTGCCCAAGTGTTCCCTTACTTTGATGTTTGAGATAAGCTGCTCATTGCTTGTTATTACTAAATCCAGACAGGCATCCATTCTAGTTGGGGTGTCTACTAATTGTGCCATAAATGTGTTAAATAGTAAAATAAATCAATGTTTATTTATTGTATTGTCAGGTCAGCACCAGAAGTCAGAGCCAATGGACTGTATTCACTTGCATCTGATATCTTCAACTTGGCTATTGTATTCTGGGAAGCTCTTAGCACTCAGAAAAAAGTTATCAATCACAATCATCCACTCAAGCCTTTCAAAGAATGTGTCAGACACATGGTAAATGCACTTCCTTCACCAGATTATTGTTTTGATTTCATCTATTTACTTTTAGAGTTTATTGATTCAGACGAGATACCGGCATTAACACAAATAATGATAATTCCAAACCGCATCTTAGTGTTTTTGCTGTGGTTTTTAAAATTGATATCAAATATACAGGAGATCTACACTTGAAGACATTTCAGAAAGGGAGATTCTGGAGCATGGTTGAAAACATTTAAATAAATGGAATACCTACTTACAGGCCTGTCGGTAAAATAACGGTCGGCAAAATATAAGTTCTGTTGAAAGGAACACTAAACTAAATTTTAGTTGTTCCTACTTTTGATAGTACACACCAGTTTATCCTCTGACTGACAGCTGCCATGCTTCCATAGGAAGCAGACAGCTGCCTGGTCGGCGACTGGCTCTCTCTTACTAGGCCCCCCTACTGATCCCATGCAAAAGCAAGGGTCTCTCACTGTGCTACCAGCTAGAGTCCTGCTGTGTCTCGCATGTGAGACACAGCAGATAGTAAACCCGTGTGTATCTATTAAGATACACGTCGGGTTTACTTAAAAGTCCTGGGACATGTTTTGTTTAATCCTTCAAGGAAGCAAGGTGCAATGTTCCTTTAATTGACAGAGTGCATTTTAAATAGAAATGCTTTAATGATAGAATAGAAATTAAGTACTTAATTGAGCCACTCTGTTTGTATAGCAAAATAAGGGAGCGGACATCTTTGGTCAGATCTTCTTTCATCCAACCCACGTCCAACCAACATGTCCGCCCCCCATAGAGCTATACAGATCAGAGAGGAAGTTTATTTATATTCTTTCATTAGAGCATTTCTAGTTAAAACTTATTTCGATGCCAGCAGCTGTCCTGATGGGTAAAGTCACTAATTCAGTTTTATATAGGCTTTTGTATTGTTTACCATATATTTTTTTTGGGTGTGCTGTGAGGAAATTAGACATTTTGTTTTTTTCCATCCACTATAGGAAATAGATTCTGGATTTGCTAGCATTTCAGATGACCAGGAAGATGGTATTCACGGGCTGGTTAAATGCATGCAGAAATGCTGGAATCCAAATCCGACAAAAAGACCAACAATTGACAATATTGGAACAGTCATCCTTGAGTTGAAAAGCAACTATGAACCAAATCCGTAAGTATATGATTTTATTTAGCAAGTTAAAGCGGGAATATGTTTACAGCATCAATAGTCCACTATTTGGGAAATCCTTTATGTAGACGTTTTGGGTGTACTTGTTGTTAATAGACTGTGCAGCTGTGCTTAATCTAAGGGAAATGCTGCAAAGGATAGCTATAAATTAAAAGGGAAATACATGCATAAGATTAGACTACAACTCTACCTATACATTTTGTTTGCCTTCTTCTGGATAAACAAATATGATTATGTAGAAGGATTGAACTTGATGAAATACTTGTGTTTCTCCAACATCCTTACCAGTGTAACTATGGGAAATCAAGGAATAAGCAACTTGATTGTGGGAAGACATACTATTAACTTTCAAACTAAAACAAAATCATTTAAGGAGACTCTTTTAACATACTGTGAATGTAGAGAATATAAAATGATGAAACATTATCAATATATTAGGGTCTATTCAATATGCACAAATACTTTCTGAATTGGATTTTGATCAGGCATATTAGCCAAATTGAAAAGATCCCTGAAATGTGGCTGCTTAATATGTAAGGCAGTTTGGGCAGTTCAGAAACCGAAGCATCAGAAGACTTCGGATCTGTACAAATTTTCCTTGAAAACCATAGGTTTTGAGCTACTCAATTTGCTACCCAATATAGATTTGTGCAGCCCCCAGGGAATTATTTTTTTAATTTGGGTCTGGGGGCCCATTGACCCCCAAACAGGGATTCATATTATTCTGGGGTCTAGGGGCATTTGCCCAGCCCCCAAACCCTGAGGAAATTGATTTTGTTGTATGGGGGCCAGGGCAAGTAGCCCTGCACACAATGTAATTTATGGGGGCTTCGGAGCCACTTGTCATGTTTGGTGGAGCTAGGGCTGCTACCCCTGGCCCCCAGATTTATTTTTATATGGGGCAGCAGTAACGTCGGTAGGGGTGGGCTACCCTAGCTCCACCAAACATGGATATAGCCCCGAATCCCCCTGCATAGCCCAGAATGGAGACTCTGGGGTTAAAGTATACTTTAGCCAAGAGACTCCAGGGCTTTAATTGTTGTTTTTTAATCATTGTAAAAAACAACAACTTTCCTCCATCTGGGACATGGTCTTAAGCTCACATGGGGGTGAGGGCTGATCGAGAGGAGAGGCTGCTATAGGGAGCTCTCTCCCTAGCCCTTTCTCCACAGGCGAGTGCCTGCGGTGACCGCACCTCCTAGCCATACTGAGACAGCACGACGCGTGCAAGCTCCGCCCCTGTCGCGCTGTGAGATAAGGTGCTTGCTGCATCTAGCAGAAGAAACTGTGTGATGGGGTTCTGCAGATGCAGATACTGTCGCAAACATCCTCCTCCCTGCACATAAAGGTAACTTAGCAGGGAGAGGGACCAACAGTAAAAGGTAAAAAAATGAAAAATTGGGGGTAAGTGTCTCAATGTGTGTAAGTGTGTGTCAGGGTGTCTAGCTGTGTGTATCAGGGTGTCAAGCTGTGTGTGTCAGGATATTTGGTAACCATGTGTGTGTGAGGGTGCTTGTGTAAGTATATGTGTATGTATGTGTGTGTAAGGGTGTTTGCGTAAGTGTATGTGTGTGAGTGTGGCTCAGGGTGTCTGGGTGTGTCTGAGAGAGAGAGAGATAGTGTGTGTGTGTGTGTGTGTGTGAGAGAGAGAGAGAGAGAGAGAGAGAGAGAGAGAGAGAGAGAGATGATGGTGTGTGAGAGAGAGAGATGGTGTGTGTGAGAAAAAGAGAGAGACGGTGTGTGTGAGAAAGAGAGAGAGAGATGTTGTGTGTGAGAAACAGAGACAGAGTGTGTGTGAGAGAGAAAAGGAGCATGTGAAAGAGAGAGATGGAGTGTGTGTGAGAGAGAGATGGAGTGTGCGAGAGAAAGAGACAGTGTGTGAGAGAGAGAGACGGAGTGTGTGAGAGAGAGATGTGTGTGTGTGAGAGAGAGAGAGATGGTGTGTGTGTGTGAGAGAGAGACAGTGTGTGTGTGACAGAGAGAGAGACAGTGTGTGTGTGTTTGTGTGTGAGAGAGAGAGAAAGAGAGATGGAGTGTATGTGTGAGAGAGAGAGAGACAGCGTGTGCGAGAGAGAGACAGCGTGTGGGAGATAGAGAGACACTTTGTGTGGGTGAGACAAGACGCTGTGTGTGTGAGAGAGAGACAGAATGTATGTGAGAGAGAGAGACAGTGTGTGAGAGAGAGAAAGACTGTGTGTTTGAGAGAGAGTGACGGTCAGTGGCGGATCATCCATTGGTACTAGGTGTGCGCTGCACACCTATGGATTTGAGCCGCCGTGATAAAAAAAAGTCCAATTCTCGCGAGACGCAAGATTTTGCCCGTTTCGCAGGCTTTTGTCTGCACGGAGGAGGTGTCCGTCCAGCGACACGGAGCAGCAGTTACTAGGTAAGTGATGGGGAGGAGGGTGGTTCCTGGGCTCTGACTGGCATACTATTCCTGGGCATCTGACTGGCACAACATCCCTGGTATCTGACTGGCACACTATTCCTGGTATCTGACTGGCACAATATTCCTGTTATCTGACTGGCACACTATTCCTGGTATCTGACTGGCACAATATTACTGGGCTCTGACTGGCACACTATTCCTGGTATCTGACTGGCACACTATTACTAGGCTCTGAGTGGCACAATATTCCTGGGATCTGACTGGCACACTATTACTGGGCTCTGAGTGGCACAATATTACTGGGCATCTGACTGGCACAATATTACTGGTATCTGAATGGCATAATATTACTGGTATCTGACTGGCACAATATTACTGGGCTCTGACTGGCACAATATTACTGGGCTCTGACTGGCACAATATTACTGGGCATCTGACTGGCACACTATTACTGGTATCTGAATGGCATAATATTACTGGTATCTGACTGGCACAATATTCCTGGGCTCTGACTGGCACACTATTACTGGGCATCTGACTGGCACACTATTCCTGGTATCTGACTGGCACACTATTCCTGGTATCTGACTGGCACAATATTACTGGGCTCTGACTGGCACACTATTCCTGGTATCTGACTGGCACACTATTACTGGTCTCTGAGTGGCATAATATTCCTGGTATCTGACTGGCACACTATTACTGGGCTCTGAGTGGCACAATATTACTGGGCATCTGACTGGCACAATATTACTGGTATCTGAATGGCATAATATTACTGGTATCTGACTGGCACAATATTACTGGGCTCTGACTGGCACAATATTACTGGGCTCTGAGTGGCACACTATAACCGGGCTCTGAGTGGCACACTATAACTGGGCTCTGAGTGACACACTATAACTGGGCTCTGACTGGCACACTATTACTGGCATCTGAATGGCATAATATTACTGGTATCTGACTGGCACACTATAACTGGACTCTGACTGGCACACTATTCCTGGTATCTGACTGGCACACTATTCCTGGTACCTGACTGGCACACTATTCCTGGTATCTGACTGGCACACTATTACTGGGCTCTGAGTGGCACAATATTACTGGGCATCTGACTGGCACAATATTACTTGGCATCTGACTGGCACAATATTACTGGTATCTGACTGGCACAATATTACTGGGCATCTGACTGGCACACTATTACTGGGCTCTGACTGGCACACTATTACTGGCATCTGAATGGCATAATATTACTGGTATCTGACTGGCACACTATAACTGGACTCTGACTGGCACACTATTCCTGGTATCTGACTGGCACACTATTCCTGGTACCTGACTGGCACACTATTCCTGGTATCTGACTGGCACACTATTACTGGGCTCTGAGTGGCACAATATTACTGGGCATCTGACTGGCACACTATTACTGGGCTCTGAGTGGCACAATATTACTGGGCATCTGACTGGCACACTATTACTGGCATCTGAATGGCATAATATTACTGGTATCTGACTGGCACAATATTACTGGGCTCTGAGTGGCACAATATTATTGGGCTCTGACTGGCACACTATAACTGGACTCTGACTGGCACACTATTACTGGAATCTGACTGGCACAATATTCCTGGTATCTGACTGGCACACTATTACTGGCATCTGACTGCCACAATATTCCTGGTATCTGACATTGACATTACATTGTTATTGTTTTTAAGTAGCAGCACACCTTTCTCTCATAACCAGGATACGCCCCTGGTGACGGTGTGTGTGAGAGAGATAGACAGAGTGTGAGAGAGGGAGAGTGACCCAGTGTGTGAGAGAGATAGAGACACTGTGTGTGAGAGAGAGAGACAGAGTGTATGTGAGAGAGAGAGAGAGAGAGACAGTGTGTGTGAGAGAGAAAAACGGAGTGTGTGAGAGAGAGACGCTGTGTGTGAGAGAGATAGAAACTCTGTGTGTGTGAGAGAGAGAGAGAGGCAGAGTGTATGTGAGAGAGAGACAGAGTGTGTGAGAAAGAGATACGGAGTGTGTGAGAGAGCGACGGAGTGTGTGTAACAGAGCTCATCTGGGCTCTAGCCCCAGATCATTTAAAGACCTTGCAATGCCTCTGCTGGGCAGGGGTGCTTGCCCAGCTCCCAGTCCCAGCGGGGCAGTCAAGGCTACCTGCACAGACCTTCAATATGTGCAACAGGGGGTCGGGAGCCATTTGGGCGGCTTCCACTCTTGTTTGTAGTGGAGGTCAGGGCTACTTCTCCTAGCCCCTGATGATTATACTAGGGGCGCTATTTTCATCATAGCCAATTCCTCCCAAAATGAGTTTCTATCATTCCATATAAATTTATGGGGATGATAGAGGTACTTTTTGGTCTTGATGGGTGGCTCACATTCAGCTCCCCATATGTGCACCGAATCATTCCTCGTTCCCCAAAGTCCAACACATATTGAGTAGATCCCATAATATTTGTATATGAAGCCATCTTGTCCTCCACACTTTTTGTAGCTGCAATGTTCAGTTTAAGTAGATATGCAAAATATTTCAAAATAAGCCAATAAGAAATTCACACACATTTTATTTCTTTATTCAGAGTAACCGGTTATAATGGAGTTGGAGTTAGAGCTTCAAAAGACATCGAATACGAAAACTATTCATTGGTGTTAAATGAAGACTTGGTTTATGAACAAATCCACTGATTTGAATGTCACTGGGAAAAAGAATACGGTGCAATTATTAATATATCTTATAGATATAGTAAACTTATGGAACGCCTTAAATACCAAAGTAGAGATTGAATGGAAATGGATAAACCCATACAAAAACAAAACGGAAGCTCTAAAAACAGCGTATGCCTTTTTATTAACCCCTTGGTGACTTTTTTGGCTTGCCGACGCTTGGTGACATAGGCTGTTTTAACATTACTGAGGTGTTTGTGTTTTGCTGTAAATTATTTCTTTCTCATTTAGTGTACCCACACAAACTATATATCGCTTTTATTGTCGTTTGATACCATTATTTTGATAATAGAATATTATTTGATATAAAAAAAATTAATAAAATATGGCAAAAAATGAAAACAAAAATTCTGACTTTTATTTTAAAAATCATATACTCATCTACAAGAGACAACAAAAAAACACTGCTAAATAGTGTCTAATATTTGTCCTGAGTTCCGAAATAGCCCATGTTTTATGTGTTTGTGCTTTTTCATTCATGTTACAGGGCCAGAACTATTGCAAAGCTATTTCAAAATCCTTATTTTTTTTTTTTTTTCAAAATTAGCAATAGTGACATTGTAACACTGACATCTGTACTAAATCCATGAATGACTCCCCACATGTACATATTTTTGAAAATGAGACAACTCAGGACATTTAACTTCGGGTATTTTGACTCTTTTCATGTATCCATTTTACCACCAAACTTCCCAAAGTTTGCAGCAAAAATAAATAAATTGTGATTTTTCACATAGATTGCAATTTAGGTAAACATTACCTGGAAATGTGAAGGGGTATTGCTAAATAACACCTCAATATGTGTTCAGAAACATCTCCTGAGTAGAGGGATACCACCCATGCATAGGTTGGTTAGGTCACTTGGGGGTTAAAAGGCAACATTTGAGAGGTGCGCTTTTTTGTTTTCCAACTTGGAATTTTGTCACTCAGAAAACTTGCACACATGTCCCATTTGGCGATATGTTTGAAGCCAGACAATGTATATTACTCCACCAAACCATATATTTTTGAAAATTAGATACGCTAGGGTATTTCAAATGGTAGTATTTTAACACTTTCCATGGACTAATTCTACCACCAGCCTATGTCAAATTTTTGGTACTAATTTTTTCTCACATACATTGAACTTCAGGCATGAATTCACAGATCCTGTTATGTGTCACTGCCAAACAACACCTCAGTATGTGTTCAGCAACATCTCCTGAGTATAGGGATACCACCCATGCACAGGTTTGCCGTGTTGTTTGTGGGATAAAAGGCCATATTTGGGAGGAGCGCTTTTCAGTTTTCCAACCTAGAGCTTCTGAGATGTAGCCAAGCTGCGCCCATGTCCCATCTGGGACTTTTTTGAAGCCGGACAATGTATTTTACCCCATCAAACCATATACTTTTGAAAAGTAGACACCCTAGTCTATTTCAAATGGTGGTATTTTAACACTTTATGCACTAATGTTATCACCAGCATTTTTCAAAGTTTGTGGTAATAATTTGTCAGGTGTTCATTTCACACACTGTCAGGGCCTTTACCAGGTCAGGTAGGTGTTTCAGTGCAGGTAGATACTTTTACCCTTCTTGTGTTTTTTTTACAGCAAGCTGCTTTAGAAAACCTCCCCCAGGTTCTTCCGAATTGTCCCACATGCTGCAGTGTCAAAGCAGAATAAAAATTTAAATAATGTTAAATTGGTACCCAATTACCTGAGTCTCCTACCTGGGAGTTGGGTTACATGACGGCGGCAGTGCTTCCATCCAGGGTATAGAAGTGGGGTCCCTCATGGGAACATATCTACACAAGTAATAAAACTCACACAGAGCTAACTTTAAGGGACACTTCCCACCAAAAAATGGAAAGGGTTTATTTTTTTTATTTTGCATTGTTCTTTTCAGATATGTTTTGTTTTTGTTATGCGAGTTTCTTTTCTAAAATATTTTACTAAACAAGTGTCTGGATGCCTCCATTTTGAGAATTATAATATTTTTGGGTGCCACCCCCCAGTGACTTTACAGCACTAATATCTCACTATGGGGCTGGGGACACAGAATGCCGTCTATAAGTCAGAATTCTGATCATAGACTTGCATTGAATGGGTGGGTAATGTAACTATTACATCACAAGGGGGCAGAGTTATGATCCTGTTTGATCAGGTCAATCTCCTCTCTCTATGAAGGAAGGCAGGAAAAAAAAAGTTGTACAAAGCCACCTAGTCCTGCCTACTATGATACACAGGAACCGGGTGTACCTTATGACATCATCATGCAGGCTTTGGCAACAGTTGTATAGTGAGACTGGCTGGAAGATTTTGGATGATGTTGCATTATGGGAAATATTCACAAAATGGAGCCAGGACTTAAACACCTAATTTTATACGATATATATATATATATATATATATATATATATATATATATATATATATAAAACAATGTCATATGATTTATATATAAACCTCACCCACCCACAATGAATACTGCAGCCCACCCTAGAGGCAGTCTGTGGCCCATAAATATGGAGACCAAGGTCCAGAGGCATCACTAGGGTCGGTCTCACCCACCTGGATTTCCTCTAATACTATGCCAAACAGATTCCTTAGTAATGCCAGTCAAATGGCCGAAATATGCCACATATAGGAACCCCACAAATGATGTCATTCATCATTGATTATGCCACACACAGGAGCCGATTAACTATGACACACACAAGAGCCCCATACATTATGCCACACCAGAGCCCCATTATTTATGCCTCACCTCGGAGCCCAATTAATTATGTCACACACAGGCACCCCTTAAATATACCACACACAAGAACCCCATATTAATGCCACACAAAAGATCCCCTGTATTATGCCACACATGGGGCCCAATAAATATGCCACACATGGGACTTCCATTAATATATGCAACACAGGTGCCCCACAAGGTGACAATTTTACAATTCCAAAACAATTCCTAAACCTAGTTGCATTTATACTTGTTTGAATTTTTTAATATTATATTCAACAATTTTTATATGTAATAAAAATGTTATTGAAAAATTGCATTCCTTGTTTTTATTCCCTTCCTCTGCACCCATATTGCTCCTAAAGGACTTAACACAGCACCATACAGTACCCACAGAACTTGCCATGCACCAATATTGCACCCACAGCACTTGGCTTGCACTCATATTGAACCTACATGATTACATTACATTAACATTTATTTGTACAGCACCACCAATTCTCGAAGCGCTTGGTACAGAGCAAAGAAAGGAACTACATACTAATTTAGACAAACTAGTACAGACTGGTACATGAGGTAGAGAACCCTGCTCGTAAGCTTACAATCTACAGGGAATGGGGTCCATGACACAATTAAGGGATTGAAGAGGTCAGAGGGATTGAAGTTGTAGTAACAGTAGAGTGGATGGGAGGCATTAGGTGGGATAGGTCAAAGAGGGAGTGTGTGTTCCAGCAAGGTTGGGTAGTAAGCCTCTCTAAAGAGATGTGTTTTGAGGGACTTTTTAAAGTTTGAAAACGAGGGAGAGAGCTGGATGCTCCGGGGAAGGGAGTTCCATAGAGAGGGGGCAGCTCGGGCAAAATCTTGGAGACGCGAGTGAGAAGTGGTGATGAGATTAGAAGAGAGTGTTAACCCCTGTGAGGAGCGCAAAGGTCGTGTAGGGAAGTAGCGGTTAACAAGGGAGGAAATGTACGTAGAAGCAGAGGAGTGGAGGGCTTTGTAAGTTAATGACAGAATTTAAAATGTTATCCTCGAGCAGACGGGAAGCCAGTGGAGGGCGTTGCAGAGAGGAGCCGCCGAATCAGACCGACGTGCAAGAAAGATGAGTCTGGCAGCCGCATTTTGGATAGACTGTAGGGGAGCCAGACGAACCAGAGGTAGTCCAGTCAGAAGACCGTTACAGTAGTCCAGGCGAGAGATCACAAGCGAGTGCACTAGAATTTTGGCGGTCTCTTCGCTGAGGAACGGACGAATGCGTGCAATGTTCCTTAGGTGCAGCCGACAGGATCTGGCCAAGGACTGGATTTGATGAAGGAAGGAGAGAGCAGAGTGAAAAGTGACCCCAAGACATCGAACACGGTCAGCCGGTACGATCGTAGTATTATCAACGTTGACCATGAACCCAGGTGTAGGGACAGCGGTTGAGGGAGGGAAGATAATGAGTTCTGTTTTGGAGAGGTTAAGTTTCAGGTAGCGATCAGACATCCAAGCGGAGATGGCTGACAGACACTCAGCTACTCGTGAAACTAGAGAGGGAGTGAGGTCAGGGGAGGAGAGGTAGAGCTGAGTATCATCCGCGTACAAGTGGTAGTGAAAGCCAAAAGAGCGGATGAGTTCTCCCAGAGAGGTAGTGTAGAGGGAAAACAACAGCGGGCCAAGGACCGATCCTTGCGGAACACCAACAGAGAGCGGAACAGGTGACGATGTCGCTCCAGCAAACGACACTGAATAGGAGCGCTCAGATAAGTACGACTCGATCCAAGAGAGTGCCACACCAC
Organism: Pelodytes ibericus; assembly: GCA_036172795.1. Lineage (NCBI taxonomy): Eukaryota > Metazoa > Chordata > Amphibia > Anura > Pelodytidae > Pelodytes > Pelodytes ibericus. The sequence continues at coordinate 21,620,850 of CM069867.1, forward strand.
TTAAGCCAAGCGAGGATAATGTATTCAGAAGGAGGTGGTGGTCAACGGTGTCAAAGGCAGCAGAGAGATCTAAGAGGATCATCACCGAGAAGTGGCCTTTAGATTTGGCAGCAAGTAGGTCATTTGATACTCTAGTAAGGGCTGTTTCAGTAGAGTGTAAGGGTCTAAAGCCAGATTGAAAAGGGTCAAGTAGGTTATTGTGAGTCAGAAAGCCTGTCAGTCGCGAGTGCACCGTTTTCTCTAGCAACTTGGACACGAAGGGGAGAAGGGATATAGGACGGTAGTTAGACTGAAGAGTAGGGTCGAGGGAAGATTTTTTCAATACAGGTACAATTTGGGCTTGCTTGAAGGTTGACGGTACTATTCCAGAGGACAGGGAGAGGTTGATGAGATGGGTTAGAGTTGGACAAAGTAGAGGGGAAAGAGAGGATAGAAGGTGAGATGGGATGGGATCAAGCGCACAAGTAGTAGATTTCGAGGAGGAATACAGCAATACAGCCTTGGTTACTTGAAGTGAGATGTGTAGAGGAAAAAGCAGGTTTCTGAGGCTGGAAGAGAGAGGAAGGTTAGACTAAGTTTGTGAAAGATGGGGAGGTCATTTAGAGCAAATTTCTACAAATCAGATAAGAGAAAGTTAGCAGAGCATTTGGGGAAAGCAATAAATCCAACAATATACACTAAGGTGTTAAAGGTTATTAGTGAAGTAGTGTTACAAAGAACATTTATACAATACAGATAATACAAAAAGAGTTTAGATGTGGCTAATCAAAACAAGTAATAAGAGGGCCCAATTTGGTGCAGTTGGTAAAAATCTTCTTCATATACCCTTTGCAGTATTAGAGAGAATGCAATATAGCCTTGGTTACTTGAAGTGAGATGTGTAGAGGAAAAAGCAGGTTTCTGAGGCTTTTGGCATGCCACAGTGTCAATGCCCCACAGAACATAGATCAGTGTCACTTTGCCCCACATAACTAGCAAGTGTCACTTCACTCATAGTACATGTTCATTTTCCCCATAGACCATGCCTCAGCATCACTTTGCCAATTAAATTAAACCAGTTTTCTCATAAATATGGCACAGCCAATTTCCCCAAAAATATGCCAGTGTTATTTTGCCATTATTATGCCAGACAATTTGCCTAATAATATGCCAGTATTATTTTTCTGTTAATAAGCCAGATAATTTGCCCAATAATATGCCAGTATTATTTTGCCATTTAATATGCCACAGGCATTTTGCACAATAATAAGCTAGTAATATTTTGCCATTAATATGCCAGACAATTTGCCTAATAATATGCCAGTATTTTTTTTCCGTTAATATGCCAGACAATTTGCCTAATAATATGCCAGTATTATTTTGCCATTTAATATGCCACAGCCAATTTGCTCAATTATATGCCAGTACTATTTTGCCATTTAATATGCCAAAGCCATTTTACCCATTAAAATTCCAGTATTATTTTGCCATTAATATACCACAGCCAATTTTCCCAATAATATGCCAGTATTATTTTGCCATTAAAAAGTCACAGCCAATTTGCCCAATAATCTGGCAGTATTATTTTGTCATTAATAAGCCACAGCTAATTTGCCCAATAACATGCCAGTATTATTCTGCCATTTAATATATGCCAGTATTTTGAAGCCAGCAGCCTCTGGAGAGTGCAATTTCACCTGCAATCAGGCATTTAACTAATGATGTTCCATGTTGTTACATTATCAGAACAGCTGACTCCGATGTATCCATTGTGTTTATCTCCCATCTCTTTTTTTTTGGATTCAATATGGAGGGCTGATTCTAAGAAATCCAAAATAATCAATGTTTGAAGATCTTTGCATTTTCATCTGTTTTAACAATTTGTGAAATATTTATTTTATCACTCCTGCTGTTATTTTTTATATTTTTCACTTGTTTCAGGGGGAGTAATGTCTATCTGTTATTTTGGGAAGACAGTCTGATTCTGTGCTTTTTCCGGTTTTTAGAGGAGGTGATACATTTTTCCCGTTGTTAAAGGAGGTGCGACATTTTTCCCATTGTTAGAGGAGGTGATACATTTTTTCCGTTGTTAGAGGAGGTGCGACATTTTTTTCAGTTGTTAGACGAGGTGATACATTTTTCCCGTTGTTAGAGGAGGTGACACATTTTCCCCATTGTTAGAGGAGGTTATACATTTTTCCCGTTGTTAGAGGAGGTGATACATTTTTCCCGTTGTTAGAGGAGGTGACACATTTTTCCCCTTTGTTAGAGGAGGTGATACATTTTTCCCATTTTTAGAGGAGGTGATACATTTTTCCCGTTGTTAGAGGAGGTGACACATTTTTCCCGTTGTTAGAGGAGGTGATACATTTTTCCCGTTGTTAGAGGAGGTGACACATTTTTCCCGTTGTTAGAGGAGGTGATAAATTTTTCCCGTTGTTAGAGGAGGTGATAAATTGTTCCCGTTGTTAGAGGAGGTGACACATTTTTCCCCTTTGTTAGAGGAGGTGATACATTTTTCCCGTTGTTAGAGGAGGTGATACATTTTTTGAAATCACCAATTCTTCTTTAAATCTCCAATGTTTTCTATCTTAACTGTAAACGAAAATATCATTCATTTCACTTTAAAAGGTACAAATAAGGAAGTGAGGGATATTCACGGACATGATTGCTTTAACATAAAAAAAACACGGTTTCACAAGTTTTACAACATTTTTGACTGGAGCAACCAAGAAATTCACAACTGCATGTGTTTTTGAAGCACAATGCAAGTCATTTCCTGTGCTACATGGTTTGTGCAATAACTATATAATACCAGTTATTCAGTTTCACACTGCTGTCCAGAAAATAATCTAGGTGTTGCCCGACCTGGCCCCCAAAAGACCAGATCTGGCCTCATTATGAATGTTTTGATCTCTGGTACAAATAAGACTCTGTACCTGAGATCGAAAAGTGCCCTGATTTATTTGTTTACTATTCCCATTGGCTTTCTTATGCACCCCCAGGCTAAGGTTGGGCTTACTGTGGACTATGTTTCGCCCTTTGCATTTATATATAAATATATATGTACACACATACACAATAATATATCATTTTTGATAAAGTAACACTTATATTTTATTTATATGAAACCTGCTGTCACAAAAAAAGTGAGAAGACAATGTCAAATATTCTGTATATCAGTTTACACACAATATTATTAAAGTGACATTAACCTGACCATTTTTTATACCATAGGAATCGTAAATAAAAAAATTATCAAAAACTATACATATATTGTGTTAGCAGAAGTGCAAGTAGATGCATACGTTAAGAGGAAAATGTGTTTTAAATATGTCTCCTTTTTATGAAATCACTATGTGGAATGGTATGAAAAGTATACACTGTTCTTTGAAAGTAGTAATCTTGCCTCAAGTCACGTCAAGTGATGTCACGAACAGGAGATACCAGGCTCATTAAAACACTCTTAACACATTTGTTTATGATTTTATAAACGATGTATAGTTAATTTTTTTTTATTTGTCTCTACAATCACAGCATAAATAATGTACGGGTTGTGTCCCTTTAAAGATATACATATTGGCAACATATTTGATTTACAAACATGTTGGAAGAATGTAATCAATTCTTTTTGGTTATACAAAAAAAAAAAGTATAAATACAAAAAGTATTCAAACAGCAACACTATTCGGCACCCTGTCTGGAGAGAAATAATAATATGGCAACTTCTTGTTCTTGTTTCGTTCTTGAATGAAACTGCTGATGTCATCAAGCCGCTTCCTGAATTTTGCCATGGCTCGTTTTACAGACTTCTCCACAAAATGTTCATCTGGGTAGAATCCTAGGAACAACTTAAAACAAAGTAAAAACACTTATGAGAAACTGCGATACATTACGCACTTGTCCCATAATATAATTAACAACGGAAAAAGATCATCTTTTGAAAAAAACATTTTATGGCACAATTCTTATAAAATAGTTTTTACTCCGTAAAGAGAGCAGGGAATCGAGATGGCAGTTTCAAACTTTAGGCCAAAGTAGATGACTTGAATGGGAACATTTTCCCAACTCAGCTACTTTGGCCTTAATTTTGAAATTTCCGGCTCGATTCCCTGCAATTCTCTCTTTATTGTGTAGACTCTTATATATTTATATATAGTTTAGTTTGGGCTACATTTTTCCATTAGAAATGAACATCACAGAACTAAACATGGAGCTTATTTTGAAGTTTAAAGGTAACGTTTCTTGACATTATTTTGTGTATTTAAAGGAACAATGCACATTTTTGAACCCTTGCTTCCGTCTCTGACAGAACATTGACTTACTTCATTATCTTGAAACTGGCTCAGTGCCCAAACAGCCCCAAGATGCCAGCAGGATCGGCCTCTGTCTGGCAGGCATTCGATGATGAACTCTATGTCAACGACACCCTTCTCAGTGGGTGGAGGGCGGCGCATTGTGGGTGGAGAATTGGGAATCCAGGAACACCAATCGTACTACAACATACAAGACATAGAATGACACACATTTTACGCAAAAGTCAAAATGGCGCTCTATACATAAACAGACCATTACTTTGTGTCACTTAGGAATGAAAAATGGGTGCAAATGCTAAGGTGCTTAGATTGCTAGGAGTTGTCCTCCAAAAAGGCTTTTATCCTTCATTATAAAAGGCCCCTGTATTCTATCTTTTTTTGCTTTTGCTTTTTGGAACTGATTTTCTATGATGAAAAAAATATTCTGAATAACAAAATTAGGGAAGAAAGAATATTTAAAAGAAGAAAAACTACCACAACTAGAGGATATAGTCTAAAATTAGAGGATGATTTAAAAGTAATATCAGGAAGTATTACTTTACTGAGAGGGTAGTGGATGTATGGAATAGCCTTCCAGTAGAAGTGGTAGAGGTAAGCTCAGTGAATGAGTTTAAGCATGCGTGGGATAGGTATAAGGCTATCCTAGATATAAGATAAGGGCAGGGACTAATGAAAGTATTTCTTTACTGAGAGGGTAGTGGATACATGGAATAGTCTTCCAGTATAAGTGGTAGAGGTTAATACAGTGAAGGAGTTTAAGCATGTGTGAGATAGGTATAAGGCTATCCTAGATACAAGATAAGGCCAGGGACTAATTAAAGTATTACTTTACTGAGAGTGTAGTGGATGCATGGAAAAGTCTTCCAGTAGAAGTGGTAGAGGTGAGCTCAGTGAATGAGTTTAAACATGCATGGGATAGGCACAAGGCTATCCTAGATATAAGAACGGGAACTGGGGACTAATAAAAGTATTTAGAAAATTGGGCAGACTAGATGGACCGAATGGTTCTTATCTTCCAGAGACACATTCTATGTTTCTAAGGAATTAATGCCATTTGTCAATATGTCTTAATTGATTGCTTAACCCCTTCCCGACCTTATGACGAGTTAACTCGTCATAAGAGCCGCAGCGTTAGCGACCTTATGACGAGTTAACTCGTCATGCAGTCTAGCCGGTGGTGCGCTCCGTGGGCACCGCCAGCTAGTCTGCAACGGGTCCAGGACTAAGCCTCGCACCCGAGGCAAAGCTCCTGGACCCGATCGGTCAGTTTCCGGCCATGTGATCGCGGTGATTGCTCAATCACCGCGATAACATGCAAATTAGATGGCAAAGTCAGTGTGTTCACACACTGCCTCTAATTCACTCCCTGTGCTTCACATTCTTATAGTGAAGCACAGAGAGTGACCTGTAAGTAAAAATAAATTAATTACATACACATAGGTAAAAAAAAAAAAAAAAAAATTAACCCTTTCATTGCTGATCACAGTTTTTAACTGTGATCAGTTTCCTTCCACTTTATGGCCCTCATTTAGGTTTTTTTTTTTAAAAAATGTTTATTTTTGCCATTTATAAAGTTTTTTTGAATAAATAAAGGTAATTTTAATATATTTATTTAATAAAATGTAACCCCTGCATGCCTGTTGAATGATTTTTACTGATCTGACATCGCACTCTTCAGAGTTTTTTTCTGTCTTTTTTGTTATGGGGGGTTTGGGAACCAATATTTTTCTTTTTTATTAGTTAGTTAATTAGGGGGGATAAGTGGGTTAGTGTTGCACTAGTTATGTAGCTTATTATTGGGAAAATAATGGGGAAAAACTTTTTTTTCCTCAAAAATTTCCTCTTTTATATGTATTTTTTAATACTAAAATGTAAATCATTTTTATGTATAGGGTATCAAAAGAAAGCTCTAACTGTCCTCTAAAAAACAACATATAACTTGTATGGGTACGTTAAATGAGAGAGAGGAAATTTATGTTTCAAAAACCGCGTATTAAAAATTGAAAAACGCTCTGGTCCTTGGCCCAGGAAAATCCCTGGTCCTTAAAGGGTTAATGTTTGCTTTGTTACATCAAGGGCAACAAATACTCATTATTATTCACTGGGGTTATTTCTAAAACTTCCTCATGTGAATGTATCAGGAAGAAAAAAGAAAGAAAATGGTGCAATCACTGTGTCTAATTTATAACTGCAATTGCACCACTTTTCGTGCCCTTTCAGGGTCTTATTTTGTTCTATAGAACTCGATAGAGAATGTGGAACCTTTAATATACAGTAAACAAATACTCTCCTAGCTAACCGCAGCCTCCCAGCAGATGATCTCTCCCAAAATGCAATAGTACAAGTGACAAAAAGAAAGGGGATGGTGCAGGAACACTGGAATGATGCAATATAAACCACAAATAGTGTAATAAGTCACAACTTTAATTTGTGAGTTATAAAGTAACACAAATGAACTCACAAGATCTTTTATCTAGAGAATTCATCCACTGTACCCTTTTTGTTCATTTTACTGTGGTCACTTCACTTTGATAATTATTAAAGACATTTTTCTAGTTGGAAGACTCCAGTCCATTGTGATGCTCTAACACTTTACGTTTGAGAATGCATTTGTGTCACATAATACAGTTGTTACATATTACACTATTTTTGAGGTGTTCTTTTTTTTTTCCAGTGCTCAGGCGCCATCCCCTCTGTTTTTGCATTTGTCTTTTTTATATAAATGGGTTGTACTGGCTCTAAATTCCCTGCAACAATCATGAAGTGTGTGTATTCCTAACCCAATATATGGCGCCATTTCTGCATGCGCTTATCTTATACGTAAACCCCACTATGTCTGAAATGCAAGCCTATATAAAATGCCAGACTATATAAAAGGCTTCATATATTCTCATACATTAAGGAGTGTACTGGATATTTACAAAAACTCACAGGTTATATATATATATATATATATATATAGCATAATGTACATGGGGATGTGTGTAATGCTTGGCCAAAAATGTAGTGCCGTACATGTTGAGTATCCAAAATGCATGGGACCAGAAGTATTTTGCAAAACAGGTCATTTAGTATAATGGATCATTTTCATCATTAAGATATATTAAAGCCTCTCAGCACTCATGAAATATAGTAATATCAATGCAAATGTTGCATGGAGAAAATAGCTAACTTTTTCTGTGGTGTAGCTGTGATAAGAGGCATCATTGGGAACCTGCCCTTGGCATTTCACGCTTGCACATGTGCCCTTTGTGGACATGCTTGTGTGGGGGAATCTGGGCATTGAAGGAAAGCTATTTTACAAACTTAAGGGGGCTGGACGTTGAATAAACTGTTATGTGTGTGCATCCGGACATCTGTTTGTGGAAACGGCAACATGTGGAAAAATCCTCAAAGTATTTTCTATAGCGTATCATTTTGGGATAATCATCCTATAGCATATTAATCACAAGGTACATAAATTTGAATGATGCCACTTCTTCAGGACAGTCCATAACTCTAGTGTTGATATTGTTTGTTAGACATGACAGTTCTGTGCATAGTAATACAATTACCTGTCCAAAATTTACTGCTGCATGCTGTCCAGAAGCAGTGAATATTACCAAGGTGATATATTCCACAAGTTGTTCTTTGGTCTTGATAGTTTTGGGGAAACCTGGAAGCATACAAATTAAAATGATAGTCACTTTGCCAACTTAGAAATCATCCTGCATCTTAAGAGGTATCCAAAGTGTCGCTTCTGTCGATGTGCCTGGTGCGCTATTGTCCATGCTGGCACAGGAGCACTGGAGCAAAAGAGACTCAATGGTGAAAGTTTTGAGATAGTAACTCTGCATGTCCAGAGCTAGGGCCCCTTCTCTCCTGGTCAACAGGAGGGCACTGTATTAATTGTTAGGGCCTTTCACTTATCTATCCATGGTCTTGGAGCGAGGTGGGAAGAAGTAAGCACTGTGGGCTACCCAATGTGATAAAGGGCAGACCTCAAAGATCAGTAGTCTGTTTATTCACTGTACCTTTATTAATAGCCATGAAAAGGTACACTGGACGGACTAGCACCATGGCCAACATTGTTCATGATGGACATATACTGGGGTGTGTGGTGGAAAACGTAATGATGTTCTATTGACCTTCACAGACCTTGCCACAGGCACTGGTGTAGTCGAAAAGACACTTTGCCTTTCCCTGGCTTTGTTCTATCTAATGGAGAGACTTGGGCTTGAACCAATGACGTAAGTTATCACTGTATTTTAACTCCATTTTCTTGAGTCGTTGAGTTGATCAAGAACTCCTCTGTATACCAAAGTATTCGAGAGTCAAATGTGAGGCCATCTGTCCAAGAGGTAAAACTATATTGGGTTCATGCAACAGGACAATGATCCCAAGAGAATGGCTGAAAAAAACCCAGAATAAAGGCCCAGTCAAAGTCCAGACCTGAACCCAACTGAAATGCTATGGTGGCGGAAGCATAGGAGAGTTGTGCATAAATCAATGTCAGCAAACCTCAATCAACTGAAGAAATGTTTTAAAGTGGACTGGGCCAGCATTCCTCCACACTGATGGGAGATACTGATAAACTTATACAGAAAACGATTACTTCAAGTTATTACTGCTAAAGGTGCAAGGTATTGAATCATAATTTGTACTTAGTGTTCCACATATGGCTTCTTTCTTTTCACTTTATTTTTTTGCAAATCATGGGTGATGGTGTAATATGTCATGTGTAGTGTTGAGCGAACCCGTACCGAACATTACAGTTTTTGGACCCCGGACCCGAACACGTACATTTCACTGTATGTTCGGGTTGGAGTTCGGTGATTACATTGTATGTAATGCTATGGGCTTTCAATAAACTGAAATAGAGTCCCTATTCATACGAATAGGTCAGTCATAATGTTATGGTTGATCTGTGTATGTGTTGACCAATACCGAAATCTAGTGAGTAAGTGAGTAGGTTTAATGACCAGGATAGTGGTTGACTAACAAATGAGTCAAAAACATGGTTGGTAGTTGGTAGCCACACGAAAGCGAAAATAAATGCAGCCTCTTGAATGGATTTAATGTATAAATTGTATCCAACGATCCTCCTTCATTTCCGGGTGCCTCTTCTGGTGTGGCTAACACACAATACTGTATACAAATGAACCAAAAGGGCAGAACGAAGCGGCACTCACGGAAGTAGGTATGTGTCAAAAGGCACTTTGACACATACCTGCTTCCGTGAGTGCCGCTTCATTCTGCCCTTTTGGTTCATTTGGTGGTTGGTAGTTCATACTATGTGTCATATGTTAGGCCAATTTAGTGTGGAAAATACACCCTAAGAGGATTAGAACATGTTCTATACCTGATGCTTCATTGTCCCGAAGTCCATACACGAAAACATCTTTAACAAAAGCTTGGAGTTCAGTGTCATTGCACACAGTCTCATCGCTGTCATAATAGACGTCCATCACATCTCCAACAAAGCTGCTCAAAAGATAATTGTGTAAATCAATATATCAGTATACATAAAATTGTTATACCCTGCACAATTGTAAATCCAAGAAAGATAGCCATGTGTAGCAAAATATAATCTGATTTCTTTTCTGGCTTTCTTGTGAAATTTTATTACAAGCACGTTTGCGTCTGCGACATCAGTTGTAGATTTGGGGTTTATTGTAAATGGCCAAATATCAGACCTTCCCTGAGATGGAAAATATATATGTTTTAATTTCTGTGAATTGGCATTTTAAACTAAAAGTTATTTTTGAAGAAAAATCTGTCATAATGTCCCACAGACAAAACAAAGTGTAGTTTCAGCGCACAGTGTCTGGACACTTTAAACAAACAAATCAGTGATATTGTGCCAATATTGTGATAAAGTGGAAAAATATATTCCGTGAAATTATCATGAAGAGATGTAAATGTGAATCCAAAAAACACAAGCAATACAAATGTATAAAAGCAATAAAATACAGTGGTGCAATACTTGTTATCGGAACCGTAGTCCTTTAGAATAAACATGTAAAGATATAAATAAAATACAAAATAGTGCAATATGTATAGTACTGTGAATAATGTCCCACAGTGCTTGCTTCATTGTCACATTGTCCCCACATTGCTTGTCACATTGACCATAGTATTACAATGTATACCACAGTACTTGCCCTCTGCCATACTGCTCCACACACTTGCCCCATGCCACAGTATTCAGGGCCACCATCAAAAATTTGGGGTCCCAAAAAGAAAAAAATGTTTGCCGCCCCATCCCTAAATCTCCCTCTCGCCCTCTACCCTTCCAAAGTAATTTTATCCATGCCATTATATCATGCCAATGAGGTTTAAATGCACCCCAGGACATGACCCATTGCCCACATTGCACATCCAGGAAGTGCCCCTGCCCCCCATGACTTACCTCAGGCCATGACCACAGCTCCCTAATGTCTAGTGGCATAAGCATGGTCCTTCTATACTGCCTCTCTCGCACTCCATGTGCATTTACCTGATGTTTGAGTACCAGAAGGTCATGTGACCCCTGGTGCTCTGATGTCAGATCAGTGTGCAGGTAGCACAAGAGAGAGGCAGCATGGAAGGATGCCCCATGCCACGCTGCTCCACAGTCCTTGCCCCATGCCACGCTGCTTTAATATATCTTCAATTTTATAAACTAGGCCTTCTAATTTTTTTATATTTTAATCTTTTTACAGAGCAAGGTTATGCAATACAGTTTTGACATGCAATGAGGCTAGGAAGGAAAAAAACTGAAGAGGTTTGAGGTTTGTGGGATAGCATGCAATAGAAACAGGAAGGGTTGCAATTGCAGCTGCAAATGAAGAAGTTGAATCAAAATCAATTATTTGTGATTAGTACATAAATTTCGAGCAAAGCAAAACAGGAAACCCATGTCTTACCCTAATATGAGATCTTGCCAGAAAGAGGATCAGTCAACTAAACAGGGTTTATACTAAAAACTAGTGAGTACAAACATGATCTATATGTTGTGTTAGCAGAGTGATAGTGTGGTTCAAATTGCAGTTCACCAAATACATAGTTGATTCACAGCACAGATCCATTTAAACATGTTTTTCTATGAATCTTTGGAAATATAACTAAATGTTCCGATGATGAAATCCACTTAGCAATAAAAGACATTTAGACCATTTCTATCTTATTTGTCATGTCTTATTGGAAATCCATGGTTTGCCATCTTGTAATCACTGATATTTAGGACAGTTCCACTTTGGAACCTTTATTTCGCAGTATTAGAATGAATCGTGTGCATGTGCAGTGGCACTGTTATATTGAATAACAAACGCTAACAAGAATGTGCTCAAGTGGGAGGGCAAGGTGGGAGGTATGGTGTTTGTGCCCCTTTAACACAAGGTAATTATGGGGGGCTGAGGACATTGCGATATCTAAGGCCTCATCATGGCAGAATCTTCCATAATATAGGCTCCGGGGATCAGTAAGATTAGAGGGAAGATTCTTGTCTCCCAACATAAAGAATAGTTAATTAGAGGAAACTGTTGTTTAGAAAAAAAACTGGAGACTTAATCCCGGAATCAACTGGCATCAACCAGACCTTGAGTGGTTTCTGTTCCTTTTCTTATTTGTATACTTTCGTTCCTAAGAATTCTAGGTTAACACTTGTCTTATTCAGCAGGAATCTAATGCTTCACAACAATTTCAATGGTCAAAGTCTAAGGTTTCAAGGGGACAATGTTCTTATGATGCTGGTTGGGCTACATAGGAAGTGTAGGCTTTTATTTATTGTAACTAGATATTCTTTGAACCGGAATGGGACTGTTCTTCACCGAGCCGCCAAGTCATCTCGGACTTTTCAGCAGCTGACAGTTCAGCTTGGCGAGTTTGTCTGCCGTACTGAACTTAAGGTTAGTTTTATAGCTAATTTTAGAGTTAGTATTAGGGTTCATATTAGAGTTAGTGTTAGGGTTCATTTTAGAGTTAGTGTTAGGGTTCATATTAGTGTTAGTGTTCATTTTAGAGTTAGTGTTAGGGTTAATTTTAGAGTTAGTGTTAGGGTTCATATTAGTGTTAGTGTTAGGGTTCATTTTAGAGTTAGTGTTAGGGTTCATATTAGTGTTAGGGTTCATTTTAGAGTTAGTGTTAGGGTTCATTTTAGAGTTAGTGTTAGGGTTCATATTAGTGTTAGTGTTAGGGTTCATTTTAGAGTTAGTGTTAAGGTTCATTTTAGAGTTAGTGTTAGGGTTCATTTTAGGGTTAGAATTAGGGTTATGGATTTAGTTTTAAAATTAGTTTTAGTGTGCAGGATTACTTTTAAGGTTAGTATTGGTGTTAGGGGTTACTTTTAGGGTAAGCACTAGGGTTAGTATTTGGGTTAGGGGTTCGAGTTATGCATTACGAAATTAACTGTCAGTGCTACTCATCCTGACACTGTGATTAAAGCACGATGAAGAACAGTTATAGAACCATGTTGAGCAACACAGCAAGAACTCTAACTGATGCTCTAACTCAGACGTGCAGGGAGTTGCCTGTTTTCTCAGATGAATGTCGATACATCCATTGCCAGGGCTGTCCTCTCCAATGCCCAGGTGAGTTTTATGTTATGCTTATATGTTTGGTTTGGTTGAAGAACAGTTATAGAACCATGTTGAGCAACACAGCAAGAACATTGATCTGCTGGCCAGAATGTGAACTGCAGTTCAGTCACTGTACTATTAACTACAGTGCTGGCTGGACATCATTGGCTGGCCCAGTATATATATATATATATATATATATATATATATATATATATATATATATACTTATCCAACTAGCATAAGCACTCTGCGCTGGTTTGGTCACTGGAATCAGATGCCCGGGTGCTATTCTGTCACTCACTGGACTTATGCTGCGGTATCAATCACTTTAATAATAGCAACGTATATATACATATATCTTTATATCTATCTATCTATATATATATATATATATATATATATATATATATATATATATATACATAGGGAAGCCATTTTAAATATCCCTTCACTTTAGGGACTTTTAGTCCCTCCCTCCCTTAAGTGTAGCTGTGTTTATATTCCCCATTTTGTCACAGTGATGAGGCTGGGTAAGTTAATGTTAGAGGTGAAAGGGTCTTTTAGCAAATACAAGAATATACTTGGTTAATACATTTGGTTAATAAGGTTGTTTGGTAGGTTCCGGTTTTGTCTGTGGCTCAGAATCTGGGGGGTAGGGGTATATGGGTAGTTTTAGTATACATGTGGGATATGTAATGATGCTGTATGACGGTGGAATGGGGGCAATGACTTATGTTATGTTAATATTCTTAAAGTTATATATATTTTATTAAAGCTGTGGAAATATTTAACACATACATCAACAGTGTCCGTGTCTTGGGGTTACTGTTTTTTTTCCCACCTGCTCATATGATGACAATGCGCCTTACTGTTTACCAAGTGAAGATTGGTTACTTTTGGCCAGGAGGGCTAATACAATTTAGTAGCCAGTGCTCATGGATGTTGGAAGTGGGCACAAATCTCCCCTCTCCAAAGACCTTTGTGTGGACAGTGTACAGAGAGCAGGAGCTCTGTGCATTTCTCTACGTACCCATACTGTACATCTACCCGTGCTGCACACATTATATGTCTTGTACCCGATGCTCTAACTCAGATGTGCAGAGAGTTGCCTGTTTTCTCAGATGAATGTCGATACATCCATTGCCAGGGCTGTCCTCTCCAATGCCCAGGTGAGTTTTATGTTATGTTTATATGTTTGGTTTGGTTATTAAAAGTGGAACCCCCCCCCCCCCTTAAATAATTAATAATAGAATAAGCATTAATAATAGAGCTTCTGATCCAAGTAGAAATATGACTGCCTTTTTGTGCCAAGAAGGAATTTTTCACCCTAAGTGGCAAAATTAAAAATAGCTTTTTTTTTTGCCTTATTTTGGATCAAAAGCAGGAATAATTGGTAGAAGGGTAGAACTTGATGGACTTAAGTATTTTTTCAACCTAAATTGCTATTTTACTATGTTAAATAAATCCCAGTCTTTCTCGAACTTATTTTTCTGTGTGTCCTCTCCATTTTCTGACTATCCCCTGTCGGACGCCAAACTTGTGACAAGAGCTGACAGCGGCATAATTTGATCTACAGCAGTTTTCTATAACTTCAATTCAGATCCCATTTATTCAATGTTTGGAAGTATTGTATTGCAGTATATTACTGTTTAGATGTGTGCCACCCTTTCCCTTTTTTTCTCTATCTTGTCATTCACATGAGTAGTGAGTAGTGTTTTTAATTGTGCCCTGCACCTTTAATTAATTAAAGGTGTTAGAGGCTTGTAAACTCATCCCCTTACCAGCACCCATTCTATCTGATTGTCTCTGTATGGTATTTAATGTTTTTTACTTGTTGGGGGAAGTCCCCTTCCTGTCCGTTCAGAGAAATGGATATTGGTGGCAATTAAGTTAACAGTTCAGGCTTGTGGGGCAGAACAAAGTATTAAGCAAATTTGGTATCTGTTAAGAGATTTATGAAAGTGAGTTTTATGTTATTGTTTATGGGTGTATGTTTGGTTTAGCTATTAATCCTGTAGTGACAGGTCTATTTTGAAATGTCTGCACCCTTCCTGACAATGGTTATTTTAACATTGCAGTGTTTGTGTTTAGCTGTAATTTTCCTCTTTTCTCCCCTTTTCTCATTTAATGTAGCCACACATATTATATAATGGTCTTTCTTTCGATTTCATTATTTTCAACATATAATATAATTTACTACAACATTTGTACACAATTACAAACTAAATAGTTTGGTGGACTATATGAAGTAGATGCTTTTCGGTAAATAAGCAGGTACCTTTCTCAACTAATCCAGGGATTGAATATGATTTTTTTTTATAGTGCCAACTGATTTGCGTAATACTGGTTTTACATATTGGAACAGATGGCCATTCCTGTATTATCTCTTTCTTGCTGTCCTTAATCTCATTATGTATTTTATATATCATTAATTCACATTGGCTTTTATTTTATCATTAAATATTATTATGCTATGCACTGGGTCATAGAAAGTTAACTGTGGTCCTCCAGTTGCTATTGATCTACAAATCCCATAATCTATTAAGATACACATTGATGTATTTCGAAGAACTAGCGGGACATGTATTTATTTTAACACTGGCTTCCTTCAAGTAAGCAAGGGTAAAAAAAATGTAATTGTCCTTTAAGTAGTATAAGTCACAACAGAACCTATATATTGTTGGCACTTATATTATTTATTTAATAGCATGCAATTTTTCAACCATACTTCTAAATATTGTTTCCCTCCACATCGTGCAGTTGGTCAACACTTATATAGAGCACGGAAAGATATGTCCTGTTGGTAGTATCGCTTCCTCATTTAAAGCTTCTCACACTTTAGAGGTGACCCCCTATTCACTTCCTATAGACTTAGCTAAGTGCTATTGAAAAGTGAGGGAGGACATAAGAGACAAAAATAAATCTATAACGCAACAAATGATATAGCTACAATAGTGTATCATGTAATGTAATGCAATTCAAGTCATTATTAAGGATAGTTTTAGTCACTGAGCAATTCATTTTATGGTTTAATAATATTTACTTCTTCTCAGCAAAACAAGTTCTGTTGAATTGAAAGTGTAGATATTTTAAATAAAAATTCTTTAATGAAAGAATACAAACAAGGCACCTTATTGAACCCTCTTTGCTCTGTATCAGGGGGCGGACATGTTGTTTAGAATCTCTGGTTAGATGAAGGATGATGTATGTCCCTGGCAGAGCTATACAATAATGAGAGGGCTCAATAAGGTGTTTTGTGTGTATTGTTTAGTTAAAGCATTTCTATTTAAAATGTCTACATTTCAAATAAACAGAACTTCATGGTGGCATGTCAAAGATTCCATTTTGTGGTTGCCACAATATGTTTGGTACACGGTGATCACTGCAACCTTTTTTGAACAGGTTTCTTTCATCTTGCCTCTGTGGCTTAAAGGGACTGTCTAGTGCCCAAATGCATCTTCCAAATATTAATGCATATTAATGTGCTTTTAAAGTACTTTAAAATGCTTGTCTTACATTTTGCATTGCTTAAAATATAAAATACTTACAGCTAGAAGAAATTGGGAAATTACAGCAGTTTGCAAGAAACCAGGACTGCCCACACTAGCTGAGTAAAAGTAATTTCCTTTTTTTTTTTTTTTTTGCTGCAGGAGCCAATGAGAATAAGGCCATTCAAATTAATGGAATATCCTGTCTCTCTAGTAATGTCATAAGACAATGTGTTGCACTGTTAAGAGATCCTACTGTGTACAAGAGCACGGTCACTCATAGGCCACTCAAGAGACTCAATTTGAAGAGGACAGGAAGTGACTACATGAAACAAAACTTTATATCGTCAGTGTCTATATAATTAGTGCTGCCACACCTGCAGTGAACATGCAGAGTAATCACTGGGGAGGGCTTGAGTCAAATAATTAAAATGTGATTTATACAGAATGCCTGCATCTAATCACACAGGGATAAAAGGCTGTGCATTATACAAGCTGTGATCTACATCTTGCACCAAAGTGAGTTTGGGGACTAGTCTGTCCCTTTAATATGTGAACGTCTGCATAGACCTGCATAGGTCACAGTTACCTAAAATATCTTCTACCTTCACATCAGTGAAATGAATTAGGAACACACTCACAATTGTGTCTGCAACAGGCCTTGAACAGTGTCAAGCAACAAGCAAACATGCTACAGTGCCTTTTCTGAGTTCCATATTAAGTATTTCAAATGGATAGAAGAGTTCCTGAATGGCAGAAAGGTAGACAATATATCAAAATATAGCCATAGTGTAGCTTTCTCTTACCCAATTATGGCATTCCAGACTTTTAGGCCATCATCTCTATAAAAATAATAAGGAATGTCTTTCTGGCTGTCCATGCCCCTCATTTTGATTCCTTCTGGTAAGCAAAGTGATTGGTAGGTTAATTCTTTCATGGCTCGTAATAGGAGCTGAACATGCCCCCCTCCTCCTGTAGCATTTGCCTGCAAGCCAAAAAAAATGAGACTATGTCAACCTAAACACTGCTTATACTATGAATGTAGGGAATACAAAATGATCACAGTTTATATAACTGTCTTGAGATTAGGAAGGAATTCTTTACAGTAAGGACAATAAAGATATGGAATTCACTGACAAATGAGGTGGTGCTATCACATACAATAGATGCATTTAAAAAGGGTCTGGGTTTTTTTTTTTGTTTTTTTTAGAAAAGCAGGACATCCAGGGCTATTAATAATAGAACAAACATTAATTTTAGAGCTTCTTGATCCAAGGAGAAATGTGATTGCCTTTTTTGGATTTAAGAAGGAATTGTACCCTCTAAGCTGCAAAATTATAAATAGCTCACTTGTTTATTATTTTTGCCTTTTTTATGATCAAAAGCTGGAATGATAGGTAGAAGGGTTGAACTTGATGGACTCAGATCTTTTTTCAACCTAAATTACTATGCTACTGTGAGATACATGGTTCTGATTCGAGTTTGGATGACTGTCCAATGTTTTTTAAGGCAACATTTGTTAAGACATTTTTGATGCCAAATGTCCTTTTATAAATCAGAATTTAATATGATTTTTCCATTGGCCACATCTTTTTCACACTCATGACATGCCAGGACTGTCATGTGTCCACAAGGGTTCAATCTAAATAACCTCATATTAGATTGCTAAGGTTAGCATAGGTTTAACTTAATTGTGTAATAGATACTTATATAGATCAGAAAAGTATTATCTTCTTCACTTTGTTTTATGCCTAGGCTTGCTTCGAACTGTACAAAAAATGTACCACACCTTGTCAAACAGGCCACATTCACAAATTAGTTGTTCTCGAGCTTTCGTGTTGATGGCAATGGTGAATCTGATATGTGGTATCAGGAGCTACAACATCAAGCAGAATAAAAAATATGTCATACAGATATACAGATAAAAAGTAATGCAAACTATGCAATGAGCTCACAATAATGTTCTATGTTAATTTAATAGTGTGAGGAAATATAAATGGTACATTTGCCAATACTGCACGTACTTGCTCAAACCCAATGGGAATTTCAACCCATTGCGTTTTGGAGTATTTGCAAGAAAACCAGGTGTCTGCTGCATATGTTGGTTGTGTAGATATGTGGAACCAGTGTGAAACGCATGAGAACGAGCATGAAACACATTAATGTGGAAGTGGAAGTGACATCACGGCAGGAACCTTGATTGAGCGGTATTTGTTTGACAAAAAGACTGTGGCTGAAACTCCAACGCTTTTCTCAGACTCACTACCTGCTTCTTCAGAGAAGACCATATACATAAATTTTTATATATATGCCACCAAATAAAAATAAAAAAGTCTAGTGGGTCTATTCACTAGAGTTTGAGTTTGGTGGTTGAGATGAGAGCTCAGACAGATTCAACCTCCCCTGCTTACCTCCATCCCGACCCCGAAAAATGTTATTCACAAAGCATGTTTGTAAGGTCACGATGTGATGAAGGCAGGTGAGATGGAGGTTGACAACAAAGTCAAGTTGGACTAAGTGTCAAAACCCACTACTGTCATTTCATCTCCCAATAAAAATTATGGTAGACAAATTGCGATTTTGAGACAAAAGCGTCTACTTATTATAGACCGTTCTGGGCTAATCTGGGCCAGATTAGTCAAAGTATCCAAATTTTTTCTAAATTCAGCTACACAATATTGTGGCCCTACATTGTCAATTTCTGCTGATATTCTACCACATTTGGTTCAAGAATTTAGGCTCAGAGAATCCTATAAATTTGCACTAATCAATATGGGCTGAAGTCCCCTTAAAAGAACCCGAAATTGTCTAAAATAGACAGTTCTCCATTTAAGAACTGGAGAATTGAAATACAAATTATTAAAACATTATTTTTAAAAAAAAATTGCCCCCTAAGCTAGTGGACTGCTGTTGGACCTATAAATAAAAAAAAAATATCCTTGACTCATACTAAAATCACAGTCTGCCCCTCATTGTAAAAAGGGCTGGGAACCGTTTGGCCATAATATACATTGGGGGGACCCCATATTTAAAATATTGGTGGAAGCTGGGCAAATGCCCCCAGCCTCTATATTATATACATGGGGGGGCAGGAAAAGTAACCCTGGCTCCCCAACAATAAATGGGGCTGGGATCCAGCCAAATGCCTCCCAGCCCCCAGATGCTGACATTGGAAGCCAGAGCAAGTAGCCCTGCCCCCTATATAATAACATTATTGAACCCCATGGACATTAATAAATTAAACCCCTCCAGGGGTCTGTAGGCTGCCCTGTTTCCTCATGACCCAATCCCAAATATATCAATGAAGACCCTTTTATAGAATTGGTGGATTATTTTGTGTTTTTGGACAGCCCCTTTCTATGGCCTGAAGATCGAGGGAATCATGGACAGTGTGGTATTAACAAACACTTTTTTTCAGGGTGGGCAGACCTGGTTGGTTATTAATTTATTTGGGGAAGCAATTGGGCAGAACAAGGGAGGTTAATTTATTAGTGATGGTATCCGGAGGCATTTGGGCAGCCTCAGGACCTTGGGGGGAGGTCAATTTTATTTTACGTGGTTCAGAGGCCCTTGGCCAGCCTCCGATCCCCTGGGGGTCAATTGATTTAGTATATGGGGACATGGCTACTTTCCAATATAGGAAACAGGGGTCTACGAGCCATTTGTTAAACTCTCAGAGCCATTCATTATAGAGGGGCTAGGGATTTTTGGATATCAGGTATATTTTTTCATTTATGGCAGCCCACTGGCACAGGGGGGCAATTAAAAAAGATACTTTTATTATTTATTTATTTATTTTTGGTTGGACTTTACCTATTTTTACAATAACCAAAGTCCTCCCAACATGAGTACCACATTTGGTCACATATCCAATATTCATTGAAACCTCACTCGAAATTCCTCAAAATGGAAACCTTAGTATGGTAAGACTGTATGCACCATAGATGAATTATCTGCTACAGATAATGATGATGCAAACTTAAAGGAAAGGAATCCACTGAATATAAAGCAGGTTCCCAGTTCACTAGTAACGAGAAGGAAGTTGTCCTAAAAATAGAACGCTTAGTATGGTAAGAATGTATGCACTCTAGGTGAATTATCTGCTACAGATTATGATGATGCAAACTAAAAGAAGGAAAGGAATAAACTGAATATGAAGCAGTGTTTTTGTTACTTCAATTTTCTCAATAAATAATGTCCATTTTAGCTAGAGGTATCAGTTTGACTTGGCATAATGCCGAGTACAAATTGTGGTCTGTTTTACATGTGGTATAATCGAAAAATATATATTCTGATAGAGATCTTGCATGCAATGTGTGAACATCTTGAGAAGAATTGATACAAAAATATTTTAGTCTTATAGATATTTACAGATGATAGCACTTTCTAAAACAAAGATAAAAACATGGACAACGCTCAATTAAATGTGTAAAAGAATGTGTATCACACAAATGTAAATAGAAATTATGCATTTATTATAAATAAAAATAACAAAAATGGAAATAATGTTGCAAACAAAGTTCCAAATCTCAAGGGAAACTATTAACATGTTCAGGGCCGGCCTTAAGTGTTCCGGTGCCCTGTGCGGGCCTCCCCCGTGGCGCTACCCCATGCCTTTTCCTCTCCCTCCATGTATGTGTCTCTCCATTCCCATGTCTGTCCCTTTCCTCATTCTTGCCATGTCTGTCTCTCTCCAACTCCCACATACCTGTTCTCTCTCCCCCTCCTTACCCATATCTGTTCTCTCTCCCCCTCCTTCCCCATGTCTGTTCTCTCTCCCTCTCCTCCCCCATATCTTTTCTCTCTCCTCCCCATATCTGTTCTCTTTCTCCCCCTCTGTTTTCTTAACTCCCCCTCCTCTGTTCTCTCCCCCCTCTTCTGTTCTCCCCCTTCCTCTGTTCTCCCCCCTCTTTCTCTGTTCTCTCTCCCCATTCTCTGTTCTCTCTCCCCCTTTCCTCTGTTCTCTTCCTCTCTCCCTGTGTTATCTCTCCCCCCTCCCTTTCCTCTGTTCTGTCTCTCCCACCCTTCCTCTGTTCTGTCTCTCCCCCCTTTCCCTTCCTCTGTTCTGTCTCTCCCCCGTCTCCTTGTTCTGTCTCTCCCCCCTCTCCTTGTTCTGTCTCCTCCCTCCCCTTGTTCTGTGTCCCCCCTCCCCTTCCTCTGTTCTGTCTCTTCTCCCGAGCAGAGGGCTAGTGAGGGGGGATATTTTGATCTCCCCAATCCAGTTCCTTTACCGGCAATTTTTTGGGGGGGGGGGCGGGGGCGCCCCCTGGGGTGTTGCACCCTGTGCTCTTGCACAGGTTGCACGGCCCTACGGCCGGCCTTGACCATGTTCAAATAATCTAGTACCTCTCCAAGGCCATAGTCTCTAATATATGTTAACCAGAGTAGTAGAAAATGGATGAAGCATACCTACCTTAAAAACTGGATGAACAGCTGGCAGCTGACGGTACATAGCAATTGCAAAAACCTCAGAAAGCAAATGACTCCGCAGGAGGTGGCTTACAGTTTGGTGGATGTGGAAATCTGATGAGCGGACCCATATCTTTGCAAGCAGCCAATCATAATGGGCGTCTGAAGGCAGAAATATTGGATTTTCAGGGCCAGGCACCTGATTAAGCTGCAAAATAACAAAACTCCTGTTAAACATGATTTTGGACTTCTCTAGAAAAAAGAACAAGCAAACAATAACACTAAATAATACTTAAAATGACACTACACTTTATTATTCACTTGTGCTGCTATCATAGACATGTTTTTTAACCCCTTAAGAAAAAGTTTAGTTGTCCTTTAAAAAGGTTTAATCACTCTTTAACTTATACATGTTGTAAAGGGCTTTGCAATTAGTTAAATATGATTATTGGCAGACCGTGTACTCGAGTTATTCCCTCAGACATGTTATCTGTAGGAAATTGCATCAGTGTCCCTTGTAAGAACAAATCTCGTGCTTGAGTCATACATCCTGATAGTTCTAGCCATAGGAAGTTATGTGTCTAATGTCTAGTCAAATTAACAACAGTCTCACGGCATACATAATCCGCCTCCTCAGTTACATTATCCAGCTTGTATAATTTTACTTTCTGGATTTGTACATCCACTTTCTAAATCTAGATTTGCACAGTTTAACCAACGCATTTTGGACGTGAATTGTTTTGCTTCTGCCATCACTCCTGAGACAGTAAAACTGTTTATTATCTTAAACACTGAACGGGCTGATCCAAACAAAAACAGTTGGATGCTTTTCCTGCAATAAATAACTTACAGGGCTATAATAGTTAACACGGAGCCTGTGGAGTCAAGAACGATGTTTATTTTCCTCTTGAAATTGGAACAGGCTTATCTTTTTTTTATTTTTGCCTTCTTCTGGATCAACATATATGGTTTCATGGGAGGGATAAACATGTTTTTTTTTTTCAACCTAATTAATTGCGTAACTCTTGACAATACCTGTATAGCAATTGGCACAATCTTGTTCTCAAGATTGTTGTATAATAAGCAGATTGGAGCGGCAATGTATTGAATGGTGCACGGATCAGTTTTGTTAGCAGAGATGCCATCAAGAAGGTGGTAATCCACAATGAAGATATTTCCTTGCTGTAGAAGTAAATCAAACAAATACAAATACAGTCAAATCATTCATTATACCAAATAACATATGAAGCAGTTTTTCAAGTCCTGAATGACAAATGTATTCTGCAATAATGCAAATTATTCCATGCAAAACTAGCATTAAAGGACAACTGTCTGCAAAAAAAACTTATGCTTAAATGGACTGTCTAGTGCTCAAAATGCATCTTCCAATTATTAATGTAAATTTATGCACTTTCAAAGAATTTTAAAATGCATTTTTACATTTTGCATTGCTTAAAATGTGAAAAACTTACAACTAGATGAAACTGGGAAATTGCAACAGTTTGCAAGAAAGGACTGCCCACACTAGCTGTGTAAAAGCAATAAAGTAATTTCCTTTTTTGGGGCTGCAGGAACCAATGAGAATAAAGTCATTCAATGAATGGAATATCCTGTCTCTCGAGTGATGTCTTCAGACATTGTGTTGCACTTTTAAGAGATCCTACTGTGTACAAGATCAAGGTCACTCTGAGTCCGCACAATGTATTTAATTCGAGGAGCACTATGACTAAAGGAAACAAAACTTTATATCCTCAGTGCAGGAACTTAAGTCAAATATATTAAATGTGATTTGTGCAGAATGCCAGCATCAAATCACACTGGAAATAATCCATGCACTATATAAGAATCTTGCATCAAAGAGAGTCTGGGGTCTAGACTGTTCCTTTAATTGAAATATTGCATCAAATGCAGACATTTTAAATGTTTTAATGAAATAATTCAAATAAAGTAACATAATGAGTCCTCTTTGCCTGTGTAGCTGTTTCAGTGGGTAGACATGTTGTTTAGAAACAGCCACTGTTAAAGGACAACTGTATCAAGTAGACATGTGCAAAACTAAAATTTTCGTTTAGTTTTCGTCCATTCGGACGAAAATGTTATTTATTTCGTCTAAAACGAATTTCGTTCATTACTGCATTCGTTTCAGACGAAATTCGTTCATTATTTTCGTTTCGTTAATTTTAATTCGTTCGTTTTATAGAAATACAATGTAATACTATTGGCTTTCTATAAACCGAACGAGAGCCCCATTCATAAGAAATTCTTATGAATGGGGCTCTTGTTCGGTTCATAGAAAAGCAATAGTACTACATGTTTTCTATAAGCCGAACGACTTTCGGTTTATAGACTTTCGGCTTATGGAATACATGTAATCCTATTGCTATTCTATAAACCGAACGTTCGGTTTATAGAATAGCCATAGGATTACATGTATGACATGTTATAGGGGCATGTAATGTGTATGTAATGGGATGATGGGGGGCATGTAATGGGGGTGCAACGTGGGTTATGGGTCATGTCGTGGGTGTGCCTAGGGAAGCACAAAACCAAGATACACCACTGAGTTTATCCTCGCACGAGTGACTCTATGAGAAGCACAAGTGAAAAATACAGTTTTGTGACCCTTTAAATATTTATTGGAAAAATATTGTTAATGGATGATAGTAGAAAGTAAATTCAAACACCATATTATTCATCATAATGTGGCCATTTCATTTGGTGGGTGGGGGACATTTTTATTTTTTTTTTTTACTTTACTGGTTTGTGCCCATTAATTTTTAACAAGGGTGGCTGTGAATTACAAGGGATGTCACTGTTTGTTCAGTATGAAAGCTGGTCTGGATACAGTGAATGAAGACAATAAAAAAATGACTGAAAATGATCTCTTCATGGTGTGTGTGGAGTTTCCTGTCTATGACATCACCTGTGGTTTGATATGCAAATGACACATTTCCCACTGACAAGTAGTTTATTTACATATCAAGCAACAGGTGATGTCATGAACAGGAGACTCCACAAACACTTTTTTTTTTTTGGGGGGGGGGGTATTTTCTTTAGGTAATTCTTCTTATACGTTATATTAATCCTTTTTTGTTCTCTATATTTGCAGTGTACACAATGTGTAGGTGTCTGAGTCCCTTTAAGCCAAGGTTTCATAGAGGATTAAATATCTGCCACAATTATTAGGAAGGAGACAAGGGCTCCTTTTTTTCCACTACCATAAGTCTAAATTAAATAATCATGAGATATCCTGTGCTACCATGCAACTTATTCTTTATTCATATACCTCAATTTCTTGCTCCAGTGTCAGCTTCCTCTCCAAGCTGCATTCTACCATTTCGTTTGTTACTGGGAAATTTGATGGAATTTCTTTGCATTTTCTGATCACAACTGGATTACAGCCATTGAGGAATTGATAGCCGAACATGAAATCTTCCTTCCAGTGCTGCATCACATACTCTACAAGAAGAACAAGCATTAAAGAGAGACTAAACCCTTCCTGTCAGTTTTTAATCAAGTAGAAAACTACTTCTGGCCGAATGATGCTCCTGTGGAGCTCTGCTCAGATGAGATTTAGACTTCTTTTGAAAGTCGAACACCGACTTTCAGACTGCCATGTCGTGTCCTGCAGTGGTGTATCTTGGTTTTGTGCTGCCCTAGGCAGACAAAATTCAGGCACCCCCCCACACACGTTGCACACCTACAACATGCCCAATCACCCACATTGCACACCCATGACATGCCCCATCATCCCATTACATGCTCCACCCCCCACATTGCACACACATTAAATGCCCAATCACCCCATTACATACCCCCACCTCCCCCATTGCATGCATGCCACCATCACCCTCATTACATACCCCCACCACGTCCATTACATGCCCCCATCACCCCAACTAATGGTGGGGGAGGGAGCGGAACTGTTTGAAGCACCAGAAGTGTGCTTTAACACCCTCTGGAAAAGTGCCGCCCTCTGGAAAAGTGCTGCCCTAGGCGAGTGCCTTGTTTGCCTTGCGGAAGACACACTACTGGTGTCCTTCCAGTGCTTACTGGTGTCTACGATGCCAGACACAGCTCCAGCCAGGGAGGAGATGATGAGCTACTTTGCATTCATTGGTTGAACGACACGTGCTGGTTGTCGGACTGTCTCTTTCTGCAGACACGGAGGTATCCTTCATGAGATGGAAAGATGTCCTACAACCATCACTCTCTGTCATTGGTGCAGGTGTGTGTCAATAACGATCAACACAGACAATGAGTGTGGAGGAGATTATCCTCTCCTCCCCAACGGGAGGGGTGTAGCACTGATCTGTGAACCTTTACATATTAAAAAAAAATAATTTGGATTTCCTTTTAAAAGGTTTATGTTTGAGAATAGTAGCTACCTCAATTCAGGTAACTGCTCAGAATAGAGTGCATATTTCCCCTTCTCTGATTATACATTTACTTATCAAATGGAAAACACATGCAACATATGACATTTTTTAGGAAAGTTATCTAAACTAACACGCTATTAGAACAGACATGAAGATCATTAAAGTAAGTATTTCCAGTGGTTACACTTTAGGACTTTCTGAATGCAGTATTTAGCAGGCAATCCTTTAATGTATCCACAAATTAAAAGAAATAAATGCATTCAACTACAATTAAGAAAAAAAATCAGCCTTCACCAAAAATAATTTTATATACGGTACATTTTGTAAATTGAAGATGTTGTGCACAAAATGTATTAATTTCTTAACGTCTAAGCTTTATATACAATTAAATACTGAACATTGCCATCACCTAGGTTGCCACCATTATACTGCGTCTGGTTAATGTTTTTTTGGATTCCAGTTCCAGTGTAGACATTTCTAATTTTACCTGAATTCTAAATTCACAGATATTTGCAATTATTGCCAGATGGCCAGTAACTTTTGGCACAGTGGCAAAAAATTTTTTACCAGCCCATGGTACAACATCACCAGTCAACCCCTGCACTGGTGACTGACCTCGAGTACCTCCTGCCAAAATGGATACTAAACTTAGCCAAGAACTTAAAAAGAGCGGGGTGGGAGGAAACTAACTTTCTTTTGATGAAAAAGAGGCTCGGAAAGCACCTGCCAGGGCTTATAAAGGTTTATCCCAGCCTCCTTAGGGGCTAGACCCAGCATCCCATGAAGGGCAATTACTGTTGGAAGACCTAAGATTGCCAAGCTTGTGATGTGGCTGCATCACCAACCTGTTGCTTGAAATTCCCATCTCAATCCCCTGCAATCCTCCCTTTATTGAGTAGACTCTTAAATCTATTGGTAGGTAACATTGCCAGTACAAGCAATACTTCCCTTTAGCCCTGAAATAGCTAAGCTAATTTTTTTTTTAATTAAAATGTTTATTGAGTCACAAAAACATTACACATCAACATTACGTACTTCACAATAATTATCAATACGAAACATATTGTTGAGGTTTCTCTTAGAATATTAATTCTACATAGAAAAGAAAAATATGACTTTTTTTTGTTATTTGTCATAATAAACACCTTGTGTTTTCTCACATAAAATAACATGAAAAAAACAAAAAACTATGCTCAAAAGGACCATGCTAAATAGCACCATAACCGTGTACTATTATAAAATCAACAATATCATATCGAAGATAACCTCCACAAAGGGAGTAACCTATATTATCCCTAAATAAAACAGAAGTTCAAATGGCTATAGTGCAATAACGGACTACGAACATTCCACCAATTCTTGTCAGCGAATCCATCCCAGGAAGATGTGCTCAGACTGGTTCGTCATAAAAAGAGAGTGTGTATTTTCTTATTGGTTATACATGCATGAGATGAGGACATGGAACATACCTGATATTGTATTGCTAATTCTGACAAAGATGCTTTCAAAATCAGCAAAATCACTCCACGATGATTGGAACATATGCATAAAACTATTCACAAAGAGGTTTTCCATCCTGAAAAAGAAAAATATATGTTTTAGCATTTAAAAATACACAGCACTTATCTATAGGTATAGCTTGGAGGAAATAACATGTATAGCTTGTAGGACGTAACAGGGGGGATATGATAGAAACATTTAAATACATAAATCAACACAGTAAAGGAAGAGAGTATATTTAAAAGAAGAAAAACTACCACAACTAGAGGACATAGTCTTAAATTAGATGGGCAACGATTTAATGGTGATATCAGGAAGTATTACTTTACTGAGAGGGTAGTGGATGTATGGAATATCCTTCCAGCAGAAGTGGTAGAGGAAAACACAGTCAAGGATTTTAAGCATGCGTGGGATAGACACAAGGCTATCCTAGCTATAAGACCGGGAACGGGGGACTAATAAAACTACTCAAAAAAATTGGGCAGACTAGATGGACCGAATGGTTCTTATCTGCCGACACATTCTATGTTTCTATATATGTATATTTTTTTCTCCTATTTGGTGTAGTCGTTATAATGATAATAATATTTGCAACAGGTGATATTCTATGGTTTTCATTCAGATTAGGTGGGTGACAGAGACATTATTAAACACAAACCTACACCAGATATCCTAAACTTGCAGTGCTTCCGCCACTGCAAGGGATTCTGGGTAGGCATATACCAATAAGGTTAACCATGATCACCTTTTGGCCTCTATATCCACTTAATACATATACCCCTTGTTGCAAATTAGACATTCCTTCTAACTGTAAAATGCTTAACCTCCAAGTTCATGACTAGCTAATCCTTTAATCACAAGTATCTGGTAAAATATTAGAAAAAATGTTCTCTTTCTGTTTTAAAAGTAAACAATTATATTCCACTGTAGCGCAAGGTGAATAGTTCAAATTCACTTCTCTCGTATTATTAAGTGGAATTGCTACAAATGTTTAGAATGTTAAGTGCTTGATTTTAATATTTTTATTTATAATGAAAATTACCAAGGTTATAAAAAATTAAAAAAAACCATATTTGGTTACATAACCTAGCTGGCATGTCAGAATTTGAATAGTTCTACAATTATTTAGTTGACCATATCATTACTATTTTTAACAGCAGCAATTGCAAAACATTATTTACATGTCGCAATAAAAAGCAGATTGTGGCGTAATGTCATTTGTTAGAAACTGTGTCTAGATCCCTGATTTGACTTCCTGCTAGATAAGTGCAGTTGAACATGCTGATTCTTCTTCACAGTGAACTTAATGCAAACTGAAATTTGAACAAACATTAGTCTGAAAGGACAACTGTTGGCAAAAAATATAAGTTAGATTACTTAGCTGCATGAGTGCACCAAGTGTTGGCATTTTAAATAGAAATGCTTTAAAGGGACACTAAACTTTATTTTTCACTTGTGCTTCTACTATAGAAGCACAATTGAAAAGTTAGTTGTCCCTAGTATGAGGATAAACTGGGGTGCCATTTTGAAGTTACAAGCCAGTTTATCCTCTGACCGACAGCTACCATGCTTCCATAGGAAGCAGGCAGCCGTCTGGTCGGCGACTGGCTCTCTCTGCTAGTGCAGGGAGAGCCCCTTGTTTTTGCATGGGATCAGCCGGGGGAGAGTCTTAACTAGGTCCCCCCTGCTGATTCCGCATTTGGCTGTCAGAGCGGGGCGAGCCCCCACTCTGATTGGCTGTGCGGGTGCTGACGTTTGTCAGCACTTGACAACCAGGAACTGCTGTGTCTCACTTGTGAGATACAGCAGTTAGTAAACCCGCGAGTATCTATTAAGATACACGTTGGGTTTACTAAATTGACCAAGGACATGTATTGTTTAACCTTGGCTTCCTTCAAGAAAGCCAGGGTTAAACAATGTTTAATGCTCCTTTAATTAAAGAATATACATAAAGTGCCATATATATATATATATTCACTTCCGTTGCTCTGAATGTGCTGCTTGACTGCCCCTAGAAGTAGCTAAGTAGCATAGCAATGTAAAAAATGTAATTAGCTTAAAACTGGTTATTTAGTTAGAATAGCCTATAGGGTTAAAATTAAATAATTTTTAGCATAAGGGATAGGGTTAAAATTTAATTAAAATTAAAATATATTAAGGGGTAGCATAAGGGTTAGAGTTGGGGTTAAATTTAGTGTAAGGGTTAAATTTTGGGTTCAGGTTGGGGTCAAAAGGTCAATATAGGAAAAAACAAAAACATACTATTTTTGGTTTTTGCCCCATAACTCGCAAAAAAATACTGAAAAATACGGAAACATGCATATTTCTTAACTTGGGACAACATTTAGAAACTATTTAGATGGGGTCTTTTTTAATGATTATATTTGTGTAAATTATATTTTAGGTCAAAGTTAGAAAAAGTGGGTTTTTTAAAATTTGTCATCATATTTTATGATTTTTTGTAGTAAATTATAAGATATGATAAACATAATGGTATCTAATGAAAGCCCTTCTTATGACGATAAAAACAACATACAATTTGTGTGGGTACAGTAGGTGAACTAAACACAGACACCCCAGAAATGTCAAAACAGCCATTGTCACCAAGTCACTAAAGGGTTAACATTAGTTCAGATGTAAGTTGACAATTTTTTTAAATTTTCCTCTATCACATGACAATATCAATAAATTTTATCTGTGGTTGTTTAATACTGTTTTTTTTTTTTAATGAGCTGTCATGAGGAAGTCAGGATTTTTAACTAACAAAAAGTATTAGCTCTACGTACTAGACACACACTATAATGCATTTCAATATGGGATAGGATTACTGAGGCATGTTTAAGCCCTTGTGCCTATCCAAGTTGATTACGTGTTCCATGGTGGAAGCCAATGAAAAAGAAGCAGTTCTGAAATAGTTAACAGGAAAACGCAAGTGGAACAGTGACACATTCAAATTATGTATCTTCAACTCCAATACTGTCAGAGAACATGGCTCTTTATTAGGTTATCAATGGCAACAATACAGAAGACATAAACAGCATTGGGTGAGAGTTCTCACTCACAGCATTTGTTGTCTCCACCTGTATTGTTGCCATTGACAACCTGATAAAGACTTATTATGTAATATGCTTTTTTTTTCTGAATTAGTAGCATTTGGTGCTTTGTTTCACTTATTTGAAATTACAAATGGAATTGCTTTGAATTAAATATAGTGTAGAGTGCAAATAGTGTATAGTGCAAATAGTGTACAGTGCAAATAGTGTATTGTGCAAATAGTGTATAGTGAAAAATAGGAAAGCATCTTGTGGGCTTCATGCCCACATATATGTGGAATTTTGTTTAATTGTCGTGTGTAGTAGATTAAACTAGTGATAAAATTATCACAGGTAAATATAACCCAGTTTAAAAACAATGTCATCTGTACCAGGCCTTGTCTAACATATTCAGCCAGTGACACTTTCCTGTCTATGTGAAAAAGACACACTAACAATCGTAATTTAAGAATTTGCTAATCAGTGCACCTTCACAACAAACAAAATCTGCAGAGTTTTAGAAAATGATAAGACTAAGTACAGCAGTTGTTTAAACAGAAATGATTTAGAGAAATAATACAAATAAAGAAAATCAGTGAGCTCTCGTTGCTTCTATAGTTACATGTTAGATGAAGCTCTAACCCTAGATTCTAAACAATATGGCAACCTCCTGATAGCTCTATACAAGCAAAGGGGGCTCAATAATGTTCTTGATTTTTATTCTTTCTTTAAGTTTTTTCATTTAAACCTTTTAATAACATAATGCACAAATGAAGTACCTTGTTGAGCACTGTATTCTTAGCTCCTCCAGAAGAAGGCTTTTTTGCCGAAACGCAGAGGCGTCGCTGGGGGGGGGGCTAATGGGGCTATAGCCCCGAATCTCCAGTGCATAGCCCCGAATGGAGACTCTGGGGCTAAAGTATACTTTAGCCCCTAGACTCCAGGGCTATCACTGTTTTAAAAAAAAAAAAATCTCCCCCGCAGAGCTTTCCCCCGTCTGGGACATAGTCCCAGAATCGGAGGTTTCTGCTCGTGTGGGGGGTGAGGAGGAGAGGCGCTGCTGCTGGCCCCTCCTCTTGGAGGTGCGGCCCACAAGCAAGTGCCTGCGGTGACCGCACCTCCTGGCCATACTGACAGCGCGACGGGAGCAAGCTCCGCCCCCCGTCGCACTGTGAGTCTGGCTGCGCGCCGGATGTGACATCCGGCAGAAGAAAGTGTCTCATCGGAGACATCCTCCTCCCTGCAAACAAAGGTAATTTAGTTGGTTTTTGTTTTTTTTAAAAAAAATATTTTAAAATGTGTGTTAGTGTCTGCGTGTAGGTGTGACTGTGTGGGTGAAGCAATGTGTATAAGTGAGTGTGTGTCAGGGTATTTGCATAAGTGTATGAGGGTGTGTGTGTCAGGGTATTTGCATAAGTGTATGAGGGTGTGTGTGTCAGGGTGTTTGCATAAGTGTATGAGGGTGTGTGTGTCAGGGTGTTTGCATAAGTGTATGAGGGTGTGTGTGTCAGGGTGTTTGCATAAGTGTATGAGGGTGTGTGTGTCAGGATGTGTGTGTCAGGTTATTTGCATAAGTGTATGAGGGTGTGTGTGTCAGGATGTGTGTGTCAGGGTATTTGCATAAGTGTATGAGGGTGTGTGTGTCAGGGTGTTTGCATAAGGTGTTTGCATAAGTGTATGAGGGTGTGTGTGTGTCAGGGTGTTTGCATAAGTGTATGAGGGTGTGTGTGTCAGGATGTGTATGTGTCAGGGTGTTTGCATAAGTGTATGAGGGTGTGTGTGTCAGGGTGTTTGCATAAGTGTATGAGGGTGTGTGTGTCAGGATGTGTGTGTGTCAGGGTGTTTGCATAAGTGTATGAGGGTGTGTGTGTCAGGTTGTGTATGTGTAAGTGTGTGTGAGAAAGATATAGACGCTGTGTGAGATATAGACGCTGTGTGAGAGAGAGATGGAGAGTGTGAGAGAGAGACGGAGAGTGTGAGAGAGAGACAGAGAGTGTGTGAGAGAGAGACGGAGAGTGTGTGAGAGAGAGACGGAGAGTGTGTGAGAGAGAGAGACGGAGAGTGTGAGAGAGAGAGAGACGGAGAGTGTGAGAGAGAGAGAGACGGAGAGTGTGAGAGAGAGAGAGACGGAGAGTGTGAGAGAGAGAGAGACGGAGAGTGTGAGAGAGAGAGAGAGACAGGAAGTGTGAGATAGAGAGAGGCGGTGTGTGTTAGAAAGAGAGGGAGAGAGACAGGGTGCGTGAGGCAGAGAGAGAGAGAGAGACGGGGTGAGATTGTGTGCGACTGTGCTCATCTGGGCTCAAGCCCCTGATCATTTGTTGACCTAGCAACGCCCCTGCCGAAACGTCTGACTGGGTATCTACCTGCTTGGTCTTGGCTCTATATCTTTTTTTGTGTAAGTTACTTTGTATATTGTGTCTTTTTCTGCTCTTTATTTTTTGTGTTATATTTTTCTGCTTATGTTTGATTCTGGCATGGTTTATGCATTATTATTTCTTATTTCTTAATTTTATGGCAAGACAGGAGGCTTCGTATTTGCATAACTTTCTTGCATAACTTTCTTTACTGTTAACCTCCAGCAGCAAAACAGTTAACAGTTTTCATGAGAAAAAAACAACCAATCAGAACACAGTAGGATAGCATATAAGGCCATAACCAATCTCTTCACTTCCTCTTTCTTTGCTGCTTGACCTCCAGGTGAGCTCAATCCTTATTTATTGCTATCCATGTATGTTTAAATTTATATTTATATATATTATATTTCCCTTTTTCTATATCTATTATTAATCACTTAAATTTTCAACTATTTATTTCTTTCATTTAACATGGTCATAATTTATATGGGTTTTTCTCTAATCTAAATTTTACCTCACGGGCGGGTCGCGGCATTGCTACCCTTAGTTGTTACCATCCGTTCCCGCCTGTCTCTTCTTTGGGCACTCGCGCTCAAAAAACCGCGCGAGCACCCGAGGCTTCTCCTTCAGTCAGGCCAATCTGACATTCTAGCGCGAACTGACGTTCGCGGTAGTTTTTTCTCCTTAGGCCCCATATCGGAGTTCCACTCACGCACGCGTGACCGCGTGTTTCTTTTTTCGGTACCTCCTTTACTCGAGCGCAGGCCTCCGTCGGCGACGGAGGTTCCTTCTCCCCAAACATGCTCGCACGTGCTATATAGGCCTACATCTATGTTATCATTAACCAACCGCATCCTCCGTTACTTCTCTATAACGCTATATGCATGTCTTACAATTGTAAACACTATACATATATATATTTTTTCCTTCCCTATTATTATGTAGATTTTGTTTGCAGGTCCTATGAGGGTTACCTCCCTCTAAAGGAAGTGAACACATCACTATAGGGGTGAACCCCCCCCTTCTTTATTGCCTCTACTCTAAGGACAGACTTCACAGTCTTTTGTCCAAAAACTGATTAGGGTGACCCCCTACAGTTATAACGGGTGACCCCCGTTTATGCATGCCTACATACATGTCGGGTGACCCCCGCTCAGTCATATCGATTTGATTAGGGTGACCCCCTACAGCTAGAACGGGTGACCCCCGCTTATGCATGCCTACATACATGTCGGGTGACCCCCGCTCAGCCATACCGATTTGATTAGGGTGACCCCCTACATCTAGAACGGGTGACCCCCGCTAATGCATGCCTGCAACCACAAGTGACCCACGCTCACGCAAATCTAACTGATTAGGGTGACCCCCTACAGTTATAACGGGTGACCCCCGTTTATTCAGGCATCCACACACACTTGAAATGCTATGATATTTCATATGCTTCATATCATTGCATACAACGAGTCTGTTTACTCGTTTCAGAAATCAAGTGTCAATTATGAGTGAAAACCAACATCCCGATAATGCCATGCCAGCGGGACTCCAAGACTGGCTCCGTACCGCCCTAGCGGCTTCCCTCCCATCGGCACTGGCTGCCTTACAAGATGCTCAACGGCCCTCTCGTTCCACAGCAAGGGAGACGACTTCGGACTCGGAGGAATCCCATCATCCCGTACTCGGTGATGGTATTCGGAAACGTCCATGGTCCGATGCCCCGACCGACAAGGGAAAGACTCCTCTAAAGAAACACAGGAGCACCTCTCTGCAATCACTGCCCAGCATATCTCCAACGGCGGAACAACGTGGTACCACCCACGAATTCCAGATCCTAGATGAGTACCGTGCTGATCATTCGAAACCAGGCACTTCTAGGTCACGCTCCCCTGACCATTTGCCCACGGAACTGCTCAAAAGATCGGAAGTCGATCCAGACCTACCGGTGGAGATACTTGATTCATCGGGTTTCCCCTTCTTCGATCCGCGCACTCTGCGACACCCTCGATCAGCAGAGTGGTCTCCACCTCAGCACATTGCGGATTTCCTTCATTACTGGCTGAGACGTCCTTTGGAAAAAGAGGTACGCCAAAAATTACGGGCGGAATGTCCTCGCCCAACCCTTCCCGACAAAGTGTCTGCAACCCCAGACTTTGATCCTACCTTTGTCACTTTTATGATGAGAAATGGGAAGGATCCACGCAAAGGTTTGGAACAGGGGCTCAGATCTACTCAAGACAAGCTACTGGACATATCGGGACCATTGACACAACTCTTCCTCATGGCTGATGAGGCCCTCACTGAAGGATCACAGATAGATCCCCATTTAGCCCGAGAATGGGCTCAAAGGGCCCTGTGTCTGTTGGGGAACGCCAATACAGCCTTATCCTCCGAACGACGGAAGGCGGCCCTCCTTAAGCTTGACAACAAGATGGCGGAGTTGGCATCCAAGGAATTAGGACCAGAAGCCAAGGGTCTGCTCTTCGGAGATAAATTCCTGAAAAGCCTCAGCCAGCACGTAAATGTTTTTACGTCTTTAAACAAAGCTCAGTTCTCTCTGAGGCGGGTCTTCCAACACAGAGAACGTTTTTCACATACAGCTGGTCGGCAGAGGGGCCGTGCCACCAGCAGGGCAGCCTTCACTGGCTCGAGGCCCCGTCTTCCGCAGACATCTTCCTACCGTTTCCCTACCAGGACCACCTACCGCACCCCCTACTACCGGGGACACTCGCGCAGCAGAGGATCATCTTCCTACAGGACTAAGTTTCCACCAGGTAAGACTGAACCCTTTATTACCCCATTTACCAGTTGCGGGCAGACTCAGGCATTTCGGCCACCGGTGGGCCCTTATAACACAAGACCCATGGGTTCTCCATACAGTGAATGGTTTTCTAATAGATTTCTTTTCCCCACCACTTCAACTCGTACCTCCGCGCCCTATCCATATGTCGCGAAAAGACCTCTCTTTAGTTCACGAGGAACTATCGTCGCTACGGGACAAGAATGCCATAGAACGCGCAGTCGGGGACCCTTGCTTCGTAAGCAATATGTTTTTGGTCCGCAAGAAATCCGGCGAGTTCCGTCCGGTAATCAATCTTCGATCCCTCAACCAATGCGTGACTTATCAGCACTTCAAAATGGAGGGCATCCATCTCCTCCGCGACCTCCTACGGGAAAACGATTGGTTTTCCCGTCTGGACCTGAAAGACGCCTACCTGACGGTTCCCGTCCATCGGGATCACAGGCGTTTCCTACAATTCTTCTGGAGAAAGGAGTTATGGCAGTTCACATGCCTACCTTTCGGGCTCAGTTCGGCCCCATGGTGCTTCACAAAACTCTTGAAACCAGTGATGGAACACTTACGCGCCAGGGGTATCCGGTCCATCGTCTATCTAGACGACATCCTCATCATGGCACCAGACAGTTATTCCCTACTCGAAGCCACATCGCGCACGGCACACCTACTACAGGATCTCGGGTTCATCATCAATATGGAGAAATCGGTACTCCACCCCACGCAATCGATCCAATTTCTAGGTTTTACGGTGGATTCTGTGGCGGCGGTCCTCAAACTCCCACAGTCAAAGATCACCACCATTCGGAAAGCTATCCGACGCTTTTTACGGCTTCCTCGAGTTTCCATTCGAGACCTCGCTCGCATTATTGGTCTCCTGTCTGCTTCCATACAGGCAATATTCCCAGGTCCGTTGCACTACCGAGCCATGCAGAGATTAAAAACCCATCACCTTCGCGCCGCAGGCTCCTACGACCATTTTTTCCCTCTTACGGACGAAGTTCGTCTAGAATTGCAATGGTGGCTAACCCACATGTCTGCATGGATCGGTCGTGCCATTTTCGGCTGCCTCCCAGACTTCATCCTGGAATCGGACGCCAGCCTTCTTGGTTGGGGCGCAACTTCTGGGAACTAAACCACAGGCGGTGTCTGGACCCCGGAGGAGAAGGGCCTCCACATAAATTGTCTAGAACTAATTGCGGGTTCCTTCGCAATACGCAGTTTTACGAAAAACACCACACATTGCGCACTGGTCCTTCGAATGGACAATGTATCGGCCGTACGTTACATCAACCGCTTGGGAGGGTCCCGTTCCAAGACGTTGACGGAATTGACGAAGGACCTATACCAGTATTGTCTGGAACACCACCTATCCATACGGGCAGAGTACCTTTCCGGGAAGGACAATACGGTAGCGGATTGGTTCTCCAGACATTGGAGGGACACCAGCGACTGGCAACTTCAACCACGAGTATTTTACGATCTGGATCGTCTCAGGGGTCCCCTACACCTGGACCTATTCGCATCCAGGACGAATCGCCAAACGTCAATGTTCTTCAGCTGGATGCCAGATCCCCTATCCCTAGCGGTGGACGCCTTCCTCCAAACATGGCCTCCTACGGGGGCCTACGCCTTTCCTCCTTTCGCCATGATTCTTCGCACCCTGCATCTCCTGAGGCGCCAACGCGTTACGGTTCTTCTCATATCTCCTCTTTGGAGGACGCAACCTTGGTTCCCCCTTCTCTTGGAACACTCTTGTGCGGATCCTCTCCTCCTCCCGGTGTTTCCGAATCTTTTGTCCGATCCCCAAGGGAATCCCCATCCTTTACTCCTACAGGATCGCCTCCAATTGGTGGCCTGGTTGGTTTCAGGGGTTCCTGGGATATGTCTGGACTATCGACAACGGCTCGGGACCTCCTTTGGGAATCCTGGGCACCAGGTACTAGAAAGTCCTACCTTCAAGCATGGGGATCCTGGAATAGCTGGTGTTTGGGACAATACCTTAATCCCTTTACTGCCCCTGTAGTGGCCATCTTGAATTTCCTGGCGTCTCTTTTCGATCAGGGTAAATCTTACCATACTATCAACGTTGTTCGCTCAGCTATCTCGGCCGCTCACATTCCCATCCAGGGTACTAATATCGGGAGGGATCCCACGATTTGTCGTCTCTTGCGCGGAATTAGGTCAGCCAGACCCCCAACCTCGAAATATTCAGGTTATTGGGATGTGGCCAAGGTCTTATCGTTTTTGGAACAATGGCCGGATAACGATGCTCTATCCCTTCGCCAACTGTCGGCTAAAGTGGCCTTACTCCTTTGCTTGGTATCCTTCAGGCGAGTCTCGGACGTTAGAGCTTTTGATTCAAACTCATTCTCTTTTTCTCCTGAGGGCGTAGTGGTTGTACTCTCACGTAGAACCAAGTCACATTCTACCTCGGTCTTCTACCCTTACTTTCCAGATCGCCCTAAACTTTGTGTTGCCCGCTGCGTTCGCAGCTATCTGGCTTCCACGACGGTTTTCCGTTCGTCTCCCCGGGATCAACTATTAATTTCCTATGTACGTCCGTTTCGACCCGTATCGGCTCCTACCATATCTCGATGGATCAAATGGGTCTTACGGCTCGCAGGCATCGATGGATCGTTCGGGGCGCATTCGGTTCGAGGGGCAGCGGCCTCTGCAGCCTTAGAGTGCGGGGGATCCTTGTCTGATGTCCTGGCAGCTGCAGACTGGTCTAGGGAATCGACTTTCCGGACCTTTTATTTTCGTCCACGATCTCATGCGGGTTCCTCGTTGTTAAGTCAGCGTTAAAAAAGCAAATACGAAGCCTCCTGTCTTGCCATAAAATTAGGGATTATTCTAGCCTTGGTGCAGAATTAATCTAAATTTTATTAAAGACAGGAGGCGAGTATTTCCCACCCTTCTTGTTTCTGGGCTTCTGCACTACTAACCCTCCCTCAAATACTCTATCTAACTACGTTTTATCCATAACTCATATACTGTTGTGTTTGGTTAGTCTGGATTATAGTTTATAAGGTTAATCTTAAGTTTCTTAATTGGAATATTGTTATATGATGACACTGCAGTAAAGAACACATTACTCTCACGATGTTTCTCTTTTTTAGCTTGATCGGTTCCGGCATCTGTCGCAAAGGACCACAGCTGGCCTGGTTTCGTTTTGATTTGGGTTCGTTTCGATTGGTTCTGTTCTTCTATCAGGCTATGATTCATCTTCCGGATCAACGCATCAAAGAAAGAGGAAGTGAAGAGATTGGTTATGGCCTTATATGCTATCCTACTGTGTTCTGATTGGTTGTCTTTTTCTCATGAAAACTGTTAACTGTTTTGCTGCTGGAGGTTAACAGTAAAGAAAGTTATGCAAGAAAGTTATGCAAATACTCGCCTCCTGTCTTTAATAAAATTTAGATTAATTCTGCACCAAGGCTAGAATAATCCCTAATTATATTATCTCTGTTTGATTAAAAGGTATTTTATTACTTTTTCTATTTTCGGTGTTTCTGTTTTATTTAGTATGTTTTAGGCAGTTTTGGGACTGCCTTTTTGGCTTGCACCCATTTGCTGTTTTCTTTTTCTTTTTTTTTTTTGCTTCTTTATCCAGTGTATCTGCCTCACTGTTTTCATTGTTGCACTGTATTGCTCAGTCAGGGTGTGCTCATGTTGTTCAGAATCTTGAGTTAGATCTTCCTTTATCCGACCCAAGAGGGAGGAAGCTATACGATTTCTTTACAAGACTGGAGACTCTTATCAACAAGCTATATGGAGAAAAGAGGAACCAATAAGGGTCTTCAGCTGTATTCTTTCATAGTAGTAACATAATAATTTAGGTTGATAAAAGACCCAAGTCCATCAAGTCCAACCCTTCTACTTAGCCTTCTTGATCAATAAGAAGGCAACACCCCCTTATTAAGTGATTAAAAATTTTGCAACGTAGGGGGAAACATTCCTTCTTGGTGCCAAAAAGACAATCAGATATGTCCTTGGATCAGCAAGCCAATGTCGGGTTTACTATTTATGTGATTTATGCGCACATTGTGTTCTACTTTTCTAAAAAAAATAATAATATTCAAACCCTTTATGAATGTGTATAATGTATTTGATAGCGCCTCCTCTTGGCAGTGAATTACAGATCTTTACTGCCCTTACCATAAAGAATCTCTTCCTCTGTTTCCTTTCATAGTACTTTTATTTCTTTTATTTTCTTTTTTATTGTCAAAATGTTAATTAATTTCAAATTCTATTAATTGCCCATTCTGTTTTGTTAATCTGCTTATATGAATGTAAGCTCTGCAGGTTTGTTGAATTTGTAGTTACATTTTTCAAAGACTTGCTCAGTCCTTTGATAGTCTTTTAAATTGTGAAACGATGTAGAGTTAAAATTATACCATTTTATTGGCAAACAGAGAGTTTGATTGCAAGAGTTCAAGACCAGGTTGCTAGGTCCCTTCCTCAGGCATTAGTGAGGCTAAAACAAAATGTGGAAGAAGTGATGTTATAAATATTTGCAGGGCCAATATAAAGAGCTCTCCAGTGACCTGTTCATTAACAGAAAGGTACAAAGAACAAGAGGTCACCCCCTCAGACTGGAAGGCAGCAAAGGAAGGGATTCTTTACGGTTAGGACAATAAAGTTATGGAACTCACTGCCAAGAGAGGTAGTGCTAGCAACCACAATAGATGCATTTAAAAATGGTTTGGATGTTTTTTTAGCAAAGCAGAACATACAGGGCTATTAATAATAGAATAAGCATTAATAAAAGAGCTTATTGATCCAAGGAGAAATCTGATTGCCTCTTGGAGTCAAGAAGGAATTTTTTCCCCCAGGAGGCAAAATTCGAAATAGCTTCCTTAGGGGTTTTTTGCCTTCTTTTGGATCAAAAGCTGTAATGATAGGTAGAAGGGTTGAACTTGATGGACTTGTGTCTTTTTTCAACCTAAATTACTATGTTACTATGTTACTATGCCATGAACTGTGAGATTATTGTTTCGGTCATTGATATACAATATCCTAGCTCAGAAACAAATATTTATTTTTTCCATTCAAATCTTTGAATTGAAACCAACTACACTATCTTCAGCAAACCATTTTTTAGTGAGCAAACTTATTTTGGTGACTGGTAACTACTGGTTACTGGTCTATAAGACAACACTGTGAAAAAGGTCTGTGAAACAGCTATGCTGATCACTTGTGATGTTTTGTAGAAGTCTACCTACAAAATGCATTTATATTACATTATTCATGTATATAAATTACTATAACTTTTTTTCATCCTTGGCCTTGTCTTATGTGTAGGATAGCCTTATGCCTATCCCATTCATGTTTAAACTCCTTCACTTTGTTCACCTTTACCACTTTGGAAGGCTATTCCATGCATCCACTACCCTCTCAGTAAAGTAATACTTTCTGATAAAACTTAAAATCCCATACACCCATACCCGTTTCAGATGCATCCTTCACCAGTTTGTAACATCTTTGTAAAGTTTTCAGAAGTCTGAATTCCCAGATTCAGAACTGTGATGTAAATAGCTTAATGCTATTCCCTGTTTATTATGGTTCAATTGAAAACCAGTCTTTTGGCCTATGCAGCTGCTACACAAGGTTCCTACTTACGCTTTGGTGTAATTCAAAATAAAATCGACTCCTTTTTCGCTGTCAAACTGTATGTCGTGAGGTAAGTCACCATGAGAATGAGCATCAATGCTCAATGGGAAACCAGGATGCCACTCTTTCCATCTAGAAGTTTAAAATATAATATTACAACATGATTTGGAAATATTTATACTATGGGTATAAAACCTCCTCTTGTGATTATACATCTCATTTTAGTATATTCTAAATTTAGTGTGCTACTTGATAGCAAGCCATCTTTCATTGTCTCTTTGTAATATGCAGAAACAACCTTACTCTGTTGGCCTTTTGGTAGGTAAGCACCTCCTCTCATCTGCACACAAATGTTCTTTGCAGTTGCTTCATTGCAGAACTTAGAGCGCCTAGCAGTTCAGTACAGTTAGGAGCAACGTCAGTGCGCAGGTTAGTTTTAGGGTGTTTTAGGATTAAT
Source organism: Pelodytes ibericus (assembly GCA_036172795.1). Classification (NCBI taxonomy): domain Eukaryota; kingdom Metazoa; phylum Chordata; class Amphibia; order Anura; family Pelodytidae; genus Pelodytes; species Pelodytes ibericus. The sequence goes on from CM069867.1 coordinate 21,662,708, forward strand.
ATTAGGGTTAGCAGTGAGTTTTAGGGTTTGAAGTTAGTTTTGGGGTTAGTATTAGAGTTCGGGGTTACTTTTACAGTTAGTATCAGGGTTAGTGTCACAGTTAGTATTAGAGTTCGGGGTTACTTTTAGGGTTACTTTGACAGTATATATTAGAGTTCAGGGTTACTTTTAGGGTTACTTTTACAGTTAGTATTAGGGTTAGTGTCACAGTTAGTATTAGAGTTTGGGGTTACTTTTAGGGTTACTTTTACAGTAATTATTAGGGTTCAGGGTTACTTTTACAGTTAGTATTAGGGTTAGTGTCACAGTTAGTTTTAGAGTTCGGGGTTACTTTTACAGTTAGTAATAGAGTTCGGGGTTACTTTTAGGGTTTACTTTTTACAGTAAGTATTAGGGTTCAGGTTTACTTTAAGGGTTACTTTTACAGTTAGTATTAGGGTTAGTGTCACAGTTAGTCTTAGGGTTCAGGGTTACTTTTACAGTTAGTCTTAGGGCTTGGGGTTACTTTTTGCATTACTTATGAAGTTAGTATTAGGGTTAGTGTTAAATTTAGTATTAGGGTTTAGCATTAATATTTAGTAGTGGGCTTAGTATTTGTCAATGCTGACAGTTCAGGGTTGAAACAGCCACAGCCGCAAGCAATAGTCGTAGTTTGTAGCAGTCTGTAAACTGTGCTGCCATATTTTGGAGTAGACTCTTGCTTGGTCAAAAGGAACAAAGTATTACATACCTGTACATTTTTTGTCTTTCCTCTAACTCCTTTCGTCTGTGTTGCTTGTGGATTTGAGTTATGTCATCTTTAACCAGCTTTGCTGTTTAAGAAAACGTGATAGAGAAGAACAATACATCGTATTTCTACAGTCTTAATTTAGAACACAGATGAACGTCATGTTGTGTTTGTAACATGTAGAAGCTGAAAGTTCAGTGCTGGAGACGCAACTATATCAGTGTAAAGGAAGCGACTCGTTCAGATTGAACGTTTTTACAGGGAGAATAACATAATCATATTCAGAGCAATATTGAAGGGCCACTAAACATGTCCTGATAGTCTGCAGTAAACCCGATGTGTATCTTAATAGATACACGTGAATTTACGCTCTGCTATGTCTCACATCTGAGATGCAGCAGTTCCTGGTTGTCACACGCTGACACTGCTCCATCTTCCGAATGAGGGGGTCTCTCGCTGCTAGCGCAGTGTGAAACTCTTGTTTTTGCATGGGACCAGCTGGGGAGGCCTAATTTAGGTCCCGCCTGTTGATCCCATACAAAAACAAGGGGCTGTCTCTGTGCTAGCAGCGAGAGCCAGTCGCCGACCAGATGGCTACCTGCTTCCTATGGAAGCATGGCAGCTGTCGGTCAGAAGATAAACTGGTGTGTACTGTCAAAAGTACATGACTGTTTATCCTCACAATAGGAACAACTTACATTTCACTTGTGCTTCCATATTAGAAGCACAAGTGAAATATAACGTTTAGTTTGCCTTTAAAATACCAAGTTGCCCATAATGCCTATGGGCTAGCATCATGAAACAACACCTGCTGGTTGTGACTAGAGGCTTAACCATAGTGGAGAAAGATGGCAGCTACTCCTCACTTAACATAGTCTAGTGAATAACGAGAGAATTGCAGGGAGCTGAGATGGGAATTTGAAACTTAAGGCCAAATTAGCAGAGTTGGACAGATTCTCCCATTCCGTTGCGCTGGAGAGTTTTTCCACGTTGGCCTAAAGTGTGGAATTCCCATCTCAATTCCCTAAAATTGAATGTACACCGAGCTGGTCTGTGTTTGTTAGGCTGATTCACTGTTTTAACTTGTTTTCTTTATAAAGTGTGATTATGTAAATTATAACACACAAAGTAACATAGTAACATAGTAATTTAGGTTGAAAAAAGACACAAGTCCATCAAGTTCAACCCTTCTACCTATCATTTCAGTGTTTTGATCCAAAAGAAGGCAAAAAAAAACCCTAAGGAAACTATTTCGAATTTTGCCTCCTAGCGGGGAAAAAATTCCTTCTTGACTCCAAAAGGGCAATCAGATTTCTCCTTGGATCAAAAAGCTCTATTATTAATGCTTATTCTATTATTAATACCCCTGTATGTTCTGCTTTTCTAAAAAAAAAACATCCAGACCATTTTTAAATGCATCTATTGTGGTTAATACCACTACCTCTCTTGGCAGTGAGTTCCATAATTTTATTGTCCTTACCGTAAAGAATTCCTTTGCTGCCTATGAAATTTTTGCTCTTCCAGTCTCAGGGGGTGACCTCTTGATCTTTGTACATTTCTGTTAATGAACAGGTCCCTGGAGAGCTCTTTATATTGGCCCTGCACATATTTATATAATGTTATCATATCCCCTCTAAGACTTTTTTCTAAAGTAAATAAATGCAATTTTTTAAGTCTCTCTTCATAAGATCCTCCAATCCCCTTATTAATTTTGTAGCTCTCCTTTGCACTTTTTCTAGTTCCTTAATATCCTTTTTAAGGACTGGTGCCCAGAATTGTACTGCATATTCAAGGTGCGGTCTTACCATTGATTTGTAAAGAGGCAAGATGATGTCCTCCTCCCGTGAATCTATACCTCGTTTTATACATGCCAATATCTTAAAGTCATTGCATTGCTCATTTGTTAATGTGCAAATGATATATGCCTCCCAATGAGTTGATATGTATGCCCTTTCCCTTTTTAATAAAGAAAGTAAATTAGGTTTACAAGGTAAAAGCAATGAGGCAGACATGTTTTTCCCACATAAACCTCCAGAATTAAAGGGACTCACCTAAATATTGTCTATATTGTTAATATAGAGAATACAAATGTATGAAAAAAATTATCTATACATTATATCAGCTGAATAGAAAATGTATTTAGTAAGAGAAAAATGTGCTATAACCCCTTAAGGACCTGGGATTTTGTAGGCCAGAGTGATTTTTCAATTTTGGTTATGCGCTTGTTGAAATGTAATTTTCCTTTAACGCACCCATACAAGTTATATGTTGTTTTTTAAAGGACAGTTAAAGCATTTTTTTGATATCCTATACATACAAATAATCTACAATTTAGTATTAAAATATGCATATAAAAAGGGGAAAATGTTGATTTTGTTTCCATTATTTTACCAATAATATTCTACACAACTAATACAACACTAACCAGTAAAAATATAGGTTCCCCCCAGCTAAAACTTTCCAGAAAAAAACTCCAACCAGTGCAATGTTACTAGTCAAAGCCATAAGAATCACAGCACGGCATGCAGGGGTTAACCAATAAAGTTCATATATAACCATAATTACAATAACTTATTTATAAAATAAACTTTAAAATTGCTAAAGAAAATTGTGAAAAAGCAAAACAAAATGGTGCCATAAAGTAGAAAGGAAAGTGATCGCAGTAAAAATCTGTGACCAGCAAGGGAAGGGTTAACTTTTTTTCTTCTTCTTATAAACAGGAAATCTTTTTTTTCCTTCACACTTGCCTGTCACTCAAAGTGCGTCACAATAAGTATGTGAAGCACAGGGGGTGAATTAGAGGCTAATTTGCAGCTAATTTGCATGTTATCACAGCTATCACATGCCCGTGAGGCAGAGTCCTGGAACCGTTTCATAACGGCTGGCACCGCCAGATTAACTACACGACGAGTTACCTCGTCAAGAGGTCGCGAAAGGGTTAAACGTGTCTGTGGTGTCCCCTGTTTATGACATCACATTGTGGTATATCAAGCCACAAGGTAATGTCATGAACAGGAGACACCACAGACATTTTTTGAGCGACGATTTTTTTTGTTTGTTTTTGCATTTGCTTGCAAGTCTGCTAACTCAATGTTTAGACCATTTGTCATCCATTTTTATTCTCTACAGCCTTTTTAGTCTTTTTATTCTCTACATTAACAGTATAAAGACGAGTTAAGTGACAGAGTGCCTTTAACTAGGGTTGCCACCAGGCCGGGGAAAAATTGGCATCAGACCAAAAAAAGGTGGTAACCCTACCTTTAACAAAGGTTACATTTTGAGAATCAGCTGTATTGTGTAAATGTATTATATACCAACCTGTTCCCTCACGAAGAATTATGTCCTTATCGTTGACAATCCATCTGTAGCATGGGAACTCCACATAATCTCCTGCTGGTGTCTTCACCGTTATGTGACGACAATACCAGTCATCTTTGTACCAATATTTATGCTTCTCGATTTTTACCAGCTGGATATCCCCAATATCTTCTGACACTGTGACATCATAAGAGTCAATCTGTATTAGACGCAAGATGAGTCAATGAAGATTTTTTTCAACAAATATTCAGCCGTTTAAATAATACATGCTATGAACTAAACTAATCCATTACATTACATTACCATTTATTTATATAGAGTTGACAGTTTACGTAGAGCAAGGTACAGAGCATAGAAGGGAAATACCAAGTTAGACAAACTAGAAACAGACTGGTACATGAGGTAGAGAAACCTGCTCGCAAGCTTACAATCTAGAGGGAATGGGGTCCATAAGACACATAAGGGGTTGAAGAGGCCAGAGGGATTGAAGTTGTAATAACAGTAGTGTGGATGGGTGGCAGTAGGTGGGTTAGGCCAAAGATGAGTAGTGTGTGTTCCAAATAGGTGGGAACCGCTAGAGGTAAAGTGACAGGTGTTCTAGTGGGATGGGTAGTAAGCTTCTTTAAAGGTGGGTTTTGAGGGACTTTTTAAAATTTGAAAAGGAGGGAGAGAGCTGGATGCTCTGCGGAAGGGAGTTCCAGAGAGAGGGGGCAGCTCGGGCAAAATCTTGCAGTTGTGAGTGAGAAGTGGTGATGAGGTTTGAGGAGAGGTTTAGTCCCAGTGAGGAGCACAAAGGTCGTGCAGGGAGGTATTGGTTAACAAGGGAGGTGATGTACGGAGGGGCGGAGGAGTGGAGGGCTTTGTAGGTTAAATTTTATCCTTGAGCAGACAGGGATTTTGTAAATCCGTAAATTTAAAAAAAAAAAAAAGATTTTTTAAAATTGATTCATGAAGGAGTCCAAAGTATTTGCATAGTCTCCTATAGAATCACAAATATTTATTAAATAAAACAAATGGCTCTGTTTATTTAATGTATAAATATGTTTTTCCCTCCCCACGAACAGAGTTGAACAATTTAATGCCATGTTAATTGAATGCTTTGGCGTCATTAAAGGGCTTTATCCATGACCACGCCCGCTCTTAGAGTGCTATGCACAGTGAAACCTGCGGGGCTGCATCTCCCTTTGGTGGGATTGCTACAAGTGATGGGTGAACAAAATGGCTTCTCCCTCATGCAGACTGTGGCTGAGAAGGTAGATTAACATACTTATTTTATGTTAAATTGATGACCAGTTAGTGATGGTGTGGAGGATTTGCACACGATATATTTAACAAACACTTTAAGGTTTTTCTGTTTTTGTTTTTTTACAGGTTTAAAAAATTTGAGTTACAGAAGCGGGCGATGTAGTTTTGGTCTAGTTAGAGTTATGAGAACCTGAAGCAAGAAACTGGAGGTGAAATTTGTGCAAATAATGACTCAAATTTAATTTGCATTTTATTGATAAGATCTTTCTGATACATAATGTTAGTTAGCATACATAGCGATGAAGACAAAAAAAATTTAGGCAGTAAAAGTCTATGACAAAATAAAGCATGCAAATCTACTAAACACGAGGATCATTGACTAACCTTTATGGTAGACACTATGTTTTTGTGCTTCTTTTTATACTTTTTAAAAAAAAAAAATTTAACCAAGAAACATCTGTTCATCTTATTATTAACTAAATCTTGCTTGGTTTGTAATGTAACAAAACAAGACCTATAACTGTGAAATTCTCATTGAAATATCTTTTCCAAGGAGACATATTTGAAAAACATTTCAAGTCAATCCAAGATTAATTGATTTCAGCTTTACAATGTTATCATTTCAATTAAACCACATTAAGAGTGGCATGTACTTAAAAAAAATGCAAATCTATTTTATGTTCAAAACTATTTTTGCGCTTTGCTCCTATTGCAATGTACTAAACATTTAACACTCAAATAGTGCATACGAGCAAACTGCGACTAAAAACAGGCATAATTGAGATTAAAAACAGGCAATATTGCCAATATTTTTTCTACCTATTTTGATGGCACTTGCTAAAAGCTGGTGTCATTTTCACACTGAAAAAAAAATGAATAATTTTTCACAACATATTCGCAAAAATCTTTAGCGTGCACAAATCTAATCGCAATTTATTAGCGCAACTGGAAAAAATGCACGCTAAATAAAAATAAACAGAATAGGTGCAAAACAAGCGCAAAATGTTTCAAATAGTCGCAAATTGCTACTTACTCATGTTTTACCTACTTGTTTCCCCACTGCACTTGTTTAGTACATGACCACTTTAATAAAAAAAATTTTTTAATCATTTAGATCCATCTCTTACTTTGAGTCTTGTTATTACTATTAGAGGACAACTGTCAGAAAAAAAGTATATCCTGTTTAATTAAAAGATTGTATAGTGTGATGGAATGAAATAATACAATTAAAGCACCTTATTGAACCCTCTTGCCTGGCTTGTATGGCGCGATCAAGGGGCAGACAAGTTGTTTAGAATCCTGGGTCAGATGCAGGAAGATCTGACCCAAGATGTCTGCCCCCTGACGGAACTATACAACTAAATAGGACTCACTAGGGTGCTCCATTTGAATTATTTCATTAAAGCATTTCTATTTCAACTTTCAATTAAACAGAACTTATTTTTTTCCCAACAGTTGTCCTTTAATATTATATTATTCAGACTCAAATAAAGAGATGGATCACAATTATTTCTGGGTACCCATTCAAATATTTATTTGTTTACCCACTGGCTGACTTTATAATACTTAATACTGAAATTATCCAAGGATATTCAAGTGAAATTTGAATGAAGAGTCAACATATATTGATTTAAAAATGGAACTACACAGTATTGTTTTTTTTTATATTATAAAGATTTTTAGTAATAGCAGACATGTGTAAAGGATAGGGAGAGAAGAGCGAAAGCAGATGAAGGAGTAATATAAAAGATACATCGTTGTCTCGGTCATAAAAAAGGCTTCTATGTGAAATCCAGAATTATCCAGCCAACTCTAAACCATTGCTTAATCTCATTATACCAACAAAAATACATGGGGGTAATTGATACCAGGGCCTAAGGCCAGGCAGCAAGCCCCTTAGTTTCCTGAGTCAACAGTGGCTCACAATGCACATATATGAGAAAGTAAATGAGGTAAGTGGAATTCGACATCTACTGGTGACCAGATTTTTGGGGAAATGTGTGGGAACTCATGTAAACATGTTTCCTCTAGTGATAACATTTCTTGTCCTGGCATCTATTTTTGCCTGTTAGGAGTTATACAATAATTTGCAGTAAATATATCCTGCATTTTTTTAACCACTAAATAGTTAGCATTTTTTCCATTTTTTTTGTCAGTACAGTAGGACAGTTGTCATGCACCGTTTTTGCTTTTTTCGGACACTTGTGTTAAAATGTATATTTTAATAAAGGATGATGTTTATATATAGTGGGGGATGGCAACCAGTTTGTTAATTGGAAATCTACTGGTGCTTATTGGATTTTAATAAAAGTGCCTTATTGAAGAGGTTTTGCCATTTGTGATGGTTTTTGACAATGTTGGTGCATTCACAAGAAAACTGTTCAGCCTTTTCTGCTAGTAAGAAAAAGTCTGAGCTTGTTTTCACACTCTATCTCATGTTCATCACTCCTTTTCACACCATGAATGATGTTAATCATCAGCTCTGTTTTATCTAGGTCTACTTTTTCTCAGCATAGTAACATTAGTCTACTCTGGGTTACTTACGTCAAGTGTAGATTGATTTGTGGTCTAAATATTTGGCCTTGGTTTTTAAACAATCTCCAACAACTTACTTTATCAACAGATCACTGGACCACACAACTATCTGCATGCCCTCAGTGTTAAAAGTCCACAAGCAGTAATCTTTCCTTACTGCTAATAAAGAGAAATGGATCCAGTTCCAGAAAACATCTTAAAAGACAATTGTACGCAACAAATAAGTTATGTTTAATTGAGATTTAATCAAGGTTTATACACAGATCATCCATATCATTATGACCGCCTGCTTATATTGTGTAGGTCCCCTTTTGACGCCAAAACAGTCGAGGCATTGACTCCTCTAGATCTCTGAAGGTGTGCTGTGGTCTCTGGCGCCAAGACATTAGCAGCAGATCCTTTAAGTCCTTTAAGGTGTGAGGTGGGGCCTCCATGGATCACACTTGTTTGTCCAGCACATCCCACAGATGCTCGATTGGATTGAGATCTGGCGAATTTGGAAACACCAAGTCGTTGTTCCTCAAACCATCCCTGAACCTTTTTTTGTATTATGGCAGGGTGCATTAACCTACTTAAGGAGGCCAATGGCATCAGGGAATACAATTTCCAGGAAAAGCGTGTACATGGTCTGCCTCAATGTTTAGGTAGGTGGTACATGTCAAAATAACATTGACATGAATGGCAGGAGCCAAGGTTTCCCATCAGAACCTAGAGACAGAATGTGTCAGCAGAATTTGTGTCTGCACAATTTTTAAAATACTTTTATTAGTCCCCAGTTCCCTATCTTATATCTAGGATAGCCTTGTGCCTATCCCACGCATGCTTAAACTCCATTGCCCAAAGCATCACACTGCCTCCACCGGCTTGCCATCTGTCAGTGGTAACACAGGTTGAAAAATGTTCAAGTTCAACCCTTCTACCTAGAATTCCTGCTTTTGATCATAAAAAAGTCAACATAAACCAAAATGAAGTGGTAGAAGCAGCTCTGCAGGTTAGGGTGCACAAATCGTGCTCCATCAGATAAATAAATACAAGATGCTGTTTTATCCACAAAAGGCAATGTTTCGACCAAAAGGTCTTTTTTTTTCGAGCCACCATGGCTTGAAAAAAAGCTGAGCATCAGATACTTTGGCCTTAAGTTTCAAATTCCAGTCTCAGTTACCTGCACTTCTCTCTTTAGTGAGTAGACCATTTACACTCCTTCACTATATTCAGTTCTACCACCTCTGCTGGAAGAGCACCCCATATAACAAATGTGTGTGTATGCACGTTTTTTAAGAGGCAGTATGGGTCTATAAAATTTCCCTATGGGCTCTAGCCTAAGATCTTTTAGGAACTTAGCAACATGCTTGTAATATATAGTCTGTTGTCACACTGACTGTAACAATAATCCCTTTGATTGGAACTTCCTTATTTTGAATTACAACATTTGAATATGTATTTGCCTACACCCAACTACAAAGGTAAAGTAATATGTAATTTAGTTCAGATGTCCTCATTACTGTGAAAGCTAGGGATCCAATTAGCATACTCCTATGCAATAAAATGGAAACAAATTTGCAATATTCATTTTACCTAATTTTTGTTGCACAGCTATCAATTTATTACTTGAAAATGTACCACACTCAATTTCCAAAGCCTAATGCCTAATCCACATAGTGATATAGTAGTTTAGGTTGAATCAACCCCTTTCTGATTCTTTGTTTTCCGCTTGTCATAGTACCCTTTGGGACTGTGAAACTGTGGTTCTGTTTTCAGTGTGATGTGTGTAAAAATGGTCAATTAAACTATGTGCACTTTGTGTATTGCCCAGAATTGGGCTTCAGTGACCACTTTAAAATAAAGGGTAAACCCGGTCACCCAGACTGCACCCAAAGGTCTTTCCAAAGCATCTAGAATGCACCCACAGGTGTTTCCAAAGCACATAGAATGCACCCACAGGTCTTTTCAAAGCCCCCAGATTGCACCCACAGGCCTTTACAAAGCACCCAAAATGCACAAAAGCACCCATATAACCACCCAACACCCAGCTTGCAACAACAGGTCTAGCCAGAGCACCAAGACTACACCCACAGATCAAGCCATAAAACCCAGACTGCACCCACAGGACTTTCCAGAGAACCAAATTTGCACCCACAGGTCTAGCCATAACACACAGGCTGAATGACCAGGACTTGCCAGAGCCTCTAGCATGCATCCACAGGTCTTACTAGAGCTACCAGAATGCACCCATAGGTCTTGTCACAGCACACAGACTGCACCCACAGGTCAAGCCAAACCACCCAGGATAACACAAATTTCTATCCAGAGAACCCACACAAGCCCCCCAATAACCTGATTTTTGCTCACGGCATATAAGGGGAGGCCCATAACTAATACCCATAAAGACAGTGTGTGTTAACTACATATATTATTTGCTTAGCATCATGGGAACAGTACTCCTCAACTAACAGATAATATCTGATGTAATTATAACCGTGTGTGGCTGACAAATGATAGGATGATTGTAATAGTAATGGCAATAAAACTCACAGTAATGTGCAATGTGAATACACATAAGCGATTCACAATAATGTGCAATGTGAGTATGCAACAGAACTCCACAGTAATGTGCAATGTGATTATTCCAATAAGGTAAAAGTTAGTGCCAACATGTATAGAGAATTCAAATTGGTATAATACTTGGCATAATGTGTGTGAAACATAGTGTGGGGAAAGAAAGAATATATCCAAACTAAAAAAATAGGATGGCTTTACAATAAAAAAAAATGTAGTAAGATATCACGTACAAATAGGGTTGCCTCCTGGCCGGTATTTTACCGGCAGTCTGGTAAAAAAATTGGCATTAGGCCAATGTTAAAGTCTATGGAGACAGTACCAAGGCCGGTATGTTTTGAAGAAAAGGTAGCAACCCTACGTACAAAGATGCACAAATACTTGTCTAAGACAGATATCCACAGAATGAATTGGATGTCTGACAAGGAGATTAAGCAGCCAACATATTTTTCACTTGTACTTTTTAAGTACCAACTTAATCTGCAACTGGCAGCTTCCCTGCTACATTGGGAAGCGTATCCTAGTCAGACAGTATGATTGGCTAAGTGTGTGCTGACCAAAGTGAGTTCCAGAGTCCAGATCAGCTCTACCTCATCAGGGAGGTAGAGTAGAGAGTAACCCCACGTCTGCTATAGTGGGCACAATCCCACAGTGTTACGGTTTATAATTCTGTGTGTCCTATGCAATTAATATTGTTTATGAACTTTTCTATTGTGACCCAGTATTCTAAATGATATCCCCATGTTTACAATTATTTATGAATTTCGCTTTATGGAACATTTCTAGAGGTTGGGATGCAGTTTTAATCAGACAGAAGACTGTGGTTTCTATAGTCTTAAATATATATATTTTTTTATTTATTTTTTTAACTCACAACTAGTAACTACAGTACCAATTGAAAAGAAATTAACACAATATGAAATGTTTGGTTCCCCTTGCAGTAAATAAAAAAGCACCAGTGAGTGCTACATCTTCTATTAGAACAGAATCCAAATTGACATAAAATCATTTATTTCCCACATCCTTTTCCATTACTTAAGGTTAAAACAGTTGTAGAAACAATGGCGTATTTTGTAATAACAGGTCTATTTACCTAATTGCAAGAACATACATCATTTTCAATTTCTAAGGATTATATTTGTTAAAAGGGCTATCCCCAGCTGTCTCCCAATAAGTACTCACCGCTCCTCTTTCAAAATCATTGTAGAAAGGTTTATCAAGTAGGTTTTTCTCACTGCAGCCTTTTGAGCCTATAAGAGTAATATAGATGTAGTCATCTGTCCCTGCAAACCACTGACTACCTGTGGTCACAGTCACTGTGTAGGAAGGCATTCTACCCAGAAGTGGTACTTGTATCCAGAGTCGTATGCTCAATAACCCAACAGATTTAACTATATGTTCTGCTGCCGACTACACAAACTCAGCCAACAGTCAAACCCTCCTCCTTTTTTTATGGCTTTTGAAATAGTTCCTCTTTTTTTTGGAGTCTCTGCTTGGCAAGCACTGAGGAAACATCAGGCTTTCTTTAGCAACTTCATTTGGACTTTTTTTGTCCACCAATCAATGGAGAAATCGGGTGTATGCAACATTTCGTATAGAATTCGAAATGCTTTTATTAACCGTGATTTTTATGAGGGAAACGTCTAAACTCTTTAAACAGTAAAGGACTGATTTTTAGATTACAATACATTGCTATTTATTTATACAGTAAGAACAATCTCACAGTGTTTGTTAAAGAATTAGAAGGGGTGTTACAAACTCAAGTAAATTAACCTAAACAAAGGTAAACAGGTTAGGGAGAGCCTGATCTGATATGTATAGCCCCTTAACTAAGGCTGTATTTACGCTTCTGCGGTTTATGTATTTAGCTGTAATTTGCCTCTTTTCTCATTTAATGTATCCACACATATTCTATATTGATTTTTTTGGCATAAGAATTGCTTTCCTAACCCTTTAGTGACAAGACAATTTTTACCTTGACTTTCCCTTGGTGACAATGGCTGTTTTGACATTTCTGGGGTGTTTGTGTTAAGCTGTAATTTTCTTGTTTCTCACATACTGTACCCACACAAATTATATGTTATTTGTATCTTCATAAGAAGGGCTTTCATTAGATACCATTATGTTTATCATATCTTATAATTTGCTACAAAAAAATCATAAAATATGATGAAAAAAAAAAAACAACACTTTTTCTAACTTTGACCTAAAATATAATTTACACAAATACAATCATTAAAAAAGACCCCATCTAAATAGTTTTAAAATGTTGTCCCGAGTTCATAAATATGGATTTTTCCATATTTTTCTGTATTTTTTTGCGCGTTATGGGGCAAAAACAAAAAATAGTTATTTTTTATTTTTTCCTATATTGGAATTTTGACCCAAACTCAAAGCCTAAATTTAACCATAACACTAAATGTAACCCCAACTCTAACCCTTATGCTATCCCTTAATATATTTTAATTTTAATTAAATTTTAACCCTATCCCTTATGCTAAAAAATATTTAATTTTAACCCTAGCAGCTAATCTAACTTTAATCCTAGTTTTAAGCTAATTAAATCTATTTTTTCCCCTTTTGCCTCTCATGCTGCCCACTCAGTTATAAAGTCTGAGTGTGGCAGGTCACGTTGGGAGCGAGAGGCAGCATGGGAATGTCTGTGCTCCTTCACAGACATCCAGCTACCTGCTCGCCACAGAGAGGCCCAGCCAGTTCCTCTGCCAGCAGGCATTTTTGATTTTTTTAAAGGGTGGTGTTTTTTGCCCCCCCCCTCAGCAGACAAGGTAAGTGCCGCCCTAAATACAGCACTGCTACCCCTACACTACAATAACAGACACTATTTTTCATGTATAATCATGTAGGGTGCCAATCACAGGACACAAATATTTCTATCTTTCAAAGTTTTTATTATAAAGATACTAGGACAACTTTCAATAGAAGCACAAGTGGAAAAAATAGTGCTGATAGCTTGTCAAGAGCCCTTTATTAAGCTGTCACTCTTCCCCCAAACAACATGTGTTTGGGAACTGCCCAAAGGCCCCCAGACTATCTTAATATATAAAGTGACCCCTCCCCCACCCATAGCCCAGTTTTGGCCAAGGCTCCAGAATCCAATAGAATGAAATGAAATTAATCCCCCCTACCTACCATGCCCTTGCCCGGTGGGGGGGGGGGGGGGAATGAATCAATTAGATTACTTACTAATAAAACCCACCCTTTAAGTGATATGAGGGTGAGCAGTGAAAATCCCTGCCCAACCCCTTGGCCCATGAAGAGAAACCTTGAAGAGAGCAATTGGTGATGGTCCAGATGGAGGTCAGATGCCAGACACAGGACGAGTTGAAAAGTAAATTTATTCCTCGATAGGAAAACAGCCAACTCAGTGCTCTCCTATCCGGTGTGTGTCGACTCCTACGAGTTTCACGCCAAAACCTGGTGCTTTGGCCCTACAAAAAAAAAAATGATACTATAATGATACTATAATGATATTGCAAACGAATTTCTGGGACAGGGAGGCTTCTGATTAACTAACCTGTCAGGATTGAGGTTTTTGGATCATAGAGCAGGGGATGGAATCTCTTACTGGTAATCCTTACCAGGTGGTCCACAAGTATATATAGGCAAAGCACCCTTGTAAGGATAGGAGCACGAGAGTGCCACAAAAGGATAATCCAAAAAGCAAAGTCAGGAACAGCCCAATAGATCAGGGCAGGCAGCGGTCAAAGAGTAGTAATCCAAGCAGGGGTCAGGGTTCAGGCAAACAGGGTAATCCAGAAGGCAAGCCAAAGGTCAGGTAACGGGAAATCCAATAGATATACTGTAGCACAGCAACAAAGGGGAAACTGGAGACTGAAGTCCAAGGACAAACAGGAACCAAAGCTCTGGAACACTGGAGCATTGAAGAAACAGTTTAAGGGGTTTTTATAGTGCTGTGGGTCTCCACTCCTCCCCTCAGTGGGACAAGCTCCTTACTTGATTGGATGTTAGAGGGGTGTGCTTTTCTAGCACATACCCCTCTGTCTCTGTGCTTGGAGTTAATAGGAGATTTGGCAGAGTTTACCTCCCTCCTACAGCTGGAAATAGGTTCCCCTTGATTGGGTTGAAGTCTGGAGGATGCATACTGGGCTTGTAGAAACTCTAGGCCCTGGTTTCGGCCGACTCCGCGATCGCGGATCACTTAAGAGACTTGCTGGATGCCTGGAAATACTGGAACTGCAGGTAAGGGCCAGAGGGGCATGACATAACCTTAGATATTGTTTGGCCAGGATTATTTTAGTGGTAGGTGAATTTATTTTTATTTTTGGATGGCCCCTTTCCCTGGTCTAAAGCTGAGGATAGATTTGTAATTTATTTTGCAATTGACTTTTATTAATTTATTTGTCCCCCCTACATGGGCAAGGTAAAAGTATCATGTACTTAGGGATAACTTTCATTTTATTGGATCCATCAGACTTTTTGCAGTCCCTGGGGAGGTCACTTTATTTATTTAGATGGTCCAGGGGCATTTGGCCAGCCCCCAGACATATGCTACTTGGGGGAAAGGGTGTCAAGTCATGGGCCCTTGGCCAGAACTACTGGATGGGTGCTCCCACCTCAGTTTACTATAGGGGGCAGTGCTAAGTGCCCTGGCCCCAGTATTTATTATATGGGGCAGGAAGCACATGCCTAGTGCCCAGCACCTTTTCCTATGGATGGGGCAGGGACACTTTTGTTTAATGGTGCCTGGAACACATGCCCATTTATCAAGGGTCTTTGAGTAGCCCAAATTTAAGGGCAATTCGGATCATAGAAAAAAACATAGAGGCATGCATAGATGCAGGTACAGACACACAGACACATGGATTCACAATATTTTCATAACCCCTGTACCTTTTTAGACACACATTAAATTCAAAAAATATTCTCTCCCCTGCCATGCAAATTCCTACCGGTTTCCGACCATCACAGAGGATTCGGCCACTGCAGTGGCTGAGCCCAGGAACCCAGCACCAGTGAAACCAGTGGTGGTGACTTTAGCATCTTCCAGGATGGCTGGCAGCAAAACCGGTGATTGGAGAAAGAGGACTGGAGGCAGTGCCGAGCCACAGCCAGAGTACAGATGTGTGGGACCAGATGGTTAAAGCTGATTATTGCCCAGAAGGCCTTGCCCTTTCTCGGAGGGGACAGCGAGAGCTCCACAGGTTCTTTGTCGGCCTTGGGCAAAGAGGGATGCTGCTGACAGCTAGCACAAATGGCTGCGGAGGAAATGTTTCTAATGAGGGAAGTCAAAGAACACTTCAGGGCAGGTGGTGGAAAAAGGGGGCAACTCCTGTGAAGCGTGATGCGGTGCTGACATGGCAGGACATTCCATCATTCCAGGATGAGGGTATTTGGATAGGTGCAGGATACTGTTCCTCCGATGGGATCCGATTGTGTTCCTCTGTAGCCTAAAATATGTTGCTTCCTTCCCTGATGTTGTCCGGGAGAAATTGGGTTGCGGTATCCTTTTTTAAATGTATGGGTCTACCCTCTGGGGTTTATGCCAAAAATGGTCGGAAAATGGAACTATACTTAGTGTTCTGCACTTTCTTTGACAGGGCCATTGACCTTTTTTAGGAAAGCAGGCCTTCTGCCTACTGCCAGTACACCCTGATTGCCACCTTTGCAGGGGTGTTTTATGAAAACCTTTACTTTCCCATGGGGTGTTCCATATCTTGCACCTATTTTGAAAAGTTTAGCACCTTTTTGGAATGAGTGGTCAGGGTTGAATGGAGATGCAGTTTGATCGCCAATTATTTGGATAATTTTCTCTGGTGATTTTCTCTGGACAATGCAAATGGTTTCACAGTACCTTGGGGATCAACTGGCCACCGAGAAGATGAAAGACCCAAACACTTCATTTTCTGGGCTTTCAGAGAGGCTCAAGTGGGGGTTAAGCGGACAAAAAAGTTACTCCAGTTCCTGATTGGAAGGTTAAATTCTGACAGACAGGGTTTTCCTTAGGTCACTCTCTAGCTCCATTGCAGCATCTTGGAAAGGCATCACTATCTGAGGGTATCGCAGGTGGTGAGATCTGCATTTCGGGATTGGGAGGTTTTCCTGGACAAATTTAACAGCCGGGCATTTTTCAAGAGTCCACATACACGGACAACCTGTACCTGTAATATGGAAACCTTGGGTAGTTAGGCGTTTGGTGCCTATTTCTGAGGGAAAGGCAATGCCACCTCGTGGTCTAAAGAATGGAAGTGCAGTCTGCACTCTTGCCGTCCTCAAGCTCTTTCCCCTTTTAGAGTCTCTATGTACCTCTATGGTGTTGGGCAATGAAGGTCCGTCGTGTTTTAATGATGTTTTACAAGCTGGGGCGTTGTCATTGCTCGTAGCATGGTATTAATATGATGTTCATATGTTATGTTATATGAGCTTGACATCTGTAGTGGGGAAACTATTTGAAGGATTGCTAAAGGTATACACTCAAGAATACATCTTGAACCAGAATATAATTAGTAAAAGTCAACATGGTTTTGTGAAAGACAGGTCTTGTCAAACAAACTTAATAACATTCTATGAAGAAGTCAGTAAAAATATAGATCTAGGTGTGGCAGTTGATGTGATCTATTTGGATTTTGCGAAAGCATTTGATACAGTTCCACACAAAAGGTTACTCTACAAATTGAGAGAAATAGGTTTGGGGGCAAATGTGTGTATGTGGATTAAAAATTGGCTAAAAGATAGAACACAAAGGGTTGTTGTAAATGGAAAATTCTCAAATTGGACAAGGGTATTAAGCGGAGTACCTCAGGGGTCTGTTTTGGGCCCTCTTCTTTTTAATTTGTTTATTAATGATCTGCCACATTGTGCTGAGAGCCATGTCTCCGTGTTTGCGGACGACACTAAATTAGGTAAGGCAATAAAGACTAATCTTGATGTTTTTTCTTTACAGGAAGATTTGGACAGAGTGGGGGACTGGGCAGTAAAGTGGCAAATGAGGTTCAATATAGACAAATGTAAAGTTATGCATTATGGGAAAAATAATAACAAAGCAACATATACGTTAAATGGTTTTTCCCTGGGAAAAACTACTAATGAAAAGGATTTAGGAATAATTATAGACAACAAACTTGGCAACAGTGCCCAATGCCAGTCAGCAGCTGCAAGGGCCAATAAGATATTGGCATGTATAAAACGAGGTATAGATTCACGGGAGGAGGATATCATCTTGCCTCTTTACAAATCAATGGTAAGACCTCACCTTGAATATGCAGTACAGTTCTGGGCACCAGTCCTTAAAAAGGATATTAAGGAACTAGAAAAAGTGCAAAGGAGAGCTACAAAATTAATAAGGGGTTTGGAGGATCTTAGTTATGAAGAGAGACTTAAAAGATTGAATTTATATACGTTAGAAAAAAGGCGTCTCAGAGGGGATATGATAACATTATATAAATATTTGCTGGGCCAATATAAAGAGCTCTCCAGTGACCTGTTCATTAACAGAAAGGTACAAAGAACAAGAGGTCACCCCCTGAGACTGGAAGAGCAAAGATTTCATAGACAGCAAAGGAAGGGATTCTTTACGGTTAGGACAATAAAGTTATGGAACTCACTGCCAAGAGAGGTAGTGCTAGCAACCACAATAGATGCATTTAAAAATGGTTTGGATGTTTTTTTAGGAAAGCAGAACATACAGGGCTATTAATAATAGAATAAGCATTAATAAAAGAGCTTATTGATCCAAGGAGAAATCTGATTGCCTCTTGGAGTCGAGAAGGAATTTTTTCCCCCAGGAGGCAAAATTCGAAATAGCTTCCTTAGGGGTTTTTTGCCTTCTTTTGGATCAAAAGCTGTAATGATAGGTAGAAGGGTTGAACTTGATGGACTTGTGTCTTTTTTCAACCTAAATTACTATGTTACTATGTTACTATGTTACTATGTTTTATGGCTGTTTTTTGGCAGTGACAATGGAGTTGTGGTAGTCAAATCTACAATTATCATATCTAGGTCTCACTCCTGCATACCCAATAGGCGCTGTCACTCCAACTAACAGCAATGCTGCAAATGCGCATAATGCACATGTGCAATAACCAGTTTCCAGTGTCCTAGTCACAGCCTGCAGGCTGTTTCTTTTCAGAAGTCAAGTTATTCCAAAAAACTTATAAAACTTTTGCTGAAATCAGTACAATTTCTATTAACACATAACCTTTTTTGTCTACGTGAAAGAAATCGCCGAACCGATGGGGGCAAAGTTTTCTCCATCATTTGCAAATCTGTTTTCAGGATACCTGAAAAGCTCTTTATTTTTTCGGTAATATTCCATATACATAGTAACACAGTAATTTAGGTTGAAAAAAGACCTAAGTCCACCAAGTTCAACCCTTTTGCTCAAGGAAGCTATTTCAAATTTTTCTTCCTGAGGGGGAAAAATTCCTTCTTGTCTTCAAAGGAAAAATTCCTTCTTGTCTCCAAAGGGCAATCAGATTTCTCCTTGGATCAAGAACCTCTATTATTAATGCTTATTCTATTATTAATAGCCCTGTATGTCCTGCTTTTATAAAAAAAAAAAAAAAAAAAAAAAAAAAAACATCCAGACCATTTTTAAATGCATCTATTGTAGTTGATAGCACATCTCTCTTGGCAGTGAGTTCCATATCTTAATTTTTCCTTACCATAAAGAATCCGTTCCATGTATATAATACGTTTTTTGTGGTTTAATTATATATTCATTTTTTATTTTGTTTGTGCCTGCCAACCATGTTACTAAAGTCATTGGTTGAACCACTTTGTATTAAAGCTCTCATCACCTTTATCAGTGAAAAAAAGTGTTAATTTACTAGGTTTGTCCATTAATAGGAATCTCACGATAAGTTTTGGAAAGTTACACTTTATAACTTCGGTACTTTTGGGAGAATGACAATGAAGCAATTTTTAGCACAATTATTTTATCAGCAATAAAACATTGGCTTGAATCAGAAAGAGCAAAGTAAAATTATAAAAAAAAAAAAAAAAAAGAAGAATTGCATATGAAAAAAATTAATTACCGTATTTGCTTGATTATAAAACGAGGTTTATTTCAGAAAAAAAAATCTGAAAATTACCCCTCATCTTATAATCGAGGTCTTCTTATAATCTGACCTCAAATTGAGGTCAGATTATAAGACAGCGATCCAGGTCACCAGCAGAGCTGCAGGGGACCTGTATCCCCCTCTCTAACAGCAGGGGATGTCTGCGCGATGAGCGCAGACTCCCCTGCTTCTGCCCGGCACGACCGCCGGGGCTTCTATGAAGAAGCCGGGTACTTCTGCTTTCGTCACAGAAGTCACGGCGATCGTGCCGGGCGGCAGCAGGGGAGGTCTGCGCTCATCGCGCAGACATCCTCTGCTGCCCCACTAGCCACCAGGGAGAATCGGGCAGCTGGGGGATGTCTGCACGATACGTGCAGACATCCTCCATGCTGCCCGACACCTCCGTCTATTATGACGGACCAGCTGTCCGTCATAATAGACTGCCGTGTCAGGCAGAATGGAGGATGTCTGTACGTATCGTGCAGACATCCCCCGGCTGCCCCCACTAGCCCCCACAAGAAACAGGTGAGGGAGGGACAGAGTAAGAAGGGGGGGGCAGAGAAACGAGGGGGAGGAAGGGGGGGGACAGAGAAACGAGGGGGGGAGAGACAGACAACGGGAGGGAGGGGGGGAAAGAGACAGAGACAAGGGGAGCAAGGGGGAGACTAAGGGGGAGAGAGAGAGAGAAAGCTGGGGGCAAGGGAAAGAGAGAGGCAGCATTGGCACATAAAAGTAAATAAAAACAAGAAATGCATTTTTTTCATATCATTATTTTTTATTAAAAACGCAATTTACATGTGAATATATACAAGTTGAACTTTTTTCCTATAGGGTAGTCTTATATTCAGGCTTTTAGTTTTTTTCCTAAAGGAATATCCAAAGTTTGGGGGGTCGTCTTATAATCAGGGTCGTCTTATAATCGAGCAAATAGGGTAATCCCTGATGTTTTCTAAATGACTCACTTCATCAGGTATGTAAGGTTACCAAAAATGTTTATGGTATTATTGGCTCAGCTTTGAGTGGCAGTTCTGGGGAGTAGAACAGAGCAGGAACCTCTTTATACATAGAATCCAGTATGGCAACTTGCTATGTTGGAGAAGAAATGTCCTTAGTTTCTCATATGGTATTCTCAGTGAATTTATTTTTAACCTGCATGGCCATATTACAGGTTTGTACATTTCAAGATGGCACATTAAGATGTTGTTGGACAAGGGGGCGGAGCCAGCCATTGAAGCGAGAGGTCACAACTCAGTGGAGCTCCCGCAGACAGTGGCACATAATAGTATTTTATATTGCGAGTTTTCCAATCTGGACAACGCACAACTACCCTAAGACTGCCACTGACAATGAGGAACAAGGGTAAGAAGAAAGACAAAACCAAGGGCTCTAAAGATCAAGATATTGGATCCTTTCTGTCAAGGCCTGGTGTGTCACAGTTATATGCATTGACATGTTGACACCAACCACTCCCCATGTGAGGGAAGATAGTGGAGCCTCCTGCGGGGACTCCGGCCCTCCGATCCCTATTAAAACTACTCACCACCTCCCTGATAGAGGTTTGGATGAGGCTCCAATGTCCAAGAAAGATAGGTAGATACTGTTCCATGTACTCAGGGAGGCCCTGAGAACAGACATGACGGAGGTCCAAAAGGATGTTGAAAAACTGGACAAACAAGTGGCTGACATAGACTTTAAGCAAAAGGATACTTCCATTGGCTTGCTGGAAATGAGGGAGCAGATGGGGTACATGGCCAGCAAATCCATTCATAAGTAGGTGTCAATCATCGACACAAAGGCCAGACAGCCTAGTGTCAGTACACTTGGAATCCCGGAGGCAGTTGGGTCCTCTGCCCTCCAGACGTTACTAACCACCTGGTTTGCCTCTTTGAGACCCAATGTAGATCCTCCGGACCGGGTCATTCTTTATTTCTTTAGAGTGCGAAGGTCAGCTAAGGCACCCCAAGACATACCCAGAGATGTGGTCATAAAACTGGCATTACTCTCTATCTCTCGTAAACACCGGGATTTACCCTTTGCAAATGTTAACTTACAATTTTATGAAGATCTACCCCTGTCCATGAGCAGCTGGACATTTTAGGGGTCTGGAAGTGATGGGGGCTGATACAGTCGCTAACCGTTCAACACATCAGGAAGCTTCTCTTGAGAGAAGGCCCTCGTGGAATCTCTGTTTTTTTTTACTAGCACTGGATATGCGAACCTTGCCCACACGGCAACAACCCACTGATACCCGGTCTAGTGCACTGACGACCCCAGAGCCGATTTGTACTTTCACATTATTTATAATACTGTACATTGCCCCCCCATGAGTCTTGTAGACCCCTCAGTTCACAGTGAGGTTGAAATTGTTCCCCCACTAGGACACGGTATCATGTGCTTCAGACCTGGTACAGAGTGGCATCAAAATGTGGCCTTACCACCCCCCTTTTTCCCAGTGGCACCCTTTTCCCTGCTGATTTTCACCTTACTTCTTATTCCCTTCTCTTCGGTTTCCCTTTTTCTACATTCTTTTTTGCCCTCACCTTCTTCTCCCCATTTAGATTTCATATTTGTTTTCTTGCTATGCCGTCACTGACCATATAAGGCTGATTAATTGTGTTTAATTTGTTCTTGTATATTGCATTACTTTTAATTATCTGGCCCCTCAGATCTATTGAATATGGTTTAGTTTAGTGGTATTCCCCAATGGAATTCATTACTGGATTCTTGGGTGTAATAAAGCAGGCCGGTCTTTGAAAGATTATTCTGCAAAACAGTCACTATATGAAGCCTTTGGCTGCCAACTTCAAACCGCCTTATGTTACTTCCCATTTTTATGTTATGTTATATTGCTCAAGTCGGTTTCACACAAGGTCTAGGGACCATACCAGATCTCCTGGGGCCATAGTTTTCTACATTGGTTTTTCCTGTTGTATTTCTACTATTGAAGCGACATTGATATATCGACATCTAGCTATAGCACACGATTCAATGGATCGATCCCTGGATACTCCCCAGTCCTACTTGTAATACATTGAATTATTTGGTTACATACACCCGAACTCTTTGTGATAATTGTTATACTATGTGTCATTTTCCGTATAAAACTTTAAAATGTCTCTGTTATAACCGTCACATAACCTGGATGTATAATGTCGTGCAGATCCGTGTTATGATTTTTTTTTTATGTTTTTCTGATCATGAGCTTAGATCTACTGGGAACCACAAGACAAATAACTCAAAATATCTAACAGTGATGTAATCAGCATGATAATTCCATTGGTTTCTGCGCAGAATTCTCCACTATTAGATCTTATTGCACAAAATGTTATTTAAAAAGAACCCAGGTTTATATATAGAACACATCTCATCATAGGTTCGGGTCCCCTGAGAAATTTGAGGTAAAAGGGAACAATAAACCTTTTTACCTGCACACCTGGGATAAATGTGAGATATTGGGATAACACCTTTTAAAGTATCATTTCCTTACATCATGAAAAGTATAATAAAAATAAATAATACATGGTAATCTCTAAATCAGTGTGTGCTTTCACTATCAATCAAGCTAGGCTTTATTTTCGAAAATTATGCATGGAAAGAACTATTCCTCTGAGAGTCCTCTTCTTCCTCAGAAGAAGAGGAGCTAAAATACTTTCTCCTAGAATGGATCATTTTGTGAATGTTCGCAGCCTGTTCCTCACTGGTCTCATGAGCCTTCTTCGAATCCCTTTTAAAATATTTATTCCACCTTATTGAAAACCATTTCGGCTGCTTGTGAATATTTAGAATTTTCATTTTACTAAACTTTTCTTTTAATTTTTGAATTTTAGATGTTACTGAGTTATATTTTGTATTGTCATTTGTTGTTTCTTTTGTGTTCTTTGACATATCATCATTCTCAGTATTTTTGTTTCTCATTCGATGACAGCAACCAAATCCGCATGGCAGTAGCAAAAAATAATATGGTGATGTACTTTGCAAAGCTTGTCCTCCATCGTCAGATTTTTTGGGACTTTGAGTTTCTGGAACCCAACACAAGCATTTTAAAAGCTGCTTTCTAATGAGAGAGGAAACACTACTGTTCTCGTTTTTTTTAAGGCCATTTGTTTGTGTTTGAGGACTGCACCTTTTGTTTTCACAATTTAGTCTGTTTGCAGTTAGTAATGATTCCGCTGATTCCTGTTGTTCTCCCTCTTGCGAATTAATCATTTCATCCAAAACTTTGTTTTTCACAGATTTGGTGCACATTTTTATATTGCCAGATTGAGCATCCTGAGAGCATGCATGTTTGGTGTCAAGCAAATTAATGTCCAATTTATCCTTTATAAATGAATCATTTGCATGGACATCAGGATTGCTTTGGCCATCACAAGTTATAGTTGGCAGCTTCTGTGGCTTACCATATATGTTAGCTTTGGCATGATCACTATCTGTGGATATTGGGGCCTTTGGAGGTGGTGGGAAAAATGAAATGTGGGACTGGCTGACGTGCATGGGCATTTGTGGTGTTTGACTCATGTCACACCGAATTCTCTTCTGCAGTATATGATGTTCTAGCTTATCTCTCACAGTTTTACTGAAGGGGTTTGTTTGTTGCTCGTCAAATTCTGTGCATGTAGCACCTGCTCCTGTATCACTTCTGACTTCTGACTTCTCCTGACTCCTTCTTCGATACTTTAATATCAGAATCCTCCTTGTCTCTGTTAACCTATTATATCTACATATTTCTATGAGTTTTTTCCTAATTGAAAGGTAACCCTTGAAATCATCATGCATTCTGCCTTTTCTCTCCAGCGTAATGCCCACTACCCTGTAACAAAGTAACATTTGTTAAAATAAAACACATTCTGAATGCTGGTTAATATAATAGTATTATAATATTATGATGCATGAAATAAATGTAGTGGAAGGGTTTAACTCAATGGATTATTTTTTACCTAAATGCTATATAGAACTGGATTCATGGGTCAGAGGTTTGTAAACCAAAAAAGATGTAGGTGGAATGGGGAGAGTATGGACCAAATTGGGATATTATAGGGCTATTTAGGCCACACCCACTAATATATAAATCTAGCTCTGGTGAAATGTTTTATATGTAAATTAACTCATCAATAGAAAAAAAAAAAACAGCAGCTACACTAAGAACAATACATTTCCAACTACATATTAGTAAATAGGTTTGGCTGCCCATTCTTGAAAAGACCAAGAGTTGATGAATTCCTTACTAAAGTATATTTTCATAGGAAATATATATTGTTTGCTGCATGTACCACTTTGTGTTTCTCTTCCTTCGTATTTAGTTTATCTGTTTTTCCCAACAACCTGTCTAGAACTTAATAAATCAATGTTGAGCTTTGGAGTGAGATATGTCGGAAGCACTCACCTCTTTAACATCTTGTTCAGGAGTTGTAGATCAGCATCTATTTCTACAAGAAAAAAAATAAGATTAACGATAACTATTGCCTCTGTTTCCCCAGTAACAGTATTTAGTGTGTAAGGTATTAATATAATTTAATTAGAAGGGCTGGATATTTCCACAGAAGGGAGTAACACACAGCAACCCATAGAAAATAGGCAGAAAATTATGTAGCAGAAGGGAAAGAAAACCATGAACGCCACAACTATCTACACCAATAAATAAGATTAAAAAAACAACTCGATTAAGCCAGCAAACTGGTAAAAACACATTGGTGACTTGTGTGGACTCTTGCTAAGTGCCTTTTTAAAAATTTACATTTGCAGAGAACAGGGAACACACTCTGATTCTACATGTAAGGATTTGTATTATTCATTATTTCTGTAATAAATGTATCTATTTTAATGGTAGCCTCTTCTGCTTTCTTTGAGTAACTCAAACTGATATTTACAGTAACCTCACAGGTGCAAACATTGAGCAGTATACTGCTTTGCAAGGTGTGAGTTGTACAATAATAGTTTACTAACACACTATATAATTCCTGTTGTGATGTTGTCCCATGTGATCTTTTTTATTTTGTTTCCTTCTTACATATGTATTCTTATACAATAGCGCCTGTATTGGCTGTGTGCTGCTCAATTGCCGCATGTACACAACAGAGTAGAGTTGTCACCCAGTCATTATTTTAGCATTAGATCGATACAAAGTTAGCTTGACGCCAATATTATGTCTATGGAGAAATTAGCGTGGCCGATATTTTGGGGGAGAAAAGGTTGCAAACCTAACAAAGAGAGACAGTTGCCAGAACACTATGTTTGGTGATAGAGAAGATCATTCATTCACGTTTAGACTGTGTTTGTCTGCCACACATACACAGTTTAAATGCAATACTGCCTGTGCCCAGTTCAAAGCAGTGTGAATTGACAACAGTAATATTGATAGACCTGAACTTGCAGGAACAGGACCCAAAAACAGGACCAGCTTGGCAATTCCGGGACTGTTGGCAACTACTCTATAGCTGTTTACCTCACACCCTCCCAGTTATGTGGACACAGCCCTGGAGTGTCATTGTATTCCTTATCACTATACAATACAATTTCTAAAAACTGTCCCCTTACATTCATCCCTCTTTTAAGCTCCAGCACAAGATCACTAACCCCACAGTATTTAAATCCATAACAAAACGGAAAGCTGTACCTTGTTCTATGCAATCAGAAAATACAGATTTCTGTCTGAACAATTTCTGAGTATCCAAAAGCTTTTTCTTTTCCTCAACATTAGATGGCGATCTACTCAAATTCTAGAGGGAAAATAGACAAATGGAAGTAGGTTTTTAGATGATAAAGTGAAAGTAAGGGTTTGAGGGTCAATAAATAAATGTTTTAAGGAAAAGGAAGAGTGGAAAACATAGCTGAAGTAAATATAAAATGATAGAATGATAGGCTGACTGCCAAGAAAAGGTGACATAAATGCCTGAAAGGAGGAGGTACATTGTCAAAGAAAAGAAGAGCAGGAGAGATTGAAGGATTGTTAAGTGGAAAAAAACTTAAGGGCCTTAAGGAGGAGGTAGCAAATTTATTTTTACTCTACTATCGACAACAGACGTCTATATCACTGAATCCAAGAGTTTGTTTCCCAAGATTATTAAAAATGTTCTTAACTCGGGCAAATATCTCTGAAACAAAGTGATATTAACATGTCCTAGAAGAGTCAGTTATTCAAAATGGCTGCACCTGTTGACCAACTGAGTGACCAGAGATAAGCTGACCATATGTATGCACTATTTGGCAAAATAATACTTATGATTATTGCATTTTAGGAAAAATATGTGTGCGTAATAATAATAATTATTGAAATGAACATTCCGTAAAGCTCAGATCAGTTCCTCATTACTTATCTCGATTTCAACATTAGAAAGAGCAGTCCTACCTTTGCGACATGGGCAATGCATAATAAAATTAACAAGGGTGGAATCAAGCGTGGAATGAAGATTGTTGCTATGATGAGGAGGACTTGACATAACCTGATAGGATCCATCTTCCAAGAAACAGCTGCAAAACATTGTCATAGTTTTTGTTTCCTGACCTAGCATTAATGTCCCAATAATACATTGATCAAAATCTTCTACAACCAAGTTTAGTTCATTAAATACATGTAATTACCACATAATGTTGGTTCCATGTAAACCTGTATCCCTTGAGGCCCCTTTGATGAATTGTACCTTCCCCTCCCATAACATGAAAAGCATCACATTTATGAATAAAATGTGCTTATTATTGAAATGAAAATAGTATTTTAATGTCTTTGTTTTTAAATGTTAAAAAGAAAATTATTATATTGACATGTTTACATGAGCAGGAGGCAGGGACCAAGTACAAAATGGTGGACACAAGAATAGGCAGAGGTGTATGGTTTTAAAATCTGTTGGGCCGTATATAATGTCATGGAATGGGGAGATATAAACACCATTCCATGAAATAGAAACCTGCAGGCAGCAATCACACCAAGCTGTTGTGTCAAACAATTGAAATTCCCAAGCATGGCCATTACTAAGCTTCCTCGTTACCCAGCTTACCTTTCCTCAACCACCTCTCTGGTAGTTTTCTTTGTTCCTCACATTTCCACCCATTTCTGAGTGATTGCTTTCACACCTGTAAGCTAATGAGATAGGGAGCTCCTCCCTTCACCCGTTGGCTTATGCCCACTGTATATATAATATATAATCAAAGTAAATCAAAGATTACAATGCTCAAACATATGTCTGCTCTCTCTACAAATTCAGCAAATGACTGAGATACTGGGATTGGTCCTCTGTGATGTCACAGACACCATTATGATATGTGATGAATAACCTGATATATTTATAACAGAATGATATAACTGGTGGTGTTAAGCTTCTGGGCAGTAAAGGCACATGTAATTATTGAATAAGAGAATGCTTTGTGACCTTGAGGAAGATTTGGATTGTTGGGATGGTTAGTGTTCTTTCTGCTTCTCAAAGTGAATGTGGAGATTTCTTCACACATGGTCTTCTGTTAAAACATTCTCACAATGATAACAAGTAACTAATAAACTAATGTCTACCGATTACTTTTATGGACTCGTTTACACTGAGGCCCCACAAAGTCTAAACAGAAGCACTAACTAGCATGGTTAAAAAAGAACTGCACATACATAATTATTTAGTTTACTGACCAGAAATGTGAAAACAAAGGAACACCATATATTGTACAGAAAATTAAAAGTACACATGTTAATAGAATAGTATTGTCAGCACCAAACTAGAAAGCATAAAAATAGGGTGCAGTTGGTCACAAAGGTATGGGTCCCAGAAAAACAACAAATTAAGCATGTATAAAAATGAAAGATGTGACAACACAAAGAAGGAACAAAAATGAAAAAAGGGATCAAAAAAGAAATGTATAGAAAACTTTGGAGTATATTAAAAAGACCAGAGGTTTCCGATTCAAACAGACTAATTATCTGGCTAAAATCCAGCACATATACACAGAGTAAAAATATTTTGCAAGCTGATTCGGCCGGCCGATTCACTTTTCATGGTCTTGCTGGCAGATTCACCTTGTGATTACAGGTGCCACGTGATGCGATCACGGGGATCAAATATTGTGATCGCGTGAGTCACGTGACGTGATCGCGGGAGTCTCGCGACATCATGGCCCAACATCATCCGATCCCATGGAGACTGTGTGAGCTGTGGCTCATTACAGCCTACATAAAGCACTCAGGTCAGGTAAGTGCAGTTCTGTCATAAAGGATTCTGTCCCAGAATCATAACTACACTGAGCTAAATCTAATCTAATGTACAGTTGTTCATGTGTTTAACCTCTACAATTCTAGAGACAGTAAAGAGTTAATAGTGTGTGTGAGTCTCCCTGAGTCTCACACATACTGTTAACTCTTTATTGTCTCTAGAACTCAAACACTTTTATTTATTTTGACTGGAGTGGTCGTTTGAATGTTCTCTTATTAATTCTGCCATCCCACTCCCATTGTAAATGTTCTTTTGAATCCAGCAAATAAGCATATTTGTTGTGTGTGTGTGTGTGTGTGTGTATTAAAAAACTTTAATAGCTTTTTCCATTTTCATAATACATTTGAAAAAAAAATCAGCTGAAATCAAATCTGGACTCATCCCCAAAAATAGTTTTTAACAAAAACCTTCCATATATTAATGTATGGATACTATAAAATATCAAAAATAAAAATGTGATCATTCCTCTTGAAGAAACAACAAGCATCGTTAGAAAGTAGGCTACCTAAAAAGTGGTAACCGTCCATAAATATGAATGACCAGGCCACTTTTGGTATGTAATGTCATAAAGATATTTCTCAGCATTATAACTACTAAATTAAAAAAAAATAACATTTACAATGGTAGTGGGATGTCAGAACATTCAAACGACCACTCCAGTCAAAATAAATAAAAGTGTTTGAGTTCTAGAGACAATAAAGAGTTTACAGTATGTTAACTAAGGAATGGTAAAGGAGAGCTGGCTTTGAGTACTGAGACTGCAAGTGGTAGTGAGTGTCGGGCTGAAAGAGAAAGCTGGCTTAGAGGAGTGGGAGAACATGCAGGGCTAGTTCCCGTTAAAGCCAAGCAGTGGAAGATATATATATAAAACCTTATACTGGCTCTAGTGTAGAGCGTAGTGGGACTACGATTCCCAATATCCTCAGATGGTGTAATACACTCTCCTCAGATGGTAATGTGTAATGTTAAAAAATGAGCAAGATCTATAGGTCAAGAAGAGAGAAGGACCATAGTGTAACATTGTGATAACACACACAGCACCAAATGGCACCCTCAGAATTAGATTATCCCCTCAACACTTGTCACAGCACCCTAGTTGCCACAGCACTAGGTGTCATGCACAGCACCAGATACAGCCCCAAAGTGCACCCTCAGCTCTTGTCAAAGCACCACATTGTACCCAAAGCACCAGATTTCACTTGGCACAACATCAGACTGCATACACAGCAGTTGCCACAGCACTCATTTGCACCCACAGCACCAGATTTCATTTGAGACAGCCCATGGAGTTGCTTAAACGCAATGGGCCTTGACAGGTCTAGGAAGTGGGCCAGGAAAGGGTTAAGTGTAGGTGAGGTCATGTAGGGGGAAGAGCTATTTAAATAGGCCCGCAATTTTAGGAGCTCAGATTATAATTAACAGCCAAGGTGACAGTTGTGAGAGCACTAGCACCCGGCAGTTCACCAGATCACAGGGGAGGGTTCGATGGTGGGGGAAGGGTGGGAGGTAGAGGCCTCGCAACACAATATGGTTCGCACCGCGGCTCAAGTGCATGCAGCTCCACAGGGGCTAGGAAATAAGTATCGCAGTCAGGAACAAGCAGGCACTTCTTCGGGCAAATGGGGTGCCCTCGTTCTTTTGTTAGCCCTGATGGCAGGCATGGGGGCCGCAGGGGCCACTCCTTGGAATTATCTTTACATGCAAGTAGGGCTTCCCTTCTTTCTATCCCACCATCAGATTTTCTGGCCCCAGGGGCGTGTCACGGGGACCTCAGCTCCCCTAGTCCGTGCCCTAGCTGGGTGAGTAGGGCAGGCAACCCTAATTTGGAGAGCAGCAGGATGTCGGTGGATGAGCGGGGGTGCCGCAGTGGCAGCCCCCATTTTACGGCATCGTGTTCCCCATGGAGATACTCAGGAGAGATTGCTGGCGGGTGGGGTGACGGCGGTCACCTTAGGAGCAGGTCCATGGCTAGCGCCCGCAGCACCCACAGAAATTATGAGAGTGGGGGGTCCAGGAGTGTGAGCCCACGGTGGAAGTGGGTACATGACTCTGATTGCGGGCACGGCTGTGGTAGCCAGGTCACTCAGCTGTATGCATCCTGCCAGGGCCGGGTTACCGGAGAGGGTAGGGAGCACGGGACACTTGGTCACAACGGTTCCCCCAGGCTCTGTGTTTCTCTTTCCAGGTTCATGAATCCCCCTTCTAGCGGGAGGAGTCGCCATTTGTCCATGGACAGAAGTGGCAGGAGTGCGGGATGAAGACAGGAGTTCCAGTTGCAGCCGCCAGGTCGGAAATCGTGGCAGGCTCGGGCGGTGAGTCTTTTATTGCATCACACAATAGGGATTTGTTACACGACCTTACTACGTTGGTAGATTCTTGGGGGAGTGACAGGAGTGGGGGGACAGGCAGTGGACAGGAGGGATCCCCAAGTCCGGGGTTTTGGGTTCATCTACGGCAGTTGGAGGGCAAGAGGCAGGGGGTAGTGAAAAAGGGGTTTGGGCTTCGGCGGATTCCGTGGTGTCGGACGTGGATTCGGCCGGGGATGTTTGTGTCCCAGAGGCGGCTATGAGGAATGCTTATGTATGTTTTTTGGGTCCCCTGGGGGTTCACCTTAAGTCAGAGGTTAAAGAGAAGATTTGGAAGGGTGAGTTAGTTAAATTTTTTTTCTCCTTCCCCTTTACGAATACACTGAACTCAAGGAGGAGGATAAGAAAGATAGCAAGAAAGCCGAGGAAGAAAGTAAAAAATGGTATCGTAAGATTCCGAAGAAGTTTGGTAATTGGTTGAGAGCTTTTTGCATTCTCAGGAGTGTAATTGGGGAGAAGCATCCCAAGAAGTGTTGCCAGTTATTCTGCTATCTCGATGGCATCTGGGAGGCCTACCACACATATGGTGGCCTCACATGGTGGAAATACAACGAACAATTTCGTCAGCGGCTGATAGCTACTCCAGGTATGCGGTGGGACCAAATGGACCTGCCTCTCTGGATCAAATTGATGATGGCACAGAAGGCCTCGCCCTTTCAGGCTTTGGCCGGTGCTCCCTCCGGTGCATCGACCACCAATATAAAAGTGTACGAATGCTCAGGCTGTGGAGGTGCACACAGCTACAGCAAATGTTTCAAGCGAGGTAAGGTTTAGGTGACAGGCACCAGTGGAGGGCATTCTGGGGGGTCTCCCATGGGGGGCGGTCGCCGGAGAAGCTAAATGAGATGCTGCCCTGGCTAAGCCTCTACGCTAACTGGGCAGATGCAGACCTGTTGCGGGAGGGGTTTATTCACAGGTTTTATATCCCTTTTTCGTCACGGGTAGTGGAACTCGGTTTTAGGAATTTAAAATCGGTTGCAGATTTCACAGAGGTGGTCCGTGAAAAATTGCAGAAGGAGGTACAGTTGGGGAGGGTCACTTTCCAGTCTCCCCCTTTTGGATAATTTGCGGATTTCGCCTCTGGGGGTGGTACCAAAAAAGGAGGTTGGGAAATACAGACTCATACACCATTTGTCTTACCCGTCCGGGGATTCGCTTAACGACGATATTGACAGGGATCTGTGTTCAGTCTCCTATGCATCATTCGACTTTGCGGTTGTGTTGGTCAAGAAGGCTGGGCCTGGGGCTCTCATGGCAAAGGCTGATATTGGATCGGCTTTTCGTTTGTTGCCTATTCACCCGGATTGCCACCAGCTACTCGGTTGTTTTTTCGATGGTCAGTTCTTCGTAGACCTATGCTTGCCAATGGGATGCTCGATTTCTTGTGCTTATTTTGAGAAATTCAGCTCTTTTCTGGAGTGGGTGGCCAGGAAGGAGTTAGGGAGCCAGGCGTTCGTTCATTAACTAAACGTTTTCCTATGTGTGGGGGCAGCTGGGTCGGATGATTGCCGTTTTTTGCTGCTGACTCTGGAATGGGTAGCTCGGAGGTTTGGGGTCCCCCTGGTTAGGCCGGTGTCGTGCTTGACGTTTTTGGGTTTGGAAATAGACTCGGTGAAGGTTGAATGCAGGCTTCCACAAGATAAGTTGGACGGTCTGCAACAGGTGGTGCAGGCGGTTAGGTGGGTGAAGAAAGTCACGCTAAAACAACTGCAGTCCTTGTTGGGGAGCCTTAATTTCACTTGCCGGGTGATTCCTATTGGGGGGATTTTCAATAGGGGACTCGCTAGGTCTACGTCAGGCGTGCGGACCAGCCATCATTTCATTAGGTTTTCTCAAGGGATGAGAGCGGACCTAGAGGTGTGGGCTGAATTTCTCCAGCACTTTAATGGTACAGTTTTCTTCCGGGCTGCGGTGGCGTCGGGTGAAGGAATTTTTCACGAATGCAGCAGGTAGTTCGGGGTTTGGTGCGTATTTTAAAGGTAGTTGGTGCGCGGCAGCTTGGCCGGCAGCATGGTTAACTGACCTAGATTTGTAATCTAGCCCTTCCTTGAGCTCTTTCCGATTGTAGTAGCTTTGATGTTATGGGGTGGGCGTTTACAAAATAGGGAGGTGGTCTTTTTTACGGACAACATGGCAGTGGTACAGGCAGTAAATAACTTGTCGGCCACGTCGGTTCCCGTAGTTCGGCTGTTGCGTCGACTGGTGCTACTGTGCATGTCACATAACATTGTCTTCCGGGCGTGCCATGTTCCGGGTTTTCTCAATGGGATTGCTGATTCCTTGTCTCGTTTTCAGTGGTTTCGGTTTCGGATGTTGGCGCCGGCGGCAGACAAGGACGGTCTGGCTTTCCCGGAGGAGATGTGGCAGCTCGGGACCTCTTGCTTGGGCGCGGTGTGAAGGAATCTTTGGCCCCCAGCACGTGGAAGGCATACTCTTAGGTCTGGGTTGCATGGGAGGACATGATTGGGATGGTTGGTGACATGGGGGCAGCCTCCACTAGGTTGGGGGCGTTACTGTGGTTTGTGGCTAGTCTGTTTGCAGCTAAAGTGTCTCCGGCAGTGGTAGATAGGAATCTACATTGGATTTTTGGTTTAAGGTGAGAAGTTGGGAAGACTTAAAGACGTTTCTGATCAAACAGGCATTGAAAGGTTTTCGGAAGAGGGTTCTGGACGCCAGGAGGCCATTGTCCCTGGACATGTTACAGAAATTATTGTCAGTATTACCTAGGATCTGCTATTATAAGTATGAGGTGACGTTATTCTCGGTGGGATTTTTGTTAACATTCTTCGGGTCGTTCCGGGTGGGGGAAGTGGTTTGCAAAAGTAAGAACGGGGGTGGTGGGCTCCAGCTGGTGGACATTTTAGTGCACAAAGGGTCCCTTAGTATTCGATTGACTAAATCTAAAACTGATCCTATGGGTAAAGGGTGTGACGTCATTCTGTATGAGGTGGCGTGGTCAGCTTTATGTTCAGTTTTTGTGTGTCTTGCTTTTTGGGGGTCTGGCCGGCTGGGGGTGGCTCTCTGTTAGTCCATGAGGACGGGACGGCCCTGTCTCGTTTTCAGTTTTTTAAGGTGTTCTGTTTGGGTTTGGCAAGCTTGGGATGGGACCCCTCCCTGTACGGCACTCATTCCTTTCGCATTGGAGCCGCCACAGAAGCAGCTAGATTGGGTATGGGGGAGGAGTTGGTCAAGAAAATTGGGAGATGGGAGTCTCAAAGGTTCCGCTCCAACGTACGTGGAGGCACGCTAGGGATCCAGCAGCTATAAGCAGATGTCGCATTAAGCTTAATCACTTGATGTCCTCTTTTGTGAGAAAAATTGGGGGGTTGCTGTCTGGCATAGGAATCTGGAGGCTCAGGTGCCAGGGTATTACAGGGAAGATGGGGTACACTTATCGGACTGTGGCCTGGATTTTCTTAACATGGCGTTTCAACTGGGATTAGAACAGGCTTTGTTTTTTCGGGGTGGTGGAACCCAGTCATCTTAAGGGTTTAAGGACTGGATTTCTGGCAGGGGTTGGGAGGTAATGGGGGGTGTAGGATCATCATTAGGGTCTAGGAAGAATGTGATAAGGAACCTACGCTTGTGGTCATGTTATGGTTGGTGGGTTAGAGCTGGCCTGTGGCTCTTAACCCGCGGGTTATAGGGGCATCTCGGTATGCCCCTATCAGTGTTAATTCAGGAATTGCACTTAATGTTATGTGAATATGTTAATTGTATATGTTAAATGTTATATGTGGATCATTGCCTTAAGTTATTTGTATAAACGGGGAAAGGATTGTGTTACGGGTGGGCAATGACCTTATATGTGTTCAATTTATTATTATTAAATAAGCTGTGGCCTTTTATTTCCACTTATAACTGTGTCTGTGTTTATTTGGGGGATAATGTAGGCCTTTTATTGGGCCAAGAACCCGACAATGCCTTTGTCATGAAGCCCATGGAGTTGCTTAAACGCAATGGGCCTTGACAGGGCTAGGAGGTGGGCCAGGAAAGGGTTAAGTGTAGGTGAGGTCATGTAGGGGAGGGGCTATTTAAATAAGCCAGCCATTTTAGGAGCTCATATTTTAATTAACAGCCAAGGTGACAGTTTACCCGCACGCCATCCCTAATTTAATTATGTCAGTTTTTAATTGTTGTCACAGCAGGGGTTGGGAGGTAATGGGGGGTGTAGGATCATCGTTAGGGTCTAGGAAGGATGTGATCAGGAAGCTAGTCTGGTGGTCATGTTATGGTTGGTGGGTTAGAGCTGGCCTTTGGCTCTTAACCCGGGGGTTATAGGGGCATTTCGGTATGCCCTTTTAAGTGTTAATTCAGGTATTGCACTTAATGTTATGTGAATATGTTAATTGTATATGTTAAATTTTATATGTGGTTCATTGCCTTAAGTTTACTGTATAAACGGGGTAAGGATTGTGTTAAGGGTGGGCAATGACCTTATATGTATTCAATTTATTATTATTAAATAAGCTGTGGCCTTTTATTTCCACTTATAACTATGTCTGTGTTTATTTGGGGGATAACGTAGGCCTTTTATTGGGCCCAGAATCCGACAATGCCTTTGTCATGCACCCCCCCCCCCCCCCCCCCCCCCAGCACTAGGCGGCATGCACAGCACTAGTTAGAGCACCAGATTGCACCCTCAGTGCCAGATTACACCCACAACACTTGTCACAGCACCATATTGTACAAACAATACCAGATTTCACTTCCCACAGCACCAGATTACACCCACAGTAGTTACCACAGCACTTGATTGCACCCAAACCACAGCACCAGCTAAAGATATAGCCCCATGGCACAAGATATAAACCCACTACACCAGATACAGATCCACAGCACTTGATTTAATACCCCAGCACCAGATATAAACCCACCACACTAGATATAACCTCACTGTTAGAAGCAAAGAAGGAAAGTATATTTTGATTTTTACTGCAAGGGGAGCACTGTTTATTTTGTGTGCATTTTTGAAAAAGATTGGTTGAAAAAAAAAAAAAAACTGTTTGGAGGGAAAAGGTTTGCAAGGCTATTTGCAATCAGTTAATTAACCTACTCTGGGAGTCTGTTTACTTTGAAGGCCATTTAACTGGAAGGAGCAGGCGAATAGTGAGCCAGGCGAATTCAAGGGAGCAGCTTCTAAAGTGAAAAAGCTTCTTAAGTGTGGGAGTTAGAAGCAAAGAAGGAAAGTACATTTTGATTTTTACTGCAAGGGGAGCACTGTTTATTTTGTGTGCATTTTTGATAAAGATTGGTTGAAAAAAAACAAAAACTGTTTGGAGGGAAAAGGTTTGCAAGGCTATTTGCAATCAGTTAATTAACCTTCTCTGGGAGTCTGTTTACTTTGAAGGCCATTTAACTGGAAGGAGCAGGCGAATAGAAGGGAGCAGCTTCTAATATACTATATACCCCCCCCCCACCCCCCAGCACTAGGCGGCATGCACAGCACTAGTTAGAGCACCAGATTGCACCCTCAGTGCCAGATTACACCCACAACACTTGTCACAGCACCATATTGTACAAACAATACCAGATTTCACTTCCCACAGCACCAGATTACACCCACAGTAGTTACCACAGCACTCGATTGAAAGTGAAAAAGCTTCTTAAGTGTGGGAGTTAGAAGCAAAGAAGGAAAGTATATTTTGATTTTTACTGCAAGGGGAGCACTGTTTATTTTGTGTGCATTTTTGATAAAGATTGGAAGTGTGGAACAACTAGTTCAGCTAGGGGCAGCAAGTTTCTGAACCTGCTTAATAACAAATTTATGGCACAATTAGTAGACACCCCAACTAGAATAGATGCCTGTCTGGATTTGGTAATAACAAACAATGAGGAGCTTATCTCAAACATCCAAATAAGAGAACACTTGGGGAATAGTGACCATAATATGGTCTCATTTGAGATTAATGCAAAAAAGCAAATTGGGTACTACGCCACCAAAACACTTAATTTTAGAAGGGCTAACTTTGATGGACTAAGGGCATCGATTGAACATTTAGACTGGGAACGATTGTTTTCTGGACTAAACACAGAAGACAAGTGGAATGCCTTTAAGCACACATTACAAAAGTACACATCCCAATATATACCTTTGGGAAACAAATGCAAAAGACACAAATCAAAACCAATGTGGCTTACCGGTAACGTGAAACAGGAAATACAAAACAAGAAAATGGCATTCAAACATTATAAAAACATGGGATCAGCATTATCATTTATAGAGTACAAAGAGGCCAACAAAGCCTGCAAAAAGGCAATTAAAATGGCTAAATTGGAAAATGAGAAAAGGGTTGCCAAGGAGAGTAAAACTAACCCCAAAATGTTTTATAAATATATAAATGGAAAAAAGGTAAAGAGGGAAAATGTTGGGCCCTTGTTATCCCAAATGGGAAATTTGGTAAGTGAGGACAGGGAGAAAGCAGACATTTTAAATACTTTTTTTTTCTTCTGTTTATACTAAGGAAGAGCAGATGGACGAGCCCCTGCTACAGGAAGTTATGGGACATTCGCCGCAAACATGGGATTGGCTGACACAGGAATAAGTGCTTAAGCAATTAAAGTCTGTTAAGATAGACAAGGCCCCAGGACCAGATGGTATACACCCAAGGGTACTTGGAGAGTTAAGCATAATTCTGGCTAGACCACTATTCATGATCTTTAGGGATTCATTCAGTTCAGGTACAGTGCCAACAGACTGGCGAAAGGCGGATGTCATTCCAATATTTAAAAAGGGATCAACATCTCTGGCAGGTAATTATAGGCCAGTGAGCTTGACATTTGTGGGGAAACTATTTGAAGGATTGCTAAAGGTATACACTCAAGAATACATCTTGAACCAGAATATAATTAGTAAAAGTCAACATGGTTTTGTGAAAGACAGGTC
This sequence comes from Pelodytes ibericus, assembly GCA_036172795.1. Lineage (NCBI taxonomy): Eukaryota > Metazoa > Chordata > Amphibia > Anura > Pelodytidae > Pelodytes > Pelodytes ibericus. The sequence goes on from CM069867.1 coordinate 21,700,564, forward strand.
TTGTCAAACAAACTTAATAACATTCTATGAAGAAGTCAGTAAAAATATAGATCTAGGTGTGGCAGTTAATGTGATCTATTTGGATTTTTCAAAAGCATTTGATACAGTTCCACACAAAAGGTTACTCTACAAATTGAGAGAAATAGGTTTGGGGGCAAATGTGTGTATGTGGATTGAAAATTGGCTAAAAGATAGAACACAAAGGGTTGTTGTAAATGGAAAATCCTCAAATTGGACAAGGGTATTAAGCGGAGTACCTCAGGGGTCTGTTTTGGGCCCTCTTCTTTTTTATTTGTTTATTAATGAGCTGCCACATTGTGCTGAGAGCCATGTCTCCGTGTTTGCGGATGACACTAAATTAGGTAAGGCAATAAAGACTAATCTTGATGTTTTTTCTTTACAGGAAGATTTGGACAGAGTGGGGGACTGGGCAGTAAAGTGGCAAATGAGGTTCAATATAGACAAATGTAAAGTTATGCATTATGGGAAAAATAATAACAAAGCAACATATACGTTAAATGGTTTTTCCCTGGGAAAAACTACTAACGATAAGGATTTAGGAATAATTATAGACAACAAACTTGGCAACAGTGCCCAATGCTAGTCAGCAGCTGCAAGGGCCAATAAGATATTGGCATGTATAAAACGAGGTATAGATTCACGGGAGGAGGATATCATCTTGCCTCTTTACAAATCAATGGTAAGACCTCACCTTGAATATGCAGTACAGTTCTGGGCACCAGTCCTTAAAAAGGATATTAAGGAACTAGAAAAAGTGCAAAGGAGAGCTACAAAATTAATAAGGGGTTTGGAGGATCTTAGTTATGAGGAGAGACACTAGAAAATTGAATTTATATACGTTATAAAAAAGGCGTCTCAGAGGGGATATGATAACATTATATAAATATGTGCAGGGCCAATATAAAGAGCTCTCCAGTGACCTGTTCATTAACAGAAAGGTACAAAGAACAAGAGGTCACCCCCTCAGACTGGAAGAGCAAAGATTTCATAGACAGCAAAGGAAGGGATTTTTTACGGTAAGGACAATAAAGTTATGGAACTCCCTGCCAAGAGAGGTAGTGCTAGCAACCACAATAGATGCATTTAAAAATGGTTTGGATGTTTTTTTAGGAAAGCAGAACATACAGGGCTATTAATAATAGAATAAGCATTAATAAAAGAGTTTATTGATCCAAGGAGAAATCTGATTGCCTCTTGGAGTCAAGAAGGAATTTTTTCCCCCAGGAGGCAAAATTCGAAATAGCTTCCTTAGGGTTTTTGCCTTCTTTTGGATCAAAAGCTGTAATGATAGGTAGCAGAGTTGAACTTGATGGACTTGTGTCTTTTTTAAACCTAAATTACTATGTAATGAATATGTAATGACTGCACCAATTTTTGATCCAATGTGCCAGATGTAGATCCACAACATCAGATATTAACCCACATGAGGCATTCTGCCTTAATCACCTCTTTTCATCCTCCATTATATCTTTTCTGCCCCATTTTGTCTGCATTCTGTCTTAATAAACCCAACTATAGACCCATGACACAAGATATAAACCACAGCAGATAATGATCCAGAGCTCTAGCTGATACTTCACAGCAACAGATACATCATAGCAAAAATATAATCTCACAGCACCAGATACAACACTATAGAGCACACTTTAAGCACACAGCAATAGATTATACCCAAATTCCTAAACCCATGACATTTCTTTATCTACTTCCCCCTTTTTATATGCTTTATTCCTCCAAGTCTGCCATCTCTTTACCCATAATTTTATGTCTCTTATTCCTCCATATTTTCCATCTCTTTCCCCATCATTTTTGTATTCCTCCATGTCTGTCCTCCACTATAATATTGTTTCTGCCTCATGTCAATATTTTGTCTGCATTCTGCCTCAATCACCTCTTTTCATCCACATGTCACCATTTTGTCTGCATTCTGCGTCAATCACCTATTCTCATCATCCATGATAACTTTTTGCCCCACTTTGTCTGCATTCTACCTAAATCACTTTTCATCGTCCATTATGTATTTTTTGCCCCATGTCTCCACTTTGTCTGCAATGCATTCTGCCACAAGCACCTCTTTTCGTCCTCCATTATATCTTTTCTGCCCCATTTTGTTTGTATTCTGCCTATTCACCTCTTTTCATTCCCCATTATATATTTTCTGCCTCATGTCAAAATTTTGTCTGCATTCTGCCTTAATCAACTTTCATCCTCCATTATGTCTTTTTTGTCCCCATGGCCCCATTTTGTCTGCATTCTGCCTAATCACCTCTTTTTCATCCTCCGTTATATATTTTCTGCCCCATGTCACCATTTTGTCTGCATTCTGCCTTAATAACCTCTTTTCATCCACCATTATATCTTTTCTGCCCCATTTTGTCAGCATTCTGCCTTAATCACCTTTCATCCTCCTTCTGTATTTTCTGCCCCATGTCACCATTTTGTCTGCAATGCATTCTGTCATACTTTTACCGCCATTCATGCTGTGCCGCGCCTCTTTTTGAGGCATAATGGCATATTTAGGGGTTAAAACACATTTTGGTAATGTCAATATGTTTGATTTTTGTTCAATGTGTAATTAATTCCCTTACACTGCCTTAAAAAGCTGAAAGGCTTCCAAAATTCTGAAACAGCCGCACAGGTGATGAAACATGCTTTCCTAATGAAGCTGTACCATTCCTTAGCTGCAGATCTGGTGCATTGCAGTCATTGTTAAATACTAGTTCATTTTTGTTTTGCTGTCCTTCACAACAAACGTAACAAATATTTTGTCCCGAGATTTGTTTGCTGACATCTTCTTCTATACTATAAGACCAGAATCCTCCTTCTCTCTGCTACACTAAGAATAACTAATTTTTTAACTACACATTTGTAAATAGGTTTGGCTGCACATTCATGAAAAGCACAAGAGTTGATGATTTTCATACTAAAGTATATTTTAATGGGACATGTATATTGTTTGCTTGCATGTACCACTTTGTGTTTATCTTCCTTTGTATTTAGTTTATCTGTTTCTCCCAACAACCTGTCTAGAACTTAACAAATCAATTTTGAGCTTTGGAGTGAGATATGTCGGAAGCACTCAGCTCTTTAACATCTTGTTCAGGAGTTGTATATCAGCATCTAATTCTACCAGACAAAAAAAATAAGATTAACGATAACTATTGCCTCTGTTTTCTAACAGTGTTAGTGTGTAAGGTATTAATATCATTTAATTAGAAGGGCTGGATATTTCCACAGAAGGGAGTAACACACAGCAAACCATGGAAAATAGGCAGCACTCAGAGAAAATAATGTAGCAGGAGGGAAAGAAAACCAGATACGCCACAACTATCTTCACCAATAAATATGATTAAAAAAACAACTTGATTAAGCCACCAAACTAGTGAAACACATTGGTGACTTGTGTGGACTCTTTCCAGGTGCCATTTTTAACTTCATATTTACATTTGCAGAGAACAGGGAAGACACTCTGATTCTACAAGGATTTTTATTAATATTTTTTTCTGTAATAAATGTTCCTATTTATCCGTATACATGGCATCCCGGAGGAAGATGGGCCCTCTGCCCTCCGGATGTTCATAACCACCTGCTTTGCCTCTTTGAGACCAAATGCATGACCTCCGGACTGGGCCATTCTTGTTTTCTTTAGAGTGTGAAGGTCAGCTAAGGCACCCCAAGACACAGCCAGAGATGTGGTCATCAAACTGGCACTACTCTCTCTCTCTCTCGTAAACACCGCGATATATTCTTTGCGGATATTAACTAACAAATTTAATAAGATCTACCCTTGTACATGATCCGTTGGAGAAGGTCCATGCAGGGCCGGACTGGGAACAAAAACCAGCCCTGGAAATATTTGTATACCAGCCCCATAGCATTGCGGCAATAGATTATTGTTTAAAAAAGGGAAAAACATGAATTTTTAAGCACATTTGAAGGGTTTATTAGTTATAGATAAGACTGATATATACACCTGCACAGGGCAATACATAGCCCCCAGTATGTACACAAGGTTACATGTATTGCCCTGTGCATGGGGTATATACCAGGGCAGTGTGTGAGCTATAACTGTGTACATACTGGAGCATATATTACCCTGTAAAGGAGTATATATCAGTGCATGAGATATAACCTTGCGTACATGCTGGCTGTAAATATTGACTTATCTCAGCATCCAAATTGCACTGACATGGCGTGCCCCAGCACCCAGATTGAACTCATAGCACTTTCCCCAGCATCCAGAATTTTACCTAGCACTGATATTGCACTCACAGGACTTACCCTAGCACCCAGGAGGAAATACCCTAGCACGCAGATGGACACCCAATCAATGGTTCATGCAGGAAAGAAAAAGGTGCCAGTTATGACATATTGTGCCCTGCATATTTTGCCACCATTGGCTGATCCTGCCCTCAGCAACAAATACAGTGTCTCACATGTACAGTCACACATACACACAATCACAGTTGTCATAACGGAGCTACAAATCAATAGAGCTGTCAAGAGCGATTCCCCTGCTTTTTATAGCCGGGAAGCACTGGGATATACCCATTTATTACACTTTGCCGCTCACTCACACACCTACACTGCCACACACGTACATGCACTGCCACTCACACACATACACTGCCACTCACTCTCAGTCCCACGTTTACACTCTGATATTCACTCACTTATGTATTTTCTCCCCCCACCCCTGTCATTTCTTTCCCTTTGTATTTTCTTTTCCCCCCCCCACCAGTCATCTCTTCCTTCCCCTGTATGTATATTTTTCTCCCCCCACCCCTGTCATCTCTTACCCCCTGTATGTTTATTTTTCTCTCCCTCCCACCCCTGTCATCTCTTACCCCCTGTATATATATTTTTCTCCCCCCAGCCCTGTCATCTCTTACCCCCTGTATATATATTTTTCTCCCCCCAGCCCTGTCATCTCTTACCCCCCGTATGTTTATTTTTCTCTCCCTCCCACCCCTGTCATCTCTTACCCCCTGTATATATATTTTTCTCCCCCCAGCCCTGTCATCTCTTACCCCCTGTATATATATTTTTCTCCCCCCACGCCTGTCATCTCTTACCCCCTGTATGTTTATTTTTCTCTCCCTCCCACCCCTGTCATCTCTTACCCCCTGTATATATATTTTTCTCCCCCCAGCCCTGTCATCTCTTACCCCCTGTATATATATTTTTCTCCCCCCAGCCCTGTCATCTCTTACCCCCTGTATGTTTATTTTTCTCTCCCTCCCACCCCTGTCATCTCTTACCCCCTGTATATATATTTTTCTCCCCCCAGCCCTGTCATCTCTTACCCCCTGTATATATATTTTTCTCCCCCCAGCCCTGTCATCTCTTACCCCCTGTATGTTTATTTTTCTCTCCCTCCCACCCCTGTCATCTCTTACCCCCTGTATATATATTTTTCTCCCCCCAGCCCTGTCATCTCTTACCCCCTGTATATATATTTTTTTCTCCCCCCAGCCCTGTCATCTCTTACCCCCTGTATATATTTTTTTCTCCCCCCAGCCCTGCCATCTCTTACCCCCTGTATATATTTTTTCTCCCCCCAGCCCTGCCATCTCTTACCCCCTGTATATATTTTTTTCTCTCCCCAGCCCTGCCATCTCTTACCCCCTGTATATTTTTTTTTCTTCCCCCAGCCCTGTCATCTCTTACCCCCTGTATATATTTTTCTCCCCCCAGCCCTGTCATTTCTTACCCCCGTATATATATTTTTCTCCCCCCAGCCCTGTCATCTCTTACCCCGTATATATATTTTTCTCCCCCCAGCCCTGCCATCTCTTACCCCCGTATATATATTTTTCTTCCCCCAGCCCTGTCATCTCTTACCCCCTGTATATATTTTTCTCCCCCCAGCCCTGTCATCTCTTACCCCCTGTATATATTTTTTTCTTCCACCAGCCCTGTCATCTCTTACCCCCTGTATATATTTTTCTCCCCCCAGCCCTGTCATCTCTTACCCCCGTATATATATTTTTCTTCCCCCAGCCCTGTCATCTCTTACCCCCTGTATATATTTTTCTCCCCCCAGCCCTGTCATCTCTTACCCCCGTATATATATTTTTCTCCCCCCAGCCCTGTCATCTCTTACCCCCGTATATATATTTTTCTTCCCCCAGCCCTGTCATCTCTTACCCCCTGTATATATTTTTTTCTCCCCCCAGCCCTGTCATCTCTTACCCCCGTATATATATTTTTCTTCCCCCAGCCCTGTCATCTCTTACCCCCTGTATATATTTTTTTCTCCCCCCAGCCCTGTCATCTCTTACCCCATATATATATTTTTTCTTCCCCCAGCCCTGTCATCTCTTACCCCCTGTCATCTATGTATTTTTTCCCCATTATATTTTATCCCCCTTCCCCTTCTCCCCAAACACCCGTTATATCTTCTTACCTTCTCTTTCAGGCATCATGGGCTGTGGACGCACGTGGAGTTGTGCTCTGGCCGCAGAGTCATAGAGAAGCGCGGCCGCACGTCTTAAAGCGGCCGCACGTCTTAAAGCGGCCGCACGTCTTAAAGCGGCGACGGCCGGATCTCTTAAAGCGGCTGCATAAAGCGGCCCCAGGGCCGGCGGCCTACCGGGAAATTTCACGGTATCCCGGTAGGCCAGTCCGGCCCTGGGTCCATGTCCCCACTGACTAAACATCTTCGCGCTATGGACGTGATGGTCCGTTCAACACAACAGCAAGATTCTCTTGACAGAAGACCCTCGTGGAGTCTCTGTTTTTTTCACTAGCACTGGATCTGTGTAACCATGCACCTTTTTGCAGGCTTATCCAGGCCTTATCCAGGCTTTTCTGTATCCTTTTTGCTTTGCTTTCTTATTAATTATGCTTATTCCTGCCTGGCCTTGTATTCCTGCCTTGTCCAGTATTCCTGCTTTGCCCAGTATTATTGTCCTGCCCTGTATACCTGTCCTGCCCTGTATACCTGTCCTGCCCTGTATTACTCTCTGTCTGTCCTTATGTTTCATTTCAGGATTTCTCCCTATCCCTCAGCTCTGTCAGTTGTCTATTTAAACCACACCCGTTGCTTTTCAGTCCTTTGAAGCAGTCTACAGGTATTTTCTCTGTGTTTAAGTTTAATGTCATTTATGTGTCTTAGATTCTATTTATGCTTTGCTAATATTATGTATTAGTTAGGGACTTGCCTAATGTGGGGTACCTTGACGTGGTTGGCAAACTAACATCTAAATTGGCCAATTTGTTTGAACAAACCCCCACCTTTGCCATCTTTAGTGTTAGGCTAGTTCCTGTATTTATGTTTGTTCCTTTGTATGTGCCTTTTGTGTTCCTTAACCCCATGCCTTGTATCGCTTATCCTTAGTTTGGTTTCTGCTTTCTTGCTTATGTTTACCCTCTGTCCGGTAGCCCTGCATTCTGTATTTTAGTTCTGCTATTCCTCAGTTCCTTTTCTGTTTTTAGCTCTGCTTGGCTATCATCTAGTTCATTTACTCTTAAGCCCTGGTACCTGGATACAGCAACTGCTCCACAGGTCCTGGTTGTGGCTGCAAAGACTTGGGGTCCCAAACCTCCAGGCGATTTCAGTTACCCAGCACCAGGTCCTGTGCCTCCACCCTGCAATGCAGATCCTGATCTCGGGGACTCAGGGTCCCTTTACCATACTGGACCCTGTGCGTTACAATCTGCCACCCTTACCCACACAGCAGCAACCCACCGATACCCAGTCTAGTGCACTGAAGACCCAAGAGCCGATTTTAACCTTACTAGATTTCATGGGGCCATAGTTTTCTATGTTGGTTTTTCCTGTTGTGTTTCTACTATTGAAGCAACAGGGATATATTGACATCTAGCTATAGTACAGAATTCAATGGATCGATCCCTGGATACTCCCCAGTCCTACTTGAAATACATTGAATTATTTGGTTACATACACCCGAACTCTTTGTGATAATTGTTATACTATGTGTCGTTTTCCGTATAAAACTTTAAAATGTCTCTGTTATAACCATCACATAACCTGGATGTATAATGTTGTGCAGGTCTGTGTTATGATTTTTTTTTAAATGTTTTTCTGATACTTATGTGGACTCAATAAAATATTGAAATTAAATGAAAAAATTGTTCTTTAACATTATATGGAAAAGGATAAAAAAAAGTGTAGGAGGAGCTTAGATCTACTGGGAACCACAAGACAAATAACTCAAAATATCTAACAGTGATGTAATCAGCATGGGAATTCCATTGGTTTCTGCGCAGAATTCTCCACTATTAGATCTTATTGCACAAAATGTTATTTAAAAAGAACCCAAGTTTAAATATAGAACACATCTCATCATAGGTTTGGGTCCCCTGAGAAATTTGAGGTAAAAGGGAACAATAAACCTTTTTACCTGCACACCTGGGATAAATGTGAGATATTGGGATAACACCTTTTAAAGTATAATTTCCTTACACCATGAAAAGTATAATAAAAATAAATAATACATGGCAATCTCTAAATCAGTGTGTGCTTTCACTATCAATCAAACCAGGCTTTATTTTCCAAAATTATGCATGGAAAGAACTATTCCTCTGAGAGTCTTCTTCTTCCTCAGAAGAGGAGCTAAAATACTTTCTCCTAAAATGTATAATTTTGTGAATCTTCGCAGCCTGTTCCTCACTGGTCTCATGAGCCTTCTTCGAATCCCTTTTAAAATATTTATTCCACCTTATTGAAAACCATTTCGGCTGCTTGTGAATATTTTGAATTTTCATTTTACTAAACTTTTCTTTTAATTTTTGAATTTTAGATGTTACTGAGTTATATTTTGTATTGTCATTTGTTGTTTCTTTTGTGTTCTTTGACACATCATCATCTCAGTATTTTTGTTTCTCATTCGATGACAGCAACCAAATCCGCATGGCAGTAGCACAAAATAAAATGGTGATGTACTTTGCAAAGCTTGTCCTCCATCGTCAGATTTTTTTTTACTTTGAGTTTCTGGAACCCAACACAAGCATTTTAAAAGCTGATTTCTAATGAGAGAGGAAACACCACTGTTCTCGTGTCTTTTAAGGCCATTTGTTTGTGTTTGAGGACTGCACCTTTTGTTTTCACAATTTAGTCTGTTTGCAGTTAGTAATGATTCCGCTGATTCCTGTTGTTCTCCCTCTTGCGAATTAATCATTTCATCCAAAACTTTGTTTTTCACAGATTTGGTGCACATTTTTATATTGCCAGATTGAGCATCCTGAGAGCATGTATGTTTGGTGTCAAGCAAATTAATGTCCAATTTCTCCTTTATAAATGAATCATTTGCATGGACATCAGGATTGCTTTGGCCATCACAAGTTATAGTTGGCAGCTTCTGTGGCTTACCATGGATGTTAGTTTTGGCATGATCACTATCTGTGGATATTGGCGCCTTTGGAGGTGGTGGGAAAAATGAAATGTGGGACTGGCTGACGTGCATGGGCATTTGTGGTGTTTGACTCATGTCACACCGAATTCTCTTCTGCAGTATATGATGTTCTAGCATATCTCTCACAGTTTTACTGAAGGGGTTTGTTTGTTGCTCGTCAAATTCTGTGCATGTAGCACCTGCTCCTGTATCACTTCTGACTTCTGACTTCTCCTGACTCCTTCTTCGATACTTTAATATCAGAATCCTCCTTGTCTCTGTTAACCTATTATATCTACATATTTCTATGAGTTTTTTCCTAATTGAAAGGTAACCCTTGAAATCATCATGCATTCTGCCTTTTCTCTCCAGCGTAATGCCCACTACCCTGTAACAAAGTAACATTTGTTAAAATAAAACATATTCTGAATGCTGGTTAATATAATAGTATTATAATATTATGATGCATGAAATAAATGTAGTGGAAGGGTTTAACTCAATGGATTATTTTTTTACCTAAATGCTATATAGAACTGGATTCATGGGAATGGGGAGAGTATGGACCAAATTGGGATATCATAGGGCTATTTAGGCCACACCCACTAATATATAAATCTAGCTCTGGTGAAATGTTTTATATGTAAATTAACTCATCAATAGAAGAAAAAAAAAAACCAGCTAACTAAGAACAATGCATTTCCAACTACATATTAGTAAATAGGTTTGGCTGCCCATTCTTGAAAAGACCAAGAGTTGATGAATTCCTTACTAAAGTATATTTTCATAGGAAATATATATTGTTTGCTGCATGTACTACTTTGTGTTTCTCTTCCTTCGTATTTAGTTTATCTGTTTTTCCCAACAACCTGTCTAGAACTTAATAAATCAATGTTGAGTTTTGGAGTGAGATATGTCGGAAGCACTCACCTCTTTAACATCTTGTTCAGGAGTTGTAGATCAGCATCTATTTCTACAAGACAAAAAAATAAGATTAACAATAACTATTGCCTCTGTTTCCCCAGTAACAGTATTTAGTGTGTAAGGTATTAATATAATTTAATTAGAAGGGCTAGATATTTCCACAGAAGGGAGTAACACACAGCAACCCATAGAAAATAGGCAGAAAATAATGTAGCAGAAGGGAAAGAAAACCATAAACGCCACAACTATCTACACCAATAAATAAGATTAAAAAAACAACTCGATTAAGCCAGCAAACTGGTAAAAACACATTGGTGACTTGTGTGGACTCTTTCTAAGTGCCTTTTTAAAAATTTACATTTGCAGAGAACAGGGAACACACTCTGATTCTACATGTAAGGATTTGTATTATTTATTATTTCTGTAATAAATGTATCTATTTTAATGGTAGCCTCTTCTGCTTTCTTTGAGTAACTCAAACATATATTTACAGTAACCTCACAGGTGCAAACATTGAGCAGTATACTGCTCTGCCAGGTGTGAGTTGTGCAATAATAGTTTACTAACACACTATATAATTCCTGTTGCGATGTTGTCCCATGTGATCTTTTTTATTTTGTTTCCTTCTTACATATGTATTCTGATACAATAGGGCCTGTATTGGCTGTGTGCTGCTCAATTGCCGCATGTACATAACAGAGTAGAGTTGTCACCCAGTCATTATTTTAGCATTAGACTGATACAAAGTTAGCTTGACGCCAAACATTATGTCTATGGAGAAAATAGCGTGGCCGATATTTTGGGGGAGAAAAGGTTGCAAACCTAACAAAAAGAGACAGTTGCCAGAACTCTAAGCTTGGTGAGATAGAAGATCATTCATTCACGTTTAGACTGTGTTTGTCTGCCACACATACACAGTTTAAATGCAAAACTGCCTGTGCAAGTTCAAAGCACTGTGCATTGGCAGCAGTAATATGGATAGACCCGAATTTGCAGGAACAGGACCCAAAAACAGGACCAGCTTGGCAAACCTGGGACTGTTGGCAACTACTCTATAGCTGTTTACCTAACACCCTCCCTGTTATGCGGACACAGCCCTGGAGTGTCATTGTATTCCTTATCACTATACAATACAATTTCTAAAAACTGTCCCCTTACATTCATCCCTCTTTTAAGCTGCAGCACAAGATCACTAACCCCACAGTATTTAAATCCATAACAAAACGGAGAGCCGTACCTTGTTCTATGCAATCTGAAAATACAGATTTCCGTCTGAACAATTTCTGAGTATCCAAAAGCTTTTTCTTTTCCTCAACATTAGATGGCGATCTACTCAAATTCTAGAGGAAAATAGACAAATGGAAGGAGGTTTTTAGATGGTAAAGTGAAAGTAAGGGTTTGAGGGTCAATAAATAAATGTTTTAAGGACAAGGTAGAGTGGAAAACATAGCTGAAGTAAATATAAAATGATAGAATGATAGGCTGAATACCAAGAAAAGGTGACATAAATTCCTGAACAGAGGAGGTACATTGTCAAAGAAACGAAGAGCAGGAGAGATTGAAGGATTGTTAGGTGGAAAAAAACTTAAGGGCCTTAAGGAGGAGGTAGCAAATTTATTTTTACAGATGTCTATAACACTGAAACCAAGAGTTTGTTTCCCAAGATTATTAAAAATGTTCTTAACTCGGGCAAATATCTCTGAAACAAAGTGATATTAACATGTCCTAGAAGAGTCAGTTATTCAAAATGGCTGCACCTGTTGACCAACTGAGTGACCAGAGATAAGCTGACCATATGTATGCACTATTTGGCAAAATAATACTTATGATTATTGCATTTTAGGACAAATATAATGTGTGCGTAATAATAATAATTATTGAAATGAACATTCCGTAAAGCTCTGATCAGTTCCTCATTTCTTATCTCGATTTCAACATTAGAAAGAGCAGTCCTACCTTTGCGACATGGGCAATGCATAATAAAATTATCAAGGGTGGAATCAAGCGTGGAATGAGGATTGTTGCTATGATGAGGAGGACTTGACATAACCTGATAGGATCCATCTTCCAAGAAACAGCTGCAAAACATTGTCATAGTTTTTGTTTCCTGACCTAGCATTAATGTCCCAATAATACATTGATCAAAATCTTCTACAACCAAGTTTAGTTCATTAAATACATGTAATTACCACATAATGTTGGTTCCATGTAAACCTGTATCCCTTGAGGCCCCTTTGATGAATTGTACCTTCCACTCCCATAACATGAAAAGCATCACATTTATGAATAAAATGTGCTTAGTACTGAAATGAAAATAGTATTTTAATGTCTTTGTTTTTAAATGTTAAAAAGAAAATTATTATATTGACATGTTTACATGAGCAGGAGGCAGGGACCAAGTACAAAATGGTGGACACAGGAATAGGCAGAGGTGTATGGTTTTAAAATCTGTTGGGCCGTATATAATGTCATGGAATGGGGAGATATAAACACCATTCCATGAAATAGAAACCTGCAGGCAGCAATCACACCAAGCTGTTGTGTCAAACAATTGAAATTCCCAAGCATGGCCATTACTAAGCTTCCTCGTTACCCAGCTTACCTTTCCTCAACCACCTCTCTGGTAGTTTTCTTTATTCCTCACATTTCCACCTATTTCTGAGTGATTGCTTTCACACCTGTAAACTAATGAGACAGGGAGTTCCTCCCTTAACCCGTTGGCTTATGCCCACTGTATATATAATATATAATCAAAGTAAATCAAAGATTACAATGCTCAAACATATGTCTGCTCTCTCTACAAATTCATCAAATGACTGAGAAACTAGGATTGGCCCTCTGTGATGTCACAGACACCATTATGATATGTGATGAATAACCTAATATATTTATAACAGAATGATATAACTGGTGGTGTTAAGCTTCTGGGCAGTAAAGTCACATGTAATTATTGAATAAGAGAATGCTTTCTGATCTTGAGGAAGATTTGGATTATTGGGATTGTTAGTGTTCTTTCTGATTCTCAAAGTGAATGTGGAGATTTCTTCACATATGGTCTTCTGTTAAAACATTCTCACAATGATAACAAGTAACTAATAAACTAATGTCTACCGATTACTTTTATAGACTCATTTACACTGAGGCCCCACAAAGTCTAAACAGAAGCACTAACTAGCATGGTTAAAAAAGAACTGCACATACATAATTATTTAGTTCACTGACCAGAAATGTGAAAACAACGGAACACCATATATTGTACAGAAAATGAAAAGTACACGTTAATAGAATAGTATAGTTAGCACCAAAATAGAAAGCATAAGAATAGTGTGCAGTTTCACAAATGGATGAGTACCAAAAAACAACAAATTAAGCATGTATAAAAATGAAAGATGTGACCACACAAAGAAGGAAGAAAATTGAAAAAAGGGATCAAAAAATAAATGTATAGAAAACTTTGGAGTATATTAAAAAGACCAGAGGCTTCCGTTTAAAACAAACCAATAATCTGGCTAAAATCCAGCACATATACACATAGAGTAAAAATATTTTGCAACCTGATAACATCTTTTATTGAAGAGTCACACAGCTATGGCATAGTTGCCAACTGTCACATTTTGCCGGGACAGTCTCGGCAAGAGGGAGATTGTCCCGGGGAAATCACCATGCCGGGACTGTCCCGGCAAATGTGTTGGCCAATTTTCATGGTGATTGTGGGCGCCACGTTATACGATCGCGGGGATCAAATGTTGTGATCGCAGGAGTCACGTGACGTGACCTTTAAGTCCTCTGAAATTATTACTCTTAAATCCCTTTCCTCAGATGTTGAGGTTAGGACTGTACCAAATAGTCTATATTTTGCTTTTGGATTTTTACACCCAAGGTGCATAATCTTGCACTTGTCCACATTAAATGTCAGTTGCCACTGCTCTGACCATTTTTCTAGTTAAGCTACATCATTTGCCATTTGGCTTATCCCTCCATGAATATCAACCCTGCTGCAAATATTTGTATCATCAGCAAAAAAAAATACTTTGCCAACAAGGCCTTCTGCAATATCGCTAATAAAAATATTAACCCCTTGCCAACAAAGGACGTGCCAGGCACGTCCTGGGAGAAACTCCCTTAACGACAAAGGACGTGCCTGTCACATCCTGCAGTTAATGAAGCGGTTTTCGCGATCAACGATCGCGAAAACCGCTTTAACAGTGCTGGTCTATTGCCTCGATGTTAGCCAGCACCGAAATCTCTATTTTGGGACCCCCACGATCGCCCCACGGAGCGATCGTGGGGAGCCATATTGACGGAGCATGCTAAGGCTAAGCCCTCTGCCAGTCTGAGCTTCGGAAGTGAAAGTAACTTCACTTCCGTCGCTCTGAATATGCTACTTGACTGCCCCTAGTGGTAGTTTAGTAGCATTGCAATGGAAAAAATGTAAAATACATATTTAATTAATTAAAAACAGGTTATTTAGCTATATTAGCCTATAGGGTTAAAATTAAATATTTTTTAGCATAAGGGATAGGGTAAAAATTAAATTAAAGTTAAAAAATATTAAGGGATATAATAAGGATTAGAGTTGGGGTTAAATTTAGTGTTAGGGTTAAATTTTGGGTTCGGGTTGGGGTCAAAAGATCAATATAGGAAAAAAACAAAAAACACAATTTTTGGTTTTTGCCCCATAACGCGCAAAAAAATACTATATTATTATTATTAGCCTGGAGTACGGTCACTATATATACTATATTATTATTATTAACCTGGAGTACGGTCACTATATATACTATATTATTATTATTACACCTGGAGTACGGTCACTATATATACTATATTATTATTATTATTACCCTGGAGTACGGTCACTATATATACTATATTATTATTATTATTACCTGGAGTACGGTCACTATATATACTATATTATTATTATTATTACCCTGGAGTACGGTCACTATATATACTATATTATTATTATTATTACCTGGAGTACGGTCACTATATATACTATATTATTATTATTATTACCTGGAGTACGGTCACTATATATACTATATTATTATTATTATTTTTATTCTCTAGCGCTGTGCCCTTTCTTTCCTTCTTGTTTTTATTATGAGTTTGATAGTCATAGTTTCTTTAGCATAGCTGCTTCCACATATATTTATTTTTATTCACTATTTTCACTATAAATCACTTTTTTGTTTTACATATATCTGTTTTATATATCACCTTGTATATCACATAAGGGTTTTTCACTGTCTCTCCCCCTTCTCTCAGTCATGGAGAGTTGTATTCAAAGGAAGAGCAAAAGAGCATCAATTAGTGAAATAATTTTTAACACAAATATCTCCGAACCTAGGGAAAATATCAAGAATATAGACACCTGGTTCTTTGAATTACAAAAAACGTTAGAGTCCGAACTAAGACACTGGTGGGACATAATTAGCCTGGAGCAATATATTAAGGCACGTATTATACCACGGGGCCTCAGGATAAATAAAAAAGCCAACATGGGAGATAACGATGTGGCTTTGTTAGGGGAATGGAACAATGCCTTGGAGGAGTGTTCCTTTAAACTCATGGAAATAGCAATTAAAAGGAGAAAAAATCTGCTAGTGAAAGTAGAAGAGAAAATTGAAGAACAGATTAAACTAGTAGACAAATATAGGAATGCTACAGAATTTAAAGAGCTTGAAAGTATTCTAGAGAAGAGACTAGATAAAGTAGAGACTGATATCATCTCTGGTAAACAGTCAAAATTCAACAGAGATAGATTGGACTATAAGCACGGCAGACAATTTGATTGGAAAAATAAAGATATAGAAAGAACCCCCAGTAGAGAGAGGTCCAATCAAAGAAGTAGATTTAATGTACCGGACAAAGATTCTAAATCTGATACGAAAAACAGAAATATGAGAGAGAGGGAGAGATATAGTCAGAAAAGAGATGGTGGTGGTAAAGCCAGAGTCACTTTCGGTGTCACAACACAGAATAGGTTTGATGGATTTAGAAGTAAAGATACCAGTAACAGAAAAAGAAACTTTACTAATGCTAATTTCTCTTCTACAAACCCTATGACTCCTGTTCCTTCGACCTCCTTCTCTTCCTCAACATCCTCCTCTATGCCACCATCTTTTTTAGAACAGAGATTCGGGAAGAGGAAAGCAAACCCGTTCCTGAGAAAAAGACCTTCAGAAACGGATACGACAGACCAATGGTCAGATTTCGAATCCGAGGACGAAGAGGAGGAAGAAGAACAACAACCAAGAGACATAACGAAAAAATTAAGAATTGCTCAATAACAGACCTGGAAAATCTTGGAATATACAATACCTCAGACCATGTTTTAACTGTGAGTCAAACCACTCTTTTGTTGAAGGGTCTAAAATTTGCACCCTGTAAACGTTTAAATAAGGTTGACTTACTAATAGATTTCAACAAATTTGTTCGTAAATTAGCAGTGAAAAGGTTTTTTTGACCAAACAGAATATAATGCTTCCCACAAATAAGACACCACCCCCCAAAAAAATCTGGGATATCAACAGTGGTTTGTCGGTCAGAGATTTACCTGGGATGTGTGTCCTAAATGATCTATTGGGAGAAAATGGTTTGGATATAGATAACCTCTCAGTTTCTACTAATCTTAGACCTCCATCTAAACTCAATCCCACCTCAAGTCGAGGTATATACCTAGAGGTTTTTAAAAGTCTCGTAGAAAGGGAACTTGGAGAAATAGATGTGGAATGCAGTCATGACAACCTCACCAGATTTGAGCGTAAGGCCCTGAGAGACCTTCGGGATATTGGTGGAGTTGTCATTAGAGGTGCAGATAAAGGAGGTGGCGTGGTGATACAGAACACAGATGTTTATCTTAGAGAAGCTGATAGACTATTGTCTGATGTTAATTTCTACAAGAGGCTATTGGCCGATCCTACTGATGGATTTTCTAAGTCCTTGGGCATATTACTTCAAGATGCGAAAAATAAGAAAATAATTTCGAAAGAAGAATACAATTATCTTTTTGTAAAAAATCCTAGAATGGCACTTTTTTACCATCTGCCGAAAATCCATAAAGATAAGGAAAATCCTCCGGGGAGACCCATTATATCGGGTATTGGATCCTTGAGTTCTAACTTATCTTTATATGTGGATCTATTTTTGCAGGTACTTGTCCCTTTAATGCCCTCATACCTCAAAGATGGCCAGTCACTAATTAAGTTGTTAACCACCATCCCCTGGCAGGAGGATACCATTTTAGTTACGGCCGATATCCAAGCCCTGTATACATCGATTAGACACACAGATGGAGTCAAAGGGGTATTGAATATGCTGAATCAATACGAATTTTTGAGTGGTCCCCACAGAGATTTTCTAAGCAAGAGCATGAAGTTTATTTTGGAGTCCAATTATTTTGTTTTCAATGGATAAAAACACCTATCTCAATGCAAAAAGCTACCATGATAAGAAGTGGGTGAATAATATTCCCAGAGGTGAATTTTTGCGTATGCGCAGGAATTGTTCTAATGTAGCACTTTTTGACACACAAGCCCATGTGATCGAAAATAGATTGCTAGAAAGGGGATACAATAAGAGGGTAGTTGAAAGAAGTAAGATATGTGCGAGAGAGATGGATAGGGATGTATTCTTTCAGGCACAAGAATCAAACAATCGAAGGTTTAAAAAGTTTAGGATAAATAAAGTTAATGATATTGAGATAGACACGTATTATGAGCCAAATGAGAACAATAGGTTTGCAATGAGTCTCGTCACCACCTTTTCAGACAAAACCAATACAATTAAACGAATTCTTGACAGCCACTGGCATATCATCCAGACAGATCCTATCCTGAGTAAAATTCTCCCACAAAAAAGTGTGGTTGTCTGTAAGAAAAATGCAAATTTAAAGACACTTTTGGCTCCATCTGATTTGACTAATAAATTTAAGAGGTTCAAAAATTCCACTTGTTCAGTTAGTGGTAATTTTATGGGAGTCAACAAAGGATGGTACCGCTGTAGTAACTGCGGCCATTGCAATGTGTGTCCAAGAAAGAAAGATACCTTTGTCTGTTTTGTTAGTGGTATTAAATATGCCATTTATAGATATGTGTCTTGTATGTCAAAATTTGTTATCTATATGTTGGAGTGCCCTTGTGGCCTCCAATATGTAGGACAAACAAGTAGATATTTTAAAAAGAGATTGTACGAACACAGATACAATATCAAAACAGGTTATCCTAAACACACTGTATCCAGACACTTCAAGGAGACTCATAATAAAAACGATACCCTATTGAAGACCTGGATCATAGAACAGGTTGTTATGGGACCCAGGAAGGGTGACCGTTTCTTGGCATTGAGAAGGAGAGAGACTTTTTGGATACTCACATTAAAAACTTTAGTTCCAGGGGGTCTAAATGATAAATTCGATCTAATACCCTATTTGGAGTGACCCACTCCCTCTCTCTTTCTAGATGCATCACTGGTCATTTTTTATATGTGTCTGTCTCTTTGCTCTAGATCCAATTTATTATTTTTGTTGTTGCTGCCACTGAGATTCATATGGCAAAATATATCCTATGGGGCCGTTTCTGTCCTGTTTTTTGACAGAAAATATTTCTGTTGTCATACTACTAAATATGAATATGTATATACTTTGCACTTTCTCTTGTATGGTACAAAAAATTGTTCCTCATGTGTCTAATATTTATTGTATGTACATATGTTTTAAGATGGTCACATGATCGCATTTTTTCACTGGATATTGTCAACATGCTGCTGTTATCTATACTGCATGTTTACCAATGATCCTTGTTTCCATCTAGCAGATATAACATATTTCTTTCTGCTATTTTCTGAGTAAGCACTTGCACCGCTGCGGTCTCCCCTGTGACTGTCTCCCCCCTTGCTATGCCGGCTATGCGGGGCGGAGACATAACGTAAGGGGATGCGTTGCTATGGAGACAATGCTTTCTCTCTGTTTAAGTACTTCTCAATGGTCAATTTTTTTACATAGAGGGGAACTTCCTGTATTATACTCGCTACCATGACAACGGTCGCGTCTTTCCACGTTTCTCTCCTCTCTATGACCTGCATTTCCTCTTCTCTGCTAAATTACAGTCAGCTGATGGAGATGAGTGTTGATTAGGGTGTGTTCAATGTTTTTAGTATATAAGTTGATCCCTTCCCCACTGGTGTTATTGCACTATCGCCCACCAGCTGATGAAGAAAATTCGAAATGCGTCCTGTGGGGTGTAGCTGTTTTTCTTAGTGCATATCCTAAACTGTTCAATAGACCTGGCCAGGCGAACAGACCCAGTGGGTAAGGGATTTTGTCATTATTAGTTTTTATGTATTATACTATTTATGTACTATTTTTGTAGCCATAGAGGGCTTTTTTATTCTGTCTATTGTTACTTATTCCCAGTGTTTTTTCTATCCATGTGATCACTCATTCATTTTGTGACTCTGGATTGTCATATTGTGTCTTTTTAAGTTTATTTATATATATATATATTCTGTTGCAATAAATTTTGTATATTTTTTAAATATCCTATTGTCCATGCAGTTCATTTTGCCATACTGTGTTTGTATTTACTATTAGCGCTGTCTCACTTTTATACTGTGTTCTCGCAAAAAAATACCGAAAAATATGGAAACATGCATATTTTTGAACTCGGGAGAACATTTAGAAACTATTTAGACGGGGTCTTTTTTAATGATTTTATTTGTGTAAATTAGATTTTAGGTCAAAGTTAGAAAAAGTGTTTTTTTTTTTTAATTTTTCATCATATTTTATGATTCTTTTTGTAGTAAATTATAAGATATGATGAACATAATGGTATCTAATGAAAGCCCTTCTTATGACGATAAAAACAACATATAATTTGTGTGGGTACTGTATGTGAGAAAGAAACAAATTACAGCTAAACACAAACACCCTAGAAATGTCAAAACAGCCATTGTCACCAAGGGAAAGTCAAGGTGAAAATGTCTTGTCACTAAGGGGTTAAAGAGAATGGGTCCAAGTACAGATCCCTGAGGTACCCCACTGTTAACAAGACCTTGCATCGAATATACCCCATTGACTACAACCCTCTGTTGCCTGTCACTCAGCCATTGTCTAATCCATTCAATACCAGATTTCACTTGCCACAGCACCAGATTACACCCACAGTAGTTACCACAGCACTCGATTGCACCCAAACCACACGCCACAGCACCAGCTATAGATATAGCTCCATGGCACAAGATATAAACCCACTACACCAGATACAGATCCACAGCACTTGATTTAATACCCCAGCACCAGATATAAACCCACCACACTAGATATAACCTCACTGCACCAAATGTAGATCCAATGTGCCAGATGTAGATCCACAACACCAGATATTAACCCACATGAGGCAAAAACACCGGATATTAACCCACATGAGGCATTCTGCCTTAATCATCTCTTTTCATCCTCCATTATATCTTTTCTGCCCCATTTTGTCTGCATTCTGCCTTAATAAACCCAACTATAGACCCATGACACAAGATATAAACCCCAGCAGATAAAGATCCAGAGCTCTAGCAGAAAACTTCACAGCAACAGACACAACATCATAGCAAAAATATAATCTCACAGCACCAGATACAACACTATAGAGCACACTATAAACACACAGCAATATATTATACCCAAATTCCTAAACCCATGACATTTCTTTATCTACTTTTCCCTTTTTTATATGCTTTATTCCCCCATGTCTGCCATCTCTTTACCCTTATTTTATGTGTCTTATTCCTCCATATTTTCCATCTCTTTCCCCATAATTTTATATTTCTCTATGTCTGTCCTCCACCATTATATTGTTTCTGCCTCATGTCACCATTTTGTCTGCATTCTGCCTCAATCACCTCTTCTCATCCTCCATTATAACTTTTCTGTCCCATTTTGTCTGCATTCTGCCTTAATCGCCTCTTTTCATCCACCTTTATATCCTTTCTGTCTCATGTCACCATTTTGTCTGCATTTTGCCTTAATTACCTCTTTTCATCCTCCATTATATATTTTCTGCCCCATTGTGTCTGCATTCTGTTAAACATAACTATAAACCCATGACACAAGATCTAAACCACAGCAGATAATGATGTCCCTGGAACTGCCTAAGAGCAAGGAGCCTTGACAGGGTGAGGAGGTGGGACCCAGGAAAAGGTTAATGTTTTTTCCCGCATCACAACTGTGGGAGGAGTCACTTAAATAGACCCCTCCATCTTAGAATCGTTCAGATTTTAACTGACAGGCAAAGTGATAGTTGTCCCGCCCACGCTCCCTACATAGTTTGGAGAATTTTGGGTATCTTGGTTTGTCACAGCTGCAGGGGTTTAAGAGGTAATGGGGTCTGGGAGATACTGTTTGGCTAGGAATTAACATGTATAGCTTGGAGGAAAGACGTAACAGGGGGGACATGATAGAAACATTTAAATACATAAAGGGAATCAACGCAGTAAAGGAAGAGAGTATATTTAAAAGAAGAAAAACTACCACAACTAGAGGACATAGTCTTAAATTAGAGGGGCAACGATTTAAAAGTAATATCAGGAAGTATTACTTTACTGAGAGGGTAGTGGATGTATGGAATAGCCTTCCAGCAGAAGTGGTAGAGGTAAACACAGTCAAGGATTTTAAGCATGCGTGGGATAGACACAAGGCTATCCTAGCTATAAGACCGGGAACGGGGAACTAATAAAAGTACTCAAAAAAAATTGGGCGACTAGATGGATGAATGGTTCTTATCTGCCGACACATTCTATGTTTCTATGAATTGTCATCAGGACACTGGTCCTGTGGGGGTTATCGTGGTTGGTGGGTACGAGCTGGCCTGTGGCTTACTGCCCGGGTGGTATAGAGGCACCTCTGTATGCCGCTATAAAAGGTTTACTCAGGAATTGCACTTTTATGTTTTAATAATATGTTTTGTTTATGTATGGGGGTCATTGCCTTAGTATATTGTATAAATGGGGGGATGGCATGTTATGTGTGGGCAATGACCTTTCTATGTTATTTATACATTTTGAAAATATATATTAAACAGCTGTGGCCTTATTCCCCACTTACATCTGTGTCCGAGTTGTCATTAATAAAGGTTAAGAAGTTTTTATCCTAAAGGGGTCCCGAGAATCAAGATCCAGAGCTCTAGCTGAAACGTCACAGTAACAGATACAACATCATAGCAAAAAAAGCACACTATAAGCACATCGCAATAGACTATAAACAAATTCCTAAACCCATGACATTTCTTTATCTACTTTTCCCTTTTTTATATGCTTTATTCCCCCATGTCTGCCATCTCTTTACCCATCATTTTATGTATCTTATTCCTCCATATTTGCCATCTCTTTACCCATCATTTTATATTCCTCACCCTGGCAAGTAAGAATATTAAAAAAAGGATTCAGAAACTATAGGGCTCAAATAAAAGAAACACTGTACTAACCCTCCCTGTGGTTGCACTTGCTCGGTATAGTGCCTTTGTGCCAGTACTAGCGTTCCTGATTCTTTTGTTTGATTATCCTGTTGCTGATTTTTGCCTGTCCTCAACCTAGCCTGTTTGCTGCCTGTCCCGACACATTTTCCTTGCCTTGTGACTTTGTTTAGTGTCATTGCGCCATTGTACCTCATCCTGATCTGTGTATGAGCCGACCTGCTGACTATTCTACCTGTGTGTTTTTTTGCTTCAGTGTGTGGTCTCAGTCAGTGTGTTAAAGTCCTGGGTGGTCATATGCCTGAGGCTCAACTTTAGGGCATAATACCATTCAGGTGAATTTGCA
Source organism: Pelodytes ibericus (assembly GCA_036172795.1). Lineage (NCBI taxonomy): Eukaryota > Metazoa > Chordata > Amphibia > Anura > Pelodytidae > Pelodytes > Pelodytes ibericus. The sequence continues at coordinate 21,723,678 of CM069867.1, forward strand.
CTGTACTGTTTCCAGTTCTGTCTCAGCTTCCAGTCAAATCCTCAGCTGCCAGTCTCCACTACCAGTAGTGTCTCAGCTGCCAGTCTCCACTACCAGTAGTGTCTCAGCTATCAGTCTCAGCTTCCAGTCCTGTCCTCAGCTGCCAGTCTCAAGCTTCCAGTCCTGTTCTCAGCTTCCAGTCCTGTCCTCAGCTGCTAGTCTCCACTATCAGTAGTGTCTCAGCTGCCAATCTCCAGTACCAGTAGTGTCTCAGCTATCAGTCTCCGCTTCCAGTCCTGTCCTCAGCTGCCAGTCTCAAGCTTCCAGTCCTGTCCTCAGCTTCCAGTCCTGTCCTCAGCTGCTAGTCTCCACTACCAGTCCTGTCTGAGGTCCATCCAGTCCTTAGTTATGCATCATGAGGTGATGACTCTTCTAGGACATGTTAATTTCAATTTGGTTCAGGGATATTTGCCTGAGTTCAAAACATTTTTAATAATCATAATTAGTATAAAATAGAACAGACTAGAATTGTGAAACTCTGGGTTTAACTAATTCATCAAAAATGTCATGGCTTTTTAGCATCAACAGGGTTTTGATATTTCTGATGCTGCAGTGATTCAGCTACCTTACAATAATAAACTGACTTAGTAATCCAAATCATATGGTATACTTGAAAAATAATTGATTGGAATTTTTTTTATCTTCCATGATTAAAACTTCATTCAGATTTGCAGCCTTTTCAATTTGTAATACAAGCTGATCTTCTCCATCAATGCTAATATTTGGTGGCTTGTAATATACACCTACAAGTAATGTACGACTCTTTTTAGTGTCTATGCCAATCTCCGCCATAGTGCCTCCACATCAGTTCCAGTTTCATCATGCACACCTTCTTTAATACTGGGCTTTAATTTAGGATTTACATATTGACAAATCCCTCCCCTTTTCTATTTACTCTGTTCTTTCTTTTTTTTTTTTTTTTTATATAGTACAAATACAAAAACAAGTAGACATATAATTTAAGATGGCCTGTCAAAGGCATGGGTACAAAGTTTTGCCTGGCCCTCTGAAACCATAAATGAGAACCGGGTAAGTATAATAAAGAGAGCCCTGTGGCCTTCGCTTTTCGATCGCATGGCCCTGGTGTCCACTTTCACACCATTCATTCATACTACCCGGGATAAGAGGGGATGGGGGGGTGGGATCAGACCAGAGGAGTAGCTGGGGCTAGTTGGATATGAGCATCAACCACTCTCACTGGTTTTTTAAAATAAAAAATGGGACTAGGCAGGGGTGCCCGCTGGCCCCTATGCTGTACATTCTGGCAATGGAGCCCCTGGCCTGTATGATCAGACAAACTCTTAATATACGTGGGATAAATATAAAAGCTTTGGAAAATAGAGTTGCATTATACGCAGACTACGTGCTCCTGACACTGACCGACCGGGTCAACTCAATCACGAACCTGGTGGCCCTAATTTCAGATTTCAGTAAATATTCAAACTATAAATTAAACTTGGGCAAGACTCAGATACTGTTGGCCTACATAGACACAGAGGACTTAGATGTCCTAAAATCCAGGTTCGAGTTTGACTGGTCGTGATCACACATTGATTATCTTGGCATTAAACTGACTCTGCGACTAGAAGACACAATCAAATTGAATTATCTATCTAAGATACAAGAAATTAAGACCAAAATAAGTGAGATCAAGGGGTCGGAAATATCCTGGCTAGGTAGAATAGAGGTAATGAAATCATATACAATTCCCAAAATATCTTACCAATTTAGGAATATCCCACTTAGGGTGGATCTGGCAATCTTAACAAACATTCAGAAGCTAGTGGCAGACTTTGTCTGGCAAGGCAAGAAGCCAAGAATTTCATTAGAACTGTTACAACGAGATACAACAGTCGGTGGCATCTCTTACCCTAATATTCAGCATTTGTATACTTGCAGTATGATTAGCCATGTACTGGCCTGGACAAATTCTTTGACCACGGTTCCACGCTGGTTGGAAATTGAGAGAATAGACATAGGACAACTGGAGCCGCACAACCTCATGTGGAGCCATAAAATTTTCTTGAACAAACCCCTTTTCAAAAACCCAATAATCAATGGCCTTTGTGCCACAATCGCAGGGTTGAGAAGGGGACTCCCGGGAGACCATAAGTTGGTCCCTTTGGAAACCCCATTGCGGTCCTGGGGTTTGACATAGGGAATATGACATTGACAACGTGGAACTTGAATAATATAATTAACGTCTCAGACATGGCTCCCCAGGGGGTTGTGTATCCCTTTGATTTATTGCAATCGATTTTTAATCTTCCAGCAAAGGAAATCTTCACCTATATGACTTTGAAGAATTTCCTACATAGAAGGATATCCAGAGAGAAGGGTGAATTAAGTGTCCTATTAGCGAACGATTTAAAAACAAAGACAATCTCAAAAGTCTCTCGATTCCTGAGGAACATTCGACCGAATGAGAAGGCCACACCCTGGTTAAAATGGGAGTTAGACCTTGGGGTCTCCTTCATCTTTGAAGTGTGGAAGAATGCATTAGTGCAGGTTAAAAAGAACGTCCACTGCATAAATCTTGTGGAACTACAACATAAACTAAACATGAGATGGTACATGACCCCCACTAGAATGCATAAGATAAAAATAGAAACTTCAAGCACATGCTGGAGGTGCGATAGAGGTATAGGCTCGCTGGTTCATATCTGGTGGCTGCCCGGATCTAAAACCCACACTCCTGAACATACAAAGGTTACTGACAGGCATACTAAAAATTAATATAACTTTAAAACCAGAAACTTTTCTTTTCAATATACACCTCCCAGGCAACAACACTCAGAAGAGCCTTATCGTTCATATACTTACAGCAGCAAAAATCTGTTTGGCAAGAAATTGGAAAAATAAAGGCAGTCTAAACTGGTTTGAGATCATACAACAAATTAACTTTCAGTTTAATATGGAAGCTGGCTTTTACAGTAGTTCGGGCCACTTAGAGCTATACCAAGAGATATGGGCCCCTTGGTTGATACTCTGTTCTTTCTAAAATGTGAGTTGACTTGTAAATTAACTTACCAGTCATGGGTTCACCCCACCAAGTTTCTGTGATACCGATTAAATCATACTGTTCAGCACTTACCAGTATCTCCAGCTCACCCATTTTGTTTGTCAATCTTCTTGCATTTGCTAAAAGACATTTAAGATTACTACCCATTTTCTGTTTAGTTGACAAACACTTAATGCCCACAGCTTTAATTGTATGTACTTTCCTATAATTTATATTAACCCCACCACTGCTTTCCTCCTCCTTTTCCATAGCTAGACCCACCTTCCAATCTACTCTAGCTACCATTACTCTATTTTGATATTGACCCTCCCCCAGTGCCCAGTATAAAAGCTCATCCAACCCTCTAGCCATCCTCTCCCCTAATACTGCAGCCCCCTCATCATTGAGGTGGAGCCCATCCCGTCCATAGAGTCTGTAGCTGACTGCAAAGTCTGCCCAGTGCTCCAAGAACCCAAATCCCTCTTGCTTGCACCACCTTCAAAGTCACGCATTAAGCTCCCGTTGTCTCCCTGATGTAGCGCGTGGTACTTGTAATATTTAAGAAAATATTATCTTGGAGGTCCTTTCCTTCAGCTTATTACCTAGTTCCCTAAAATCATGGACCCCCCCCCACCTACCATTAATTTTGTCATTAGTACCAACGTGTGCTAAGACTGCTCGATCATCCAGAGCCCCTCCCAACAATCTGTCTACCCGGTCCATAACATGCCAAACTCGAGCACCCGTGAGACAACATAAAGTTCGGCATTCGGGGTCCTGGCGACCCTATCTACCATCCTAATAAAAGAATCCCCTACCACCACTACCTTTCTAGCCTTGCTAGTGTCCTGGTTCCCAACAGTGATGGGGTGGCCACTCACCTGGCTGCTAGGAGAGTCAGCCTGTCCCAGAAATGCTTCTTCTGAGCTGATCTCCCCAGCATCCTCAAACATGTTGGGGGGAACTAGCCCAGGACAAGCCTCCTTAGCTTCCTGACCCCTTACACAACTCACCCAACTCTCTTCCCTATCATCACCCACTTCTACAATGCCTGCTCCATGAGCAGTAAACGCCACTCCATGTTGTTTATGTCCCTCAGTGTTGTCAGTTGCCTCTTTAGATCTAGTATTATATTCTCCAAAGCAGCAACCTGCTCACATCTGCAGCAGCCGTATGGAACTTGCTCCAAGAGAGCATACATGCCGCAAGACATGCACCGATTGGAATTATCCAACATGCTCTCTAATGTAAAACACACAATATAAATAGAATAAATAAGGAGTTATTCTTTACCCTCCTTGTTGCCTTTTTACTCCTTATTTGCTTCTAACTCCAACACTTGAGAAGCTTGGTCACCCGAATTCGCCTGACTCAGTGTTCACCTACTTTCAGAATAAGTGGATTTCTTTCAAAGTAAACGGAGTCTCACAGAGAAGGTTAATTAACTAATTAGCAACACCCTTCCAGATCTTTTCTCTCCAAAACATTTTTTTTCCCAACAAAACTATCCACTACACACACACACAACATAAACAGTGCTCCCCTTGCAATGAAAATAAAAAATACCCCTTTCCTTATTTGGTTATAAGTCCAACACTTGAGAAGCTTGGTCACTTCAGAAGCTGGTCACCCGAATTTGCCTGGCTCAGTATTTGCCTGCTTCTTTCAGAATAAGTGGCTTTCCTTCAAAGTAAAGTATTTGGGCACTAAAAGAACACAAAAGATTACCATCATGAACCAAACGCTTCTATTCATTTTTGTAGTTAATGGGATCCACGACAAGCAATTATAATTGGACCCCTTATGTTAGAATCCTTACCGCATAATACCACTGATATTGACCACCCCCAATAGTGCTACACAATTATTGATCTCATGTTCCACCAAAACTGTCTACCTAAAGTGTCCCTATTTAAGAGTGACACTTCCTATTTTTCACCCAAATCCCCCTGCCCACTTTCTTCCTCCATTGTGCCTCTTTCCTGGGAGCTCCAAAATTTTAGTTTGTATAACTGTACCACAGTGTTTACACAGCAGTAAAGGTGTTTTATATATGATATTATGTAAATGCAATAAATTATTTTTATTCTAAATTACTTATCAAATAACATTATTACCAACTGACCATAAAAATTGATGAAACTGTTCCAGTAATGCCCTACCACAGCCACACCTTTTAGCCAATCCCCACAAAAATAAAATTGCCCCTTTTTTGGCCATTTGAAATGATGGAAGGTATGTGTAAACACTTGACCCCACCATGCGATGCACTAATCAGCATGTAACTGAAGTCTCACTCTTGCCACCTTTGTAATGAACTTTGCCACATGTGCAAGCCCCTAAATCAAGTGTGCAAGAAGAAACTCTCCCTACCAATGTCCAAGTCCTCACTCCAATGTGTCATCACACTCCTTCAGATGGATGCACACTCTGCACCCCATTTCACATTAGTACTTTTCAAACACTATCAACACTACATATTTCATTTCTAGTAACAGAATCACACCCTTTGACTGCCAGAAGGGTGTGTAATGCCTCTTCTGGCATTGAAAGGGTTAGAAATAAAGATCCTCTTAGCAGTGTAGAAGCTCCCTCACAAGCAGAAGAAACATGACAAAAGGGGAGGGGAAAACAGAAGCAAGCCAATCAAAAGTTAAAAGGAAGTCAGAGTGAATGGAAGAAGGGCCAATAGGATGAAAAGAGGGATTTAAGGGAAATTGGTCCATAGGGTGAAAGGCAGATATGAGACAGATTTAATGGCCAATAGCTTGATGGAGAAACTATAGTAGTTGGATGAAGGAGGTGTTTAATAATAGGTGAGGGAAAGAATAAAACAAATAATAATGTAAACTATTATAACTTTGTCACAGGAAGCCAGACTGGAAATGTTGACCACACACACTTTCTCAAAAGGGCTTGTTATGCTACCAACCAGCCCCCTAAATAAAGTTTTCCTGTCCTGTCTGCGGACCTGCTGTGTCACACCACCACTTTCTCCACCTGACCAGAGGACAGCAGTAATCCCCTGGAGCTCTCGGGTGGATTGTGATCTGGGAATATACCAGGCTATGTGACCAGGTTATTACCACACTGTTGTAATATGATATTATGTGCTTTACCACCATAAAGGATGTGTTAGTTTGTGTCCTCCACAGTAACTAGTTCAGTTTGGGGGCTTGAAGGTGTGACTCTAGGAGGGGCTTGTAATGTTGCTAAGGTTATTCAGGTAGCTAGACACTCTGGCAATGATTGAGGAAGAGGGAAGATGTGACCCCCAGCCAGCAGGCCCAAATCCAGCTAGGCAATGTGATGTATTAGACACAGTAACTTCCTACAGAACCATCAGGAACAGATTGATCCAGAGGCTGATCCACCCATAGATACAACTACAAAGATAACCTGGGGAATAAGTATAAACTTACTGAATTAATTTCTTTATGTTTTTATACTGTAGTTTAGACTTCACTCAGATAAACCCATTTGCTAGTTGCTTAGCATATAACTTGTGTATTGTTAAGATAATTGTTTAGTTAGCATTGTTGATAAACTTGTTTTATTAAATTATTATTATCTAAGCAGCAGCAGTGTGTTTGAGTTATTTGTCAATTTGAGAATTATCTGCTTGGGATATAATTCTGCCAGAATTCATAATATAAATTGGTTGGCTTTGGGGTATTATTGAATTGCATGTGATTTTAATAACTATATTAGTGTTTAAGTTTAACACAGCAGTTATAGTAACATTCATTGTGCCATATTAATTCATCCAAAATCACGACCACAACACACACTAACATTCTTTGGCATTAACATTTTCATTAACAACTCTATTCAGGTATTACTCAGACAAAAACAGACAGACCGATCTACTTGAAATACAATAACAAAAAACGTAATTGGAGCAAAGAGAGCTACTGTGTATACAAATAGTAAACACTGGTCGGGGGTTACCCGAATATAGAATATACTATTAAAGAAAATTAAATTTAATCGGGGTGATAATACTGCACAAAACACAGATAATTAAAAAGTAAAATTACTAGTTTTTAATAAGAGATATTTAAAAAAGTGAAGCAACAAATAGGAACCTAAGAAAAGGTTCACTGAGAGGTGGTATATCCCCACCTATTGGTGGAACACGTAAATACAGTAACACAACACCAAATATAAAGACATACACATACATAGAGAGTGCTGCAAATAAAGAGATATACGGATATTAGAATTATATATAGCTTTCAACTTTAAGTAGAATTAACAATGATGTGAGGAGGACAGTAAATAAACAGCATCTCAAGACAAAATGACAAACTTGGGAACATAAAACAACAAAGCTCAGAACACTCTGATACAAAATGTAAGTAAGTAGCCTAACTGAGAGGGTTAAGGAGACTTATAGTGGATGTAAGTAGTATAGATCTGCTCTGTATAATGCTAGGTAGAGTATAGTATGGGATAAACCTGCTGGGATATATATGCTTGACTATTTAGTAGCCAGCTATAGTTATAATACACACAGTTAACCAGGAGGTCCCCGTTAGTGAGATAATAGATAGAGGCTCAGGGGGAGCCCCTCAGCTTACACCACACCAAAAGACAACCGGCTCCAAGTAGCGCCCGTAAAACAAAACAGTAAGGTAAATGTTATCTAGATATAAGAATCAGAGCTACACTGAGCTGTCTAGAAACACACTGACCACATGAACGTCAGGAAGGAATTCATCAGCCATGGCTACAGTACCAAATCCACTGACTATCACAGACTGAAAGTCACTAATATCAACAGAAAAAAAGATCCTGAGATACCAACAGTCTCAAACAGAAGATCAGGTGCTAATAGTGGTAACCTACAAAATCTACAAACGACAGTTGATGTGAACACTTCTCCATGCCAACAAAAGAGATTTGTTACCTGTACACACAATTACACAAAAGTGTGCAAAATCATTCAACCTGATTCACCTCATCGATAACTGTTTCTCCCACATTATTTTGCTGGTGAGCACTTCACACACAATGATTGTGTGTGTGTTAAGTGCCCAACAGCAATTTTTGTGGGAGAAAGAAAACTATTTAATACATACAAATATACTGTCAGAAAACCTAGATACACCTGTTGCAGAATATTTTTGTCAAAATGGACAAAGCTTTGAAGAGCAATAACAATCATTCAGTTAAATATATATTTGAGGGTTTACTAAAATAGAGAATTGCAGAGAAATGAGATGGGAATTTCAAAATGTAGGCCAATATAGCCGAATTGGTATTGGAAATACTCCAATGCAACTGAATGAATACACTGAGATAGAATAGGAATATCATGTGTAATCTGACTAAGCAACATGAAGTTGAGGTTAAACACCCAAAGCGATTGGATATCCACAATATCGAATTGCCTCTGAGTTTGTTTGACCAGTGCAGATATTACCAAACAGTAAATGCAACTAATCTGCTGATGCAAAACCACAGGCTGTGGTTGTTCAGGCTGTTGGGGGCTAGTTGATTGATTAGCATGATGCCTGACCAATGGTACACACTTGTCTATGGGGTGAAATCCACACTATTGTAATGGCTGACAGGGTTATCCTTGTGTAACATTGCCTCCCTATGTTCTGTTTTTAAGCTACAGGGAAACAAACTTTTCAACTGTTCTATAACCATCTGAGTAGAATTCCTAGATTTTACTAGTTACATGACGTAAAGTCATGATTAATAAAGGCACGGAGGCGAGTATTATGCATATCTCTTTCTTTTAATCCTTCAGCAGCAAAGAAGAGATGAACAGCAAAATGAACCAATCAGAAACATATCAATGTTTCTCCCCTCTCTATATAAACATATATCTGCTCAAACACTTCCTCTTTCTTTGTAACTTAATGAGAGAAAATAAACTTGTAGAACACTATAAGAATCTCGGAATCCAATCCATAGAAGTAACATCAGATCGAAGGAAACGGAACCCTCCATCAGATCTTGGTCTTCATTTGATTACATCCGAGTCGGTTTAATGAGCTAGAAAAATGAGAAACATATGATAATTTCTGAAATCATAACTATAGATTCGATAATACGATAATATTACAAATCAAACTGACAGGTAAGAACCACGATAATTCAAATAAAAATTCAGACAAATATTTATATGTTAATAACAGTAAACTCATATACAATAGGGGAGGGCAAAGAACCCATGTATTTCGGGTGGGAATAATACTCGCCTCCGTGTCTTTATTAATCATGACTTTACATCATGTGCCTAGTAAAATCTAGGAATTAATAAAGACATGGAGGCTCCTATTATGCAAGTTCAAAGCCTCGCAATAACAGAAGAAAAATGTGGTTCGGGTCTGAAATAAAATTCACGGAAGGTTGACTTCCATGACCAGTCGGCAGCCTTCATAAGATCTTCTAATCTACAGCCCATGGAGAAAGCTTTAGATGCCATAGCCCCTCTAGTGGAATGGGGCCCGAACACTGAGATATCTACCCCTGCCACCTGCAAAGCCCATCTAACCCAACGAGCCAGAGTCAGGGTAGAGACTGGAAGGTGTGGTTTGTGTAAAGCCAAAAACAGGGCTGAATGGGCTGGATTCCAAAACCCAGCCGTTCTAGCTTCGTACACTTGTAGACATGATACAGGACATAACTGTACATTGTGGGGAAAACAAGGGTATGAAACCATAGTCAATGACGTTTTGGTATGTCGTGATATAGAAAAGGAATCTCCATTCGGGGAAAAGGATCTCGCCCTGGATGTCCAGTGACCTAACATCTGAAACACATTTACACGAAATTAAACAACGCAGCGTTACTAACTTAGCTGATAATTGTTGGAGTGACAAATCCTCATTAGAGGGCCAGGATTCAAAAAGTCTCAGTACAGTGTTAACATCCCATAGGGTGGAGTAACGAGGAGTGGGGGGTCAACTTAGTCTGATCCCTTTCAATAGTTGACAAACTATTAACGATTTACCCGCGGGAATTCCGTGGAAGCCACTATGACCTGCAGAGATAGTGGAACGATAGACATTAATGGTTCGATAAGCACGCCCGATTTGAAAAGTGAAGTAAGAAAGCGGAGGATATCCCTCACAGCAGCAGATATCGGATCCAAAGATCGTTCCAGGCACCAATGAGCCCATGTGTTCCAGGCATGGTTGTAGGAACGTCTAGTCCCTGGTGGCCAAGCTCCATCCAGGAGTGCCAGAGTCCCTGGGTTGACCAAGGTCCCCTGAAACAAGCCATGCTACTAATCGCAACTGTTCCTGAAGTATCAGAGGGTGTGTCTGACTGTCGACATCTGATAGCAAGTCTTGAATGCCCGGTAGAAGTCTGGGGAAATCCACGACAGCTCCAGTAGAGATGGGAACCACGGTTGTGTTTCTCAATAGGGGGTAATCAATATGATCGTTCTCGGTTAACGGCGTATATAAATTAGTATGCGAGAAACGCATAATGTCTGCCCGGTGGCCAATTTTGGAGAAGCGCATCTGTGGCCAGAGCTTCCGGGTCTGGTCTCCAACTGAAAAACCGAGGTAGTTGGGAGTTCAGCCGTGAACAAATCCAAGGAGGGGCCCAAATTAGAAGAAGGCATTGAAAGACTGTCTGATGAAGGCGCCAGTCGCTTGGATCCATCAGGTATCGGGAGTTCCAATCTGCGTCGACATTGGACAGACCTGAAATGTGTTCCGTGCGAACCAAGATATTGTGCGCAAGACAAAAAAGCCAAAACTCCGTCGCCAGACCAGACAGCGTTCAAGATCTTGTGCCGCCCAGGTGGTTTATATATCTGACGGCTGACACATTGTCCATGAGTAGGAGAATTGACACATCCCTGATCTCGCTGGTAAAACTGCGTACCGGGAAGTGTCCTGCAAGGAGTTCCAAGCAGTTGATGTGGAGCACGTTCTCTGATTGAGACAATTTGCCTCCCGTAGAGGTATTCCCGCATTGCGCCCCCCCAACCAAACAAACTTGCATCGGATGCTATCATTAAATCCGGATCGTAATCGAAAAAGCGCGGTTCTTGAGGCGCTGGAGAGACCTGTAGTGTAGGGGACTGGGAAAAAATCGCCTGAATCGAAGCTGAAAGTAAGCCTATGATCCGAGCTAAGTGGCGGATGGTGATGAGAGGTCGAGAGATGACCCTCTTGATCTCTTTTTTGATCAACTTGATCTTTTTTGTCGGTAAAAGCAGGGACCCTAGTGTGGAGTTGATGGTAAACCCTAGAAATTCTATCAACTGAGTAGGAGACAGTAGCGATTTCTCCCAATTGATAAGGAAACCTAGGTCTTGTAGAGGGATAGGCACCAATTCAGATGGGTTCTCACTGTTTGTCTATCTTGGCATAGTAATAGTAAATCGTCCAAATAAATAATTATCCTGACCCCTAGTCTGCCTAGGTATCCCACCACTGGTTTCAGCAGTTTGGTGAAGCACCAAGGGGCCAAGGACAGGCCAAATGGGACACAAGTGAAAGCACAAAACTGTTGATCCCATTGGAATTGTGGGAACTTTTGATGTTCTAATGCAATGGGGACTGTCAGGTAAGTGTACTGAAGATCTAATTTCACCATCCAGCCTCCTTTGAGATGGATGTCCCTGAGGCAATGAATACCCTCCATCTTGAAATGGTGGTAGGTTAAAATGCGTTCAGCGGTCTTGAATTGATAACTGGACGAATACCACCTCCTTTTTTGGGTACTAGGAAAGGGTTGCTCAGGAAACCCTCTTATGGGTTGGCAGAGGGGATTATGGCCCATTTCTCCCTTAGAATAGTAATTTCTTGTGAGATCAATGCTCGATCTGCTTGTGAATAATGTATGGGATGGGGCAGCGTTAGCTGACATGGAGTCGTGACAAATTCTATGAGGTAACCTGCTATGGTGTTGAGAACCCATGGGTCTGTGGTGATCAAACACCAATTGTCTTGAAACAGTTTTAATCTGCTCCCTACCCCTGGTTGGGAATAGGAATATAAGTGGGTTGTGCTCAACATAAGGATGTCTGCCTGGTATGAACCTCTTGCCCCTCGATTTTGCCACGGTCGGCTCCTTTGTGGAAAAAATGCCGAAGAGGACGTTTCGAAGCCTCGGGGACTCCGGGTTGTTCCCTTGAAGTTACGGCCGGCCAGATGGCTTCTGACTTGTGCTTTATCAATTGCTGTGAATGTAGATACATAGGATCCGAGATCCTTTACAAATGAGTCCCCAAATAGTAAACCTTTAGCCTGGGAGGCAGGCTCAGTAAAGGCCATGTTGGTTAACTTTGGCTCTATTTTCATCAGAATCGCCTTGCTGCGTTCTGTTGCTAATGCCGTATTAGCATTGCCTATGAGGCAGATAATTCTTTGGACCAAGCCTTTCATTGTGTCTAGGTCTAGGCAGTCCTCACCTGCTAGTGCTGACTCTACCATTTCGAAGAGTCTAGTGGTAGGCCCCAATATATCAAGGCCCTTTCTAGGTTTCCAGACAGTTTTAGAGAGAAACTGTAGGATTTTAGGTTCAATGTCCGGGGTATTACAGACCTGATCGGGGACCGTAGGTCTGGGGCATTCGGCACGTAATTTATTCCTCTCCACTTTATCTAGAGGTTTGTGTATCCTGTGTGCCAGATATTTACTAATATGGTACGAGGGAAACCAACATAGGTTTGCCATGCGTATTCACTAGGACAGAGGCGTCTATGTGGGTGCTAGGGGACACGGTATCATCCATATTTGGATCAGCCATTTTTAAGTCATCCTCAGATGAAGGCTCGGGATTAGATAAATCCGAATATATACAAATCTCTTCTTGGTCAGAATCTGAATCTGACATTTCAATGGCGGTCTTAGCCGCTTTCCAGTTTCTAGCCGATTTAGCCCGGCTGGGGGCTCCAATTTGTGGTGCAACCACTAACTCTTTGACAGTTTATAGCTTGCCGCTATATATAATCGCCTTGCGTCCAGGTAGTGAGGGGGATACCCTTTTACCCTGGGGAATATGCACTTGTTGTGGCATTGGGGCTTGAGCGGCCAATAATGCAGCTGAAATAGACTGCGCAATTTGGGATGACATTCTTCCCATAGCAGACTGCATTGCTAGATCTACAGATTTGGCCATAGTAGCATCAAATAAAGAGTGAAACTCCTCTGAGTTGTTAAAGTCTCTTTGAGACTCCTCACCTCTATCAGTTAATGGAATCCCGGGAGGGAGAAGTCCCAGACACCTCAAAGTTGTGTGAAGACATCACTCTTAACAGATTTATTACTCACAGCAGGAGTGTTAAATAGATAGTGGAATCAGGACACTGACCAGCAAAAGAAAGGCAGACTAAATGACAGCAGAGTGTTCAATCTCGATAAAACAGCGTCACCACCTGAGCAGTGTTAGCGATCGATGATTGCTAATGCCGCTCATTCCACCACAGGATGCACTAGGTCCATCCTATGTCATTAACAAAGTTTCCTCTATGATGGACCTAGTCCATTCACATAGGTGTTAAATGTCAGTGTAAGTCTGCTGCAACCAAGTAAGAACCCCATACAAAGAGGGGACTAACTACACATTAATGTCTGTATTTAGAAGTCTCTGTTTGTGTAATGGTCAGGTGTCCCGATACTTCTATCCATATAGTGTATGCTGATAATGGAAAGTAACAAGTAGTTTACCCAGGAAAATATATTATGTATCCAGGATATCAAAAGATCCTAGTGTGTTACAGAGTTTTACCCAGATGATACTAATTATTTGCACTATATACAGTGATGCTGACATTCATATTTGTGGACTGTTGAGATGTCTGAAAACTCTATACCTATATTGCCTGTGTGACCATTTAAACAAAGCCACAATTAACAGTGCATTAATTATGTTTGTCATATCATCTTCTGTTTTCTTTTAATGCTTGACTAGCAATGTACTATGTCGAGGGTAATGTATCTGAACTTTAGCTATGGTCTCTACTTAATAATGTATTATATACAAATCCTCCCTCTGAGTTTGAAAGCATTGTTAGAAAATTGTGTGGCTTTTTACAGTTAGCAGGTGAGCATATTACTTTTTTTTTTTTTTTTTTTTTATAACACTCAGACCCAGGAGTGTATGCAACTATCTGTATAGATTTGTATTGCATTTAAGTGCCTCCGGTTCATCCTGGTGCTTATTCATAATTTAATGTTGATTAATTCCATAAAGCTAAGCAGTGCAAATAAAATTGTTTCAGGTTTATGTGGGTCTTAGTGAACTGTTACTAGTGTAAGTTTAAATTCTTTATTGATAATTTATCTTCCAGTAATCCAAACGAAAAATTATTATCTACCTTTCATCCTATCATTCATACTCTCATTTATTCCTGGGATCGGCCTGGCAGAGGGAGATGAACCGTGTGTATCGGGGGAATCTGGGCGCTCGGGGGCCCCGGGGTGGAGTCTGGGGTCGGCACGACCGATTTCAGTTCTGTGTAGTTGGACTTATTAGCCTATTATCAACTCGCCTGTTGGTGTCTCGCAGATTCCCAAATCCACTAGCGTTAACCAACTTGCCCAAATTTTATTGTATGTTTCTCTCCCTTTTATAGTGTTTTGGGTCAAGAAGTATTTTTCCGAAACGGCTTGGAAAGAAATTTGTGCTTTCACTTCCCCCCAGCTGGGAATCTGTGTGCTTCTCCAATATCTGGCTAGGCAGATCTTGAAAGCAGCTAGAATGTTTATATGCAAGTATCTATTTACTCCATCTGAGCATGGTAAGTCCAGATGGAATAAATATGTCTTGGGGAGAATCTGGGTTGATTTCCCAAGCAGGAGTGAAAGCAGGGTAGTTAATGTTTTTTTATATCTTGCTAGTTTATCGCAATCCCACCAGATGTGTAGATGCGTTCCTATTTTGTTTTGACAGCGCCAACAGAGATTGTTTGGGTCTAATGCGAACTTGGCCAATCGTTCTGGGACCAGATACCACCTCTGAGTAATTTTAAAGAATTGTTCGTGTATATTTACACAGTGGACAGCTCGTCTAATATCTTTCCAAGTCTTGTGCCACTCTTCTATTTCAAATTCCTCCTCAATATCCGTTTCCCATCTTAACACAGCTCTCTGTTTCTCTATTGGAACAGACGTCTGTAAGAATTTTACTGTTTTAGATATTTGGTTCTTTGGGGTAACTGAGAGGATGTATCTGTCCCATTCAGATTCTTCGGTGGGGGGGTCAGAAGTTAAAAGATGTTTAATCCTCAAATAGCTAAACATTTCAAAAGGCGGGAGCTTGAATGTTCTAGCTAGATCCCCAAAGGAAGCCAGCCGACCATCTATGTATAAATCCTTGATTTGTTTTATCCCTGCCGCCTGCCAGTTTGCTAGATTTAGGTTCGGAGTATAGATTGTGAGAATCTGCAGCGGAGCTGCTTTAGAAGTGTTATTACTAATTTTCATGGTTCTTTTAACTCTATACCACGACGCCATGATTTCTGTTATCACTCGGGCTGAGATTTTTAATTTAATATAATATTTTTGCGGGATCCATTGTAAAAGAGCTAGGTCTGTATTTATACATTGGCTTTTCTCAATCCCCCGCCAACCGCCAACGGTAGTGTTTTTCCACGCTAAGACGAATGCCATTTGGCAGGCGTCGTATAGTTTACGGAGGTCTGGGTATCCCAGTCCTCCCCTATCTAAGTTTTGCTTGATGATTTGGGAGGGGATTCTTGGTCTCTAAGCTGCCCAAGTATATCTTGAAAAAAGCATATCAAATTCCCTCAAAATTATACCAGGGACCTTGTATGGGATTGTGCTAAATAAATATATCAGTTTAGGTAAGATATATGATTTCAGGACATTGATTCGGCCCAGCCAAGAGATCACAAGCTTAGACCATTTAGATGTAATTAGATTTAGCTCTGATAGAAGTGAGTTATAATTTACCCTAACTATATTCTCTCTACGTGGTACCAGTTTTATCCCCAGGTAATCAATGAACCCCTGTCTCTTGTTTTCCCCTCGTATTCTGTTCAAAACTTCTTCTTGTAATGGGGAGAGGTATAAAGAAATGGCCTGGGTTTTTGTGAGGTTCAAACTGTAATTCGAAAATGTGCCATATTTTGTCAATAGTTCCATAAGGGCAGGGAGTGAAGTGTCTGGTTCAGAAATTGTTAGCAGAACGTCATCCGCGTACAAGGTTATGAGGTGTGTCTCTAGGCCTATTTTTATGCCTCGTACCCGGTGGGACTTCCTAAGCATCTCTGCCAGTGGTTCCATCGAAATGGCATATAATAGCGGGGCCAGTGGGCACCCCTGCCGGGTGCCATTATGTATTGGGAAAAATTCAGAAGCCAGCGAAGGACCCATGATCCTTGCACTGGAATGATCATAAAGTGCCAAGATATAATCCAAAATCGGTCCAGTAATTCCAAATGTCCGCAAGGTTGCTGCCAAGAACCGCCAGCTCACTCTATCAAACGCCTTTTCTGCGTCAAGAGCCAATATAGTGGCTGGGGTTTGGCTTAAATGGATAGAATCTAAAATACCCAGGACCCTGCGGACATTATCTGTTCCTGTTCTACCTGGCATAAAGCCTGATTGATCCGGGTGCACTAGGTCCAATATCACCCTATTCATTCTTAACGCCAAAATTTTGAAATAGATCTTAATATCTGTATTTATAAGGGAAATGGGCCTATAATTACTGACTAGAGCTGGGTCCTTCCCTGGCTTCAGAATTGGGGAGATGGTGGCCTCCATCATTTCGGCTGGAAACCCGGATAATCCTGTGACTTGGTTAAAAAGTCTGGTTAAGAGCGGTGCTATCTCCTTGGTCAAAGTTTGGAAAAAGATAGCTGTGAATCCGTTGGGACCCGGAGCTTTACCTTTCTTTAGGTTTTTAATTACGTTTTTTACTTCATTGATAGAAATTGGGGCATTAAGCATGGCATGTTGGGTTTCTGATACTTTCGGGAGGCCAAGAGATCCGAGAAAGTCAGTCAATTCTGTTTCTGAGATTTTTGTATCTGGTAAGTTGTATAATGTTTCATAATAGCTTTTAAAGGCCGCTGCGATTTGAGTAGGTGAGATGCATGTTTCACCCTTATGAATTATTTTTTTTATTCTGTATTGTTGATTTTGTGCCTTCAGTCTTTTGGTTAAATTACCAGTTGATTAAAGTACCCCTATATATATATGTCTTCTATGCAAACGAAAAGGAAAAGAGGAGTGGCAATAATTTTGAATGCCAGAATTAAATTTGAGTATAAACACCATGAATGGGATTGCGAAGGGAGACGCTTGATTTTGGTTTGCAAAATCAACGACATCATGTATACCTTGGTGAATCTATACGCTCCATCAGACGCAACAAATAGATTCATTAATGCATCCATGGAAAAAATAGATTTGATATCAAGAGGCAGATTAATAATTGGAGGTGACCTGAATGCTATCGCTGATTATGATCTGGACAGAAGAGCAACAGGGGTATGTCGCAACGAACTTAGAATGAGGAGAAAAAATGAGAAATTCTCAGAATGTCTGTTCCAGCATAACTTGTATGATGTATGGAGGGTGCAGCACCCGGAGGAGAGAGACTTCACCTTCTTCTCCGGAGTTCACTCCACATATACCAGAATTGATTACTTCCTAATGCTGGGTACGATACTGCAGGAATGCGTGAGCACTCGACTGGGACATATCGAATGGTCCGATCATGCCCCTGTCATTATCGAGTTAAGAGATAATCCTACGTATAATAGAAAAAATAACTGGAAACTCAATGACAATATCTTAAAATCTGCAGAAGATAAACGCGAATTGAGAGAACAAATTATCAGCTTTCTGGGGCTGAACGATAATGCTGAGGTCACCGACCAGACCTTGTGGTGCGCCTTGAAATGCGTTTCAAGAGGCCATCTGATTAAGAAGGCAGCTTGGATTAGGGAAAAGAATGGGAAAACGCTAGCAGAATTATATCCCACTCTCGCATCTTTGGAAAGAGAGAACAAAATGAATCCGTCTAGAGAAAAGGGACAGGAAATTAGGACCGTGCAGGAGCAAATCGCACAGCAACTTAGGAATAGATCGGATCAGGCATTAAGCCGGCTTAAGGCGAAATGGTACTATAGCAATAATAAAACAGGTAAAAAGCAGGTGAGCATATTACTTTAACATCATAGGCCCAGTGCAATCTGAGATCTTCAGCTTATTGTAATGTGTCTCCAGGGTTACAGCAGTATTGGTTTTCAGTCCTTTAAATATATTTAGTACATAGAAAAATAGAAAATTACCAAAGGTATAACCTAATGTTTATTGGACTATTAAAATAAACACATAAAAAATTGGAAAATAAAGGCAAAGATGTTGCAGAACAGTTCGTCTTAATGCCCCGACCAACAAAGACATAGCCATCTGAACAATGAAGGGGGCATAATCTCCAAATCACGAGACCATGTCTGACTTTGTAGATCCTGTACATTAGATTTATGGTTTGTTGCAAAGACCCCGGTATCTTAAGCCCGTGAAGTTCATGATTTCACTGTATGAGCCAAACAAATGAATATATAATAAACTCAATATCTTCTTCTATTAGTAAATGGAAGGTGGATTGAGTGGTTCAGGTTAACCCTAACAAATAAAGCATAAAGGACAGTTGGTAGAATAGTGAATGGATGCCGTGTATAAGACTTAATAGAATGGCAGTTCCCTGTTAACCCTTTGAGGACCAAGGGACGTATTTGTCCCATGTGTTTAATTGCCTGTATCATCTGAATAAGAACTTAAAATACTTTTTTTTTTTTTGGTTTGAGTCAAAATATTAGTTCTTATCAACAAATGGATCTAGCTTTTTACCAGTTGTTTCATGAAATTGCTTTGTTACAGCAACTGAAGTGAACTAACGTAAAAAAAAAAAAATTGCTTCTTTTGGCGTTCCATAAAAAGTGACCTAAATAGTCAGATGTGATTAGATCATCTGATATTTGTTGATAGATTTGTGTTTGACAACAGCAAATGGTTTTTTGAGAGATTTTATAATTTGAACCAATTTGGCTGACATTTTTTGCTCTGGGACACATATGTCCCTATGGTCCTCAACGGACCATACCTTAAAGAAACCCTGCCACTATGCAGAGTTGTTTATCAAATAATTTTGGACAGGTATAGAACTGAAACCAGCTCTAGCACAAACCTAGCTTGTACAGCTCGACCTGTCAAACCTTCGATATCCTATGTCTTACCGAAACGTAAATGTACACTCCAGACTTCAGCAGTGAACTCGGAAGGAGCGCAACTGCCTCTGCTGAAAAAGTCGCGATCTAGTTCAAAAACTCAGTGATCACTGGTTTTGACTTTAGGTGGAAAAGGGGAGCAACTAAAGTCATAAAAAACACTACTGAATATGATTATGGACAAGTGAACTTGAAATTAGATGACTCTGCAGATATTTATACTGTTGAAGTCTTTGAACAAACATCTGATTTCAGCACTTTAGTCTCACTCGTTGTGGAGCAAAGTGAGCTTTATATGAAACAGAAGGGCATTCCATTCCAGACAAATGCAGATGACCTTCGAGTCTTCTTTAAAATATGTCTTGTTATGGGGTATCATGTTCTGCCATCGATCAGAGACTATTGGTCTACTCAGCCAGATCTTCAGGTACCCTTTATAGCAAATACAATGAGTCGTGCTCGATTTGAAGCAATTCACTCTGCTTTGCACTTTGCAAATAATGAGGACATGTTACCTAGAACTCATCCCCAGAGTGATAGATTTTTTAAAGTTCGTCCATTGATCGAGCACTTCAATCGATGCTTCCAGGCTGCGAGAAATCCAAGCAAAAAACTGTCGATTGATGAGCACATGATTAAATATAAAAGGTCAAAACATCATGATTCAAGCTATGGTGCAGATGTGATGCTATCTCAGGCTACCTTTATCAGTTTGACATCTATACTGGACGAAAAACAGACACAGAACGTGGTCTTGGAGAGAGTGTCATTGTTATGCTGACAAAACAACTAGAACAGCTATGCTGTCAGGTTTTCATCGACAATTTTTTTAATTCTCCACTGCTACAATACGAGCCCTTTGTGGCACAGTTCGTGTGGACAGAAAAAATATGTCCAAAAACTAGAAATCTGACAAAGAAATGAAACGAGGAGATGTGGATAGTATGAGTGCAAATGGCGTTGCATGCGTAAAATGGATGGACAATAGATCAGTGACACTGTTGTCAAATTTCCTTACATGCAAAAAGGATGATATGACGCATGTGCTGAGAAGGCATGCAGGTTGTGCAGAAAAGCTGCATATTCCATGTCCAACCATTGTTACTGTTTACAACAAGTACATGGGGGGTGTGGACCTGATGGATCAGAAGAAAGTGTCCTATGAGACAGACCGGAAGTCAAAAATAAAGTTTTATTTGAGGATTTTCTTTGACCTCATAGATATTGCTGTAAACAACAGTCACTGCATTTATATACAAGCAAATGAAGAGAGGCACCCAGAGTACAAAACGATTACACCACTGGAATATCGGCAGATGATAGCAAAGAGTCTGGTGGGTGGATACTCCAACAGACAAAGAAAAGCTCCGTCAGCGCCAGTCAGAAGTTCACCAAAGCCGAAACATTCCATGATTAGAAGCGATAGACGCAAACAATGTGCTCAATGTGCCAAAACATGGGAATGAAAATCGCACGGACAGCCTCTGCGACACATGTAACGTGCACCTTTGTTACACAAAGACATGCAACTGCTTTGCTGACTATCATAGCCTGAACTGTTAGGCTATCACATATTGAGATTTTTGTATTTTGAGACAGTGACAGTACCTTGATGCATACGTTTTTGGTTTTGGCCTACCATGAGGCTGTTAGCATATGTACATAAATACATGTTATTGTTGAAATTGTTTCGAGCAAGTATCTGAATAAATGTCAAAATAGTTTAAGAGTAGCAGAATTTGGCTCAATTTATTATGACCTTATTTAAAATTCATTGTAAAATAATTTTACAGTTCCAGAAACAGACAACCTTGTCTCCCTTGAGGACCATAGGGACATATTTGTCCCGTGTCATACCGTATTTGCTCGATTATAAGAAAAAAAAAAGGGATGTTCTTGGACCCATTCTCTTTAATATTTTTATTAGCGATATTGCAGAAGGTCTTGTTGGCAAAGTATGTCTTTTTGCTGATACAAAGATTTGCAGCAGGGTTGATATTCATGGAGGGATAAGCCAAATGGCAAATGATTTAGCTAAACTAGAAAAATGGTCAGAGCAGTGGCAACTGACATTTAATGTGGACAAGTGCAAGATTATGCACCTTGGGCGTAAAAACCCAAAAGCAGAATATAGACTATTTGGTACAGTCCTAACCTCAACATCTGAGGAAAGGGATTTAGGAGTAATAATTTCAGAGGACTTGAAGGTAGGTAGGCAATGCAATAGAGCAGCAGGAAATGCTAGCAGAATACTTGGTTGCATAGGGAGAGGTATTAGCATTAGGAAGAGGGAAGTGCTCATGCCATTGTACAGAGCACTGGTGTGTAATGATATTGATGTTACAAAGTTTTGGAGTCCAGTAGCCAGATCAGCAATGTTTTCTGCCAGAGGTAGCCACTCGTTACCCAGGTGGTTGAGCCCCTGAGCCTTGAGTGGCCTTCTGGTCTTAAGCAGAGATGGGAGACTGGAACAGAAAGATGATAATCGTAGTGAGGCAAGCCGAGGTCAGTGGGAAGGAGAAGCAGCAAAGTCAAAAACAGTCCAAATTCAGCAACAGGAAGGAGAAACAGGAACACGCTGGATTAGAGAGTACCGGAACCACAATAATCTGGCAAAGGTAGATTCACAACAAGAGGCTTTTATAGGCTGAGAACCAGACACCTGACCAGACACAGCTGAAGTGAGTTGTCACTGATAACCTTGACTCTACAAGCAATAGTATCCGATCTCAGGAAAATTTGCAAAAGGCAGGCTGGTGTACTGGTAAGGAAAAGGTTTAGCACCATGTAAACCAGGGTTCGAAACCCAGCAGAGTCAGTTCCTCACATGGTGAGACCTCACTTGGAGTATTGTACGCAGAACTGGAGACCGTATCTCCAGAAGGATATTGATACTTTGGAGAGAGTTCAGAGAAGGGCTACTAAACTGGTTCATGGGTTGAAGGATAAAACTTACCAGGAAAGGTTAAAGCATCTTAACATGTATAGCTTGGAGGAAAGACGTAACAGGGGGGATATGATAGAAACATTTAAATACATAAAGGGAATCAACACAGTAAAGGAAGAGAGTATATTTAAAAGAAGAAAAACTACCACAACTAGAGGACATAGTCTTAAATTAGAGGAGCAACGATTTAAAAGTAATATCAGGAAGTATTACTTGACTGAGAGGGTAGTGGATGTATGGAATAGTGGTAGAGGTAAACACAGTCAAGGATTTTAAGCATGCGTGGGATAGACACAAGGCTATCCTAGCTATAAGACCGGGAACGGGGGACTAATAAAAGTACTCAAAAAAAATTGGGCAGACTAGATGGACCGAATGGTTCTTATCTGCCGACACATTCTATTCAGGTCCCATCGACTTATTTGTCTTTACTTTAGACAGCTGAAGTAAAACCTCTTCCTCTGTAAACTTACATGCATCAAAAGACTCATTAGTCTTTTTCCCTAAATGAGGTCCCTTACCCTCATTTTCATTTGTAAAAACTGAACAAAAATATTCATTAAGGCAGTCTGCTAAGCCTTTATCCTCTTCTACATAGCATCATTCTTTTGTTTTTAATCTAACTAATCCTTGTTTTACTTTCCTTTTCTCATTTATGTATCTAAAAAATGTTTTATCCCCCTTTTTCACTGACTTGGCTATAGTCTCTTCTGTGTGTGCTTTGGAAGCTCTTTTAGCTTGCTTTGCCTCTTTCTGCCTACTCTTATAGATCTTTCTATCTTCCTCACTCTGAGTATTTTTATAATTACTAAATGCTAGCTTTTTATTTTTTACTATTTTAGCCACCTCTGCAGAGTACCACAGTGGTTTCTTAAATTTTTTGCTCTTACTGACAAGCCTTATGCAATTTTCTGTTGCCTTCAGTAGTGCAACTTTTAGATAATCCCATTTCTCCTGGACTCCATTTAAATTGCTCCAGTCTGATAATGACTCCTTTACACCTAATCTAATTTTAGAAAAGTCTGTTTTTCTAAAATCTAAAACTTTTGTTTTTGTGTGGTGTGACTGCGTCACTGTTCTTATATTAAACCACACTGTCTGGTGATCACTAGATCCTAAACTTTCACCTACAGTAATATCTGATAACAAATCTCCATTTGTGAACACTAAGTCTAGTATGGCCTGCTTTCGAGTTGGCTCCTCCACTACTTGTTTTAGAGATAATCCCAGTAGGGAGTTTAGGATATGCGTACTCCTGGCGCAAGTAGCTGTTTTGTATTTCCAGTTCACATCAGGAAGATTAAAGTCACCCATGATGATCACTTCTCCCTTCATTGTCATTTTAGCTATTTCCTCAACTAGTAGATTATCTAACTCCTCTATTTGTCCAGGGGGCCTATAAATCACACCTACCCGAGTTACCATATGATTACCAAATTCTAATGTAACCCAAACTGACTCTATGTTCGCCTCACTAACTTGTATTACGTTACATTTTAAGCTATCCCTCACATAGAGGGCCACCCCTTGTGATGAATAGGTACTGGATGGAGGTCAATATGCAGATGACACTAACCTGTCTAGGACTGTGAGGAAACCACGCTATGGAAGGCAAGTAAGAAACCACAATAGGAATCCAGACAGCAAATATAGTCCAGAACTTGAAGGGTAAGCTGGTAGCAGGATGCCACAACAGGAATACAGATCAGTGCAGGTTACAACAGGAACACAGCAATATTGTAATCCAGACTTCGGGGGGTTAAGGATTTGATAGCCAAGGTCGAGGGAGCCAGACAGACTGCAAAACGATAAGGTAATCCAGGATCAATAGGTATCAGAATAACAGCAAAACGAAGGGACGGTCCAGGGTCAGGGGCACAGGCAGGCAGAAGAGTAGTCGAGGAATCCAAGGTCAGCAACAGAATAAATATATGAGATAAACGCCAGGGAACCGGGATAAACACGAGAATCACCAAGCAAGGAGTGTTTGGTGATTCTGCCTTTTAAATTCACCCGCGTCTCGCGGGTACGCGACGGGCATGACGTCATCGGACGCGCGCCTAGTGTGGAGACGGAGATTACTGGAGTCAGGGAACGCGCTTGCAAGCGCATGCGATGGTTGGACAGGTAGGCAGGCATACACAGGAGAACTACTGCGGGGTAGTTCCTGACAGTTCCCCCTCCCAATGCGAGACCTCCGGGCTCGCCAACGACCAGGACGATCAGGATACCGGGTGTGGAAGGCACGGACCAATTCGTCTGCGTGGACCAGTCTAGCAGACTGCCAGGACCTGTCGGCTGGACCATAGCCTTTCCAATGGATAAGGTACTGGAGCTGACCCCGATGAAGCCTGGAATCCAATATCTCCTCCACTTCGTATTCCTCCACTCCATCTACCAGTACCGGATCGGGAGGAGGTACAAGTCTTCCCGGGAACGGATTATCCACCCAAGGCTTGAGCAGGGAAACGTGGAACACCGGGTGTATCTTCATGGATGGTGGCAATCGGAGTCTCATAACCAAGGGGGAGATAACTTCGATAATGGAAAATGGACCGAGGAATCTGGGACCCAGCTTTTTGGATGGACATGAGAGTTTAAGATGTTTGGTGGAGAGCCACACCTTGTCACCGGTTCTGTAGACCGGAGCAGTGGTTCTGTGGCGGTCAGCAAAAGCTTTATAACGTTGTTGAGAGTGAAGCAGGGTATTACGTAATAAAGTGTATGCATGAGTGAGATTCCGGACATGCAAGGTAGCAGAGGGTACAGAGCTGGGTATGGGTGCCCCTGGAAGCATGGAAGGGTGGAATCCATAATTGACAATGAAAGGTGACTTTCCAGTAGAGCTATGGATATGGTTATTATAGGCGAATTCTGCTAGGGGTAAATATTTACTCCAGTCATCTTGTAGATGCGTAGTGAAGCAACGTAAATATTGTTCCATGGTTTGGTTAGTACGTTCTGTCTGCCCGTTACTTTGAGGGTGGAATGCAGTAGTGAGGGAGCGATGAATATGCAACTCGCTACAAAAGGCTTTCCAGAAGTGCGAGGTGAATTGGGTACCTCGATCCGATACAATATTTTCGGGTAGACCATGTAGCCTAAATACCTCACGTATAAAAAGATCAGCTGTTTCTGAGGCTGAAGGTAGGTGTGTGTAGGGTACGAAGTGTGCCATTTTGGTAAAACGATCCACCACAACCATCAAGGTGTTGAGTTGCTGTGACTGCGGTAGATCTGTTATAAAGTCCATCGATACATCACTCCAGGGTCTGACTGGTATTGGTAAAGGTTGGAGGAGACCTGAAGGTTTTTGATGTCTCTCTTTGGCTTGGGCGCAGGTGTCGCAGGAAGAAACAAATTTTGAGACCTCTTCCTGTAACTTAGGCCACCAGAATGTTCTTTGAATGAGGTCTTTGGTTTGCCGAACTCCACCATGACCAGCCGCTGGAGAGTTATGGTAGTATTGTGGTACTTGTAACCGAGCCTCGGGAGGAACAAAAACTTTGTCGTGATAATAATATAGTCCTTGTTGAAGAGTCAATTGATCGAGAATGGGTAGATTGAGATTGGAAGTATGAGTACGGATGATGTCCCAGATAGATTGGGTGGCGACTATGAAGTGGTCTGGTTGAAGGATGGTGCTTGGCTTGGCATCCAACCCCTCTTCCTTCTCGGTCATCCGAGATAGTGCATCCGCCTTCCGATTACGGGATCCAGGGCGATAGGTGATGTGAAGTTGGAAACGGGTAAAAAAGAGTGCCCATCTAGCCTGTCTGGGTTGCAATCTCTTGGCAGTGCGTAAGTATTCAAGATTTTTGTGGTCAGTGAAGACTGTGATCGGGAACAATGCACCCTCTAATAGGTGTCGCCATTCCTCCAGTGCAAGTTTGATTGCCAATAGCTCCCTCTCACCCACATTATAGTTACGTTCTGCAGGTGACAGTGTTCGAGAGAAGAAGGCCACTGGATGTAGCTGTTCGTCCTCCTTGTGTCTTTGGGACAGGATTGCTCCAACTGCTGTATCTGAAGCGTCTACCTCCAACGTATAAGCCCTTGTAGGATCTGGAAGAATTAATATTGGAGCTGTGGTAAAATGTTTCTTCAAGGAGTCAAAGGCCTCTTGCGCCGCAGTAGTCCAACAAAAGGAACTGTATTTTGAGATTACCGCTGTAATAGGTTGGATGACCTTCGAAAAATTTCTAATGAATTTTCTATAGAAATTTGCGAAGCCTATGAATCGTTGTTTACTCTTTTTATTCATGGGAGTGGACCATTCCTGAATGGTGCTGATCTTTTTCGGATCCATCTGAATGGTGTTAGGAGATAGGGTAAAGCCCAGAAATTCGACTGATCTTGTCTCAAATATACATTTCTCTAGTTTGGCGTATAATTGATGTTGTCTCAGTCGTGACAATACAGTACGTACATGGTCTCTGTGTACTGATAAGGATGGGGATTAGATGAGTATATCATCGAGGTAGACGACAACAAATTGATCTAGAATATCTCTAAAAATGTCATTAACGAAGTGTTGGAAAGTGGCCGGGGCATTGCAAAGTCCAAATGGCATGACCTTATATTCAAAATGTCCGTAACGGGACCTGAAAGCCGTTTTCCATTCGTCCCCCTTTCTAATCCTCACGAGATTGTACGCTCCTCGAAGGTCTATTTTTGTGAAGATTTGTGCCGTTTGTAAGTGGTCCAATAATTCAGAGATAAGTGGCAGAGTGTAACGATTCTTTGTAGTAATGTTATTTAGTTCTCGATAATCGATACATGGTGTTAGTCCGCCGTCTTTCTTTTTGACAAAAAATATACCTGCTCCCGCAGGTGAAGTGGATGGTCGGATGAATCCTTTAGCTAGATTCTCCTCTATGTAGTCTTTAAGGGTAGTTAGCTCAGGTTCGGCGAGTGGGTAGATTCTCCCAAAGGGAATAGGTGCCCCGGGGAGGAGATCAATCGGGCAATCGTAATTTCTGTGAGGGGGTAGCGAGTCCGCCTTCTTCTTTTCGAATACATCTTGGTATTCAGCATAGATTGGGGGTAGGTTAGAAAACACTGCTGGTTCAGAGGTGAGACACAAAGTGGTTTTATTCAAACAGTTATCAATGCACTGCATAGAAGTAAACACAAAAGTACCTATCTCCCAATTAATAGTAGGGTTATGCAACCGGAGCCAAGGGAGCCCCAATATGATGGAGAAGATAGGTGCTGGCACTATGTCAAACTGAATGGTCTCTTGATGTCCTTCACCGATCCTCATCATGAGAGGGATGGTTTCATGAGTCACCGGACCGGTCTTAAGTGGGCTGCCGTCAACAAGTTGGATATGCATCGGTGTTTTCTTACAGCGGATAGGAATTGCCATGTTCTTGGCTAGATCCATGTCCAGAAAACATCCGCTGGCCCCAGAATCCACCATTGCCATCAGGGAAATAGCCTTGTTAGTCCACTGTAAGGAGATAGGAATGGACAGGTAAGGGGTTTTATCTGGGAAGGACACCGCCTCCTGTTCAAAAATATAAGAAGTGGGCTTACCATCAGTAAGTCGTCGTCGGGCACGGCACTCCTTATACATGTGTCCTGGTTTGCCACAGTACAAGCAGAGGTCTAGGTTTCTCCGTCTGGTCTTTTCTTCTGTGGTGAGAGGGCCACGAACCAATCCAATCTGCATAGGTTCTTCCGTGTTCTGAGAAACAGGAACAGTAGGGGTTCTGGTCTCGTAGTGATGTGGACCATAGGTAGACCCTGTAGGAATAGGATTGGAGGATCGTTCGGCTTTTCTCTCGCGTAGTCTTCGGTCTATCTGAGTAACTAGACGAGTGAGATCATCCAAGGAAGGTGGTATACCGACTCGTGCTAATTCATCTTTTAGACCGTCAGATAGCCCCAGACGGAATTGATCGAGTAGTGCCGATTCATTCCATGTTGTCTCCAACGCGACTCTGCGAAATTCAGTAATATACTCCTCCACCGGTCTACGTCCCTGTTTCAGAGCGCGGATGGTATTAGTGGCTGAGGATACTCGAAAAGGGTCTTCATATAAGGTGTCTAGGGCTTGACGGAAGGACCCCCAATTATCAAGTACCGGACTATTAATGTGGAGTAGGTGATGTGCCCACAGTTGGGGTTCTTCAGTAAGAAGAGAAATTACCGTATGTATCTTCACATAGTCGGAGGCATAGGTACGAGGGCGGAGGTTAAAGAGGATTTGACATGACGTGATAAAAGTACGGTATTTTTTTCTGTCCCCTGCATATTTCTCGGGGAGTACAGTTTGTGGTTCGAGGGAGGTAGCTCCTTCAAGTAGAAATGGGGCTGGAGGAGGTGCGGGACCTGCCGCTATAGGTCCTGGGACGTTACCAGGTGGAGTCTGGAGATGCTGTACTTGTTGTTGCAGGTGTGCTTGTCCTGCTTGAAGATCTTGTACGGACTGATTGAGGGTAGTTAATTGCTGAGTAAGGGCTGCAATTGCCTCGGTAAGCCCTGCGGCCTCCATGTATGCTGGCTTGGTGATTATGTGATGAATAGGTACTGGATGGAGGTCAATATGCAGATGACACTAACCTGTCTAGGACTGTGAGGAAACCACGCTATGGAAGGCAAGTAAGAGATCACAATAGGAATCCAGACAGCAAATATAGTCCAGAACTTGAAGGGTAAGCTGGTAGCAGGATGCCACAACAGGAATACAGATCAGTGCAGGTTACAACAGGAACACAGCAATATTGTAATCCAGACTTCGGGGGGTTAAGGATATGATAGCCAAGGTCGAGGGAGCCAGACAGACTGCAAAACGATAAGGTAATCCGGGATCAATAGGTATCAGAATAACAGCAAAACGAAGGGACGGTCCAGGGTCAGGGGCACAGGCAGGCAGAAGAGTAGTCGAGGAATCCAAGGTCAGCAACAGAATAAATATATGAGATAAACGCCAGGGAACCGGGATAAACACAAGAATCACCAAGCAAGGAGTGTTTGGTGATTCTGCCTTTTAAATTCACCCGCGTCTCGCGGGTACGCGACGGGCGTGACGTCATCGGACGCGCACCTAGTGTGGAGACGGAGATTACTGGAGTGAGGGAACGCGCTTGCAAGCGCATGCGATGGTTGGACAGGTAGGCAGGCATACACAGGAGAACTACTGCAGGGTAGTTCCTGACACCCCTCCCCCTTTTTTACCTTCTCTGTCTTTTCTATATAAAGAGTACCCTGGTATTGATATGTCCCAGTCATGTTTTTCATTATACCATGTCTCAGTAACAGCCACTAAATCTACATTCTCAGTTGCCAATATTGCCACAAGTTCGTTGATCTTATTCCCTAAACTGCGAGCATTTGTAGACATGACCCTAAGCTTATCGTTTTTCAGCACACTGACTACAGGTAACTTCTGTACCTTTTTTGGGGGGCAATTGGATTGATGTTTTATCGCCATTTTGCCCCCCTCTTTTAGTTTAAAAACCTCCTAGCAAAACCTCTGAACTGCTCACTGAGAACATTCGTTCCCTTTTGAGAAAGATGCAAACCATCTTTTTTGTACAGTTCCTTTCTATCCCATCGTGAACTTCCATGAGAAACAAAGCCAAATCCTTGCTCCCGACACCATTCTCCAAGCCACAAGTTGAAGTCCCTAATACGCATCCGTCTATCATTTACATTTAAAAGTAAAAATTAAAATTGGGTGTCTATCTCCAGCATACATTTTGTGAATTTTACCCATGATGCAACATTCTACAAAATCTTCCAGTAAGTCTCACTTTACAACTGTGGGCAGAGCCTGCATGATGATGTCATAAGATACTTCCTACTCTCTTACTGGTTCCTGTGTATCATAGTGGACAGGACTAGGTGGCTTTGTCCAACTTTTTTTTACCTGCCTTCCAACACAAAGAGAGGTGATTGACCTGATTAAAAAGGATCATAACTCTGCCCCCTTGTGTTGTAATAGTTACATTACCTTTCCATTCAATGCAATGCAATTCAATGATCAGAATTCTGACTTATAGACTGCATTCTGTGTCCCCAGCCCCAAAGTGAGATACTAGTGCTGTAAAGTCATCAGGGGGTGGCACCCAAAAACACTTTATTTTACAAAATGGCGGCTCCCAGTCACACTTGTTTAGTAAAATATTTCATGAAATAAACTCACATAAAAAAAAGACATATCTGAAATCAACAATGCAAACTGATGGCAGTCCTGATCACCATTCATTTATTTGTAATTTATTTTCATTTGAAACACAGCACACCATTTTTTATGTTCACTTGCGTTACATAAGATGTCAGCACTGTAATAGAAGAAGGAGCATAAGACATGCTGAACATTTACAAGCAAATTTTTCCAGAACAGCTTTTAATATGCCATTTTATTTTTAGGTATTAAATCTTTAAAGACATTAGAAGTGGAACATTTATCTACCTGATATTAAGAAATGTAGCAGTTTGCTATAGTGCTTATGCTATCTTCATAATATTTTTGTTTTATGAATTCATAGTCACTTCATTTGAAATCACGAAACGCCAGTAGGCTTTCTATAGTATTAACTATAACTGGAATGAAAGCTTATTTTTTGGTGTCTGGGTAACATTTTAGGGTACGTAGAAATGAGTAAGAGAAATCTGTTCACCAAAGCAGGTTGGTGAAAGTCTTGTGGGTAATGTGAGACAAGATTGGTTTATGTAAAGAGTTTTAAGTATTTTAATTAGAAAGTACAAAAAAGTCCAATAAAAAGTGCAAAAAGATATAATGGTAATCAATTGACTAACAGCCTTCAGGTAGATTAGGTGAAATGGGACAGATTATGCTGTTCTTATCTTCTATCATGTGTTTCTCTTTTGTCAGAGACTGAGGCTTGCATCTTGTTCATAATTAAAGAGACATACTATATTTTTAACCACTACCATTGTATTGCAATTAAGAGATGCAGAGCTTGTCTTATCTACAGTTAAACACCACTTGTGTTTAGACTTTGTAGGTATATTCAGTATTTGGAACCTCAAGGACCAAAGTACACATAAAATACCTCTAGGATGTTATTTTACAGGTTAGTTAGTAATTATGCCATGTCATTTATAATGTATGTAGAGGTTTCATCTTCGGAAAGGTAATACTGAAGCAACAAGCAGGCTGAATGAGCAGTGTCTTTATATTGGTGGGGGTCATTGGCCTATCATATGTTGGTGTTTTGTTTTGTTTTTTTCACCTTGAAGAAAGAGGAGGGACAGAAAGAGGTAGAAGAAGCAGTGGCAAGGGTAATCCACATTTTAGAAAGGCAATGTTTTTCTTTCTCAGGGAGACTCAGCGCTCTCTCCCAGAAAACAATGAGACAGGAGCAGCAAGACATACTCCTAAGAGTTTCCCCAAAAAGTTTATGAAATCCAAGTCTCGGGGCCGATCCACAGAGGAGGTGGGAGAAAGTCACCCAGAGAAAATGGAAGCCACCACAGTGAAAGAGCAGCGGATACCAATTCGCGAGACACCCATGCTTCAGTCTCTGAGAGAACGGCTAAAGCACAGCACCGGCGTAAAGGTGGGAAACAGCACCTCCACACTGCCCTAATTATAGACCACCTTTGCAATGCTCTTATAACATATCCGAGAGGTGTTTATAATGACTCCTCACAATCCGTTCCCCACAGTTTTCCTTTTATGATCACAGAGGAAGGGAAGCTTTTCGTTTGTGGAGTAATTCATTTAATTTCGAAGTGAATAGACTACTAGGTAAACCAGTAGCTCTGCATCACTTTGCTGTTTGGGGTGGTCCGCAGACCATAGGTTCCACTTAGAATGTCTGAATTCTTTTTAGATAAGTACTGTATCATGGTAATATCTTTTCAGGGGTTTTTTTCTCAACAATTCCTACCTCCTAAAAACCGATATAACAATAAAAATAACAGTTATTGCTATTGCCATGACATCACCGGCATTGTTATCCCACAAGAGCTGTTATGGCAGTGTATAAAATGAAGAGGCGTATGTGTATTTTATATTACATAATGTGTTCATTGATGTGGTAATTGTATTTTTTTTATTAAATTACAATCATTCATTTCTTTTTTAGTAATAAATATTTTATTATGGCATATTAAAAAGGTTGCCATCCCAATGAAAAATTGATCAGTAATGAGAAATTATTTTCGATTTTTATTTAATTTCTTGCCATTTCGAGAGGACTTTTCACAATAGCTTCTAAGACTTCTATGGGAGGGCTTTGGCTGTTACCATAATAGAAGGTGATCGTTGTTTATCGTTGTCAATGCCTACCCAGAAACCACTGCAGGTTTAGAAATTCTGGTGTGTGTAGATTTGTAATAGCTCTGTCAAAATAAAAATAAAAATGTTTTTTGTAGCTATATCAGGGCAAATAAAGTTTTAATAACTAAACATGCTCCACAACTGTCCATCTCTAGGAGGTATAGTCCTTATTTGGGATCCTTGCCCCAAGTCACAGATTAATTCTGATCATTTGGGAATCTGGAGGATAGAGTGCGGTTGTTAGTCAGTATTTTGGACACTGCCAACGCACTGTTGGAACTAGTAAAAGCTTGGTGATTTGTAAAGAAATCCAGGTATTATTGTTGGAGTCAAGATGGACTGCTTTGCCAGTTTTAAAACTTTAGTGTATGTCGTTTTGCAATGTTTTGGATCAATAGCATTAACAGGGAATGCATGAAAAGTTGATTAGTGTTTTTACTAGTGATTGAGAAGTCATTCGTTTTTGATAAGATCATCTGATTTAACCTCTTAAGGACCGACTCTTTGGAACATTTTTGCTCATTCTGGACCATGGCTTTTTTAACATTTCTGTGCTGTTTGTGTTTAGCTGTCATTTACTTCTTTGTCATTTGCTGTACCTACACAAATTATATATTGGGGGGGTTTTCGGGACAAGAAAGGATGTCTTCATATACCATCATTTTGATCAGATCATAAAATATGGTGAAAAAATAAATAAACACACATTTTCTGAATTTAATTTGCAAAATGTTTTACTCATCTACAAAAGCTAATGAAAAATCATGCTTAATTGATTCTACTATTTGAGAGGTGGCCTTTTTAGTTTTCCAACTTGGAATTTTGATGGTAGTAAGTCTGCATCCATTTTACATTTGGGATATTTTTGAAGCCAGCCAGTGTATTTTACCCCATCAAACCAAATATATTTTTTAAAGTAGACACCATAGGCTATTTCAAATAGTGGTATTTCAACACTTTCCATGCACCAATTCTAGTCAAAGTTTTTGGTAGTCATTTTATTGTGTTTTAAATACATTGTACTTCAGGCATGAATTCACAGAATTTGGTATGTGTCACTGCCAGACAACACCCCAATATGTGTTCAGCAATATCTCCCGAGTACAGGGATACCACTCGTGCATAGGTTTTTCGGCATGTTTGAGGGTTAAAAGGCCTCATTTGAGAGGTGCTCTTTTTGATTTTCCAACTTGGAATTTTGACATGTAGACCAAGGAAGGGGTTAATAGCTCCTTTAATGGCCTTTGTAGTACTGTACTACAAAAAACTTAACCCCTAAAAATGCACAGACAAGAAAAAATATGCTGCTGTGCAGTGATCAGTGGTGGGGGTTAATACACAGGGTACACTTTACACAGGGTATGGCTTTTATAAAAGCCTTTGGGTATCACAATTTTATTATATTTTATTTAATTTATTACAATTAAAAACTTACATTATACAGATCTGTCTCTCTTAATATGCCCATAGACTGTGCCTCTCTCCGACGTTTTTACATCATGTTTAAATAAACTTGTGTTTTTATTATTACACTCCATTGGATTTATGGTGAATTTTCCAAAGGTGAAGAGGTGTGCTATATTGCTTGACAAATTTTGCTTTTGTCTGGACAATAGCAACACCACAGGAAGCAAACTTGTGCAGCAAGTGTGCAGCCGGCATCGTCGTTTTTAACCCCTTCGTGACGCATGGTGCATGCTTCCCAGACGCCACAAGCACTAAAACATCACGTTTTGTTCCTGGCCACTGATCACAAGGTGATCAGTGGCCAGGAACACTATGGCAGAGACCCAATCAGGGTCTTAATAGACCCTGTGGGTCCCTGCCAAAAGATTGCGAGACCTCCGGACATCACATGTGACATCACGGAGGTGTGCCTGAACCTCGAAGTTCGGGCACAGCACAAAAATGTAGCCGGCACTTTTGTAGCAGTTTGATATAGTGCTTATGCTAACTTCATAATATTTTTGTTTTATGAATTCATAGTCACTTCATTTGAAATCACGAAACGCCAGTAGGCTTTCTATTAACTATAACTAGAATAAAAG
Source organism: Pelodytes ibericus (assembly GCA_036172795.1). Lineage (NCBI taxonomy): Eukaryota > Metazoa > Chordata > Amphibia > Anura > Pelodytidae > Pelodytes > Pelodytes ibericus. The sequence continues at coordinate 21,758,163 of CM069867.1, forward strand.
CTTACGTTTTGGTGTCTGGGTAACATTTTAGGGGACTTAGAAATGAGTAAGAGAAACCTTTTCACCAAAGCAGGTTGGTGAAAGTCTTGTGGGTAATGTGAGACAAGATTGGTTTATGTAAAGAGTTTTAAGTATCTTAATTAGAAAGTGCAAAAAAGTCCAATAAAAAGTGCATATGTTATAATGGCAATCAATTAACTAAGAACCTTCAGGTAGATTAGGTGAATTGGGACAGATTATGCTGTTCTTATCTTCTACCATTTGTTTCTCTTTTGTCAGAGACTGAGGCTTGCATCTTGTTCATAATTAAAGAGACATACTATCTTTTTAACCACTACTATTGTATTGCAATTAAGAGATGCAGAGCTTGTCTTATCTACAGTTAAACACCACCTGTGTTTAGACTTTGTAGGCATATTCAGTATTTGGAACCTCAAGGACCAAAGTACACATGAAATACCTCTAGGATGTTATTTTACAGGTTAGTTAGTAATTATGCCATGTCATTTATAATGTATATAGAGGTTTCATCTTCGGAAAGGTAATACTGAAGCAACAAGCAGGCTGAATGAGCAGTGTTTTTATATTGGTGGGGGTTATTGGCCTATCATATGTTGGAGGTTTTTTTCATTTCAGCTTGAAGAAGGAGGAGAGACAGAAAGAGGTAGCCTAGGCTAAGAAGCAGTGGCAAGGGTAATACACATTTTAGAAAGGCAATGTTTTTTCTTTCTCAGGGAGACTCAGCTCTCTCTCCCAGAAAACAATGAGACAGGAGCAGCAAGACATACTCCTAAGACTTTCCCCAAAAAGTTTATGAAATCCAGGTCTCGGGGCCGATCCACAGAGGAGGTGGGAGAAAGTCACCCAGAGAAAATGGAAGCCACCACAGTGAAAGAGTAGAGGATACTAAAAGATCGCGAGATATCCGGACGTCACGTGTGACATCATGGAAGTGTGCCTAAACCTGAAAGTACAGTAACAGCACAATTAAGTAAAATGTAGCCGGTGCTCGCTTTGAGTACCAGCCACATTTTCCCTGTCAGACTCAGGCCACTCAACGTGGCCTCATCTGACAGGTAGGATCCTGCTACAAGTCCTTGCTGCGGGATCTGAGCACAGCTCATTGCGGGGAGCCGCGACGAGCTGTTTAACGCTGGACGTTCTATGTCGTCCTAGCATCTTTTAGATACACTAAAATCAGGACGGCATACTATGTCCTGGTGTCAGGAAGGGGCTCCCCTGCACTTTTTTTTCAGTGTTGGTCATTGCCACCTTTAGCCGCTTTCTTTGCTTTATTTAGTGCATCACATGCCAGGCATGTCAATTGTCATTAACGGCAATTTTCTGTGTGACATGCCTGGCACGTCTTTTCCAGGTTTGTTATATTTAACATTTGTTAAGTGCATTCCTAGAGAATTGTGAATCTGTAGAAATAGATAGAATAAAGATATTCTTAACATTTAAATTAAAGAACGGGTTGAGCCAAATATATTTTATATGCTTGTGGTGACAGGTCATGTTTCACTTTTTAATGGTAATAGTGATAATAAATCAGCTGATATGATGGTCAGGTTTTATTAATAGATTATTAATGTAGCATTTGTTTGTAGAGATCCATGGAGACATCCAAGGCACAGGTGAGCTCTGCCATGCATCCCTGTTATTACTGAGAAACATGAAGGATAAGGCTGGTCTGAACTATTTTCTTTGACATGTGTACAAACATCTTGGGCTTTTTTTACTTACTTATTCCCCTCTCAACGGTTCCCTGCACATGGCAACTGATCTTATCATTGTCCCCGTAGAATCCCTCTCATGGGCTTGAATAGTCTGTTATCTATTTTTCCACAGCTTTCATACACCAAATACCCAGTAACATTGAAGTGCACCTGCTCCCATAAACACAGTGCTCATACATCGGCAGTCAATGCTGTGTGTTCTACCAGTAGAGCTGCGATATAGCAGAAATTGTGTGGCCTCTTCCAGAACAAATTGTCTGGATCTCCAGCTCCACTCCATTTCTCTTGCACTTTTTTCGTTATTGCCACCATGTCCTTACTATAGCACCTGCATGAGGTGTCTCTAGGGCAGTGACTGCCTTTTAGTTATTGCTACCAGATATGACAGTAAGTCCTATCCTGCGACTATTTACCTCCTCCTGCATGCAGCAAGCGGGAGGGAAGACTACGCTGGAGGAGAACGCCCAGTGACACACAACACTCCCCTTCCCCAGTACTCACCTGGCTGCTACCTCCACCATGGCATCCTTGGGTACCCAAGGACGTCCACACATCGTGGCCTCAGTCCTCTGTCCTCTCTGGCAGATCTGTTACCACAAACGCATGTCCTCCTCACAATGCCAACATGGCCGCTGCAAATGTTCTGGTCTCCATTATGGCAGGCGAATGTATTTTGGTCTCCAATATGGCCACTGCTGCTCACAATGGTATCCAGCAATTGTAGATTCAGCCCCCTCCTCTTGTATACCCTTCTCCTGGGGGTGTGACTTCCTCTGCTTTGGTATAAATAGCTCTCAGTTGCTTTCTCTATATCCTGTGATAGGTACTCTTTTCTTAGCTCCTGATTGTGTATCCTGAGAGTTTCTGGTTCTGCTCCAGCTATTCTGACCTTACTGTTTTTTCCAGTCCTGCCCTCGGCTTATCTGACCTCGTTGTATACTCCAGTCCTGACCTCAGCTTCTCTGACCTCACTGTATACTCCAGTCCTGACTTTTGGCTTTTATGACGTTGCTGCTATCTCCAATCCTGTTCCCAGACATGTACCTCGTATTTGCTTTTTGTCTCCAGTTCTGATTTTGTTTTGCATTCTGACTTCGCTATTTTGTATCATGGGATAAACCTTTGGGTACTTGGCTGACAGGCTGAAAACCACCATCCTGTTTCTGGGTTCCAAGAATTCTGCTTTGGCACTGCACCATTACCTCTGTATTGAGGGTCCCACTTCCAGTGTATCTGTTATAGAGAGGAGGGTGAAATGTTTTTATGGTGGTATGCCCTTGACTGGGGAACATGATAATGGCCAAACTATCATATTAATGGACAAACTTACAGTGGCATATTAATGGGCAAACTGGCTGTGGCATATTAATGGGCAAACTAACAGTGGAATATTAATGGAAAAACTGACTGTAGAATATTAACTGGCTGTGGCATATTAATGAAAAAACTAACAGTGGCATATTAATGACAAAACTAACAGTGGCATATTAATGGACAAACTGGCTGTGGCCTATTAATCTGGCAAACTGGCTTTGGCAGATTAATGGACAAACTGGCTGTGGCATATAAATGGGAAAACTAGGTGTGGCATTTTAATATATAATCTGACAGTGGCATATTAATGGGCAAGGACTTGAATAAATATGTCTACTTTGACACTATACTTGGATCGGTGTTGCTTTGCTGTCTCCGGATGACCAGCTTTGTGCAGGCCGTGACAGATGTATCACTTATCATTTCCTGATGGCAGCACTGCAGCAGGGTAGCCAACGAAAATAAAACTATGCTTAGAGTCTATGTCTTCCCTTTCCTTGTTTCACAGACCGATTGTATGGGAAAGAGATACCATCAATGCTATTGCCTCCATAGAATTAACATTGGCCTCAAGACACTTTTTACTAGCCTGCCGGTAAAATACTGGTTGGGTGGCAACCCTAGAAAGTGTATTGTTAAAAGTGTCTCAGTATAACCTTAAATGATAAATGAACTAAATCTTTGTTTAAACAGATTCTCTGTTTTTTGGCCCCACAGTCTTCTCAGAAAAGCTATGGCATCATATAAGAACATTTTAAGCACCACTACACACTGCACCTACTAACACAACTAACTTTATTTTTCCTACCACTAGTTGTATTTGCCCTATGCCTCCTTTCTATATTAAAACAAATTTAATATTTCATATGTCATCTCACTAACACATAACCAATGTTTTTAAAACTGTGACCCACTCCCCCTCCCACAAACACAAAACCCACACTCTGCTCTAGTTCGGATTAGATTTGGTAGGATTAGTAGATTAGAAAATAGAAATATTTCTTTAATTCCCTCAGAAATCACAGGGGGCTTTGGAGCTGTCTCTATGCCATGTCTGTCTTGTTTCTCTTGTTTTCTCACCTAAACATTATCTTTTGTATTTCACGCTATACCCTTCTCTGCATACTATCTCTCCTGTATAGCATTCCCCCACGTCTCCTACATTGAACTTACCATTTTTCCCAATATACATACATTATATCTATTATCTCTCTATAACATATATTTTGTCCATTCCACCCACTCTACATTAAATTTGCTCTTATCCCACCGTGCACTTCATTTTTTCTTTATACTCACCTTCTGTTTAGGTTTTGTGACATTTTTATTTATCTCAATGCAGCTGCAGCATTATTCATATATTATTTATAATAATAATATTATCATTTTTCATTTCAGATTTTTACAAAATCTCACAATATACTTTTTTTTAATCTTCTTATCTCTTCTTTTACCGTTATCACTTTTTCTCTGCTTTCTTCGCACCTTCACTTCCTAACTTCATTTTCTCATTCTCGATTTTTAGTCTCACTGTGTTTGTCTGTCTCTCTCTGTCTCTCTGTCTCTCTCGTTGGAATCTTTAATCCCTGTCAGCAGGTTTATCCCCTTCATAACTCAACAGAGACAGAAATACACAGCCTGATATAATGTTATCCACATGCATATAATATTATACTGATATTTACCCATATATTCACACATATAGCTTTTTTTTTTCCATTCATCACTACAATTATTCTCCATACAAACACAACCATGGCTTGAGAGAAACATACAGTGAGAAGTGACAGAGAGACAGGTAATGCAGAGAATGAGACCTTCGAAATCACAGGAGATGGGAAACTGCACTAAAACACCACAGAAGACAATCAACAAGGTATGAGAAAGAGAAAGTGAGAATAAAGGGAAACACATTGATAAGAGAGGGTGTGTATATGGGTTGGTGAAGGGTTAAATGGGTGGCAAATAAAACTCAAACAGCGTATATATGTGGGGTGGGATGAGAAATAGGGGTGCAGAAAGACAGGATGAGAAGGCCACAGGCAACAGATTATATAGATACAGAAGCTTTCATACCTGTGTCCAGGAAGTTAAGAATGGCCCAACATGACCACAGGTGATGCTACATGACCACAAGTGATGCTACATGACCACAAGTGATGCTTGATTGACTTCAGAGCTACAATAATTTTTTATGAAATCAAACAAGTAACATTCCCCAAAAAATGTGTCACAGGACACAATGAGAAATAGGATTTGTAGAAAAGCGGTTTTAGACTGTTTGGTGGAAGGGATTAAAGACATGTTTCAGTTAAGACATGGAGAACAACCCATTTCCTCAAAATGACAGCAAAGCAAATCTGTCAAATTGTAAATAGGAGAGAAACCATGTTCTACTGTAGAAACTTTTCTAATCGCTTTGTTATTCTACTGAGCCTATTTGATCAAGCATAAAAACATCCTGAAAAAACAAGGATTCATAGATTTAACGGCATAATGATGATTAACAAGAACAATATATTTATATTTTATTTTGTTTCGGTGAGATCACTGCTCACTCCTTACTCCTTACTAAAAGTAGTATAAAATAGATACAAAGCTCCTTATTTTTAAGGCCCATTGCTTAAATTCACAACTGTAGTGCAGGTAAGCTTTGCAACTCAAGAATACAGCTTTTTGTTTTTATTGGTTAAGCTGGTTTTAAACCCTGGCACAGTCACTAGGAATTCCCAAGTTACTGTATAAAAAGTGGTTTGTGGGGCCAAGGTTCTAAAAGTGATCTAATCAGCAGGGACATTCCATTGGTTTCCAGGTGAGTTGGGTTCTCACCCAGCCGATAAAAAAATAAATTGGCTTGAGGCCAATGTTACATCTATAGAGGATATAGCATGGCCTATATTCTTATGTAGAAATGATGGCAACTGTATTGGTGACTGGAGAACTTTTTAGATCTTTGTCCCCACACAAGACCTCTCTGAATATCCCTCATACTTAAAACTTATAGAAGCAGTCAAACCATACCTCCCATCTTTGGCCCCTGGACGAATTTGGGACAGCAGGGGGCTGAGTCTGGGGCGGGACACCAGAGGGCAGGGTCTGAGGAGGGGGTTGGCAGTGCTACCGCTCATGTGCGGCAACACTGTCACTCTCTTTAGATGCTGGCATCTGAAACCATGATTGCTGCTGCTTTGGAGAGATTTGTTTCACATAAAGGTTCATTAACTACTTATTATTTCCAAAAAAGTTCTCCCAACAGTACAGTATTATAGAGATAATATAGAAGCACAAGTTAAATTTTAGTTGTTCCTATTGTGAAGATGTACTTTTGATAGTACACGTCAGTTTATCCTCTGACCGACAGCTGCCATGCTTCCATAGGAAGCAGGAAGCCGTCTGGTCGGTGACCAGCTCTCTCTGCTAGTGCATGGGATCAGCAGGGGGATCTTAACTAGATCCCCCTGCTGATCCTTTGCAAAAATGAGGGTCTCTCACTGCGCCAGCAGCAGTGAAACTCTCACATTCGGCTGTAAGAGCTTGGCGAGTCCCCGACACAGCAGACAATAAACGCGTGTATCTATTAAGAGTCTGGGACATTTATTTTTATTTTTTTTAATCGTTGCTTCCTTCAAGGAAGCACGGGTTAAAACAAAGTGCAATGTTCCTTTAAGAATTTAGCTGTTAACTATATTAACAAAACATAATCGCAAAACTGCACTGAACAAAAAAATCTTTTTAAAAAGTCGCATTTTTGACAATTTGTTTAGTATGTACAAAACCCATTCTGACAGTCTTATACATATCATAAAACACTACCTCTTTTTAGACATAATCCCCATGTTGTCAGAGAGAACTAGTGAATAGTTGCTTTATACTACATTCAGACTAATCGCGTTGCATGGCCTCACTCACTTTATGGTGACACAGGGAGTCATCTTCTCTCTCTCCTATCAGGATGGGAATTCCTCTCCTACGCACTTCGTACCTATGTCACCTTCTGACCTAGGGGCAGAAATTGTGGAGAACTGGCCACGACCGCTGCAGAGCTTTGCGGCCCTGCAGAGCCTTGCGGGAACTGCATGCATCTTCCTGCGTCACAGCATCGCTATCACTCAAATCGTATGTATGAGCAAAAAGGCAACCTATGAACGTTACAGGTCTATGAAATATATTTTTTTAAATGTTGATAATCGTTAGATTTTGAGTCCTTTGAGCAAAATCCAGAAAAGCTATTTCTATATTGTAACAAAAAGAAAGAATTTACACATTGTGGCTTCAGTCTCTTATTGTATAAACAAATGGGAAAAATTACCTCAACAGTGAACCATTCCCAGAGAACATTTTTTTATATCAATTTTTTTTTGGGGCACAAGTTTGTTGTATAATACAAAGTAAAATACTATAGACATAACTGCCAAATATATATCTTGCAGTAAAAGTATTTTATAAAACCACAGTTGGGAAAAGCATACCCCATCAGGGTATGTAGACATAAACTATCTGAGTGTGAGAGATATACCAGCATACTCCTGGTCAATATTGGGATTAAAGTTTTACTAAGCCAATTGGTAGGAAGATAATTGTTAAACACAAAAAAAAAAAGTTTCCATCCTTAAATATAATGTGAACTTATTTGGAGTATATACTGGAGTATATTTGGAGTTCTACTCACACAAAAGTACATAGAAAAAAAGAACAGTGGTAGCACTGACATAGTCTAGTTATACATTAACCCCTTAGTGACATGACTTTTTTGGCTTGTCCGACGCTTGGTGACATGGAGAAATGTGATATACACAGCGCCTATTATGTGAAATCAAAGTGAACACTTTACCAAAAAAAAAAAAAAAATTTAAATAATTATTATAAATGTATACAAACCCAGCGGTACACTGATTGAGGATATTGACAATGAAATATCTCAGTGGATTGGACAGATGAGTCGCATTGAGAAAATAAGCTGCTAGTCTTTATAAGAAAACAGTGGAGCAAGCCACTGTAAAGGGAAACAGAATGGGAAGGTGAGTAGACAGCGCTTGGAAGTTAAACAGAGTAAGTGTCAATCAATATAAAAAAACCAAAGATAGTAAATAAATATAAAATATATAAATTTAATAATATATAAAAACCAATGCAATATATAAATACATATAGAAAAAATATACACAAATGTAAAAAAAAAATTGACAAATTGTTAAAAACAAGAAACAATGATATGTGCCTTTAAATACAAATCAACAGACACAGATACAAAGGTAACCACAGGCAGAGTGTCAAATTACTCACTTGCTGATTGGGTTAGCAAAATACCATGAATAGTACATGGATATAGAAACGTGCTGGTCAGTAAAGAAGGAAGAATTGAGAACCTGGCCAGGTAACTTCACTTTAACAAGAGGGACGCGTTTCGTTCGGGGAACTTCTTCAGCCTCTAAGCAAACAGACGAGCATGCTGGTCTGTTTGCTTAGAGGCTGAAGAAGTTCCCCGAACGAAACGCGTCCCTCTTGTTAAAGTGAAGTTACCTGGCCAGGTTCTCAATTCTTCCTTCTTTACTGACCAGCACGTTTCTATATCCATGTACTATTCATGGTATTTTGCTAACCCAATCAGCAAGTGAGTAATTTGACACTCTGCCTGTGGTTACCTTTGTATCTGTGTCTGTTGATTTGTATTTAAAGGCACATATCATTGTTTCTTGTTTTTAACAATTTGTCAATTTTTTTTTTTTTTACATTTGTGTATATTTTTTCTATATGTATTTATATATTGCATTGGTTTTTATATATTATTAAATTTATATATTTTATATTTATTTACTATCTTTGGTTTTTTTATATTGATTGACACTTACTCTGTTTAACTGCCAAGCGCTGTCTACTCACCTCCGCTTGGTGACATGGGCTGTTTTAACATTTCTGAGGTGTTTGTGTTTTGCTGTAATTTATTTCTGTCTCATTTAGTGTACCCGCACAAACTATATATCGTTTTTATCGTCATAAGAAGGGCTTTCTTTTGATACCATTATTTTGATAATAGCATATAATTTGATGTAAAAAAAATAATAAAATATGGCAAAAAAATTGAAAAAATTATTTTTTTATGACTTTTATTTGAAAAATCGTATACTCATGTACAAGAGACAACAAAAAAACACTGCTAAAAAGTTTCTAATATATGTCCTGAGTTCAGAAATAGCCCATGTTTTTATGTTTTTGTGCTTTTTTATTCATGTTACAGGGCCAGAACTATAAGTGGTGCAAAGCTATTTTAAAATCCTTTCTTTCAAAATTAGCGATAGTGACATTGTAACACTGATTTCTGTACTAAATCCATGAATGACCCCCAACATGTACATATTTTTGAAAACTAGACAACTCAGGGCATTTAACTTGGGGTATTTTGACACATTTCATGTAGCCATTTTACCACCAATCTATGCCAAAGTTTGCAGCAAAAAATCTTTTTTTTTAATTTTTCACATATATTGCAATTTAGGTAAACATTACCTTAAAATGTGAAGGGGTATTTCCAAATAACACCTCAATATGTGTTCAGCAACATCTCCTGAGTACAGGGATACCACCCATGCATAGGTTTGTTGGTTTGTTTTGGGGCTAAAAGGCCACATTTAGGGGGTGCGCATTTTGGTTTTCCAACTTGGAATTCTGACATGCAGAAAACTTGTGCCCATGTCCCATTTGGGACATTTTTGAAGCCAGAAAGTGTATTCTACCCCACAAAACCATATATTTTTTTAAACTAGACACCCTAGGGTATTTCAAATGGTAGTATTTTAACACTTTCCATGCACTTATTATACTACCAGCCTATGTCAATGTTTTGGGTAGTAATTTTTTTTCACATACATTGTACTTTGGGCATGAATTCACAGATCCTGTTATATGTCAGTGCCAAACAACACCTCAATATGTGTTCAGCAACATCTCCTGAGTACAGGGATACCCCCCATGTATAGGTTGGTTAGGTTATTTGGGGGTTAAAAGGCCACATTTGAGAGGTGCGCTTTTTGGTTTTCCAACTTGGAATTCTGACGTGCAGAAAACCTGCGCCCATGTCCCATTTGGGACATTTTTGAAGCCAAAAAGTGTATTCTATCCCACAAAACCATATATTTTTGAAAACTAGACACCCTAGGGTATTTCAAATGGTAGTATTTTAACACTTTCCATGCACTAATTATACTACCAGCCTATGTCAATGTTATGGATAGTAATTTTTTTTCACATACATAGTACTTTGGGCATGAATTCACAGATCCTGTTATATGTCAGTGCCAAACAACACCTCAATATGTGTTCAGCAACATCTCCTGAGTACAGGGATACCACCCATGTATAGGTTGGTTAGGTTATTTGGGGGTTTAAAGGCCACATTTGAGAGGTGCACTTTTTGGTTTTCCAACTTGGAATTCTGACGTGCAGAAAACCTGCGCCCATGTCCCATTTGGGACATTTTTGAAGCCAAAAAGTGTATTCTACCCCACAAAACCATATATTTTTGAAAACTAGACACCCTAGGGTATTTCAAATGGTAGTATTTTAACACTTTTCATGCACTAATTCTACCACCAGCCTATGTCAATGTTATGGATAGTAATTTGTTTTTCACATTCATTGTACATCGGGCATGAATTCACAGATCCTATTATGTGTCAGTGCCAAACAAATATGTGTTCTTGCTGCTAGCGCAGAGAGAGACCCTCGTTTTTGCTTGAGATTAGCAGGGGGACCTAGTCAGTCAAAGGATAAACTGGTGTGTATCAAAAGTACACGCCAGTTTATCTTCATACTAGAGACAAATAAAATTTCACTTGTCCTTCTATATTAGAAGTTTCACAAGTAAAAAATAACATTTAGTGTCCCTTTAATTAGGGTTTTTTGCCTTCTTTTAGAATAAGGATAGGTAAAAGTGTTGAACTTGATGGACTTAGTAAATTAGGATAAAAAAAACCTATGTCATATTCTCCTAGGGGTGAGGACTAGGTGAGTTGATTCAGATGACATCTCAATCATATATGGGATTCTCACAGAAGAAGAGAACCAGCATTCTTATATGTCCTCTATTTTGACCGGCTTTGTGTTGTTAGTGAAGAAGGTTGTTTGTTTAGGTCCTCAGTGATATTTTATACCATGAAGGTCTGCTATTAAGAAATTCATCTGTTGGAAGATGGTTTATGGCAGATCATAAATAAACATTAGAGTGGTATTTTCAACCAGAGGGTATTGTTATCCCAGGGAATAGTACATGCAAAAAAAAACCAAATAGTGTCCACAATGTCAAGCAGCTCCTGGTAAAGCAAATAAAATATTATTAATACATTTTTTTACTGAGTATTGAGTAAGTAGGCTTTTATTGCCATTACATAAAGTATACATTTTGGTAACAAGTTATAAATAAAATAAGGAATTACAAAGAGTACAAATAAGAGCTAAACAGTATGAATATAAGATGAGGAAGAATTATTTTATGAAGAATACATAGCAAAGTCAAGTTTTAAAAATAGCAAAAACTAAACTCAGTATTAATCTTTCTACCGTGTATAGCTATATTTAGTATGAGTAGAAAGCTCTTCATCCCACTCAATTAGCCAGTACATGTTACTTTATTCTTGTGCGTAAAAGTGACATTTCCAAAACTATGAAAGTTAAAAAAGAGGCACTGTACCTTCCCACCTACATTGCCATCACAATGTGTGAAAAGGCTGCACATGTTGATAGTATTAAAATAAAAATGCACATGGATGTATGTATGTGTCACATATTTCTAATTACAACAATGATGAAGAAAAGCATATGAGCCATTGAAAAATGCATTGCTTTTTTTTATTTTGCCACAAAACTACATTGCACTATAATGTCATGTGTAATGAGTATTTTGCACTAGTGTATTCCTGCTGCACTAGTAATTGGTATATACATACGTGGTCACATATTAGACATTATTAATACTTTTTGCAATACCCTTCTCCGTTCTGTACTAATACTTTGTGGAAAATATTTACTTGTATTTAGAAAAAAATCATTAATAAGGTAAGAAGTAGTGTTTTTTTAAATTTAGTTGAAAAATACTATATATGCATTACAGTTCAAATCACTGGTTTATTTCTTAAGCCCTTTACTGCTCCTTTAATAATAAACATCAGTCGCCACATACTATATGTAATTAGAAATGACATGTTTGCTAAAAAAAAAAATCTATGAAAAAAATCCAAATAAGGGGGAGGGATGCAGCTTTGAACCCTCTGATGTTTCCCACAACCACTGAATAAATGGTTGACTCAATATGCATGGATAAGTGGTCCCGAAATGGTGTTTCTGAATTACGGACAGAGCACAATCGGTAACACAGTAGGAATTGAATGTTGAGATGCTCAGGTAGTCCTGATGTGGTTCCGAATATGTTTGCATTTTGGAAATCATAGCTGATTCCATACCGATATCTGCCACTCACTTGAAGTATTGTACAGAGTAGAGGAGACCTTATCTCCAGAAGGATATTTAACTGCTTCATGGATTGTAAGATAAAATGTAAGCAGGAAGATAAAATTGTAAAAGTGAGCTCCCAGGAGAAGGATACAAAAAGATGACGAATAAATAATAGGATAATAATACAATATTTAACCCTTTAAGGACCAGGGATTTTCCTGGGCCAAGGACCAGAGCGTTTTTCAATTTTTAATATGCGGTTTTTAAAACATAATTTCCCTCTCTCTCATTTAACGTACCCATACAAGTTATATGTTGTTTTTTAAAGGACAGTTAGAGCTTTCTTTTGATACCCTATACATAAAAATGATTTACATTTTAGTATTAAAAAATACATATAAAAGAGGAAATTTTGGAGGAAAAAAAGTTTTTCCCCATTATTTTCCAAATAATAAGCTACACAACTAGTGCAACACTAACCCACTTATCCCCCTAATTAACTAACTAATAAAAAAGAAAAATATTGGTTCCCAAACCCCCCTAAACAAAAAAGACAGAAAAAAACTCTGAAGAGTGCGATGTCAGATCCATAAAAATCATGCAACAGGCATGCAGGGGTTAAATTGTATTAAATAAATATATTAAAATTACCTTTATTTATTAAAAAAAACTTTATAAATTGCAAAAAGAAAAAAAATTGTAAAAAATAAACTAAATGAGGGCCATAAAGTGGAAGGATCTGATCACAGTTACAAACTGTGATCAGCAATGAAAGGGTTAATTTTTTTAATTTATTTTTCTCAGCAACTTTCTTTATTAATTTATTTTTACTTACAGGTCACTCTCTGTGCTTCACTTTAAGAACGTGAAGCACAGAGAGTGAATTAGAGGCAAAGTCAGTGTGTGAACACACTGACTTTGCATCTAATTTGCATGTTATCGCGGTGGTCACGTTATCACCGCGATCACATGCCCGGAAATCCACCGATCGGGTCCAGGAGCTTTGCCTCGGGTACGAGGCTTAGTCCTGGACCCGTTGCAGACTGGCTGGCGGTGCCCACGGAGCGCACCGCCGGCTAGACTGCATGACGAGTTAACTCGTCATAAGGTCGCTAATGCTGCGGATCTTATGACGAGTTAACTCGTCATATGGTCACGAAGGGGTTAACACAGACCCCTGCAGAGATCACACTGGCCGTTCCAAAAACAGAAATTTGGTCCCACTCTGTGCCCTGTAAAATGTAAATGCAATAAAAAAATGCAAATAATATGTTAGAAAAATAAACTGTAAAAAAAGAAAAAGTCCCTTTTAATGCTGATTGGATTAAAACATTAATGTGTAATATCACTTCAAATGTCCGGATCAAATATACAAATTTATGGCGTGGCAGTGGTCTTATTAGGACCTAGAACAAAGGTATAGCATACCTCCCAACTTTCCCACCGGTGAATGGGGCACAGGTGGCGGAGTCTGGGGAGGGGTGTCAGCGATACCGCTCATGTGCGGTACCACTGTCACTCTTTTTTGATCCTGGCTTCTGAAGCCAGGATCGCTACTGCTCATGCCCAATAAGCATTCTCTGGTGTCTGGGACACCGGAGAATGCAATCAGGACTGGAGGATTGTGCTCCTGAGTCCCGCTGTCCCTCTGAGCTCTACCTGTCTCGAAAAGCGGGACAGAGGTAGAGCGCGGCAGGACAGCGGGGCATGGCTCCCAAATCAGGGCTGTTCTGTGCAAAACGGGACAGTTGGGAGGTGTGGTATAGTGTGTAGATTCAATGGACAGATTGCAAAACAGCACTTAAATCTGAAACTCCAAAACAATACTGTTTAACCCCTTAACGCACCTGGACGTATATATTTGTCCTGAAAAGCATGGTCCTTGATGACCATGAGGACATATATATATGTCCTGAGTTTTCATGTAGCGTTGCAACGCTACATGCCAGCAGTTATTCTCAGAGGCTGCTTCTGATCCAAAGCTGCCTCTGAGTGTGCCTTCATACCGCCTTGGAGGCATCAGAGGCATCATGCAACACCCTCTCTTCCCCACAGGGCACCTCCAATCCAGCGTGCCCGGCAGAAAGCGAAGGAAGTGAGGAAAAAAAAAATCTCTTCCGTCGCTCTGAAACTGTTGCTTCGCTGCCCCTAGAGGCAGTCAGCAACATTACAGTTGGAAAGAAAGGCGAAAGCTAACCCTAGGGTTAGAATTAGGGTTAGTACAAGGGTTAGATTAAGGGATGGGGGTAAATTTAGAGTTAGGGTAAATTTAGGGTTAGGGTTGGGGTCAAAAGGTCACTGTAGAAGAAAATGGTTAGGAAACAAAAAAACACTAATATTGATTATTGTCCTATTACTTAAAATAAAACATAGGAAAAACATGGAAACATTGGTCTTTCTAAACTCACTTATGATTAAGCGTGCTAGTCACGCGAAACGCGTCAAGTCTTTTGCCCACTACCTTGCTGTATTTACTTTATATTATTTTTTCTGCCATTAAATTAGTTTTTCACATTCATTCAGAGTGCCATTCCCGTTTCCTTTTCATTCATCTTTCTAAACTCAGGACAAATCTTAGAAATATATAGATGGGACTTTGTTTACCATTTGTAATTGTTTTTTTTTTTTTAATCAGGTCAAAGTTAGAAAAAGTGTTTTCATCATATTTTATATATTTTTTTAAATAGTAACTTATATCATATGATGAAAATAACAGTATCAAATTAAAGCCCTATCTGTCCTTTAAAAAATTATATATAATTTGTGTGGGTGGACTGAACACAAAGAAAGAAATTCACAGTTCAGCAAACATATGACAAAAATGGGTCTATCAGACAGTTCAGTGCTGAACTGTCAGCAATGAAGTATAACGCAGCCGTTTCACCGCGGCTGCAGCTATGTAAGAGCTGACAGTTCAGCGCTGAACTGTTAGCTCTTACAAATCTAAAAGTAAAACGAAAATACCCCCCTAATAAATGATTCCCAAACCCCAATAGTAACACTAAACACTAAACCCCAATACTAATACTAAAATTAACCCCAATACTAAAATTAACCCCCTAAACCCTAATACTAACACCCGACCCCTAATACTAAAATTAACCCCTAACACTAAACACTAACCCTAATACTAACCCCCGACCCCTAATACTAAAATTAACCCCTAACACTAAACACTAAACCCCAATACTAAAACTAAAATTAACCCCAATACTAAAATTAACCCCCTAAACCCTAATTCTAACCAAACTAAAATCTGTAAAATACTTACCTTTAGCGATGAAATGTCCTGCGATGAAATCTCCAGCGACGATCTGTCTTGTGCTGCAGAGTCGGCGGTGAAGCGGCTGCGCGGAAGCAGCCGCGATGAAGAGTTCCATCCCCGACAAAAATAAGGGAATTCTAGTCTAGGCATATCAAATGCAGCATAGCACTCATAGCGTTAATAATGTAAAAATAAAAACAAATAAGTGCCAACATGGCTTTGCTCCATTCCTCGGGTAACGAAAAGCCCTTTGACGCTCAATTCTCAACAGGAAACTGGAGGGACCACCCAGGTCTTGTAGTTCTCTCTGGATCCACCCATCCAACGCTTTATGTCCCTTGTCATGATCACAATATGTTTTGTGATGTGTGCTATTCTGGGCGTACCTACCCAACATGGATAACTAGCCCAGGCCTTTGCATGCCATATCCAGTTTCTTTCTGTGTTTCTGCTTTCCTCTATGTGTTTCTTGTTGTCTGCTGTTTAAAGGGACACTGTCAACAAACAGACAACATATATTCAAGCAATAAAGTAAATACAAAAACTGAAATGATCTGTACATGTAATGTAATATTTGCATATCAGCGGCCACCGATGGCAATGTGCAGCATAATATGCTAATTTTTGACACAACCCCTAGGATGTGTTGCAATTGACCAGCTCGCAAACTGGTGAAACAGCTTAACTGACACATGAAGCACCACCAAGACTGCGTACTAGCTGAATTTAGCCACATTTATGGTCGAAAATAGCCGAATATAAATACGACCACCTTGACAATAAAATGGAGAATGTAGCCAGAAAGAATACGCCCCTCTTCACAGTATAGTGTAAAACAAGCAGCAAATACGTGGCAGATTCCAAAAGCTGCTGAGAGACATTGTAAAAGGCGCTACAATACACAGTATGGTTACAATGGTTACAATACAGAGTATGGTTACAATACAGGGTATGGGGATCACTATACTCAGAGCTATTGGAGATCACAGGATAACCTACCATATATGCATGCGTGAGATCTCTCCAAATCATTTAGTTCTGCAGTTAGTGCACTCTGCATTCATGTGTATACATTTTTCTGATGAGTGAATTCACTAGTGTTGATAAGTGCATCGCTAGCACAACGGTTGTGCACGAGTTTGGAGTGTTCAGTGTGTGTTTGACTGTGCAATATATCGATTTAATAATGCTGCTATTCTTCAGACCACTCAGTTCTGAGCAACACATATCCTGCTGATGGTGAATTTTGTAGATGCTCCATCTCCTTGGTTAGAACCTCCTATAACTGACATATGATCAGAAACCAGAGATCCGAACACATCCAATGAATGCCCACAAATATGGCTGCTCAGGTGGTGATGTGTGCATAAACTGTATGACTATTATTATATTTTGCACTTTATTATCATAGAATATGGATGTTTTCATATGTTAAAAATTAATGGAAGGTTGCATTTCTAACACTGCAATGACCAAGTCCCTTAAAACAGTATAATTGCAATGTGATTATTGCAATAGTATTTTGCAGTATTATTGCAATATGATACAATTTTTGCACTCTCCTTATTTGTATGTGCCGAGGACATTTGAGGAGAGCTTTCTAAAGTTTGTTATGATAACATATTATTTTGATTGCACTTATATTTTATGGTGCACAGGAAGGTTCAAATATCTTAACACTTTTATATTGGAAGAAAAATGAGCCATAGGGGATGTGATAGAAACATTTAGATACATAAAATGAATCAACATAGTAAATGAAGAGAGTATATTTAAAAGCAGAAAAACTACCAAAACAAGAGGATATAGTCTTAGATTAGAGGGCAAAAGGTTTAAAAGTAATATCAGGAAATATTACTTCAGTGAGAGGGTAGTGGATGAATGGCCTTCCAGTAGAAGTTGTAGAGATTAATACAGTGAAGAAGTTTAAGCATGAATGGGATAGGCATAAGGCTATCCTAGATACAATGTTAAGGTCAGGGACTAATGAACAGTCTTTAAGGATTTGAGTCTGGCCCCTATCCTGGCTAAGATGTCCGTAGGTTTTATTGTATGACCTAATGAAAGTAAAACTATCTACCCCTTACCTCCCAATCTAAACTGCTGCATGGTATGCTGCCCTTCTCTCTAAATTTGGACAAAACTGCTCTAGACCACTGATGTTCAACTGGCGGATGTTGGGCCAAATGTGCCCTTTAGTGGTCGGAGTTCTATGGTATTACCTTGTTTAATTAACAATGTCGGCCTCAAACCTAAGTTTCCACATGGTATGCAGCCCTCCATATTAAAAATGCTTAGAATATAGCGATTGTGTCCAGACACAGAGTAAAACGCACATAATGTAGTAAAATAAGCAAAGAATAAGGTATAAAAACATAAGAAAATTTGTTATTGTTCTGGTTTCTATTATATTTTTTCATGCATGACATTATAATAAAATGGAGAGAACCTTAAATAACTTTATTTACAGACACACAATTAAATGTGCAATCAAGCAGATAGTATGTATATCATTATGTAGCTGCCTAACATGTTTCATGCTAATTCCAGGACAGAGAGCTGAGACCAGAGGAAATTGAAGGTAAGAAAGATTTTTTTCATTTATTTTATTTGACACTGAATATTTTATTAAATCTGAGTGATTTGTACCTATCTATAATAAGAACCAATTCTGTGTTCGAATAATAAACCACTAAACCTACACTTACGTATGCTGTTTCTGTCATGAGAAAGAAAGAGACAATGAAATAATTACATGTGTTTTGTACTGCTCTGTTCAATTAAAATATGACTTAAAAACACAAAATTTCAGCCATTTTGCCATTCGAATGACCTGCCACAAACTCAAGTGAATGCAAAAAATAAAAGGAGCCAAAAAAGGGACTTAAATGTAATGCCAGCCCTTTGGGGGTTTATTTTGAGCAATTTCCTATGTATGTTTACTAGAACTGCCGTGATGCTGAGATAGCGGTTTGGCTGACACATAGGAGTTCCACAGCTGGAGGGCTGGAGTGTCTATAGACAGTTTATAATAGGCGTGTTATTGGGCCAAACCTTTGGGTTTCACTTTGAAGTAACTGTAATACTGGGCGAGTAGGAAATAATCCAATTATCTTTTACCCATTGTTCCATTATAAACTCTAATATTGAAAAGTACTGCCATCAGATGTTAATAGAACAGCAACATAATTAGAAATTTGTTTTTTCTATTTCTCTGAAGTAACATCTAACAGACATTGCACATAAAATGAGGCCTCTAGGTTACTGAATTGGCGATTGGATTAGATTCCACTCAACAAAAGGTTGTATACATTGTTACTGACTCTTTTAACTATTCACTATATTAGGTATGGTCAGTCACTAGCATCAAGATTTTTACTAATTCAAGAGTTAATAGCAAGTTCAGATTCAAGTACGTCTATACTAAAGATCTTTGCTGGCACCAGCAAACTATATGCCCTTCAAACACTGACATCAGCATCCTGAAAACTCTAGGATGCCGCCATCAATATTTGGGAATGAGCAGTTGTGCATGCATTTACAGATATATTTGTAGTTCTCAATAGTGGTACGCCACTCTTGCTCATCTGCCCTCAACTCTACTCCTCTTTACTTCAACTCCTTTGACTCCACAATTTACTCCCACTCCTCGGTACTCCAGATTCCATTGTAACAATGTACAGGAAAATATGTGGGACCCTATATGCAATTCAGAACAAAAAGGTGTTCTGTTAACTCACAAACAGTTTGTGGTGTATAGAGAGTTTAAGAATATTTTTGTAAACTAAATACCATGAAACAATATTTATTCAAATATGTAAATGCCATTTATTGAATAAAATAATAATTTATGAGAGAAACAAAATAGTATAAAAACAAAACACTGGATCAATATAGATGTCAAAATAACATATGATTTCTAACAGGAGATAAGTAAAAAATGCAATATGAATCGGATTATTTATACATTAGGGTATTATTGGTTATTGAGTATGGTATTTCTAAGATGGCATTTAACTGGGCCTGGTACAGGACTAGCCACATGGCTGCACACATAATTCAACAAAAATTCCTCTATCACAGGATGTTAAACTCCTAAACAGAGATCTTTTATTGCACACAATATAACTGTCACTAAAATATATTTATGCTATCCTTCTAATCTGGTACGATAAATGGCAGACTTCTAAATCTCAATAACTTGAATTTTATAACTAGCAGTGCAGAGGTGACTTCTGAAGGGGTAATCATTGTGTAAGTAAGTATATTCATAATGCTGCAGTAATTAGGATTCATTGTCTTACAATGATGCCTTATTGCTTCCACCATATGTGAGTAATTAAAGAAAAGGATCTAGGTAAATATATCAGTATACACAATAGTGAGATTAAAAAAGTAAATTTCCTTAGAAATTGGCATGGGCAAGCCTTTGTTCTCAGAGAGCCATGCGTTTCACCTAGGGTTGCAACCTGGCTGGTATATTAGCCGGCAGGCCCGTCACAAATTGGCTTGACCCCAATGTTAAGTCTATGGAGGTAGTAGCATGGCCAGTAGTTTTCTGAAGAAAAGGTGGCAACCCTAGTTTCACCTTGCGATTTTGTTATGGCAAACCAACCCAGAATTGTGGAAATGACTTTTTTTAGTGGTAGATTCAGAGCTCTCTCACTCCTTTGCATATATGATCTCTTTCTTATCTCAAGACCACACCTTGCTCTGGTTCTTATCTTCCAATCATAAGTGTTGGGCATCATTCATTTAAGTGAGGTGATGTCATGATTTTGAACATCATCTACCTATGTGATAACACCAGGGGGTGCTATTGATTAAGCTATGCTTTTATTAAAGGTCATACCATTAATAGTTAATGAAATGGTGATGCTTGAATCACTTCAAAAACCGCATGGGGCAGGGACAAGGGCCGCCATTTACTGTCCACCTATAAATCCCACCTGGTCAAAGTACCTACCCAGAGGTAATGTAGGCCATCTCTGGCTTTCACAATGTATAGACACCTTTTTACTCCCATTAAAGTGATACCATGTCATTCTGAAATCACAGGTTAGGTGCACATCAACAATGGCTTGTGTGGGAGAGGTTAATGGGATAGCACTCCTAGCAACCCCTCCAAAATAAAATTTCATAGAAACACTGAATGTGTCGGCAGATAAGAACCATTCGGCCCATCTAATCTGTCCAATTTCTGGTACTTCTCCCAAATAACGTAATAGCTCTATGACTAATTATTCCTGATCTAAGGAATAGCTAAAAAAAATAATTTTTGTCCAAAAATGCTTCTGCAGTGCTTTCTGGCCCTTGCAATGTGCTCTGTTCTTTATGCCCGTTATATGTTCACCATTTGCTCACTGATATCCTTGTTCCCCTCAGAACTGAGAGAGGCATTTAAGGAATTTGACAGAGACAAGGACGGCTTCATTGGGTACAAGGAGCTGGGCGAGTGCATGAGAACAATGGGCTACATGCCAACGGAGATGGAGCTGATCGAACTGTCACAAAAAATCAGTTAGTGTTCAGTAATTGTATGAAAAAGAGGCATGTTCCACGCGTGCATGGAGGAGCCTGACTTTTATTAAAGGGACTTGGTCAATTTAAAAAAAAATCAGGAAACATAATATCTATATTGTGTTAGAAAATAATTTTAAACAACAAAAAAAATGAAAAATGGTCTATAAAATGCAGAATTGCAAGCAAATGTAAACAATAAGAGAAATATATGTCTCTTGTTTTTGCATTTGCTTGCAATTCTGCAATGTATAGACCATCATTTATTATTCTCTGCATTCATAGTATAACAATGTGTCGTTTGATAGAGTCCCTTGTGTCTATAATTATAATGAAGCATGGGACTTGTTCTGTGTATTACTGTCAAGATTAAACTTCATTTGTGGGTAGAGGGTTTTATTGGAAAAATAACATGTGTAGTTCTGCTCATAAAATGTGTAACACCAGGACTATGCTTCAGGAAGAACAAGCTACGTAACTCTGATAAGTAGACAGGCTTGTGAGTGAGAATAACAATAAAAGGTAGACAAAGATAATGAAAGATAAAAAAAAAAAAAATAATTGGCGAGTATTAATGCTGGGGATAGTAATTAGGATAGTGATTGTTAATAAATAAATAGCTAACATATAAAATGCTTTACTGCGCATTCTTTGCTTGTATAGCTCTATCAACGGGCAGACACGTTTAGAATTTTGGGTCAGATGAAGGAAGATCTGACCTATCTAACTAAAGGGTCTGCACCCTGAACAGAACTATAGAATCAGTTATAGCTTTATTTGTATTCTTTCATTTAACCATTTTTATCTGAAATGCCCACACTTGATGCAATTGTTCAATTAAACATAACTTAACTTTTCCATTAGTCCATTAACGTTCCACTCCTTGTGACCTACCCTTTTTCAATGCATACTAAAGTTAAATAATTCTGCAACTGTATGCATTTATTAAAATGTTAATATCTGTATTTTAAATATGTACAATTTACTCACAAATATTAGGTTTGCACATTTTAATGACTCTCGGCATTCATTTCACCTTAACTCGCCTGTCAGTCAATAAGCCCCGGCCTCTGTTGACAGTCTTGCTTATTCTGTCAATCACTTTAACGAAGCATGAAACTAGATCTGCTGGTCGTTTATTGCTAATGTTTTGCACTAATTTGTTTTTTGATCCCAGCAGGGGGTAAAGTTGATTTTGAGGACTTTGTGGATTTAATGGGGCCGAAACTTCTGGCAGAGACGGCTGACATGATAGGTGTCAAAGAGTTAAGAGACGCCTTTCGAGAGGTAAAACATTATAATAATAATAAAAAATTAAAAACTTGTATAATATGCCATGGGTTATTGCAAACATATGGGATCGGGAGCTTTATTACCCACTACTGAAAAATGTTTTCCTCGGTATCCATGGCAGCATTACATATGGGTAGCGTCTCCCATCTCAGCAGATAGGAGAGGAAAACTGACAAATGACTGTCAGAATCACTGTTCCTGCAGCCTTCTTTCCTCTCAGACTGACGGGACAGGCTGCTACCGTTTTATAGGTTTTCCAGTTTTTCTGTTTCGCTTACCTGGGCCCCCTTGCAGGACGCAAGGGATTTTAGCCTCTTTCTCTCCTTTGGAAGCCCTCAGCACACATTTTTCCTGAGGGGTCCCACCCTCTAGTTTTTGGATTAAGACTGGGTTATTTTGTCTGGTTATGTGTCTGTGCAGTACTGTCTCCGTATGATCAAGATTGTATTAAACCCTTTCCTGTTGAGGCAGTGTTTTTGTAACTGTTGGTCATTTATTTTTCTTCATTCTTGACTACTGCACCAGTGTTCTTCAGTTTGTTAGCTACATCTACAGTGTTCCTGGCACCTTGAGTCCTGCACCAGTGAACCTAAGCTTTTAGTCCTTTCTTCAATATCATCTGCATCCTGGCACCTTGAGTCCTGCACCAGTGTTCCTCATTTTTTCGTCCATCCTGTTTATTCATGTTTGTAGATACATTCAGGAGGTAAGTTCCATCTCCAGATCATTACTAGTGTGTGCTACCTTAGTCTGTTCATCCCTGCATCTACATCTGAACTGTGAGTACCTAACAAAATGGCTCTATTAAGACTGGGCCATCTCCTGAAGGACTGTTGGGTTTGAATAAGGATCAATAACAGGGCAGCTGGAGCCTACGTGTACAAACAGGAAGGAACTAGGTGTCTCTGTTTGCTGCAAGAGCTGGAACCTCAGATTGAAAGGGCTCAGAAGACTTTGGCCGTTCTGTCCACAATTTACCTCCTGGGATCCCAGAATACTCTGGCATACTACCTGAGCAGGGTAAAAAAGTGTACCAAGTCTTGCAGTGCCAAGGAAAGAGATGGGATCTTCTGCAAATGGATCTGATGGCAACAAAGTTAAATGGATAGGTGCCTCTTTTCCTCTCCAAACTCTTAGATTCGGCTGCTCACGGGACAGCTGCCCTTTCCTCCATAATTACAGTCTGGGTTTTGTTTTTCCTCCAATCCCGTTGATCCCGGCCACCCTCCATAATATTTAGCAAGTTGCAGGCAGAGGTGATACCGATTGTTCCATTCTGGTCCAGACACCCCTCATTCCCTCTTCTGAAGAGATTTCCAGTGGGACCACCTTGGGAGCTTCTTTTATCAGCTACTCTGCTGTTCCAAGGCCTGGTATGCCATGAAGTTCTGGAATACCTTCAGTTGAAGAAGGAGCAGAAAATCCTGCTAGCCAAAAGACGAGATCATTAGTGATTAATACTGTTCTTTAAATAAGAAAGTTATCTACCTCAGCCATTTATTACAGGATCTCAACTGTATTATGTAAATGAACAGCTGAATGAGATATTCCCCATTCCTTTTCCTCTTCCAGTCTGCGGAATTTCCTCCAATCTGTATGGAATAATGGTATGACTCTCAGTTCGTTGAGGGTACAGGAATCAGCTATAAACGGGGTTAGATGAGCATTGGATCAAGATTTCTATGTTCTCAAAATCATACCTCCTCTCCGGTCATCTGGACCTCCATGAGATTTCCCTTTGGTTCTTAAGGCCTTCTTTTCTCTCTTTGAATCAATTACATGGGCTAGAAGGGTGTTTTCCAGCAACATAGAGTGGTTCTCAAGCATTTATCTAATTTCTGGGATAAGGTGGTCTCCAATTTACATTTGAAACTGGGAGAGTCTATCTTTTATATGAACACCTCTAATAAGGACTTCATTCTATGGATCCAGTCAGAAGCCTTAAGCCATATATTCGGAGAATGGCAGACTGGAGTAAGTCTTATAGACTCTTTGTTCTTCCTTCAAGATTCGGTAAGGAGCATTCGGCTTCCTCCTCCACTCTGAGCGGGTGGTTGGTTTCGGCAATTTCTAAAGCCGAAACCAACAGAGTTGTTATTCCTTCCGGTTTGAAAGAGCATTCAAAAAGGCCTGTATAGCAGCCGCATGTTTCTTCTGATCTCATTTGCAAGGCAGCGACCTGGTCATCGATGTCCACGTTTATTTAAGCACTATGCAATGGATGTTCAGCAGTTTCTGAAGTTTAGTTTGGAAGACAAATTTTTAATTGCTATGGTATTATGTATATGTAATGCTGCCATAAATAGCCAGGACAAGTGAGAATGTATTCCATACTTCCTTAATTTTCCTTTCCTGGCTAAAATCCATGGCACTATGGAATCCCCTACCTAATGTTTGACTGCTTGTTACGAAGACTGAATGCTGTAGAGAACAGTGGTCCTATTTGTGCCATATGTCAGTTTTCCTGTCCAGAAGCTGAGAAGGGGGAACTACATTTTCACTTTTCTCCGTTTGTAGTGTATTAACCTTCCACTCCAGTTCCAGATTTTACATAACCTATTATTTAAGATTGATTTGCATCCCAGATGTAACACATTTAATGGACTGCATATGGAAAAACGCGTTCCCGTCTATGATGCCCTCTTCATTTCATATCAATTTCTCCCATTGTTAGTTTGATGCTAATGGCGATGGTCGAATAAGCACACGGGAACTCCGAGAGGCCATGAGAAAACTTTTGGGACAGCAGCTTGCACCACGTGAAGTTGATGAGATCTTGAGAGATGTGGATGTTAATGGAGATGGTCTTGTGGACTTTGAAGGTAATTTAAACTTTTTGAAATTATAGATAATAAATTATTTTATAACATTTACATTGTATCTCTAAACAATGGTGGTTATTGAAAACACTGAACAAGTCAAGTAGAGAATTATCAAAGAAATGGTGAAAGAAAACAAGCTAACTTATTATGAGCTAATTTAACAGTCAACTGAGGACCACACAGGGATTTTTGCAGCCTGCCAATTCAATGTACACCCATCAAAGTATATATTTTTTCATGAAGTATTTTGGCACTTTTCATGCAGCCACTTTACCACCTTTGCCTTTAGCAAAGTTTGCGGTGGCGTTTTATTATTGGTTTGTCATGCGCATTGTAATTCAGGTATGAATTTACTTTCAGAGGTTAGATAAACCCTAACATATGTTCAGCAATATCCCCTAGTTACAATGGGGCAAGATCAGAGCTTCGAATTGCAGATTTTCCCACAATTTGGCTTCTCAATATAGCCAATTTTGGGTATATATTTTTTAAATGTAGACAACCCAGGGTATTTTCGCTTGGTGTATTTTGGCATTGTTATGTAGTCCTTTTACAACCAATGTTTGGCAAAGATTTCAGCAATACCTTTTTTTATTTGCATGTTTCTCACACAGATTTTAATTCAGGTATACGTTTAAATAGCAGTTGGCGCTGTGGCATGTTAATATGTAGTTAGAAATGTATTGTGTCCACACAGTGAAAAGCATGCAGGGTATGAATACAGCAGGCTTGACGTGTTTTGTGTATTTTTTAATAGTTAGTTAGGCAGCGCTGATATAACTAGTGTGAACGCTGTGAGAAAAACTGACACGAACAAGCCTTCAAAAAAGTATAGTAGGTGAGATTTAATGACACGGACATGTTACACACGGAAATAAGTTCAGAAAAGATCTCTCTGAATTAGTACAATTCAGAGGGGCTTAAATACAGTTTTTAACAGCATGGTGTGACATGGAACAGTTGTCAATTCTAAACAAAGAACCTGATTGCTGACTCAAGTAATTCAATGTCCTAAACCCATGGTTTTTACCATCAACTGTTCTACACTGGTCTGGACAGAATGACCTTTGGACAATGCTTACTAAGGTTTGTCTAGCTAAAAGTAATTTATCTGTATACCAAAATTAGGTTTCTGATGGATTAGCAACTGTTTTAGGTTCTTACAAATTTAACTAGAGCAAAACATTTCTCACCCCTACATAGTCATTCTCATCTTACATCCAAGATAGAGACATATAAAATTACCATTTTTGGTCAAAATCCTTGCTATTCACACTAGTTACGGTTTAGTTGTCACCTTTTTATTTTATTTTTTTTATTGGTCACACATTAGAGACCATTTTTGCAGCCTAGAAATACCATTTTTTTTTTTTTTAAATCAGTAGTTCCCTGCAATGAAATAACAAGGACAACTGTTTTCATAGATGGTTATGTGGCATTTGTTTCTCCGAATAGGTTTTAAACCCCACATCCTGTTTTTTTACCGGTATTTTACCAGTATAATTCTGGATGTTGTAAATAAACTAGTAGCGTATACACTGATTTCTATGCCCTATTGATTGATGTTAATTTTGAATGAGTGGATATGCTAAGAGGAATTCTTTATACATAGAAATATAGACAGTGTCGGCAGATAAGAACCATTCGGTCCATCTGGTCTGCCCAATTTTTAAAATAATTTTATTGGTCCCCAGTTCTCTATCTTATATCTAGGATAACCTTGTGCTTATCAGACGCATGGTTAAACTCCTTCACTGTGCTTACCTCTACCACTTCCACTGGAAGGTTATTCCATGCATCCACTACCCTCTCAGTAAAGTAATACTTCCTGATATTACTTTTAAATCGTTGCCCCTCTAATTTAAGACTATGTCCTCTAGTTGTGGTAGTTTTTCTTCTTTTAAATATACTCTCTTCCTTTACTGTAGTGATTCCCTTTATGTATTTAAATGTTTCTATCATATCCCCCCTGTTACGTCTTTCCTCCAAGCCATACATGTTAAGATGCTTTAAACTTTCCTGGTAAGTTTTATCCTTCAAACCCATGAACCAGTTTAGTAGCCCTTCTCTGAACTTTCCTTACATGCTTTGGAAAATTGCTCAATGGAATTCTACTTTTTGATCTGAAAGTTATACACTTAACGTGGTTAAAGGAGGCGGAAAGAGCTATAAACGTATTTGTGTTTTGGGGGGAGTATGTTTATGTTGGTTAATTTGTTTGACATCTCTCTTTTCAGAGTTTGTACGGATGATGTCTCGTTAAAGGAGCTTATCATAGAACAAACACAAAGAGCAAAGCAACAACCAGGAATACCTGTTTATACATGTAAACTTAAACTTATCGATGTCATGCTAGACTATGTGTTTAATAAAGGCAATATATCGGATATTTGTCATACTGTATTGCTGTGTCTTGAGTTATAAGGTATTACATTTATATATATTTTATATGTCAGGGCCTTTACCAGGTCAGGTAGGAGTTTAAGCGCAGGGATAGTGGAGGTGTCTGGTTGCATGTTAAATCTAGTGCAAAGGGAGAACAGATAAAGAAACAGAGCTAGGTATTGGAATAGAGACTGAAGGAGAGACAAGAGGGAATTTAGCAAAGAACTGCAGAATAGGAAAAGGAAACTGCAGAAAGAACAAAGAGCTATAGTAGGGACTGTAGACAAAGCAAAGGTAGGGGTGGAGAGAGTGTTCAGGCCAGAGGCAAGGGTTCAGGCCAGAGGAAAGGGTAGCTAAGCAGGAACACCCGAGAGGGGGTGAGGTCAGAGACGGCTAGCTAAGCAGTAAGGAACACCCTAGTGAGGGTAGAAATGAGAAGGGTAGCTTTAAGGGAATAACTTAGCTGAAGAGATCTTGATGTACTCAGAGGGTCTCAGGAGATGCTGAAAATCATCTACTGAGATGGTTGAGCCACTCAGGTTCAGATTCCCAGTTCCTGGACAGTGTCACAATTCAAATGGGCTTTAAGGAGATGATCAGGAACAGAAGCAGCATTTCTCAGAAATCAGGCACCAACTTCAATGCAAAAGAACTGTTTGCCAGAAACTGCAGCTATTTAACCTGGGTGTGAGCAAAAGGTAACAAGCCCATCTGACACCAAACAGAGGTGAAGGAATACAAGCAAAGCAAGGTAGGGAGACCTCTAGAGGAGGCAGGAGGAATATAAGCACATAAATAATGACTTTTAAATGCATGCGTCAGAAGGTCAGTGTTGAACCATGACAATATATATACACATTCATACAAACATACAAAGTCCAAAGAAAGTGCACTCAGCTTTCCAAACATAAACAACAGAACTCAGCCTGGGTGTTATGTAGCTCACAAACATATGCAAATCCAAAAAAATAGAACACAAACACGCACGCATGGGACTTTAGCTTGAAAATAGAATATTTTAATAGTAAAGTATTCTATTTTCAAGCTAAAGTCCAGTAAATGCGTGTTTTTGTTCTATTTTTTTGGATTTGTGTATATATATATATATATATATATATATATAGAATCCAAAAATGGTGCACTCAGCTATTTTAAGGCAAAAACATAACAACTGCCCGGGTGTCGTGTAGCTCATAGCACATACCAGTCCAAAACAAGAAACAATAGACGCACTCAGGGGTCTTTCAATTGAAGTGATGATGGTCTTTATAGTCGATTTCCATGTAATAGCACTCAAATACATTTTAACATGTGGTCAGACCACATGTTACAATGTATTTGAGTTCTATTACATGGAAATCGACAATAAAGACCATCATCACTTCAATTGAAAGACCCGTGAGTGCGTCTATTGTTTCTTGTTTTGGACTGGTATATATATATATATATATACATACATCCTTACATACGTTTGTATAATTGTGTGGGATGAGGTTTGTAACAAACACATGTTTGTGATATTCTTGTGTCAATGTGAATAGACAGACATACAGAGGAGGCTGGTGGTTGTGTTTGTAGAGGAATTCTGGGGTCCAGTGATCGCTCCACGTTTAGACCTTTGTTCACAAATATGTCATGCACTAAACACCAATATAGCACTATATTGTGTTATCGTGTGGACAACGCAAGACGTAACTTACCATAATGACCAAATCGGTAGTAGGAGGAGTTGTGTATAAATAATGCTAACGTGAACACATGAGAATAATGGGCATGTTATGGGGGGCAGGGAGCAATCAGACAGAGAAAGGAGAACCTGAAATAGCAGTACTATAGTATGAGGAACACAGAAGATTCATAGAGAAGTTGTTTGTTCCAGCACATTAGAAAAAGACAAAAGGGAAGTATGAGGGAAACCTTTAATGTAGCAAAATGTACTCTTGGGTTCAATCCCTCTTTAAGTGAAAGAGACCCTTTAAGTTACCATAGTTAAGCTAAGCCTTTATGCAAGCAGGAACCACTGCTAGACACATTCTTTCAGGTATAACTAGGATTTACATTTTTATGAAATAAATTCTTAATTTGAAGTACATCAGTACAGAAATACACAATCACCAAACATTCGAGGCTAGTCTGTCCCTAACGATGTCATCTAGAACGGCCATTCAGATCCCACAGAAAAAAAGAGCATATTCATAAAATGGTTTGTGCTTAATATACTTTTTTTTTTTTTTTACCAACTGTTGCCCTTTGTGTTTAACTGAAAGATTGCATCAAGTGCAGACATTTTAAATAAAAATGCTTTGATGATGAAAATAAAGTACCTCATGCTTCTAGGGTCGTCTTTGGTCAGTTCTTCCTTCATTTAACCCAAGTGGTACTAGACTTCTGGCAGGTGGGCAGAGTCTCACATCTGGCACCTGCACTGCACACAACCCCATACTGTACTGATGTGGGAAGGATGACTTTCAGGGATGAAGTAGAGAGCTGGTGCTGATGGCCTGTGGTATGGCACCCCTTGAATTCTGTGATCAATTGATTGGATTGCTCAAGTTAAAACAAAATCTCTGCATGTATACATGATAGGCCCCCTATGCTGAGCAATCTGGAGGGCATCTGTGGCAGGTTTGGAGGCTGGAAGCAGGTTTCCAAGTTCCTTACTCCCAGGGAATAAAGTATTCAAAACATCCCATGCAATATTGGGAATCAAGGACTTCTGTATCTATATTCTTCTTTGCTCTCCACAACTACGGTAGGTAGTGCAATATAAGTATTTACAATCCTATGTATCTGGGCCCTTCTTGGAGGGACAGGAGACATGAGAGGTCAATTACATAACTATATTCCCAAGTAAGTAATCGGGTGCAGGAGTTCATTGCTGGTCAGCAGAGAACTTTGTTGTGATCTTTGGAGGCTTTGAATGTACTTCAGGGTGCATATCACGGTTTGTATACATACAGTTGCTTCAGCCACTGAGGAAGCATGGCTAGAAACTATTGTTTGTGTAAAAAGAAGACTTGTCCACAGATCTTCTGATGTGGTTGTAGCAAGTGAACTCGGCATAAAGGAGCAGGTGTGTCCGGTCATTCTGAATATTCCACAAAACAATTTGCAAGATTTAAGGTTGCTAGATCTAGGTATTTTACCAACAGACCGGTAAACCAATGGCTTGCTGCCAATGTTAGGTCTATGCAGGCAATAGCAAGGCCTGTATTTTTTTGTAGAAAAGGTGGCAACCCTTATGGAATCTAATTACTGCTCTCCATCCTTCCACTTGACTGGAAATTAAATGCAGGAGACATTCAGCATATGCATTGCAATAGAGGTGTACAAATTAGCCACGGTTTACATTACATATGAAGGCACAGTCAGGACGGCTAGTTGACAGATCACTGCATTCATTGATTCAGCCAGTCCTGTGGGTTCAATTGTAAGGCACAGTTATAATGTTATGGGCAACAGCCCCAGTGTGGTATAAGAACCAAATTGTAGGATGAAACTCTGTTAGTTCGTCCAACAGGCTCACATCAGGTTCAAAGTTATGGAACTCACTACCAAGAGAGTTAGTGCTATGAAATACAACAGGTGCATTTAACCGCTTGGCGACACAGTCCGTCCTATGTCAAAACGAGCACTGAAAGCGGAGTTTTTCCGCTTTCAGTGCTCAAGCGGTATTTTAACGATGCTTCCGTGTGGAAGCATCGTACAATACTGAAAAAAATGCCCGTCAGCATACCGATCACTCCGGAGAGCACAGTGCGGGCATTTAAAAACGAGCATAGGCAATCTGTGACTGCAGGCACACTGACAAACAGTGGGGATGCTCTGATGAGCACCCCCACTGCCTGGTCAGATCAATATTAACCCTATATTGATCTGACCAATTAGGATCTGCCTCCCTCTCCTCACATTTTTTTTTAGTGAGGGAGAGACACAGATCAAAGATACAAAGTAAGTAAAAGTACAAACAAAATAATAAATACACAACACACGTATATTAACCCCTTAGTGACATGACTTTTTTGGCTTGTCCGACGCTTGGTGACATGGGCTGTTTTAACATTTCTGAGGTGTTTGTGTTTTGCTGTAATTTATTTCTGTCTCATTTAGTGTACCAGCACAAACTATATATCGTTTTTATCGTTATAAGAAGGGCTTTCTTTTGATACCATTATTTTGATAATAGCATATAATTTGATGTAAAAAAAATAATAAAAATATGGCAAAATAATTGAAAAAATAATTTTTTTATGACTTTTATTTGAAAAATCGTATACTCATGTACAAGAGACAACAAAAAAACACTGCTAAAAAGTTTCTAATATATGTCCTGAGTTCAGAAATAGCCCATGTTTTTATGTTTTTGTGCTTTTTTATTCATGTTACAGGGCCAGAACTATAAGTGGTGCAAAGCTATTTTAAAATCCTTTCTTTCAAAATTAGCGATAGTGACATTGTAACACTGATTTCTGTACTAAATCCATGAAGGACCCCCAACATGTACATATTTTTGAAAAATAGACAACTCAGGGCATTTAACTTGGGGTATTTTGACACATTTCATGTAGCCATTTTACCACCAATCTATGCCAAAGTTTGCAGCAAAAAATCTTTTTTTTTAATTTTTCACATATATTGCAATTTAGGTAAACATTACCTTAAAATGTGAAGGGGTATTTCCAAATAACACCTCAATATGTGTTCAGCAACATCTCCTGAGTACAGGGATACCACCCATGCATAGGTTTGTTGGTTTGTTTTGGGGCTAAAAGGCCACATTTAGGGGGTGCGCATTTTGGTTTTCCAACTTGGAATTCTGACATGCAGAAAACTTGTGCCCATGTCCCATTTGGGACATTTTTGAAGCCAGAAAGTGTATTCTACCCCACAAAACCATATATTTTTTTAAACTAGACACCCTAGGGTATTTCAAATGGTAGTATTTTAACACTTTCCATGCACTAATTATACTACCAGCCTATGTCAATGTTTTGGGTAGTAATTTTTTTTCACATACATTGTACTTTGGGCATGAATTCACAGATCCTGTTATATGTCAGTGCCAAACAACACCTCAATATGTGTTCAGCAACATCTCCTGAGTACAGGGATACCCCCCATGTATAGGTTGGTTAGGTTATTTGGGGGTTAAAAGGCCACATTTGAGAGGTGCGCTTTTTGGTTTTCCAACTTGGAATTCTGACGTGCAGAAAACCTGCGCCCATGTCCCATTTGGGACATTTTTGAAGCCAAAAAGTGTATTCTATCCCACAAAACCATATATTTTTGAAAACTAGACACCATAGGGTATTGCAAATGGTAGTATTTTAACACTTTCCATGCACTAATTATACTACCAGCCTATGTCAATGTTATGGATAGTAATTTTTTTTCACATACATAGTACTTTGGGCATGCATTCACAGATCCTGTTATATGTCAGTGCCAAACAACACCTCAATATGTGTTCAGCAACATCTCCTGAGTACAGGGATACCACCCATGTATAGGTTGGTTAGGTTATTTGGGGGTTAAAAGGCCACATTTGAGAGGTGAGCTTTTTGGTTTTCCAACTTGGAATTCTGACGTGCAGAAAACCTGCGCCCATGTCCCATTTGGGACATTTTTGAAGCCAAAAAGTGTATTCTACCCCACAAAACCATATATTTTTGAAAACTAGACACCCTAGGGTATTTCAAATGGTAGTATTTTAACACTTTTCATGCACTAATTCTACCACCAGCCTATGTCAATGTTATGGATAGTAATTTGTTTTTCACATTCATTGTACATCGGGCATGAATTCACAGATCCTATTATGTGTCAGTGCCAAACAACACCTTAATATGTGTTCAGCAACATCTCCTGAGTACAGGGATACCACCCATGTGTAGGTTAGTTAGATTATTTGGGGGCTAAAAGGCCACGTTTAGGGGGGGTGCATTTCCAACTTGGAATTTTGACATGTAGTCAGCCTGCGCCCATGTTCCATTTGGGACACTTTTGAAGCCTGTCAAAGTATTTTACCCCATAAAACCATATATTTTGGAAAACTAGAAATCCTAGGGTATTTAAAATTGTGGTATTTTAACACTTTCCAAGTGCTAATTCTACCACCAACCTATGTCAAAGGGTTGGGATGTCATTTTTTCCCCACACACATTGTAGTACAGGCAGGAATTTTCAGATTCTGGTATTTGCCACTGCCAACCAACACCTCAATATGTGTTCAGCAACATCTCCTGAGTACAGGGACACCCCCCATGCATAGGTTTGTTGGTTTGTATTGGGTCTCAAATTCCACATTTAGGGGGTGCGCAATTCCAACCTGGAATTTTGACATGTAGTCAGTCTGCGCCCATGTTCCATTTGGAACATTTTTGAAGCCGTCCAATGAATTTTACCCCATCAAACCATATATTTTTGGAAAATAGACATCCTAAGGTATTTCAAATGGTGGTATTTTAATACTGTATAGGTACTAATTCTACCACCAGCCTTTGTAAAAGTTTGTGGTAGTACTTTTTTGGGAGTTTTTTTTCCCACATGCATTGTACTTCAGGCATGAATTCACAGATTCTGGTATATGTCACTGCCAAACAACAACCCAATATGTGTTCAGCAACATCTCCCGAGTACAGGGATAGCACCCATGCATAGGTTTGTTGGTTTGTTTTTGGCTAGAAGGCAACATTTGTGAGATGCGCATCTCAAAATTCCAACTTGGAATTTTTGATATGTAGTCAACCTGCGTCCGTGTCCTTTATGGGATATATCTTTGAAGCCAGCCAATGTAATTTACCCCCACCAAACCATATATTTTTTTATCGGTAGACTCCCATCACTACTTGTGGCAAGGGCTCAGCAGCCACCGATACATCGCTAGATGATGTATCAGATAGCTGAATAGGGTCAAAATCGAACCCTGAGTCCGCGGCCTCAGAATCAGTGCGTAAGCAGTGATCTCGAGCAAAGAAGGGGTTAATAGCTCTTAGAAGAGCCTATCTAGTACTGTAATACATTACAGTACAAAGAAATTACCTATGCATGCGTGGTATCCATGGACTCAGGAGATGTTGCTGAACACATATTGAGGTGTTGTTTGGCACTGACATATCACAGGATCTGTGAATTCATGCCCAAAGTACAATGTATGTGAAAAAAATAACTACCCAAAACATTGACATAGGCTGGTGAGGTGGCGTACCTACCACTGGTGCAGGGGGTCGCAGCTGCGACCGGGCCCGTCACTCCAGGGGCCGAGCTGCCCTGCGACCCCTGCACAAAAAAATTTTTTACATTTTTTTTTTTAAAAATTTGCGGGCAAACGGGGCAGCTGCACCGGGAAACAGAAGCAAGGAGGTAAGTACTGGCTGGGGAAGGGGGGAGGAGGGTGGTATAACGAGCATACTGAGGGGCAAAATCCTGACATATTAATTGGCAAAATTGTGGCATAATAATTGGCAATATCCTGGCATATAAAGTGACCATATCCTGGCATATTAATTGGCAATATCCTGGCATATTAAGTGGCAATATCCTAGCATATTAAGTGGCAATATCCTAGCATATTAAGTGGCATTATCCTGGCATATAAAGTGACAATATCCTGGCATATTAAGTAGCTATACCCTGGCATATTAAGTGGCAATATCCTAGCATATTAAGTGGCATTATCCTGGCATATAAAGTGACAATATCCTGGCATATAAAGTGACAATATCCTGGCATATAAAGTGGCAATATCCTGGCATATTAATTGGCTATACCCTGGCATATTAATTGGCTATACCCTGGCATATTAATTTGCTATATCCTGGCATAATATTTGGCATAATCCTGACATATTAAGTGGCAATATCCTGGCATATTAATTGGCTATATCCTGGCATATTAATTGGCTATATCCTGGCATAATAATTGGCATAATCCTGACATATTAAGTGGCAATATCCTAGCATATTAAGTGGCAATATCCTAGCACATTAAGTGGCATTATCCTGGCATATAAAGTGACAATATCCTGGCATATTAAGTAGCTATACCCTGGCATTTTAAGTGGCAATATCCTAGCATATTAAGTGGCATTATCCTGGAATATAAAGTGACAATATCCTGGCATATAAAGTGGCAATATCCTGGCATATTAATTGGCTATATCCTGGCATATTAATTGGCTATATCCTGGCATATTAGGTGGCTATACCCTGGCATATTAAGTGGCAATATCCGAGCATATTAAGTGGAAATATCCTAGCATATTAAGTGGCATTATCCTGGCATATAAAGTGACAAAATCCTGCCATATTAAGTAGCTATACCCTGGCATATTAATTGGCTATATCCTGGCATAATATTTGGCATAATCCTGACATATTAAGTGGCAATATCCTAGCATATTAAGTGGCAATATCCTAGCACATTAAGTGGCATTATCCTGGCATATAAAGTGACAATATCCTGGCATATTAAGTAGCTATACCCTGGCATTTTAAGTGGCAATATCCTAGCATATTAAGTGGCATTATCCTGGAATATAAAGTGACAATATCCTGGCATATAAAGTGGCAATATCCTGGCATATTAATTGGCTATATCCTGGCATATTAAGTAGCTATACCCTGGCATATTAATTGGCTATATCCTGGCATAATATTTGGCATAATCCTGACATATTAAGTGGCAATATCCTGGCATATTAATTGGCTATATCCTGGCATATTAATTGGCTATATCCTGGCATAATAATTGGCATAATCCTGACATATAAAGTGGCAATATCCTGGTATATTAAGTAGCATTATCCTGGCATATAAAGTGACAATATCCTGGCATATAAAGTGGCAATATCCTGGCATATTAATTGGCTATATCCTGGCATATTAATTGGCTATACCCTGGCATATTAATTGGCTATATCCTGGCATAACATTTGGCATAATCCTGACATATTAAGTGGCAATATCCTATCATATTAATTGGCTATATCCTGGCATAATAATTGGCATAATCCTGACATATTAAGTGGCAATATCCTGCCATATAAAGTGACAATATCCTGCCATATAAAGTGACAATATCCTGTCATATTAAGTGGCTATATCCTGCCATATTAAGTGGCAATATCCTGGCATATTAAGTGGCAATATCCTGGCATATTAAGTGGCAATATCCTGGCATATAAAGTGACAATATCCTGGCATAGTAATTGGCTATATCCTGGCATAATAATTGGCATAATCCTGACATATTAAGTGGCAATATCCTGGTATATTAAGTAGCATTATACTGGCATATAAAGTGACAATATCCTGGCATATAAAGTGACAATATCCTGGCATATAAAGTGGCAATATCCTGGCATATTAATTGGCTATATCCTGGCATATTAATTTGCTATATCCTGGCATAATAATTGGCTTAATCCTGACATATTAAGTGGCAATATCCTGGTATATTAAGTAGCATTATCCTGGCATATAAAGTGACAATATCCTGGCATACTAATTGGTAATATCCTGGCATATTAATTGGCAATATCCTGGCATATTAAGTGGCAATATCTGAGCATATTAAGTGGAAATATCCTAGCATATTAAGTGGCATTATCCTGGCATATAAAGTGACAAAATCCTGCCATATTAAGTAGCTATACCCTGGCATATTAATTGGCTATATCCTGGCATAATATTTGGCATAATCCTGACATATTAAGTGGCAATATCCTAGCATATTAAGTGGCAATATCCTAGCACATTAAGTGGCATTATCCTGGCATATAAAGTGACAATATCCTGGCATATTAAGTAGCTATACCCTGGCATTTTAAGTGGCAATATCCTAGCATATTAAGTGGCATTATCCTGGAATATAAAGTGACAATATCCTGGCATATAAAGTGGCAATATCCTGGCATATTAATTGGCTATATCCTGGCATATTAATTGGCTATATCCTGGCATATTAGGTGGCTATACCCTGGCATATTAAGTGACTATATCCTGGCATAATAATTGGCATAATCCTGACATATTAAGTGGCAATATCCTGGCATATTAAGTGGCAATATCCTGGCATATTAAGTGGCAATATCCTGGCATATTATGTGGCATTATCCTGGCATATAAAGTGACAATATCCTGCCATATTAAGTAGCTATACCCTGGCATATTAATTGGCTATATCCTGGCATAATATTTGGCATAATCCTGACATATTAAGTGGCAATATCCTGGCATATTAATTGGCTATATCCTGGCATATTAATTGGCTATATCCTGGCATAATAATTGGCATAATCCTGACATATAAAGTGGCAATATCCTGGTATATTAAGTAGCATTATCCTGGCATATAAAGTGACAATATCCTGGCATATAAAGTGGCAATATCCTGGCATATTAATTGTCTATATCCTGGCATATTAATTGGCAATACCCTGGCATATTAATTGGCTATATCCTGGCATAACATTTGGCATAATCCTGACATATTAAGTGGCAATATCCTGGCATATTAATTGGCTATATCCTGGCATAATAATTGGCATAATCCTGACATATTAAGTGGCAATATCCTGCCATATAAAGTGACAATATCCTGCCATATAAAGTGACAATATCCTGTCATATTAAGTGGCTATATCCTGCCATATTAAGTGGCAATATCCTGGCATATTAAGTGGCAATATCCTGGCATATAAAGTGACAATATCCTGCCATATAAAGTGACAATATCCTGTCATATTAAGTGGCTATATCCTGCCATATTAAGTGGCAATATCCTGGCATATTAAGTGGCAATATCCTGCCACATAAAGTGACAATATCCTGCCATATAAAGTGACAATATCCTGTCATATTAAGTGGCTATATCCTGCCATATTAAGTGGCAATATCCTGGCATATTAAGTGGCAATATCCTGGCATATTAAGTGGCAATATCCTGGCATATTAAGTGGCAATATCCTGGCATATTAGGTGGCTATACCCTGGCATATTAAGTGACTATATCATGGCATATAAAGTGACAATATTCTGGCATATAAAGTGACAATATTCTGGCATATAAAGTGACAATATCCTGCCATATAAAGTGACAATATCCTGGCATATTAAGTAGCATTATCCTGGCATATAAAGTGACAATATCCTGGCATATTAATTGGCAATATCCTGGCATATTAATTGGCAATATCCTAGCATATTAAGTGGCAATATCCTGGCATATTAATTGGCTATATCCTGGTATATTAAGTAGCATTATCCTGGCATATAAAGTGACAATATCCTGGCATATTAATTGGCAATATCCTGGCATATTAATTGGCAATATCCTAGCATATTAAGTGGCAATATCCTAGCATATTAAGTGGAAATATCCTAGCATATTAAGTGGAAATATCCTGGCATATAAAGTGACAATATCCTGGCATATTAATTGGCGATATCCTGGCATATTAATTGGCTATATCCTGGCATATTAATTGGCTATATCCTGGAATAATAATTGGCATAATCCTGACATATTAAGTGGCAATATCCTGGTATATTAAGTAGCATTATCCTGGCATATAAAGTGACAATATCCTGGCATATTAATTGGCAATATCCTGGCATATTAATTGGCAATATCCTAGCATATTAAGTGGCAATATCCTAGCATATTAAGTGGAAATATCCTAGCATATTAAGTGGCATTATCCTGGCATATAAAGTGACAATATCCTGCCATATTAAGTAGCTATACCCTGGCATATTAATTGGCTATATCCTGGCATAATATTTGGCATAATCCTGACATATTAAGTGGCAATATCCTGGCATATTAATTGGCTATATCCTGGCATAATAATTGTCATAATCCTGACATATTAAGTGGCAATATCCTGCCATATAAAGTGACAATATCCTGGCATATTAAGTGGCTATATTCTGGCATATTAAGTGGCAATATCCTGGCATATTAAGTGGCAATATCCTGGCATATTAGGTGGCTATACCCTGGCATATTAGGTGGCTATACCCTGGCATATTAAGTGACTATATCCTGGCATAATAATTGGCATAATCCTGACATATTAAGTGGCAATATCCTGGCATATTAAGTGGCAATATCCTGGCATATTAAGTGGCAATATCCTGGCATATTATGTGGCATTATCCTGGCATATTATGTGACATTATCCTGGCATATAAAGTGACAATATCCTGCCATATTAAGTAGCTATACCCTGGCATATTAATTGGCTATATCCTGGCATAATATTTGGCATAATCCTGACATATTAAGTGGCAATATCCTGGCATATTAATTGGCTATATCCTGGCATATTAATTGGCTATATCCTGGCATAATAATTGGCATAATCCTGACATATTAAGTGGCAATATCCTGGTATATTAAGTAGCATTATCCTGGCATATAAAGTGACAATATCCTGGCATATAAAGTGACAATATCCTGGCATATAAAGTGGCAATATCCTGGCATATTAATTGGCTATATCCTGGCATATTAATTGGCTATATCCTGGCATAATAATTGGCTTAATCCTGACATATTAAGTGGCAATATCCTGGTATATTAAGTAGCATTATCCTGGCATATTAAGTGACAATATCCTGGCATATTAATTGGCAATATCCTAGCATATTAAGTGGAAATATCCTAGCTTATTAAGTGGCATTATCCTGGCATATAAAGTGACAATATCCTGCCATATTAAGTAGCTATACCCTGGCATATTAATTGGCTATATCCTGGCATAATATTTGGCATAATCCTGACATATTAAGTGGCAATATCCTGGCATATTAATTGGCTATATCCTGGCATAATAATTGGCATAATCCTGGCATATTAAGTGGCAATATCCTGGCATATTAAGTGGCAATATCCTGGCATATTAAGTGGCAATATCCTGGCATATTAGGTGGCTATACCCTGGCATATTAAGTGGCAATATCCTGGCATATTAAGTGGCTATATCCTGGCATATTAATTGGCTATATCCTGGCACAATAATTGGCATAATCCTGACATATTAAGTGGCAATATCCTGGCATATTAAGTAGCATTATCCTAGCATATAAAGTGACAATATCCTGGCATATTAATTGGCAATATCCTAGCATATTAAGTGGCAATATCCTAGCATATTAAGTGGCAATATCCTAGCATATTAAGTGGCAATATCCTAGCATATTAAGGACCTTTAGGTGCAATGTGGGTGCAGAGGAACGTAAAAAAAATAAGAAATTAACAATTTTTCAATAACATTTTTATTACATTTGAAAATAGCTGAATATAATATTAAAAAGTAAATTTAAGTATAAATGCAACTAGTTATATAAATATATTTGGGGTCCACCTCAAGCTTTTAATAAGGCTGGAAATATTTTAACGTTTTTTTTTTTTTGTGTCCAGAAAAGAGATATATTTCTTTACTGAGAGGGTGGTGGATGAGAGGTTAATATATGAAGCAGTTTAAGCATGCATGGGATAAGCATAAGGCTATCCTTGATATAAGAGAAGGCCAGGGACTAATGAAAATATTACTTTACTGAGAGGGTAGTGGATGCATGGGATAGCCTTTCAGCAGAAGTGGTAGAGGTTAATACAGTGAAGGAGTTTAAGCATGCATGGGATAGGTATAAGGCTATCCTAGATATAAGGCCAGGGACTAATGAAAGTATTACTTTACTGAGAGGGTAGTGGATGCATGGAATAGCCTTTCAGCAGAAGTGGTAGAGGTTAATACAGTGAAGGAGTTTAAGCATGTATGGGATAGGTATAAGGTTATCCTAGATATAAGGCCAGGGACCAATGAAAGTATTACTTTACTGAGAGGGTAGTGGATGCATGGAATAGTCTTCCAGTAGAAGTGGTAGAGGTTAATACAGTGAAGGAGTTTAAGCATGCATGGGATAGGTATAAGGCTATCCTAGATATAAGCAGGGCCGGTGCAAGGATTTTCGTCTACACAGGCGAAGGTGCATTTTGGTGCCCCCCTGCTCTGATCTGCCACGCCTCCCACACCATTAAGCCTCCTTACATTATATATATATATATATATATATATATATATATATATATGTATGTATAATGTATAGTGTAGAAAATAAATACATCTAAATATTCAACTCGCATGCTCTAAATGTGTCACACATTGAAACCCTTAAACGCAAAGACACCCTTACAGTCACACACAGAGACACACTTACCACTTACACACACAGTGACAAACTTACACACACCCTTACACATACACAGTGAAACAATTACACACACCCTTACACATACACAGTGAAACAATTACACAAACCCTTACACAGACAGTGACACACACACACACACACTCTTACACACATACAGTGACACACACACACATCCTTACACAGGCACAGTGACACACACACCCTTACACAGAAAGTGACACACAAACACACCCTTACCACTTACACACACACAGTTACACCAATTCACACATAACCTGAGACACACTATTTAGCCACTCAATATGCCAGTATTTTGCCCCTCAATATGCTATTTAATATGCCAGTATTT
Organism: Pelodytes ibericus; assembly: GCA_036172795.1. Lineage (NCBI taxonomy): Eukaryota > Metazoa > Chordata > Amphibia > Anura > Pelodytidae > Pelodytes > Pelodytes ibericus. The sequence goes on from CM069867.1 coordinate 21,800,513, forward strand.
TACCCTCAATATGCCATTCTTTTGCCATTTAATATGGCAATATTTTACCCCTCAATATGCCAGAATTTTGCCCCTCAATATGCTAGGATTTTGCCCCTCCAATATGCCATTTAACATGCCAGGATTTTGCCCCTCAATATGCCATTTAATATGCCAGTATTTTGCCCCTCAATATGCCATTTAATATGCCAGGAGTTTGGCACTCAATATGCCAGGATGTTGCCCCTCAATATGCCATTTAATATCCCAGGATCTTGCCCCTCCAATATGCCATTTAATATGCCAGGATTTTGCCCCTCAATATGCCAGGATGTTGCCCCTCAATATGCCATTTAATATTCCATTATCTTGCCCCTCCAATATGCCATTTAATATGCCAGGATTTTAACCCTCAATATGCCAGGATTTTTCCCCTCCAATAAGCCCAGATTGTACCACTCAATATGCCCGGATTTTGCATCTCCAATATGCCCAGATTGTGCCACTCAATATGCCCGGATTTTGACCCTCCAATATGCCCAGATTGTGCCACTCAATATGCCCGGATTTTGACCCTCCAATATGCCCAGATTGTGCCACTCAATATGCCCGGGTTTTGCCCCTTCAATATGCCAGGACAGTGCCACTCAGTATCCCAGGATTGTGCCACTCAATATGCTGGGATTTTGCCCCTACAATATGCCAGGATTGTGTCACTCAATATGCCCGAATTTTGCCCCCCAATATGCCAGGATTGTGCCACTCAATATGCTAGGATTTTGCCCGCCAATATGCCAGGATTGTGCCACTCAATATGCTAGGGTTTTGCCCCCCAATATGCCAGGATTTTGCCCCCCAATATGCCAGGAGTGTGCCACTCAATATGCCCGGATTTTGCCCCTCCAATATGCCAGGATTGTGCCACTCAATATGCTAGGATTTTGCCCCCCAATATGCCAGGATTGTGACCCTCAATATGCTAGGATTTTCCCACCCTCCTCCCCCCTTCCCCAGACCCCAGTACTTACCTCCTTGCTGCCGTCTCCCGGTGCAGGTCCGTGGCTGAGAGGGAAGCGTTGTGCACTCCCCTCCAGCCGCGCGTATCAATAAAGTGTGTTGAAAAAAAAAGTTTCAACACACTTTATTGATCCGCGCGGCTGGAGGGGAGTGCACAACGCTTCCCTCTCAGCCACGGACCTGAACAGCAGTATGGAGGTAAGTAAACGGGCCTGGGGGAGCGGGGATTTTCCCACCCCCCATTGGGACGCCCTAAGGCAGCCGCCTGTGCTGCCTTACAGTAGCGCCGGCCCTGGATATAAGACAAGGCCAGGCACAAGCGGAACAGTTGGGAGGCATGTAAGTGGCATTTCTGGGGTGGAGTTGTATGGTTGGGTCGGGGGGCCCCAAGGCCCCCGGGGCCTGGTGGTTTCTTGTTACGCCTCTGGGCTGGTGGTATAATTAGTGCATGGAAAGTGTTAAAATACTACCATTTGAAATACCCTAGGGTGTCTAGTTTTAAAAAATATATGGCTTTGTGAGGTAGAACACTTTCTGGCTTCAAAAATGTCCCAAATGGGACATGGGAGCAGGTTTTCTGCATTTCAGAATTCCAAGTTGGAAAACCAAAATGCGCACCCTCTAAATGTGGCCTTTTAGCCCCAAAACAAACCAACAAACCTATGCATGGGTGGTATCCCTGTACTCAGGAGATGTTGCTGAACACATATTGAGGTGTTATTTGGAAATACCCCTTCACATTTTAAGGTAATGTCTACCTAAATTGAAATCTATGTGAAAAATTAAAAAAATAAAATAAATTTGCTGCAAACTTTGGCAAAGATTGGTGGTAAAATGGCTACATGAAATGTGTCAAAAGACCCCAAGTTAAATGCCCTGAGTGGTCTAGTTTTCAAAAATATGTACATGTTGGTGGTCATTCATGGATTTAGTACAGATATCAGTGTTACAATGTCACTATCACTAATTTTGAAAAAAAGGATTTTAAAATACCTTTCCACTACTTATAGTTCTGGCCCTGTAACATGAATAAAAAAAGCACAAAACCATAAAACAGGGGCTATTTCTGAACTCAGGACATATATTAGAAACTATTTAGCAGTGTTTTTTTGTTGTCTCAAATAAAAATCATTAACCCCTTAGTGACAAGACATTTTCACCTTGGTGACAATGGCTGTTTTGACATTTATAGGGTGTTTGTGTTTAGCTGTAATTTTTTTCTTTCTCACATACAGTACCCACACAAATTATATGTTGTTTTTATCGTCATAAGAAGGGCTTTCATTAGATACCATTATGTTCATCATATCTTATAATTTACTACAAAAAAAATCATAAAATATGATGAAAAATTTAAAAAAACACACTTTTTCTAACTTTGACCTAAAATATAATTTGCACAAATAAAATCATTAAAATTTAGTCCCCGTCTAAATAGTTTCTAAATGTTCTCCCGAGTTCAAAAATATGCATGTTTCCATATTTTTCGGTATTTTTTTGCGAGTTATGGGGCAAAAACCAAAAAATAGTGTTTTTTGTTTTTTTCCTATATTGATCTTTTGACCCCAACCCGAACCCAAAATTTAACCCTAACACAAAATTTAACCCCAACTCTAATCCTTATTATATCCCTTCGTATTTTTTAACTTTAATTTAATTTTAACCCTATCCCTTATGCTAAAAAATATTTAATTTTAACCCTATAGGCTAATATAGCTAAATAACCTGTTTTTAATTAATTAAATATTTATTTTAAATATTTTCCATTGCAATGCTACTAAACTACCACTAGGGGTAGTCAAGTAGCATATACAGAGCGACGGAAGTGAAGTTACTTTCACTTCCGAAGCTCAGACCGGCAGAGGACTTAGCCATATTGACGGAGCAGCATGCTCCGTCAATATGGCTCCCCACGATCGCTCCGTGGGGCGATCGTGGGGGTCCCGAAATAGAAATTTCGGTGCTGGCTATTGCCTTGATCTCGAGGCAATAGACCAGCACTGTTAAAGCGGTTTTCGCGACCGTTGATTGCGAAAACCGCTTCATTCAATGCAGGACGTGCCAGGCACGTCCTTTGTCGTTAAGGGAGTTTCTCCCAGGACGTGCCTGGCACGTCCTTTGTCGTCAAGGGGTTAAAAGAAAAATTCTTCATTTTTTGCCATATTTTATTATGTTTTTTACATCAAATGATAGGCTAGTATCAAAATAATGGTCTCAAAAGAAAGCCCTTCTTATGACGATAAAAACGATATATAGTTTGTGTGGGTACACTAAATGAGACAGAAATAAATTTCAGCAAAACACAAACACCTCAGAAATGTTAAAACAGCCCATGTCACCAAGCGTCGGACAAGCCAAAAAAGTCATGTCACTAAGGGGTTAAAAATGGTCTGGTTTTTTTTTTGTTTGTTTTTTAGAAAAGCAGGACATACATGGCTATTAATAATAGAATAAGCATTAATAATAGACCTCCATGATCCAAGGAGAAATCTGATTGCCCTTTAGAGTCAAGAAGGAACTTTTTCCCCACTAGGAGGTAAATTTCCAAATAGCTTCCTTAGGGGTTTTTGCCTTCTTTTGGATCAAAAGCAGAAATGATAGGTAGAAGGGTTGAAGTTGATGTGTCTTTTTTAAACCTATGTTACTATCATTACAACAATAAATGTGGTACAGAAGGGCAAACCAAAGGGAAGGCTAAGAACAGAGTGGTGTCATCTAGTGGTCGAATAGAAGAATGCATAGCTTTTTAATTACACAGGTCCAAACATTGCTCTCCACATGTATCAATTAAATTCCCATTATATTCAAAAGAAAATAATGTCTGCATCACCTATTTGTACTAATGAGTTATAAATGTAAACCATGCATATAAATGGTAACCATTCATGAAAGAATTGGACCCCTGAAGCCCTAAATAGTCAACGCCTCTGTAATTGGGGTAGGAGGTGTACTGTCTCAAATAAAAGAATTTAAACATTCAACTTCTTCACTGCAACTTTTTATTCAAGAAATTTTCTCAAGTTGAATGCAATCACTCTGGCCCTTCAGGAATAAGTTAACGTGCTTGAAGGTACCAGATTACCCTCCTCATGGATCATAAAAATCTTGAATATATTTACAAAGCAAATATGTTAATCTTCGCCAAGCCAATCTTCAGTTTCAACATCTCTTACAGTCCGGACTGATGAAGCCGATGTTTTGTCCAAACAATTTATAGTTTCCAGGAGCTACAAAACTGCCCCTGACCCATCATTTCTCATTCTAAGACTACTCATTCCCTCTGATAACTCCATGTAAAAACAATGCAGAAGCAGAGTCAGCATGTTAAAGCCTTCCAACAGGTTCTGCCTTGGCTCTGAGGAAGTGCTGAGAATAGACCCATGTGTATCTCTAAAGATCCACACCGGGTTTGCTTTGGAGCACACTATTTGTCTTTTTTCTTCTTCTTAGGAAGCAAAGGTAAAACAAAGTTTAATGTGCCTTCAACTACTCCTCTATCCAAAAAGGATGAATTAACTAACAGGTAAGCAATCTAGTGGTCTTTCTGTGTAAAATGTTGCATTGATCTCTAAAATCCTGTGAAGTAATAGTTCCTATACTTACCATTTATCATTAAACCAATTTTTGGATGTTTGTTATATAGTTCACTTGTTGACTTGTTCAGATTAATGTTTTTATTCAAGCTATGTGGTATTGTAACTGTTTTAGTTGTAAAAGAAACTAAAGCAATTGCATTATTATACACCGATCAGTCATAACATTATGACCACTTACAGGTGGCAAGCTGGCGGAGGCAGGGTGATGCTTTGGGTAATGTTCTGCTGGGAAACCTTGGGTCCTGCCATTCATGTGGATGTTACTTTGACACCTACCTAAGCATTGTTACAGACCATGTACACCCTTTCATGGAAATGGTATTCCCTGATGGCATTGGCCTCTTTCAGCAGGATAATGGTTCAGGAATGGTTTGAGGAACACAACAACGAGTTCAAGGTGTTGACTTGGCCTTTAAATTCTGCAGATCTTAATCCAACTGAGCATCTGTGGGTTGTGCTGAACTAACAAGTCCAATCCACATTAAAGGATCTGCTGCTAACATATTTTTTTCTGGCAGTTTTGGCAGCAAAAGGGGACCTACAAAATATAAAGCAGGTGGTCATAATGTTATTGCTGATCGGTGTATAATTGCCAACATCATCATCCTTAAATGACAAACTTTTTTCAAGTTCCTCGAGTAATTCAGACATCTGAAGCAGAGCTCAGCTAGATGCTAGCACTGTCTGATCAGGGACTAAGTCTCTCTCTCCTAGCTCTTAGGTCCCCTCTGTTGGTGGCATTTAAAAACAAAGATCTCTCTTGGTAGAGAGATACTGTCGGCGACAGCCGGTGCTCTGATACTTCCAGCCACAGGATAAACTGGCATGTATGTTCAAAAGTACATGACAGAAGTACAAGTAGAGAAAAAAGTTTAGTGCACTTTAATAAATGTATTGGATTCTGTGCATCATACACAGAGATGTGCAATCACTATTGACCTAGAACATCCTGCGGTGGAATGAGCAGTGTTAACAAGTGTTAACAATGCCTCCAGTGTTGAGGAAGTTACACTGGAATTATATACTGAAGGCACCAGCTATCATTCCATGGAGCGAACACGGGCACCATATGGAGAGTTGCATGCTTCTCCAATATGACGCTGCTCTCTTGTGGCTAAGAGTTTTATAAATTATGAAATACCACTTCTGCTGCTCTGTTTCCTTAAATCTAGGGTTAGCATACGGGTTCAGGGATATGGAAATGTAAAATAATTTAAAAATACCGCAAAAAAGTGGTATCCCAGTTCCTCGTGACCATCTTCTTGTCCTAATATTAATACAAATTTTAATCAAAACCCTATTTAAAGAAGGGCTTTACTGATAGTAACTTAGCAGCTGTAGGTGAATTTTTAAGACTAATGAGAAACTGCAGAGCCTTGGAATCTTTTGAGAGTGAGGCAGAAATACTCAAACAGACACACAGTGTAACAGTGTTGCTATAGATAGGGTGTTCAAAAAACATACTTAGACAGGGACCAAGGGATCAGCATGTTACTGCAGGCAGTAATAAAGTGAATGATACTTTACAGACATTAGAACTAAATATGAGGAATCTTCCCTGTATAAGCACTGTAAAAGGGAAGGGTACAAGAAGGCCCCAGGGTATGAATTGTGAATATCTTTCACTATTCATACTGCTTGCGCTAGAGGGTTTATTTCAGTGATGCCTCCACATGGAGGCATCATGGCTACACCGGCTGATGGTCAGTGGTGATTACTTATTCCCTCTGATGTTCATAAAGACACATGACATACCAGATACCTCATGTGTTGCGAAGGGGTTAAAGGGACAGTAAGATTGTTCTTACTGTAAATGTAAAGAATAAAAAAAATGTAAAATGATCTATCCATTGTGTTAGCAAAATTGAACGCAAGTGCTTAAATTAGGGGGGAAATGTGTTTTAAATGTGTTTGTGGAGTCTCTTGTTTATGACATCACCTGTGGCCTAATATGCAAATTAACTGCTTTTCAATGGGGAATGTGTCATTTGCATGTCAGGCTGCAGATGAGGTCATAAAATTCAAAGATAAAATGTTTTTATTAAAGAATACAAATAAAGGATAGAACATGTCCACCCCCTGAAAAAAGAAGGCTCACTAGGGGGCTTTATTTGTATTGTTCCATGAAATAGTTTCTATTTAAATTGTCTAAACTTTATGCAATCTTTCAATTAATGGTGCAAGTTGAAGACTACCGCTTGTACAATGCTTTTCTTCCAGTGTGATTGATTTTAATATTTGACTCAAGACCTCCCCCCAGTGATTACTCTGCATGTGTCCTACAGGTGCTGCAGCACTGATTATATAGACACTGAGATTATTAAGTTGTGTTTCATTTAGTCACATCCTGTGCTGCTGGAATATAATGCACTGTGTGGGGGTGCAATAAACTTGCTTGTGTACACCGTAGGATCTCTTAACAGTGCAACACATTGTCTGATGTCATCACTAGAGAAACAGGATATTCCATTCATTTGAATGAAATTACCGTATTTGCTCGATTATAAGACGACCCTGATTATAAGACGACCCCCCAAACCTTGTATATTCCTTTAGGAAAAAAACTAAAAGCCTGAATATAAGACTACCCTATAGGAAAAAAAAAAGTTTAACTTGTATATATGTAAATTGCTTTTTAATATGTAATAAAAAATTGATATTATACAAATGTATTTCTTATTTTTATTTCCTTCGGCCTCTCTCCCTCCCCCCTCCAGTGTAGTCTCTCTCTCTATCTCCCCCCTCCCTCCCCTAGTCTCTCTCTCTCTATCCCCTCTCTACCCCCCCCCTCTCTCTCTATCCCCCCTCTCTCTCTATCCCCCCCTCTCTCTCTCTCTATCCCCCCCCCCCCCCTCTCTCTCTCTATCCCCCCCCCCCTCTCTCTATCCATCTCCCCCCTTTCCCTGGTGGCTAGTGGGGGCAGCTGGGGGATGTCTGCACTATACGTGCAGATATCCTCCATGCTGCCCGACACCTCCGTCTATTATGACGGACAGCTGGTCCGTCATAATAGACGGAGGTGTCGGGCAGCATGGAGGATATCTGCACGTATAGTGCAGACATCCCCCAGCTGCCCTATTCTCCCTGGTGCCTAGTGGGGCAGCAGAGGATGTCTGCGCGATGAGCGCAGACCTCCCCTGCTGCCGCCCGGCACGCTCGCCGGGACTTCTGTGACGAAAGCGGAAGTTCCCGGCTTCTTCACAGAAGCCCCGGCGGTCGTGCCGGGCGGAAGCAGGGGAGTCTGCGCTCGTTGCGCAGACATCCCCTGCTGCTATAGAGGGGGATCCAGGTCCCCTGCAGCTCTGCTGGGGACCTGGATTCATGTCTTATAATCTGACCTCAATTTGAGGTCAGATTATAAGACGACCTCGAATGTAAGACGAGGGGGATTTTTCAGAGCATTTGCTCTGAAAAAAACCTCGTCTTATATTCGAGCAAATACGGTATTTGCATTGTTTCCTGCAGCAAAAAAAAAAAAGAAGCGGGAAAAAAAACAGGAAACTGACTTTTTCTCAGCTAGTGTGGGCAGTCCTGACCTCTTGCAAACTGCTTTAATTTCACAAATTCATCTAACTGTTATTTTTTTAAATATATTTTAAGCAATGCAAAATGTAAAACATGCATTTTAAAGAACTTTGAAAGCACATTAATATGCATTAACAGTTGGAAGATGCATTTTGGGCACCAGGCAGTCCCTTTAAGACGTGTAGTAAAATGACTGGTGCAAGTGGGACTCCGGAAACACGTTCATCCTTTACTTACCTATGAGGGCTAATACACTTTAGTGGTAATAATACACTTGTCGCCACCAAATTCAGCAATTAGGACTATTTGAACGAGTATGGGCGTGGCTAACGAGTAATGACGCGCCAAAGTGGGCGTAGTAAAGACTTAGTGAGGTAATGCGTGGGTAGTTGGCATTCGTCGAACCGGTTACTTGCGTGATGACGTTAAACGTGCGTAGTGGTCGCTGGAGCCGGGTGAGTTGAGGTGAGGGGGGTCTGAGGGCGGACAGTCGCCATTACCTGCGCACAGAAGCGTGTGCGGGTCTTTGGAGTCTCTTCCCGCTCAACTTGAGGGTGACCGAAGACGAAAGGACCTCGGATTTAAAAATAAAAAGGTCAGTAACTGACGAACCTGCATAAGCGAAACAAAAAAATAAAGGGACTTAAGAGGACGACGTGTCCATTAAAAGGAGACGGGCCCGCGGTCACCTGCAACCCTTCTAAACACGCTCATCGTTTGGATTATTGCAGGAAGCTAAGGAACCCGCTGAGAAAGCTGACCATCCAATCAGCGACGAGAGATTCGGCTCAACCGTCAGTCACAGGCGGATTTGCAGAGGCCAACCAGTCAGCAGTAAGCCCGAGAACTTCAATCCAGTAGACAACCAATCACAGCGAAGGATGTCGTATAAACCCATCGCCCCTGCACCTTCAGGAAGCAGTAGCGCCCCCGGCACCCCTGTCACCCCCGGTAACTAAACCCAAACACCTGGGGTAACAAGGTGTGCAGCCAGTCATGCAGTGGTGGGTGACCTTTTTGGTTCTCCATCAGTTGTGGACTCGAGTGCTCAGCCAACCTTTAGCAGCCTATTGTGGGCTTCGTATCTCGTGATCCACTTCACTTGTGTTAAGTGAGCATTAGTCACCAGTGAACAACTGCCGTATTTATATTTAACTGTAGTTTATTAACCAGGTGTTTGTAGACTAATTTGACAGGCTAAGAACTTTTCTCCAATAGATTAATTATAATAATAAAAATGACCATGATAAACCACCAATGAAGCAGTTTGTGTGCTTGTAAACTCACCCCACATCATTGTTGGGAGGACTATGTTCATCCTAGAAACCAGTCTAATGCTGTTTTTATTTTTGCAGACAAGGGAAATCCCTAGATGCATAAAACTGTTCAATCTCTTAATCCTCCCACCTTCTGCTATTTTACAAGTAATCCGTTTGCATCTGGTTTACAGTGCCTGGAGCAGCAGTCTCCTCTCCCTCCGGAGCGGTCCCGGTATCTTCCTTTCGTCCTATCTTCAGTGACTTTGGTCCTCCATCAATGGGTTTCATACCGGTGAGAAATATTTGATCTCTTCCTGTACATAGAAACATAGAATGTGTCTGCAGATAAGAACCATTTGGTCCATCTAGTTTGCCCAATTTTTTTTTTTTTTTTGAGTACTTTTATTAGTCCCCTGTTCCCGGTCTTATAGCTAGGATAGCCTTGTGTCTATCCCACGCATGCTTAAAATCCTTGACTGTGTTTACCTCTACCACTTCTGCTGGCAGGCTATTCCATACATCCACTACCCTCTCAGTAAAGTAATACTTCCTGATATTACTTTTAAATCGTTGCCCCTCTAATTTAAGACTATGTCCTCTAGTTGTGGTAGTTTTTCTTCTTTTAAATATACTCTCTTCCTTTACTGTGTTGATTCCCTTTATGTATTTAAATGTTTCTATCATATCCCCCCTGTTACGTCTTTCCTCCAAGCTATACATGTTAAGATGCTTTAACCTTTCCTGGTAAGTTTTATCCTTCAACCCATGAACCAGTTTAGTAGCCCTTCTCTGAACTCTCTCCAAAGTATCAATATCCTTCTGGAGATACGGTCTCCAGTACTGCGTACAATACTCCAAGTGAGGTCTCACCAGTGCTCTGTACAATGGCATGAGCACTTCCCTCTTCCTACTGCTAATACCTCTCCCTATGCAACCAAGCATTCTGCTAGCATTTCCTGCTGCTCTATTGCATTGCCTACCTACCTTCAAGTCCTCTGAAATTATTACTCCTAAATCCCTTTCCTCAGATGTTGAGGTTAGGACTGTACCAAATAGTCTATATTCTGCTTTTGGGTTTTTACGCCCAAGGTGCATAATCTTGCACTTGTCCACATTAAATGTCAGTTGCCACTGCTCTGACCATTTTTCTAGTTTAGCTAAATCATTTGCCATTTGGCTTATCCCTCCATGAATATCAACCCTGCTGCAAATCTTTGTATCATCAGCAAAAATACATACTTTGCCAACAAGACCTTCTGCAATATCGCTAATAAAAATATTAAAGAGAATGGGTCCAAGAACAGATCCCTGAGGTACCCCACTAGTAATACGACCTTGCATCGAATATACCCCATTGACTACAACCCTCTGTTGCCTGTTAGCATTTTGGCATACTTTTCTTGGGGGGGGGGGGGGCTCCTAGGCTCCAGCCAAATGCGGAGAGATGAGTGGGAGGGCTAGTAGAAGCTGCAAACATATTTGTGAGTAAATTATATGTATGTGAGATAGAAAGCTTAGCATCTTAATGAATGCATTGAAAAACAGAACAATTATACATGAAAAATTAGAAATTTGCAGATTGTTTACTTTCATTGCCTAAGGAAGTCTTCCCTCTCCAACTACCCACCCAGCTTTTTGCATCTGTAATTTTAACTTGTAAATAAATTTGTTTAAAGCTTCACTGACTCTTTAAAAGTTGTGCTAGTTTCCTTACTGTTTCCACCCCCCCATTTTATTTTTTATTTTTTGCTGTTTTGGAAAAGATGAAAATGCGAAGCCAAAAAACCTCCATACCTGTTTTCTTATTTGTGTATTGGATGTACACTGCACAGAATTTCAGAGACTGTTTTGGTTTATACCTTACAATGTGTTTTTTATTAAGACCCCCAGTTGACCACAATATTTGGATCCCCTCTTCTTTCTATTCTTTTTTTTTTTTTTTTTTTTTTTTTACAAAAAGAAGAAAACACTTTTTTTTTTTTTTTTTTGTGTGTGTGTGTCTTTTATTTTGGAACACAGAACTGCATGCAGAGCTATAATTATACATATCCCAAGACTGGGGCCAGAGCCTTGCAATTTGGGCCCTAAAAGTATAATGGTGGTGAATTATGTTTTTTTGTTTTGTGCTAGGGAGTGAAGCCAGCTGTTTCACAGGCTGTCTCTCAAGGGACATACAGTGACCTATTGTCTGTGATTGAGGAGATGGGAAGAGAAATCAGGCCCACTTATGCAGGAAGTAAAAGCGCCATGGAGAGATTGAAGAGAGGTAAAGAATATAGTACTACTTGTATTGTCTGCATTTGAATGTTTGTTATGTAACAAGATTGCACTTACTTGACGATCTTTTTTTTTTTTTTTCCCTCTCCAGGTATAATTCATGCCAGAGCTCTTGTGAGAGAATGCCTTGCAGAAACAGAGCGCAATGCCCGCACGTGACCTTTCAAATATTCTGTACATTATGTGACACTTTGCATTTTTTTTTTATATATATAAACAAATAAAACTTTACTCTTGATCCTGTGTAAGCTTGCACACTGACAGCTAAAATGGCAGCAGTAACATATCTGACCAATGTTGTATTACTTTTTCCTTTTCTAATGCTGGTAATGGCGCCATCTGGAATCAATCGCCCCACTTCTCCATGTACGAAATACTGTCCATGTGGCCATATTGTGGAATTATTCATATAGTTGCTTTAGAAGGTAGCCACTGCTGGACATTTCAAAGTGGGACTGGCCTCTTCTCCTCATATGTGAGGAAGGTGACATCTACCACTCACGACTGATATATAGGCGCATACAATGGCGTAAGGACAATTCAGCCAATGTTTAAAGAATAAATTGTTTCCAGAGAGTGTGGCGCAATCAACTACACAACCATCAGGCTGTGTCCTGCAGTCACTTGAAGATGTCTCGAAATCTTGCTTTATCCTCTCGGTCCTTCTCTTGAAGACGTATCTCCAGCTGCTTTAGTTCCTTTGTAACAAGGGGTGCAAGGGAAGGATCAAGGGCTACTGCTCGGGAAAAATCCTCCTCTGCCTCTGATGCATTCCATACTGCAGCATGCGCACGCCCTCGCTTAAACAGTGCTTTTACATTGTCTGCGGGAGAGAAAGTGAAGGGAGGTGAGACCCTACTACAATATATGATTAAAGGGTTTTATCCATGAAGTTGCAAAAACAAGCAGTTTGAAGTAGCTGAATTGGAGATTTCTATTAACACATATTTACACTGTGTGGCACCATCAGTTGGCTCAAACCAGTCCCTATAAACGCATAACTCAATGTACTGAAGTTAAAAGCTTCAGGGAGAACTCTTCCTCCCCCCCCTCCCCTGAAGTGTCTATACATGTTAAGTGGTTGCTAACATTTGGCACACCAGCTGTTCTGAATTCGGATCTTTCATGATGTTCTTTGTAATGTATAAATAGGGCCGCATATACTTGGCTTTATGTAAATATTTTATAATAATGTCCTGTTAGTGCAATACAATCCATGACGAAGGTAAGTCTGTAACCTATGGCCCTCCAGCTGTTGATGAACTATATCACCTTTAATGCACTTTCAGCTAAGAGGCTGGCACAGGAGTGTGGGAAATGAAGTCCTGCAACAGCTGGGTGGCTGCTGGTTGCAAAGCCCTGCTGTTTAGCCTCTATTTTATAACATAATGAAAACAGTTGTATCATTGTTAACCCCTTGGCGACACAGGACGGACTAGGTCCGTCCTGTGTGACGAGGCGTTAGTAACACAGGACGGACCTAGTCCGTCCTGTGTCAAAACGAGCACTGAAAGCGGAGTTTTTCCGCTTTCAGTGCTCTGATGGTATTGTAACGATGCTTCCGTATGGAAGCATCGTACAATACTAAAAAAAATGCCCGTCGGCATTTCGATCGCTCCGGAGAGCGATCGAAATGCCGGTTTTAAAGGCACAGTGCCTTTAAAACGCAGGCATTTCAAAAATGAGCATAGGAAGCGAATCTTTCGCTTCCTATGCTCAGAAAGTGTTTCTGATTGCCTCGCAAGTCGAGGCAATCAGAAACACAAAAAAAAAATTCACGATCTTGGTCACTGAGTGACCAAGATGGCGCTGCCCTTCTAAGGGCAAGAGCACAGGCGGCAGGAAGTACCTGCTTCCTGTGCTCTCTGGCTGTCACACGATTGCCTCTTCACAGAGGAAATCAGTGACTGACAGGCACACTGACAGGCAGCCCCACTGACTGGTCAGATCAATATTAACCCTATATTGATCTGACCAGTTATGATCTGCCTCCCTCTCCTCACATTTTTTTTAGTGAGGGAGAGAGACAGATCAAAGTTCTAAAAGTAAGTAAAAGTAAAAAAAAAACAATAAATACACAACACACAAATAATAAAACAATAAAAAAAATTTTATTAAAGCAATTCCCTGCGTTTAACCCCTTCCCTGCCACTGATCTTGCATAAGCAGTGATCGTGCACATCAGCGCATTTATTTTTGCTGTTTGTGCATTTTTTAGGGGTTAATTTTTTTTGTACTGTAATTTATTACAGTACTAAAAAGGCTCTTCTAAGAGTTATTAACCCCTTATTTGCCGTCGATCACTGCTTACGCAATGATATTGTCGCCAAAGCAATTTTTATCTGTCTGCATATTTTTATTTTATTTTATTTTTTTTACACATACCCGCTAGGGGATTACATGTAAAGTAAAAATATTTGAGATTTTTTTTTTTAAGTTACCTGAGCGCATAGCGATCAGTAACAGCGAATTAGTGGCAAAGGCGGTTTGGTGATTTCTCAATTAAGCTCACCATTCGCCCTGGTCAGATCAAAATTAATCGGATCAATATTCACAAATATTGATCTGCCTCCCTCTCCTCACTTACATTTTTGTGACGGAAAGAGACAGATCAGTATTAGTGATATAAAATAACATTTTATAAAATTGTCAGGTTTTATGAAAGTCTTTCACTGTGTATTAACCCCTTCCCTGCCATTCATCGCTGTGTAAGCAGTAATCTTGCACAGCAACAGTATGTTTTGCTGTCTGCACTGTTTTATGGATTAATTTCTTTGTACTGTAATGTATTACAGTACTAGATAGGCTCTTCTAAGAGCTATTAACCCCTTCTTTGCTCAAGATCACTGCTTACGCACTGATTCTGAGGCCGCGGACTCAGGGTTCGATTTTGACCCTATTCAGCTTTCTGATACATCATCTAGCGATGTATCGGTGGCTGCTGAGCCCTTGCCACAAGTAGTGATGGGGGTCTAACGATAAAAAAATATATGGTTTGGTGGGGGTAAATTACATTGGCTCGCTTCAAAGATATATCCCATAAAGGACACGGACGCAGGTTGACTACATGTCAAAATTCCAAGTTGGAATTTTGAGATGCGCATCTCACAAATGTTGCCTTCTAGCCAAAAACAAACCAACAAACCTATGCATGGGTGCTATCCCTGTACTCAGGAGATGTTGCTGAACACATATTGGGTTGTTGTTTGGCAGTGATATATACCAGAATCTGTGAATTCATGCCTGAAGTACAATGCATGTGGAAAAAAAACTCCCAAAAAAGTACTACCACAAACTTTTACAAAGGCTGGTGGTAGAATTAGTACCTATACAGTATTAAAATACCACCATTTGAAATACCTTAGGATGTCTATTTTCCAAAAATATATGGTTTGATGGGGTAAAATTCATTGGACGGCTTCAAAAATGTTCCAAATGGAACATGGGCGCAGGCTGACTACATGTCAAAATTCCAGGTTGGAATTGCGCACCCCCTAAATGTGGAATTTTAGAACCAAAAAGTGCACCTCTCAAATGTGGCCTTTTAACCCCCAAATAACCTAACCAACCTATACATGGGTGGTATCCCTGTACTCAGGAGATGTTGCTGAACACATATTGAGGTGTTGTTTGGCACTGACATATAACAGGATCTGTGAATTCATGCCCAAAGTACTATGTATGTGAAAAAAAATTACTATCCATAACATTGACATAGGCTGGTAGTATAATTAGTGCATGGAAAGTGTTAAAATACTACCATTTGAAATACCCAAGGGTGTCTAGTTTTCAAAAATATATGGTTTTGTGGGATAGAATACACTTTTTGGCTTCAAAAATGTCCCAAATGGGACATGGGCGCAGGTTTTCTGCACGTCAGAATTCCAAGTTGGAAAACCAAAAAGCGCACCTCTCAAATGTGGCCTTTTAACCCCCAAATAACCTAACCAACCTATACATGGGGGGTATCCCTGTACTCAGGAGATGTTGCTGAACACATATTGAGGTGTTGTTTGGCACTGACATATAACAGGATCTGTGAATTCATGCCCAAAGTACAATGTATGTGAAAAAAAATGACTACCCAAAACATTGACATAGGCTGGTAGTATAATTAGTGCATGGAAAGTGTTAAAATACTACCATTTGAAATACCCTAGGGTGTCTAGTTTAAAAAAATATATGGTTTTGTGGGGTAGAATACACTTTCTGGCTTCAAAAATGTCCCAAATGGGACATGGGCACAAGTTTTCTGCATGTCAGAATTCCAAGTTGGAAAACCAAAATGCGCACCCCCTAAATGTGGCCTTTTAGCCCCAAAACAAACCAACAAACCTATGCATGGGTGGTATCCCTGTACTCAGGAGATGTTGCTGAACACATATTGAGGTGTTATTTGGAAATACCCCTTCACATTTTAAGGTAATGTTTACCTAAATTGCAATATATGTGAAAAATTAAAAAAAAAGATTTTTTTGCTGCAAACTTTGGCATAGATTGGTGGTAAAATGGCTACATGAAATGTGTCAAAATACCCCAAGTTAAATGCCCTGAGTTGTCTAGTTTTCAAAAATATGTACATGTTGGGGGTCATTCATGGATTTAGTACAGAAATCAGTGTTACAATGTCACTATCGCTAATGTTGAAAGAAAGGATTTTAAAATAGCTTTGCACCACTTATAGTTCTGGCCCTGTAACATGAATAAAAAAGCACAAAAACATAAAAACATGGGCTATTTCTGAACTCAGGACATATATTAGAAACTTTTTAGCAGTGTTTTTTTGTTGTCTCTTGTACATGAGTATACGATTTTTCAAATAAAAGTCATAAAAAAATAATTTTTTCAATTTTTTTGCCATATTTTATTATTTTTTTTACATCAAATTATATGCTATTATCAAAATAATGGTATCAAAAGAAAGCCCTTCTTATGACGATAAAAACGATATATAGTTTGTGCGGGTACACTAAATGAGACAGAAATAAATTACAGCAAAACACAAACACCTCAGAAATGTTAAAACAGCCCATGTCACCAAGCGTCGGACAAGCCAAAAAAGTCATGTCACTAAGGGGTTAATGAGACATTCACTTGAAGCATGCAAGGATGCCAGAAATATTCATTTATAATTTATCCTATTAAGGCAGCTGGGGCTTGGAAACACCTTGCTGAAGGCTGCATCACTTGGGGCCAGAATGTCTTGATCCAGCTGTATACAGGAATAGGCAACCTTTGGCACTCCCGATGTTGTGGACTACATCTCCCATAATGCTCTTACAGCCGTAATGCTGGCAAAGTCCACAACATCGCGAGTGCCAAGGGTTGCAGTGATCAAGATGAGGTCTTAAACGTCTAATGTCCACACAATGCCATGACTGTTCTTTGCCATTTCTGGGATTTGTACAAAACAACGTAGCAATTTTCTGCCTAAGATTTAGACCTAAAGTATAGCAGAGGGCACAGTCCAATTTTGTTTATGTGGCAGATGGTGTATGGCTCTGATACCCAACACGTAAAAGCCGCTTCAGAGAAATAATTCTCAAAGGGAAGTAAAATACACAATTTGGTACGCTAACAAGATATGTTAAAAATAGAATGTGTCGGCAGACAAGAACCATTCGGTCCATCTAGTCTGCCCAATTTTTTGGAATACTTTTATTAGTCCCCCGTTCCCGGTCTTATAGCTATAATAGCCTTGTGTCTATCCCACGCATGCTTAAAATCCTTGACTGTGTTTACCTCTACCATTTCCGCTGGAAGGCTATTCCATACATCCACTCCCCTCTCAGTAAAGTAATACTTCCTCATATTACTGTTAAATCGTTGCCCCTCTAATTTAAGACTATGTCCTCTAGTTGTGGTAGTTTTTCTTCTTTTAAATATATGTATTTAAATGTTTCTATCATATCCCCCCTGTTACGTTTTTCCTCCAAGCTATACATGTTAAGATGCTTTAACCTTTCCTGGTAAGTTTTATCCTTCAACCCATGAACCAGTTTAGTAGCCCTTCTCTGAACTAAATATGATGCTTACCCAATATGTATGAGCATGTTGCAAATACAGTAGGGTCTATTCACATTTCATCCCACCATTTTAACTATGTATTGTACAGGGACAAAAACCACAAAGCAAAACACCATGTTTGTTCCTGTACAATGTAAAATTCTATTGGTGAGAATAAATGTTCATCTCACCTTTTAGTGAATAACCCTGTGTAAACAAAAAACAAAACCTGTCCATGCTTCTCATAGAACAAATTGGGCAAGATTTGCATAAATATAGTATAAATGAGAGGTTTTGGTTATATGAGTTAGCCAAGGCATAATTTAGTTCACATGTCAAGGCACAGACTCACCTAGCATGTAGTGGGCACAGAAGCAGTATACATCGATAAAAACAAAAAATAATTAAACTACCGTATTTATCGGCGTATAACACGCACTTTTTTCCCCTGAAAATAGGGGGCAAATGATGTGTGCGTGTTATATGCCGATCGGTGGCTGAAAAAATAAAAAAAATCTAAAACTTACCTCGTTCCTGCTCTGTCCCCCGGTGCTCTGAAGGTGCGTGGCTGTGAGGGAAGCGTTGTGAGCTCCCCTCCAGCCGCGCGGTCAACAAAGTGTGTTTTTTTTAAACAAACTTTATGGTTCTGCGCGGCTGGAGGGAAGCTCACAACGCTCCCCTTACAGCCACGGACCTTCAGAGCACCGGGAGACGGAGCAGGAACGAGGTAAGTACTGGGGTCTGGGGAAGGGGGGGAGGAGGGTGGCATAACGAGCATACTAAGGGGCAATATCCTGGCATATTAAATGGCATATTGGGGGCAATATCCTGGCATATTAAATGGCATATTGGGGGAAAAATCCTGGCATATTAAATGGCATATTGGGGGAAAAATCCTGGCATATTAAATGGCATATTAAAATGGCATATTGGGCTTCAAAGTTCTTTATTTGAAATTTAAGTTTTTTTTCCTGAAATTTCCTTCTTAAAATGAGGTGCGTGTTATACGCCGATAAATACGGTATTTCATGTTTTGGAGGAGGTAATGGGGCAAGGAATTCCTTCAGGGAAGGACCATCCAATATTCTGGAAACAAAATTGGAGTGGCGAAATACAATGATTCCATCTTGCAATGGTCATTGTAAATTGAATTATAAACCAGAATCTAGAACAGGCCTAAATCAACAGCCTTGGGTACTAAAAAAAAGTGAAGAACAGGTTGTTAGGTCCTCTTCTGTTTGGGGACCTGGTTCTACCACATCTTTTTCTCTGAAATCTCTGATCGTAAAGAATAAAGCCTCTTGGGTTTTTTTTTTTTCTTGAATTGTTGATAGCTTCATATCTATAGTTAGATTTTCCCACTTATGGGAAAGGCAAAATAATCTCTTTGCTTCTGGCATCAGTAATATCTGGTCTTTTTACTAAACGTAGCATCCTTACTTTTCCCTCTGCCTGCTTCGTTTGGCTAAACACCCCATTATTGCATGATCGAAAGGATGCGTGGCTGGGCTGCGGCATGAATGCCAGGAAAAAGGTTTTGTGTTTCTTTAATTAATATGGACATAATAGGGCTATTCATTAAAGTGTTTACTCAATAAAGAGAGAGCTGCATAATATTTCTAATGCCAGAGTTTACTTTTAGTAACTACCCCCCCACTGAGAAACACGCGGAGTAGAACATTTAGTGTATATTAATATAGCAGCAAACTACTTACCCGAATACTTGTTAAGTATTGATGAACAATGCTCCAGAACGAGGTAGTAATCTCCCTCCAGCAACTTACACTGGCAATAATTTAGTAGAAGTGGAGTGATCTTCAGATCCAGACTAATCCAATCTGGTGATCCTGGCTGCTCCTGAATTTCAGAAACAAAACAGAATGAAAGATACATTATGGTAAAAAAGAATAAGAATGAATCGGCAATGTCGACTAATTACTTTATTCACCTTCATCTGCAGAGACTTCAGGCAAGCAATCGCCTCGTAATATTTGGCAGCTGCGTCAACGATCTTCCCTTCCTTGTATAGCTGATTCCCTTCCTGGTGAAGAAGTGGCACAGCTCCCAGCTTCTCATCGTCTGACATAGCCCAGGCATCTTGCCTGTATGAACCTGGCTCCTGCACCTGATGAAAATAGACTGTTTATGGGCTTCATTCACGAAAGAAAGGATTTCCCACTTAACCCCTTTGTGATGCGTCCCCAATGGCGCAAGCAGCAAAACGTCCCGTTTTTTTCATCCTGGGCTAATCACAAGGTATCACAAGGTAATCGGCAGCCAGGAAAACAATGGCAGAGATTTCTTAACCCTTCCCGATGCTAGGACATACTATACCATCCCGATTTTCAGTGGCTTCAAGACGCTAGGACTGCATAGTACGTCTAGCATTAGCTCATCGCGGCTCCCCGCAATGAGCTGTGCTCCAATCCCACAGCATGGACTTGTAGCGGGATCCCACATGTCAGGTGAGGCCACTTTGAGTGACAGGGAAAATGTAGTCGATGCTCAAAGCGAACACCGGCTACATTTCACTAAATCGAGCCGGGGAGCCGCAATGAGCTGTTTAACGCTGGACGTTCTATGCAGTCCTAGCATCTTTTTGGGACCTGTCATATTAGGACAGCATAGAACATCCTAGCATCAGAAATGGGTTAAAGCCAAAGTAGATGAGTTGGAAAAATTCTCTTGAATGGGAGACTTTTTCCAACATGGCTCCTTTAGCCTTAAGTTCATCCTATTTGCGCTAATACATTATAACACTTAGGCAATACCAATTTTGTGTAAACAAACATTTAGATGATGAAGAAACACATGTATGTTTTATTTATGGTTGTATCGAAACTATGCGATGGTAGAAATATCCCTCAACCAAGTAACGAAAGTCCTTTATCTTACAAAATAGAGGAAATGTTGAGTTTACTTATGACATGTACTGTGTGAGGAATATTTCTACCATGACATAATTGCGAGACCACCACAAACATACTTTCCATTGCCAAGATTAAAGGAAATTTTGTAGGTGATGGTCCACTTCAATATGCAATTGAAATACCATGGGGTAGCAGAGGCATTAGTAAACACAAATCTACTCACCATACAATTCAAAAGACTTGCTTTGACCACAGAATTCCTAAATCACAGTACTACCACCACTGCAAGGGATTCTGGGTAGGCATACATATGCAAATAAGGTCAACCACTGCAAGGGATTCTGGGTAGGCATGCATATGCAAATAAGGTTAACAATGATCCCCTTCTTTTGACTCTATATCCACTTTATACCCTCTTGGAGCAAATGCCCACTGTAAAAGCCTTTAACCCTTCACGACAAATGACGTGTCAGGCACGTCCAGCCGGCAACTCCATTGGAGTGATTGCGAATACCATCTCTGGTGGTGCCGCTCACTTCCGTCAATCTGATGCTGTTGCTAGCCTGCCCCAAGAGGAAGTGAGCAACATTGCAATATATTTTTAAAAAATCCTTAATTGGCTAAAATCTAGGGTTAGGGTTAGAATAATTGTTAGGGTTACAATTAAATTAGGGTTAGCACAAGGGATAGGGTTACAATTAAATTAAAATTAGAATAAATAAAGGGTTAGCATAAGGGTTAAATTTAGGTTTTGGGTCAAAAGGTCACCGGAGGGAAAAAAAAAAAACTTTTTTTGTTTTTTGCCCTATAACTCGCAGAAAAACATGAAAAAAAGCATATTTCTGAACTCGGGACAACATTTCATCATATTTTAGGATTTGTTTTGTAGTAAATTATAAGATATGATGAACATAATGATATCTAATGAAAGCCCTTCTTATGTTGATAAAAACAACATAGAATTTGTGTGGGTACAGTATGTGAGAAAGAAGAAAATTACAGTTAAACACAAACACCCTAGAAATGTCAAAACAGTCCTTGGCACCAAGGGAAAGAAAAGGTCATGTCACTAAGGGGTTAAACTTTGCCCGGGGCATAGGTGCAGAGCAAGATAGCCATAATAACAGGGGTTTGTACCTTCATCTACTGAACGGCTACAAACATCCACAGATAAAAACATGGCTAGGAGCACAAACCAACGGCACTCAGGCATGTGTAAAAAGTCATGTAAACTTCCGAAACGTTTGTTGCCACAATATTGGTATTGCCTGTTATAATTTAGCAAGGATACTTTATATTTTCCCCTGGGTAATTGGTGTGAAATTGAGAACAGATAGAGTCCAAGCAAGTCAGGTGTGCCCTCCTATATGTAGTAATAGTGCACCTCACCGTGAAGTCAGGTGCTGCTGTTTACGGGTTTCCAAGGTGCAGATACAAACATCCCAAATTTGAGCAAAAATACAGTGGCTGGACCCAATTTACTGCAGCCACTGTGTGAGCATATACATTTAGCTCCAATTTTCGATGTTTTCAAAGGCAGCACTTGTGTGATGAAATCTAAAAGGATAACTATAGTCAAATGAGTTTTGGGGAAAAAAAATAAAAATACCTGCAGGAGTGTGATGATAAAAATTAAGGGCTGAGGGTCTTTCTGCAATTCGTCCAGATCAGAATATCCAAGCGAGTGGTCATGGAGTTGAGCAATACCCCCACAGCAGTGTCTTTGGCCATCTCGAGGGTCTTCACCTGCTGCAATCCTGCGTAGACTACGGGATACTTGGGGGTACTCAACAACATGCTAGGATACAAAAGAAAACCACAAGTTAAAGCGAAAGGATCTTAACTTCTAAAACATTTATTTTGCCTATGGAGTGTTATGCAGACATTTGATTTAGTACTAAAATGCATTCTCTATTCGTACCGGAGTATTACAAAGAAACTCAGCAACCTCTCCTTCTCGCATGGTCTGGATGACTGTCTCCCATACAGGAAGTTTGAATTTCTTGCCAATAATCAATTCCATGGGCTTGTCTCTTTCAGAGCTGTCATCGATCACAGTGCGCTTATCATCACATTGCACTGTGCGATAATGGAAAGTAGCCTGGAAAGAAATGACAAGTAATATTATAAAGTTATTGAATTTCCAGCCACGAATCAAGCAGATATTATTCAAAGAACTATCAATGTTCTTAGCAAATGTAAGGATGTTTTAAACACAACCCACACGTAGGGTTAGGGTCCAGAAAATAGAACTGTATAAAATGCTTGATAGTCAATTCTCTTTTAGAAATCATCATGATTGGTGTTTGTGTCTAGCTGTCATTTTCCTCTCTCTCATTTACTGTCCCCACACAGTCTATATATTGTTTTTTGGGGGGGATAGGAAGGGCTTTCATTAGATATCATTATTTTGATCATATCATAAAATTACATATAAAACTTTTACTTGAAATTATTTTTAAACATCTACAAAAGCTAATGAAAAAACCTGCTAAACAGATTTTAATATTTGTTCTGAGTTTTGAAATACCCTATGCTTTTAAGATATTTTACTGTTTTTTTTTTTTTTTGTAGTGCATTGCTTCTTTCATAACCAATCTTTTTCCAGATGACCTACATTGATATAGCAATTCTTACCCTAGCCTTAAGACCAACTTAGAAAGAAAAAAAATATTTGGGAGGACATGGGCAAGCTACCCATACTTTAATTAGTCTCTCCCTGCCCCATGGATGCTGTAGGGCAGAGAGAGACTAAAGCTGTCAAATCTAGGTACTGGCTTTGACAGCTAAACACATCTCGTAGTGGTGATTGTGTGTCTGTCTGTATATCTGTATAGAGGTGATTGGCTGACGAAATCTATGTTAATTCCTTGGTGATAGGGTCTAATGTTTCATTTTACTGACCACAGCAGATACATTAAGTTTTTTTTCCATTTGCATTCTACTTTTTTATAGGTTGAGATATATTTCCCTGTAAAATCCTCTCTTTATTTTATTTGTGTATATTTTATATAATTTCTCTATGATTTTATATATTAAGGGAGGCATCCAAAGAGTTTAGAATCACTTTTGTTAACATAAAGATTTTCAGTCCCACACCACCAGTGAAAACATCAGTTGGTCTGGGCTTTTAAAAATTCAACAATATAGATATTTATTTTTTATAGTATGTTTTTTATTATATTTATGCATTTTTTTTATTTATGTTATTGTATTAAAATAATTCATTCCATATGCTTTAGGAATTTCAATTTGATGCTGTTTTTATACTGCAATATTATATATGGACATTTGAGCATATCACTTTAAATGCAACGATGTGGACACTAATGCAGCTATCACTTTAAACTCGACCTGGAAAGATCTCTTGCATACTGGAGCGCTCAGCCAGGCACAGAAAGACAGTTTCGGCGCTTTGGTCCCTAATAGGACTGTATCACCTATTTTTACAGAATATTGAGAATTAAAAAAATATTTCAACTGGTCAATATATTGTGTCAGCAAGATTGCAAATTCCAAATTTAAGAGACAAATGTGTTTGTGGAGTCTCCTGTTTATGACATCACCAGTGGCTTGATACGTCAATTAACTATTTCCTAATGAAAAGCAGTTAATTTGCATTTCAAGCCACTGGTGGTGTCATAAATAGGAGACACCACAGACACATTTAAAACACAGTTTTCTCCTAATTTATGCGCTTGCTTGCAATTTGGCTAGCGCAATATATACCGTATTTGCTCGAATACAAGACGATCCTGAATATAAGATGACCCCCAAACTTTGGATATTAATTTAGGAAAAAAATAAAAAGTCTGAATAAAGGACTACCCTAAAAAAAAGGTTTACTTTATCATAATAAAATGATGATAGAAAAAAAATACATTTCTCCCACACTCATCTGCCCCCCACAGTTACCCAATACTGCCTCCTAGACTTAGCCAATGCATACCCCCACAGCCATCTGCCCCAAGAATTTGCCTATGCATCCCCCCACAGCCATCTGCTCCCCAGACTTTGCCAATACTGCCCCACACCTCAGACTCAGCCAATGCTGCTGCTGCCCCCTCCCACCCTCCACCAGTGCTGCTGCTGCTAACGGTCACCCCCACCAATGCTGCTGTCCCCTTCCACCCCCCACCAATGCTGCTGCCCCCTTGCACCCCCCACCAATGCTGCTGCCCCTTCCACCCCCACCAATGCTGCTGCCCCCTTCCACCCCCTCCCTCCCCAAATGCTGCAGCCCCTCCCACCCCAAATGCTGCTGCATCCTCCATCCCCAAAACTGCTGCTGCCCCTCCCTCCACTTGCTTCCACTATCCCTGGTGGCTAGTGGGGGCAGCCAGTGGATGTCTGCATGATACGCACAGACATCCTCCGATGCTGCCCGACACTTCCCTCTTCTATGACAAACTGCTAGAAAGTCAGGTGACCTCCCCACTTCCGTCATAGAAGTCCTGATGGGAGTGCCGGGAATCATCGGACGATTTCTGCGCGTATCGTACCGGCTACCCCAATCTCCCTAACGGCTTGTGGGGGCATCTGGTGGATTTCTGCGCGACACTTCCGTCTTCTATTATGGACCTCATGAGGTGACCTTCCAGCTTCCGTCACAGAAGTCCCAACGGCCGTGCCAGGCAGCTATAAGACGGAGCTCGAATGTAAGACGAGGAGCATTTTTCATAGAATTTAAAACCTTATATTCGAGCAAATACGGTAGATCATTTTCAAATCTTTCTTTTATTCTCTAAATTCATAATAAATACAATATTCATGTGATTCAGTCCCTTTAATGACCAAGGCACCATCGGGCGTGAAGGGGTTGATCATATATAAAAAAAAAAACAATCATTTTTTTTGAGGTAAGCATTTGCCTTTAAATAATAACACTTAAAGAGTCTGGGAGTAGGCAGTTCGGCTTACATATAATTTATTTTAAAACAATGTACAGTTGTCCCGCATTTTACATTTGAAAGTAATTTCACAGGGGCCACAAAGTCCAGTGACATCAGTGCTGTCATTTGTCAGGAGCATGTTGTCAGACTTGTTCTGCTGAACACAAGAAGGAGGGTGAGGAGTAATAGGCAGGATTGTTGCCATGGCTACTGCAATAAATATTTACTCTTTATATATCGTTTATAGGAAATAGGAAGTGTCTAGAAAAAAAAAAAATCAGGCAGATCGGTCTCTTTTTCTTCACTTTACCCCAAACCCATTGTATTAGCTAATTAGACACTGCCCCTTTAAGCACTTGTGAATGACCATTACTTGTATATTTCCGAAATCTGATTGCATCTACTGATATTGATGACCTAAAATTATGATGTCAAAAGGATAATACGCACGGAAACACGTCACAGGAAACGTCACGGCGAGAATTCGATCACTTTTCTGTTTTTCTTAAAGTAGCCAGGACAGCGGGATTTAACGCAATGCTCACTTACCTTGGTCCCGTTGCGGAAATCAGACAGGGGACCCTCCCCAACCGTGAGCACCCGTTTTCTAATGCCCTCACCCACGACCACCACATCCGTCGCCATGATTCCTGGAGCAGTGACGTCACGGAGAGCGGATGCGCGACACATCTGCCAGGAGGGCGACGGGCGCATGCGCCTGCCCCGCCTGTGAACGGGGAATGGGTCTGCGCGTGGTTAGCAACCATTTTGTGATGACGTAAGACCCGTAGACTGGAGGGCTGGCTGAGCCTGTGACGTGCACGCTGGAAGGCAGCACCACTAATATGTTGGCTGTCCAGCTAATGTGGAAAACGTGTCCCATTAGGAACTGGAGTCATTAGGATCAGCCCGTTCTCTCTCAGGCAATAGGGAGCTTGCCATTTGCTTTTGACGTATAAAATGAATACACTATATAAATGAAATAAGTCTCAATTGGCTGTACTGTAATATACAAAACTATATGTACATCCCCAGTCATACGTGCGTATGCATGTCTAATGGGAGAGAGACAGTGTGTGAGTGTGTGTGTGTTAGAGAGTTTTGTGCTTGTTGCAGAGGGAGTGTGTGTTAGAGAGAGTTGTGTGCTTGTTGCAGAGGGAGTGTGTGTGTTAGAGAGAGTTGTGTGCTTGTTGCAGAGGGAGTGTGTGTGTTAGAGAGAGTTTTGTGCTTGTTGCAGTGGGTTGTGTGTGTTGCAGAGGGAGTGTGTGTGTGTTAGAGAGTTTTGTGCTCGGTGCAGTTGCAGAGGGTGTGTGTTATAGAGAGAGTTGTGTGCTTGGTGCAGTTGCATAGAGAGAGTGTATGTGTTAGAAAGTTTTGTGCTTGGTGCAATTGCCAAATAGACAGACTTGCTCCTGTGTTGCCCAGATTTACCAAAAAGGTACATAATTGTTTGATGAACACAATGGTAGTGGTGGTGGCATACATAGTTAACAACAATAGATGTGGCCATTTTGCTGCTTTTCGTGCATGCATAATCTCTTTGCAATGCAGTACACTTTTAATTCCAACATATTGTGTGCATACATTTAAATTTGAGGCAAAGGTTTCGATCCCATTGTTTGAAGGGATCCAAGGAGGAGATTGCTCCCGCTGTGAGGTAAATAACCCGTGTTACAAAGTAACATAACAATTACACATTGTGCATGTTTTATGATTGGCCAAAAGCTTGTGAAGGGACTGCCCTATCCCAAAAACGAGGGAGGAGAGAGTGGAAAACGAAGTCAGGATGGGAGGGACAGAGAGAGGAAGAAGCCCCGAGCTGTGAGTAATATGAGGCAGTAACTAAAAAGAAACCCCTGTGTAAGAGCAGCATACAAAGTATACAGCTACTTCCGGGACATCAGATGCCACAACTGGTGAGCAAAGATCTTGCCCTAAATGGGGACTTAAAACGTAATGAAGATGGCTGTTAGGATTATCACAGTTATGTTATGTTTGAGTTGGAGAGGTTAAAATAAACCTATGGTTCATCAATCAATATTCCAATCTGATATCCTGCTTTTATCATTAATAATGTGCCAGAAATGTATTAAAATCACCCAGAGATTGAAAAGTATATTTACTCAGAAATACATGAATTGTTTCAAGTATGACAATACAGTCATACTAAATAATATATTTTAACCCCTTAGTGACATGACTTTTTTGGCTTGTCCAACGCTTGGTGACATGGGCTGTTTTAACATTTCTGAGGTGTTTGTGTTTTGCTGTAATTTATTTCTGTCTCATTTAGTGTACCCGCACAAACTATATATCGTTTTTATTGTTATAAGAAGGGCTTTCTTTTGATACCATTTTTTTGATAATAGCATATAATTTGATGTAAAAAAAATAATAAAATATGGCAAAAAAATTGAAAAAATTATTTTTTTATGACTTTTATTTGAAAAATCGTATACTCATGTACAAGAGACAACAAAAAAACACTGCTAAAAAGTTTCTAATATATGTCCTGAGTTCAGAAATAGCCCATGTTTTTATGTTTTTGTGCTTTTTTATTCATGTTACAGGGCCAGAACTATAAGTGGTGCAAAGCTATTTTAAAATCCTTTCTTTCAAAATTAGCGATAGTGACATTGTAACACTGATTTCTGTACTAAATCCATGAATGACCCCCAACATGTACATATTTTTGAAAACTAGACCACTCAGGGCATTTAACTTGGGGTATTTTGACACATTTCATGTAGCCATTTTACCACCAATCTATGCCAAAGTTTGCAGAAAAAAATCTTTTTTTTTAATTTTTCACATATATTGCAATTTAGGCAAACATTACCTTAAAATGTGAAGGGGTATTTCCAAATAACACCTCAATATGTGTTCAGCAACATCTCCTGAGTACAGGGATACCACCCATGCATAGGTTTGTTGGTTTGTTTTGGGGCTAAAAGGCCACATTTAGGGGGTGCGCATTTTGGTTTTCCAACTTGGAATTCTGACGTGCAGAAAACTTGTGCCCATGTCCCATTTGGGACATTTTTGAAGCCAGAAAGTGTATTCTACCCCACAAAACCATATATTTTTTTAAACTAGACACCTTAGGGTATTTCAAATGGTAGTATTTTAACACTTTTCATGCACTAATTATACTACCAGCCTATGTCAATGTTTTGGGTAGTAATTTTTTTTCACATACATTGTACTTTGGGCATGAATTCACAGATCCTGTTATATGTCAGTGCCAAACAACACCTCAATATGTGTTCAGCAACATCACCTGAGTACAGGGATACCCCCCATGTATAGGTTGGTTAGGTTATTTGGGGGTTAAAAGGCCACATTTGAGAGGTGCGCTTTTTGGTTTTCCAACTTGGAATTCTGACGTGCAGAAAACCTGCGCCCATGTCCCATTTGGGACATTTTTGAAGCCAAAAAGTGTATTCTATCCCACAAAATCATATATTTTTGAAAACTAGACACCCTAGGGTATTTCAAATGGTAGTATATTAACACTTTCCATGCACTAATTATACTACCAGCCTATGTCAATGATATGGATAGTAATTTTTTTTCACATACATAGAACTTTGGGCATGAATTCACAGATCCTGTTATATGTCAGTGCCAAACAACACCTCAATATGTGTTCAGCAACATCTCCTGAGTACAGGGATACCACCCATGTATAGGTTGGTTAGGTTATTTGGGGGTTAAAAGGCCACATTTGAGAGGTGCACTTTTTGGTTTTCCAACTTGGAATTCTGACGTGCAGAAAACCTGCGCCCATGTCCCATTTGGGACATTTTTGAAGCCAAAAAGTGTATTCTACCCCACAAAACCATATATTTTTGAAAACTAGACACCCTAGGGTATTTCAAATGGTAGTATTTTAACACTTTTCATGCACTAATTCTACCACCAGCCTATGTCAATGTTATGGATAGTAATTTGTTTTTCACATTCATTGTACATCGGGCATGAATTCACAGATCCTATTATGTGTCAGTGCCAAACAACACCTTAATATGTGTTCAGCAACATCTCCTGAGTACAGGGATACCACCCATGTGTAGGTTAGTTAGATTATTTGGGGGCTAAAAGGCCACGTTTAGGGGGGGTGCATTTCCAACTTGGAATTTTGACATGTAGTCAGCCTGCGCCCATGTTCCATTTGGGACACTTTTGAAGCCTGTCAAAGTATTTTACCCCATCAAACCATATATTTTGGAAAACTAGACATCCTAGGGTATTTAAAATTGTGGTATTTTAACACTTTCCAAGTGCTAATTCTACCACCAACCTATGTCAAAGGGTTGGGATGTCATTTTTTCCCCACACACATTGTAGTTCAGGCAGGAATTTTCAGATTCTGGTATTTGCCACTGCCAACCAACACCTCAATATGTGTTCAGCAACATCTCCTGAGTACAGGGATACCCCCCATGCATAGGTTTGTTGGTTTGTATTGGGTCTAAAATTCCACATTTAGGGGGTGCGCAATTCCAACCTGGAATTTTGACATGTAGTCAGCCTGCGCCCATGTTCCATTTGGAACATTTTTGAAGCCGTCCAATGAATTTTACCCCATCAAACCATATATTTTTGGAAAATAGACATCCTAAGGTATTTCAAATGGTGGTATTTTAATACTGTATAGGTACTAATTCTACCACCAGCCTTTGTAAAAGTTTGTGGTAGTACTTTTTTGGGAGTTTTTTTTCCACATGCATTGTACTTCAGGCATGAATTCACAGATTCTGGTATAAATCACTGCCAAACAACAACCCAATATGTGTTCAGCAACATCTCCCGAGTACAGGGATAGCACCCATGCATAGGTTTGTTGGTTTGTTTTTGGCTAGAAGGCAACATTTGTGAGATGCGCATCTCAAAATTCCAACTTGGAATTTTGACATGTAGTCAACCTGCGTCCGTGTCCTTTATGGGATATATCTTTGAAGCCAGCCAATGTAATTTACCCCCACCAAACCATATATTTTTTTATCGGTAGACCCCCATCACTACTTGTGGCAAGGGCTCAGCAGCCAGATGATGTATCAGAAAGCTGAATAGGGTCAAAATCGAACCCTGAGTCCGCGGCCTCAGAATCAGTGCGTAAACAGTGATCTCGAGCAAAGAAGGGGTTAATAGCTCTTAGAAGAGCCTATCTAGTACTGTAATACATTACAGTACAAAGGAATTATTCCATAAAACAGTGCAGACAGCAAAACATACTGTTGCTGTGCAAGATTACTGCTTACACAGTGATGAATGGCAGGGAAGGGGTTAATACACAGTGAAAGAATTTCATAAAACCTGCCAATTTTATAAAATGTTATTTTATATCACTAATACTGATCTGTCTCTTTCCGTCACAAAAATGTAAGTGAGGAGAGGGAGGCAGATCAATATTTGTGAATATTGATCCGATTAATTTTGATCTGACCAGGGCGAATGGTGAGCTTAATTGAGAAATCACCAAACCGCCTTTGCCACTAATTCGCTGTTACTGATCGCTATGCGCTCAGGCAGCTTAAAAAAAAAAACTCAAATATTTTTACTTTACATGTAATCCCCTAGCGGGTATGTGTAAAAAAAAAAAAAATAAATAAAAATATGCAGACAGATAAAAATTGCTTTGGCGTCAATATCATTGCGTAAGCAGTGATCGACGGCAAATAAGGGGTTAATAACTCTTAGAAGAGCCTTTTTAGTACTGTAATAAATTACAGTACAAAAAAAATGAACCCCTAAAAAATGCACAAACAGCAAAAATAAATGCGCTGATGTGCATGATCACTGCTTATGCAAGATCAGTGGCAGGGAAGGGGTTAAATGCAGGGAATTGCTTTAATAAATTTTTTTTTATTGTTTTATTATTTGTGTGTTGTGTATTTATTGTTTTTTTTTTAACTTTTACAACTTTGATCTGTCTCTCTCCCTCACTAAAAAAAATGTGAGGAGAGGGAGGCAGATCATAACTGGTCAGATCAATATAGAGATAATATTGATCTGACCAGTCAGTGGGGATGTTCAGGAGAGCATCCCCACTGCCTGTCAGTGTGCCTGGCAGTCACTGATTGCCTCTGTGAAGAGGCAATCGTGTGACAGCCAGAGAGCACAGGAAGCAGGTACTTCCTGCCTCCTGTGCTCTTGCCCTTAGAAGGGCAGCGCCATCTTGGTCACTCAGTGACCAAGATCGTGCATTTTTTTTTGTGTTTCTGATTGCCTCGACTTGCGAGGCAATCAGGAACACTTTCTGAGCATAGGAAGCGAAAAATTCGCTTCCTATGCTCACTTTTTTAATGCACGTGTTTTAAAGGCTCTGTGCCTTTAAAACCGGCATTTCGATCGCTCTCCGGAGCGATCGTAATGCCGACGGGCATTTTTTTTAGCATTGTACGATGCTTCCACACGGAAGCATCGTTACAATGCCCTTAGAGCACTGAAAGCGGAAAAACTCCGCTTTCAGTGCTCGTTTTGACACAGGACGGACTAGGTCCGTCCTGTGTCACTAACGCCTCGGCACACAGGACGGACCTAGTCCGTCCTGTGTCGCCAAGGGGTTAAATATGTGTGTGTGTGTGTGTGTGTGTGTGTGTGTGTAGTAATCCTGGGGAGAAGGCACCATTTAAGTATGCATATTTAAAGGGGAACTACGTAGTTTTAATTTTCAGTCCCTGTGTCTGCTCATGCTCAGCCAACCACCACTTGTATTGGGTCCAATTGTCTCTCTTTTCTAGTGCATAGAGAGGGTCTTGGTTTTGCAAATAATCAGTACTGTGAGTCCCAGTAGCGACCCCAATAATTATGCCACTGCTTCTACTGATTATGTGTAAAGCTGAGACTCTGAACTACAAGAGATAATTTGTGCTTCCAATGCATTAATGGATGGTGCGGAAGAATAATGGCATGTAAAAGTATAAAATACAACTTTGTCACATTTTAACAGGTACATTTTAATTTTCAGTGGATTGAGACAGACAAATAAGCAATGTATTTAAAGGTGAAGCCAAGTAAAAAATAATATTAAAGGGACGGTATCACCAAAACATTGTTTTACTGTGAATGTAGAGAATAAAAAAATAATTGAAATAATCTATACATAGTGTTAGAAAAATTGCAAGCAAATGCCTAAATTAGAAGAAAAATGTACTTTTAGATGTCTGTGGTGTCTCCTGCTTATGACATCACCTGTAGCTTGATATGCAAATGAACTGCTTTTCAATGGGAAATGTATCGTTTGCATATCAAGTCGGCGAATACAGTATATAGATCATGTTGTATTGTCCATATTCACAGTATAAACAGTGCTTTGGTGACAAAGGGTTTGTCTTTCCCATCAACCCAATTTACCGTTGATATTTATTTGTATGAAAAGAAGATTAACAAAAACTATTTGCAGGTAGAGTGACAACTCTCTTCTGGATTCATGGGTAATTTCTCAATTGATGATGCATTTGAGGTGTCTTTGGAGGATGCAGGGTCCAGGTTTGGGGCCCTTCACTTTAGTGGGGACATGGAGGCCCAGCAGAACACTATCAAATACAAGGTTAGTGTAATGTGTCTTTGTGTGTTCTGATATAGTGTATATTTTTGTTTTATGTACCTACCAAGAAAACTTAACGTTGTAAGGAATTCTGTCTCTTAATTGACAATAATATAAAATCTAATTCTGTGCTATACTCAATATTAATTTTCCTCTAATCGTAAAAGCACACTCCAATCAAAGCAAATCCACTGTCTTAATAATTGTATCCTAAGCAATTAATTGTATCTCTCAACCACACTTTCTGAATTGCTACTGCTACAGGTTTTTTTCCATGTTGTACAGCTAGTGTTGCCAGGTCAGCCAGTTTTTTTTCTAGCTATATATCTCATGTACATGCTGTTGCCCCATGAACACACTTGTACTCTATATTCTGAAGGAGAGTTTATTTTTTTTTTTTTTTTTTTTTTTTAAATGTGTCCTGTAAAATTCACGCTGACTTGGCAACTAGTGGGGGGGGGGGACCTGCATATGTGTGTATATATACAAATTGCATAGTTGCCAACGTCGGCCATGTTTCCAGGGACACATATTTGTTCCACATGCTGCAGAAAGAGCATGCAAAGTGCAGCCCGGCAGTATGTAAGATGGATATACGCACAGACAGAAACCAATTAATTAATCAGGGTGGAGATCTCATAGGATGGATTAATTGGATTGTGTCTGTGCGTACTTGCATCCTACATACTGCACTTTACATGCTCTTTCTGTCCCTGGAAACATGGCAGATGTTGGCAACTATGAAATTGCAAATACAGGTTGTTTTATCATTTATCCAAAATGATCCATTACCCAAAACAAATTTGCAAATTCAACACACACTTGTCAGAATGCAAGCACACAACAGTGTATTCAGTGTCAGCCCTCTTAAGCTGTGATATAGCCTTTCCATGCTTGGATTCTTCCATGCAAGCACACCCACAAAGGGTAATACAATGGTATGTGTACAGGCCTCACACAGCAACAGCATTTTCCCAATGAGGCCTCACATCACAGCTACATATCACTAAAAATAAGTTATTTGTACTATTCAATATTTGCATTGATAATACTGTTTATCATGAGTGCTGAAAGGCTTTAATATCACATGTTGGTGAAAATTATCAGTTATCTGAAATTATCCATTATCCAAAATTCTTCTGGTCCCAAACACTATAAAATATTGGGGGGGGGGGGGGGGGGGTTGTCCCCCTACCCCACCCTCACAGGCCAATGCTATTTCTATATATATATATATATATATATATATATATATATATATATATATAATGTTAAAATCTATTTTTTACAATTTTAAATTCTTTATTTTCACATATATAGAAAAAGGAAATGAAAACATACGAACATTTACATACAGTACAAACTTAGGATACATATAAAAGCATAAAATATTAAAGTAATTTGTGATTTTTAGATTATATCAGTAGATGAGATTTTTTTCATATACTGCGCTCTCTCTATATTTAAATCATATTTTATAGAATGAGTTTCATTGTACATCTTCATTGCACTTTTTTTTCCCTATTTTTAGAGTTCGTAAGAACATGTCAAATGATACATCGACAGCTATATTACAGTTCTCAAGGAGTTCATTGTTCGTAGTAGTTTATGCAGAACCCAACTTCATACTATCATTCGTACTTACATACGTTCAGTCCTCATTCCTGTCGTTGTGCACCATAGGAGGGGTAGACATTAAAATCTAAATAGACAATACATAAAAACAAAAAGTGCGCTTAGGAGCAAACTGTGACAATAATACACCTTTTTAGTGAGTGTGTGTGTGTGTATATATATATATATATATATATATATATATATATGTGTGTATATATATATATATATATATATATATATATACACACACACACACACACACAGGTGAATCTCTGTAAGAGATTAAAGTGTGTGTGGATCTCTTATCCAAAGAACAGGGAGATGGATGCACTTACAGACTACCCTTGAGGGGGATAAACAGAATCTCACTGTTCTTTGGATAAGAGATCCACACACACTTTAATCTCTTACAGAGATTCACATGTGTATATATATATATACTCACTAAAAAGGTGTATTATTGTCACAGTTTGCTCCTAAGCGCACTTTATGTTTTTATGTATTTGTCTATATTTTATTGTTGTGTGGTTTAGGGACACACTACCTAAGTGCTGCTAAGAGCTTTTGAACACACCGCTGGGTACACCTTTGTTTTTTGCATTAAAATCTAAATATGTTTAATGTACTCAAATATATCAGAATACATATATTTTTCTGAATACGTACATTTTTCTATTTATTTTAATCCTGTTCAAAGGATTTTATCTGCATTGTCTTGATATAAAAGTGTACAAGAGTCACAGAACAGGCCTAAAGTTATAAATTCCGTCTCCATTTTTCGCTTTCCGTGACCCTATGGTTTGTTAGACACTTTCTAATGCTCCTTCACTTCTATATTGTTTCTCCCGACTGTTTTTTTTTTTTTTTTAGAATCTGGAAAATGATGAAGACTTGGAGCACGTAAATGTTAAAGAGTTAGAAAAGTAAGTACATAATGTATATATGGGACTACCTGATGCATGTACCACACGCTATGTACTAAGGACGGCTTGATTGGAAGTCATGATGGGGATGGCACAGGTACATTGACAGTTTATTTTATGTTTTTTTTTTTTTAGTCAATGAGCAGATGATGGTTTTACTTTTAGTAGCAGATATAGGGCAAGCATTAAGATGTGAATTTAATGGATCACTCAAGTACTACTAAGATGTAAAATCAATAAATCCTCTTTCTTCCTCAGAGGTCTTCCTACACTTTCTTCTCGCAGTTCTCAATGCTCTTTCAGCACCATTAGTAACAGCACCCAGCTATCAAGCAATGGATGTTTCAGGTATTACCTGCTCGGTTTGTGTGTCTTCTTCTCTAATATGTATTCCCACTAATCTCACGCAAAACAAAAAATCTCCATCACCTATACCAGTGATGGCAAACCTATGGCACTGGTGCCACATCTGGCACCTCTGAGGTGGCACTTTGTATCTTACTACACTACTACAGGGTCACCTTCATCATATACTGAAGAAAGTGCAGCACAGAGGGCCACTGAGATGGTTTAAGGGAAGAAAAATGGCACTTTGAGATTATCTTGGTTTCCTGTGGGCACTTGGGATCAAAAACCTTTGCCATCACCTCACCTAGCATTCAATAAATGGTGGGTTGATGTGAGAGAAATATTTAATCTCAACGATTTAGCTATACATTATTCAGGAACAAATTCGGTGAGCGGTGGTCCCCAACTAAGCAAGCTCACCCAAGGTTTGTCCCTGCACAATGGAAAAGTTAAAGGCATCAGTTAAAAAAACATGCCCTTAGCACAGCTGATAGATAGATATACACACACACACTTTACATATATATATATATATATATATATATATATATATATATATATATATATTCACACACATACATTTTAACCTTGTGAGTGCTGTAGGGAACACAAACGGTGCTCCCTACAGCACTGAAAGGGTTAACCGGGAGAAGGAAAAATGTTGGGGTAGTCATGGGGACAATCATTTGCATTAAATCAAAAAAGCATTTCTATTGCAAATACCTACACTTGATGCAATCTTTCAATTAAACATAACTAATCTTTTGCAAATAAAACGAAGTATTTAAGCAGAAATGGTACACACTAAGCATCTTTCACACAACATTCCACCCACTCTTCCTTGTCTAGGACTTGTTGTCTCAACTCAACTAATGATCCTTTTCTCTCTCAATACAGCTGGACCAGGCATCCTCTTGTTCAAAAGAACAAGAAAGTTGTTATCTCTTCTTTTCTTCTGCTGCTTTTAGGTTTAGGTAAGAATCAGTGTCAATATTTCTTTTCTTTTTTTTTTTTTTTAGATATTACATTTTTTTTTTTGTTACCTCTTGCAGTGTTTGTCTTTGTTGGTGTGGGATTGCAGGTTAGCCCATCACCAGGTGCGTATCTCGCTCTGCTGTTTTATTACAAGCGTTTCCTACCATATCTGGTGAAGCAGAAGACAGCTTTTCCTTTCTTTCCACAGCTGTTTCAAGTGCTATATTCTTTGTACCCGGACTTCTTCTCTTGATTCCAGGAGGTGAGTCATTTTCCATTTAACATCTTTAACCAACCATCAGTATTATTGTTACAAATTCTACGCCAAGAGAGAAACTGCCGCTCACATTTACTTTAAAGGGACTGTATCACCTAAACACTGCTTATACTATGAATGTAGAGAATTAAAAAAAAAAAAGGATTAAAAAATATCTATACATGGGGATGGGACACTTCATCGCGGCTGCTTCCGTGCAGCCGCTTCACCGCCAACTCTGCACCACAAGACAGCTCGTCGCTGGAGATTTCATCGTGGGACATTTCATCGCTAAAGGTAACTTTTATTTCAGTTTTTTTAGCTATTTTAGTTCATTTTAGTAAGGGTGGTTAGAATTGGGGTTTAGGGGGTTAATTTTAGTATTGGGGTTTAGGGGGTTAATTTTAGTATTGGGGTCCAGGGTTAATTTTAGTATTAGGGTTTAGGGGGTTAGTATTAGGGTTTAGGGGGTAAGTATTAGCGTTCGGGGGTTAGTATTAGGGTTTAGGGGGTTAATTTTAGTATTAGGGTTCGTGGGTTAGTATTAGGGGTCGGGGGTTAATTTTTGTATTAGAGTTTAGGGGGTTAGTATTAGGGTTTAGGGGGTTAGTATTAGGGGTTGTTGGTTAGTATTAGGGTTTAGGGGGTTAGTATTAGGGGTCGGGGGTTAATTTTAGTATTGGGGTTAATTTTAGTATTGGGGTTTGGGAATCATTTATTAGGGGGGTTATTTTCTTTTTACATTTGTACGAGCTGACAGTTCAGCGCTGAACTGTCAGCTCTTACATAGCCGCGTCCGTGATCAAACGGCCTCGTTATTCTTCATTGCTGACAGTTCAGCGTTCTAACTGCCGCGCTGAACTGGCATACATTGTGTTAGCAGAATTGCACGCAAATGCCTAAATTAGGAGATAAATGTGTTTTCAACTGTGGAGTCTCCTGTTTATGACATCACCTGTGGCTTGATATGAAAATGACACAGTTCTCATTTTAAACCAGGTCATTTGCATATGAAGCCACAGGTGATGTCCTCAGCAGGACACATTTAAAACACATTTCTCCCAATTTAGGCATTTGCTTGCAGTTGTGCTAGCACAATGTATATAGATCATTTTCAATCTTTTTTTTTTATTCTGCACATTCACAGTAAAAAAAAATGTTTAGGTGATACTGTCCCTTTAAGGACATTTTGCACTTCCTGTTTTGGGTTTCATTATGACTGTTAAGGTAGAGGTTAATATATATTTGTAGACTTCAGGAACTTGTTTGACTTTAGTACAAACCATGGGCCTAGGGCTGTTTGTCTTTTTTTTAAATTGTTTTTAAGAAAAAGTATACAAGTCACTCTTTTAACTGCACTACGTGGGAGAGGTACAGCCATTGAAAATAAAATACTCAAAAATGTTAATTTTAGGATCAGGTGTGTTTTTTATCGGGCCATAATTTAGGAAAATATATATATAACTCTATATATGTAAACGCAAATATTTTGATGTTCCATGCATTAGTGGGATTCATACTTACTACCCTTTTCTTAATGGCCTTCCTTGTTACTAAATTTGTCTTTCTTCCTGCAGTTTACCATGTCATATTTATCTACTGTGCCGTTCGTGGCAGACACGGCTTCCAGTTCTTCTACCTCCCATATTTTGATAAGTAAATAATGGCAAAATCTTTTCTGCTACCCCATCTTCCTATAACCTGGGGACCTCAA
This sequence comes from Pelodytes ibericus, assembly GCA_036172795.1. Lineage (NCBI taxonomy): Eukaryota > Metazoa > Chordata > Amphibia > Anura > Pelodytidae > Pelodytes > Pelodytes ibericus. Next base: position 21,839,319 of record CM069867.1, read on the forward strand.
AACACTGAATGCAAAAACACTATGGAAACCACTAAGGACTCTATGAGAAGGACAGATCTGAAGAAATCTCAATTTATGACTCCGAGCATGAAGTTCCTGAGCCTAAATGTACAGATCACATTTGATCACTTACAAGGATCCAGAGCTCTACAAATTATGATGCTAACCTCTCTGGCGGATTTGACTACATGTGGTGCTATGTGGCCTTGTGGGTGTCAGACTATGCAATATTTTAACATTTTTATTATTAAATGAGATGCAGTTTTTACATTTTTTGATTATCTATTTTTTAATGTTCCTGTGACAGATGTTTCACCATATGATGCACATATACTTGGGCCCCGTGATACACAGCAATGCTTTTTAATCACAGCGGCAGAAAAATCGGACCCTTTCTTTTCAGTTCACCCAGTGGTGGTCTCTTCCATAAAGGTTATCTGGATGACAGCATCATGACAAATTCTAGAGAGAGAGATAGAAAGGATACAGGAGATACGCAACATAGATTAAAATAGTGTTAAGTTACAGAAAGATGTACCTAGCTTAGGAGTTTTCTGTGTAGAATTGGCATAAGTATTTTTATAAGTTTACTGGGGTTAATACATTATAAACAAATAATTTGGTGCAAAACGTCTCATGCTTAAACTTGTAAAAAATAAAAAATTCCAGATGTTTAAATTCTCTAGCAACCAATAAGATAAACATATATCTACAGGATGGAAGACCAAAACCACCATCTGGTACAAATGAGTGGGTCCAGAACAAGGGTGACATGCAACCTGGCTATTCACAATAATCTCGTGGACTCTCTCAACCTATCCTAAACTAGCCTCTGAATGTGGTCTGGTTACTACCCACAAAAATGGTGGCCACATAAACCACTGATTAATTTTGCAAATAGAAAAGTGGTGCTTTTTAACCATGTTTGTTGTGTGTGAGATCATCTCATGCCATGTGCAATACCAAATAGACAACCACGCCACACAATTACGCATAAGGCACATACAGCAGCACCCTTCATGCACATACAAGTCACACCTTTCTGTTACCTTTGTTTCTATACATATGGTATACATATATATTTTTTTTTAATAAATATAATCTGTGTAGAAAAGCTAGAGTACCAAAGGTTAGTCATCACTTCCAACCATTATCATTTATAACCTTTAACTTGATATTTGTTGAGCCATAAATAAGGACTTGTTGGAAGCACTTTGGCTACACTAGGTTAGGCATTTTTCAATGTGTAATGCAGTTCTTTCAGAGGCAATCATAATGCACTTTTAAATGGTAATTGTACCGAGGCCAAAACTTGCCAATACCCTAGTTAGCAATGTGGTTAAAAAGTGCCTGACAACTTGTGCAAAAACATTTTTGACACAGAGAGAGCGATAAAGTTCAAAAACTAAGAAAATCTTTGAGAACTCTATTTGGAAACCATGGGGAAGAGGAGGGAGCATATGCCTATTAGTTTATTTGACAGGTAAAACCAACTCCAGTTTGCATGTTGAGCGTTGTTTAACTAGCAAGCTGGAGGATAATTTTAAATATATTAGTGGAATAACACTGCAGTGTGCAGTCAGCTCTGCCATTGTGGTTTGGTAGGCTTGGCAATGAATCACACGATATCCAGTAAAGAAAACCTTTGGTGGTTAAACAGACCTCATTGAATCAAGGCCCTTGCGTTTGTTCATGGTCTTGAATGTACATCAATGAATGCTATATATTTACCACCCATAACTGTTTCTGTCGCTTACCTTACCTGTTTACATTTCTGTTTGGGATTAAAGGAGTCCTTGTGATCTATAAAGACATCTTTTAAATAATAAAGAACTAGACCCCAACATTTTTTGAAAAAAAATAAAAATAAGGCAAGAGGCCACGTTTGAATGTTAACCACTAGCTCTTCCATTGTCTTAACAAATCATTATTCACTGGATAAGGCTTTTAGATTTTTCATTTATAAAATGGTTTGGATGAACTAAAAAAAATAATCTTACCATCAAAGTCGACTCTTCCATCTCCATTTAAATCTACATCATGTATGATCTCCTGGACCTCGCTAGGATTAAGAGGCTCCCCCAAGAAACTCTGGGCAGCATCTCGAAGCTCTAACCCACTAATGTGACCATCTCCATTGACATCGAACTGAGAGAAAGGGTGACATCAGTAAAGCTGACTTTTACAATACAATCTTCACACTTGAATCAAAGTCAATAGCGCATGGGACATTGCAACAACTACTCCATTTGCAAAGTGGAATGCTAGGACTAGTCACTGAAAATACAACTTGAAAACTGTTGCAGGGTTTCATATTGGGATTGGGATTAGACCTCTCTCCATGTGCTCACTGTAAAAGCACATGGAGATTATTGTGAGTTTTTATTTATTTTTTATTATTTAAATGTTTTTGGCCCATTTCAACTAAGTGGCCTTTCTGTTCATTTCTATGTTTATCGTTCAATTTTTCATTTTCATATAACATTTCTATGGACAGCTGCTTATAAAATTGATACCACCGTGTATTTAATTTAATTACTTGAATTTTAACCTTCGTCTTGCACTTTAGTATTTCTGGCCCATTTCTACTTAAGAGCAATTTTGACATATGCGCTATTTGCTACGTAACACTATTTAACTAGTTAACTCTTCTCTTTTTCGGAAGTTTAGGAGTGTGTATGTCAGTGTTTTTAGACTTTTTTTATTCTTTTACGCTATATATATGGAGTTCAGAAGCAGGGTAACTGCACATCTGTACAATATAACAGACTAAGGTGGCAGTCAAGGAATCGCACAGGGATAAAACCTGCAAAGTACAGAAGGATGGTCAGGTGGCGATGGGAGAGGTTCCAGGGCACAAGTCAGCACAGAATCATAGTCCACAATACTGAATAGAATCAGCGGCCAGGAAATCAAATACAAGCGGCTCACCAAGTTGCAGGTCCAGACCTCACAAAACAACTGAACAAGGAGCTGTGGTTCAGGCACCCTTTTCTAATTTATTAATAAGGGGCAGGTGTTTGTGCTTAATGTGGATTACCAGCAGGCTGGCACTTGTATCGACACAAGTGCAGCAGGCCAGGAACAGCAGGTTGGAGGACAGCACCATAGTGGAAAAGAAGATGCACCATGAGAAGTGCTGGTGGCAAACAGACGGGGAATTTGCACACATTCCAGAGGGAAGCTGGTTCAAGACTGGGCCTGACCATTCCGCCTGGCTCCTCTGACTAGCCAGATGGCTTTCCACAAGGTTGATAAGGATAGAGCTGATGAAAGCAGACTAAGGCTGGTGGAATTCCTGCCAGGAAAAGTGTTCGGAATCCACAGCTTACGGAGAGAGACATGAAACCTGGATAATTGTAGGCAGTCACAGGACTAACCACATTAGTGATGGAGAAAGGGCCAATGAATTTTGGATCCAATTTTAATTTTGCATGGCAAAAAAAAAGAAGAAGCTGAGTAGTAAATAGCCAGACCTTATCCCCTATCTGGTGCTGAGGAATAGGATGTTGAGATACTGAGTCAAAGACCGATGTTGCACTCTGGGAAGATTAGCACCAAGGTAACCATAAATGCGCATCCTTTTATCAAGATAAGTGTCAGGGTTGGGACCTGGGAGCGTAGCGCAGGGGTGTTGGCACTAGGTGGTGCGCACACTAGAGAAGTCCGGAGTGGCAGCAGTACCAAGGGGTAAGGCAGAACAGTGTTCGAGGTAGGTAATGGGTAATCCGGGGTCAGGAGTGGAGAGGTAAACGTAGTCGAATGGAGAATCCGAAGTCAGGAGTGGAGAGGTAAACGTAGTCGATAAACAGTCCAAGGGTTCGGTAGCCGGGAGATCAATAAACACAGGGAAACGAGGAACAAAGGTATGGGTAGGAATCACTGTAGAGCTTTACACAAGCTTGGAAAACGAGCAAGCACTGAATGAACAGTGCTTGCTGTTTAAATAGGGTGCCAGGACCTTTGCTCCGCCCACCATCCTGCAGGTCGCCGCCCCCCTCTGGCTTTAGCCAGATAGTGAAGGCAGGAGTAGGACCTGCCCCCTCTCCACACCTCCCGTGCATCCTCCAATGGGAGCACACCACCGGGCCGCATGCCACGCCCCCCTGCCATCAGAATGACACCTGTGCTTGTGTTACACGAGGCAGGTTGTACTACAGGCCGGGGATGCGGCCTACACCGCGATCGCGTGCCCCCCCGGCGGGGTGCACGGTACCTGGAGTCTGCTGGACCAGGTAGGGGATCCCTGCAGGAGGCATGGGATGGAACTGGGGTCTGACAATAAGTCTAGATCTCTGGGACAATCCATGGCACAGGTGTGGAACTCATAGTTGGCATAGAAAGGAGACATACCTCTGGATCTAGGGATCTGGTTCTTGCACACTAATTCATCCAATGGGAGAAAGTACAGTTAGTCTTGTAAGTGAGTCATGAAGCACCTGGCCCTGAGATGTTGCACCTGGCCCTGAGATGTAGATAGGATGACCACAAAGTTAAATTCCTCCAAGACCGTGTGGTGATACAGAGGGTCAGAGAAATCCATGGGGTTCCTGAGCACAGCTGACACAGGGAGGTGTAGTTTTGCATGTTATGCCACCAAAAATGTCTGTGAAAAAGATCTTCTTTATTTTAAGGACATCACAACCAGCGAGTTGGAAGTCATGAACTTTGTGCAGAATCTTTATATGGTACAAATACCCTGTCCTTGAAATAGTAGAGATCGTCTACAAATGGGAAATATTGCGGACATAGTTGATATCTTTATGCTGTCGACTGGAATCTTCTGCAGAGCGAGTAACGGCCAAAAACGTGTTTGAAGCATGGTTTGTTTCTTGGGTGTTGAAGTTGGGTGCCAGCTTTCTTATCCTTCAAACCAGGACAAAACGTGATGAAACAGTTGCAAAAAAGAGCCCATCAGATAAGACAGGGGCATAACTTCCATGCTGTTGTGAGACATCCCAAGCTTTTATTATCTGGGTAGATGGTCAAAGGATTCTTGACATCTGCTAGAAGATATCACCACTCAGTAACAGAGGGCATGCAGTTGCTTTGATGAAATGTGGAGGAGAATGTAAGAGTATCATGAAACCCAATCAGGGGAACTTGTTTTTGCAGCCAGTTAGGGTTCAGTATAACAGAGAACAGTGGAGATGAAATATTAACAAAATCAAGTGAGAACTTCTAAGTGGCAGGATCAAAGGAGTTCAGTCAGTGGGACAGTAAGGGGTTATAGGACCTGTCTTGACTGGTTCCCATCCACTAACTGTATTTGGATTGGAGATACCTTATGGGGAGGAAAAGAGAGCCAGCAAGGGTGGAGTCCGGGAAACTGGCACACGAGTAATATCAGGAACAGTAACATATCTATTAGTCTAATTCATACATGGAGAAAGAGAGAGGTGAGAATAATCAGCAGTAGCAGAAGCCAAGACTGGAAAAAACAAGGATGTATGCTTAACTCCAGAGTTTTTTTCAACCTTAACTACTATGTAACTACGTTTAGGGAGTAGATCCTGGGAATGCCTGCTGGTTTGAAACACAGTTTTACTGAGTGTACTAAGAGGTTGCATGAAGTCTTTTATAACTCTACAAAACACCAAGCCTTTACCTCTCTGAAAGCAATCTTCAGTTCTCTCACTCCAACCATATTTTCGGTTTCTGCCAACATCTTTGGACCAATTAGTTCCACAAAATCCTCAAAGTCCACACGACCGCCCACTGTGAAACAAACACATATCCATAATACAGTAATATAATGGAGCTCCAATAAAGCAGCAAGATACTATTAAATTGGCTTTGATGTTAATACACCTCCAAACCTGACATTCTACAACCAGTCGTGCCAATGTATTCCCTCAGCCAGGTTGTCCATAAATATGCCACTATTTGCCCATTAATATGCCACAGCCAATATGCCCATTAATATGCCACTGATTGCTCATTAATAGGTCATAGACAATATGCCCATTAATATGCCACTGACTGCCCATTAATATGTCACAGCCAATATGCCACTGTTTGCCCATTAATATGCCACTATTTGCCCATTAGAATGCCACTGTTATTCTGCCTTTTAATATGCCACAGCCAATATGCCCATTAATATACCACAGCCAATTTGCCCATAAATATACCACAGCCAATTTGGCCATTAATATGCCACTATTAGTATGCCCAAGAATATGCCACAATTAGTATGCCCAATTAATATGCCACTATTGGTACGCCCAGTAATATGTCACTAGTGGTATGCCTAATACTATTCCACTATTGGTATGCCCACTAATATGACACAATTAATATGCCCAATAATATGCCACTATTGATACTCCCACTAATATGACACAATTAATATTCCCAATAATATGCCACTATTCATACGCCTACGAATATGCTACGATTAATATGACCACTAATATGCCACTATTGATACACCCACTAATATGCCACGATTAATATGCCCAATAATATGCCACGAATAATATGCCACTATTGATACGCCCACTAATATGCCATGATTAATATGCCCAATAATATGCCACTGTTGATACGCCTACTAATATGCTAAGATTAATATGCCCAATAATATGCCAGAATTAATATGCCCAATAATATGCCACTATCGATATACCCACTAATATGCCACTATTAATATGCCCACTAATATGCCATGATTAATATGCCCAATAATATGCCACGTGATACGCCTACTAATATGCTACGATTAATATGCCCAATATGCCATGATTAATATGCCACTATTGATACACCCACTAATATGCCACGATTAATATGCCCACTAATATGCCATGATTAATATGCCAAATAATATGCCACTATTGATATGCCTACTAATATGCTACGATTAATATGCCCACTAATATGCCACGATTAATATGCCCAATAATATGCCACTATTGATATGCCCACTAATATGCCTACTCTTTATTGAGTAGACTATTATATCTCTTATCTAAAATGCCTTAAGTGTCTAGAATCCCAACCATCCATCAAGGAAAGGATAGCATGAGCCTCCTAATGAGTGGCATTTAGAAACAGATACTCTAATATACTCTAATCACGGCTCAGGGATTTCCCTATAAATAATCACGATACATTTATGCTGACATTTCTCCTTGCATTCATAACAAACAATTAGGGAATTGAGACAAGAATTTCAAAGTCTAGGCCAATGTAGCCGAGTTTGGAAAATTCCCCCATGCAGCTGCATGGGAGAATTGTTCCAACTCCGCTACTTTGGCCTTAAGTTTGAAATTCCCGTATCAATTCCCTGCTATTCTCTTTTCATTGGGTAGGACCGTAACGTGTTATATTATAACAAGTTAACATCGAATGTAAGCGACGATATATGGGGTGAATCAGTAAGCTATTACAATTTATTATAGGTTACTTCTGAATTTTCAACCAGTTATTCACCACAAGGAACAGATCATTGCTAATTATATTCTTGTGTTACAATATAGGACGGCTCAAGGCTCACGTTTCCCATTTGGTTGTGAGGGTATTTGTGAGGCCCACCATTAAAACAGGTGCTTCGCTGCATGAAAAATTGACAATGCACGATTACTAATACTTAAAGAGACTGCATCATCTAAACATTTTTTTTTAATGAGAATGTAGGGGGGGGAAATGATTAACTAAAATTCCTAAATTAGGAGAAAAATTGGGTTTTTTTTAATTTTTTTTTATTATAATTTTAATTAGTGGTATATATAAGAATACTAAAAACAAAGTAGTTATTTTCAGTTTTCTTGTACATAGGAAACATCGTATGGCAGTATCAAACAATACGTAGTAAAAGACTCAGAACAGAACATTGCGCTGCTGTGCCTTTTTAAAACATGTTAAACCTCTTAAACGTAAAGCTATTTCAGAATACCGGAGTCAAAGTATTAGAGTGAACAGCAGTCACGTCTCTCTGACCTCATGTGGCCAGTACACCAAACCACCTGACATTTTAACAAGGTTAAGTGATGATGCCACAGTAATAGAACTATCGTTATAAAATCTGCTGTGCTATATAGTGGGGTTAAATGTCAGCGGTCGGAATTCAGACACAAAACATCATCTGGGGCTTAATATATAACAATATAATAATTATAATAAATAAATATATAATAATGTAATAATAATTAAAAATTCCCCATGGAAAAGCAGTTAATTTGCATATCAAGGCACAGGTGATGTCATAAGAGGGCGACTCCACATTTAAAACACATTTTTCTGATAATTTAGACATTTGTTGCAATTTTGGTAACTCAAAGTGGCTACTCAAAGTCAGAGTGAGGCTATCTCATCTGACAGGTGAGATCCCACTGCAAGTCCCGGGAGCTCCGATGAGCTGTTAAAGGCAGGACGCTCTATGCCGTCCTAGCGTGTTTTGGGACCAAAAAATAGGACGGCATAGGAGGGGCTCCCGGGAGTGCTTTAAAACAACTCTGAGACAGCCAATGAAAGCAAGACAGTCAAAAGAAAAATAATTAGAGGAAGAAGACTTACTCCTCATCTTGATATGCTGTGAAATCTCAATCAGCTCCATTTCTGTTGGCATATACCCCATGGTCCTCATGCATTCACCTAGCTCCTTGTACCCGATGAACCCATCCTGATCTGCATCAAATTCCAGAAAGGCAGCATGGAGCTCTGGAAGGGAGATGGAAATAAATGAGGAATCTAAAAAAATATTGTAGTAGTTATGTAATGGCAGAAAAGATTAGCCTGGCTACATTTCCACCCTTCAAGGGTAATAAAGAGAGAACTGTAGGCAATTGAGATGGGAATTCCAAACTTAAAGCCAAAATAGCTGAGCTGGAAAGGGTCTAGGGTTCTTTTTCACCGCATCTTCATCGCTGACAGTTCAGCGCGGCAGTTAGAACGCTGAACTGTCAGCAATGAAGAATAATGCGGCCGTTTGATCGCGGGCGCGGCTATGTAAGAGCTGACAGTTCAGCGCTGAACTGTCAGCTCTTACAAATGTAAAAGTAAAAAAGAAAATACCCCCCCCTAATAAATGATTCCCCCCCAAACCCCAATACTAAAATTAACCCCAATACTAAAATTAACCTTCAACCCCTAATACTAACCCCCTAAACCTAATTCCCATCTCCGATCCCTCTCTTTATTGAGTAAACCCTTAGAATTTTAGCTTGTATGGTGTGGCCAGGATATTTTAAGGATACCTCAGGTATGCATAAATATATGTAAACTAACTTAATATGACCCTGGAAAATAAGCAGACAAGATACAATTCAATCTATCTATCCTTTACAATCATCATCATCTTCTTCTTCTTACCAAACCTCTTCTCCAAACCCTCTTAAAGACAATTAAAGACATGACAAAAATTAGGAAGCTTACAAGGAGACATTTGAATTTGTTTTTAACCTCATCTCACTAAGCACAGAAAAGTTGGTATTACATGATAAGAGAGAATCTGGCATTATATGGCTTTACTGTATATGTAGACAGTTAAACACTTACCATCCATCTCTTCCGGAGCCAATTCTCGCTCCTGAATGGTAAAGAAAACAATGAAAAGCTATTATTAAAAAGCTATATGTTGTGAAGTTCTTCCTGCCACCCAACTGTAACTCTGCCTACTTCTTGCTGCTTGCCACATCTTATTCTCTGTGTCTCAAGGTGTTGGTGTCAGTCCAGAGTTTGCATGTGTGTATTTTTGCACATCTTCTCACATTTTGATTCCCATACAAATATAAATTATTTTGTGCATACACGTACAGTGCTACCCAGAATTTAAAGAATACCAAGTTCATGTTCTCTGATTTTAAAAGTCCAACATGGAATTCTTCTCTTAAAACATAAGCACACGCTGTTACATACCTTGCTAAAGAGAGCGTTCAGGAAAGGTGAGTATGTCTTGGTTGTAATACTTTGGGTGTCGCTCACCCTCTTGCCTTTATGGTGCCCCTTTCCACTGGAATGGTGCCCCTCTTCGTGCCCACTATGTGGGCTCTTCCTCTCTTGACCTCCACCACCCATACCTTTTTTGCCTCCCTCATGCCCTCCTGACGTGCCTCTCCTGCCTCCAGAGTCTCCACCGCCTTTGCCTCCTGCCCCAGCATGACTTTTTGCCCCAGCATGACTTTTTGCCCCCTCTTTTTCTGGGGTTCTGGTTTCAGTTCCTGCATAGTGAGACATAGGATAGTGTAGGTCAGTGTTGTTCCCTATAATGAGAGAGCTGCTCAGAGCTTTAGAGGCAACACTGGATTACCAGTAATCTAATAACATCAACTTGTTCTGAGCCTTGGTAAAGAGTTTAAAGAGATTAGAGGAAGAACACGTGACCTGTACCTTGTGTTGTACATATAACCAGTATATACAAAATAGACATGAACACTTTTCTTATATAAATTGGCGAGGACACAAACCATTGCAAGTATCAGTCTTGCACAAATACTATGACAATAACAACAGAAAATACCTATTTAATTCCACTTCAGTTGGAACAAGTGGACAGAAAATAAATGTTAAAAACAAGGATTAAAACCAAAAACAATATTGCAAACTTCATACATTCTTCTCTTCTATTCATTTAGATTGTATTCTTGCAATCAGGGCTCTACCTTCTTAGTGCATCCATTTGTATTTCTAATTAAAGGGACTGTGTCACCTAAACATTGTTTTTAATGGGCATGTAGAGAATAAAAAATAATTGAACATCATCTATACATAAATTCCTAAATTAGGAGAAAAAGTGTTTTAAATGTGTCTCCTGCTTATGATAGCACCTGTGTTACGGTATGCAAATGAACTGGTTTTTAATGGGAAATGTGTAATTTGCATATCAAGCCACATGTAATGTCATAAACAGCCTCCAGTGGATTTCAATAACTCACTGGGAGACTAGATCCAGCAAAACACAGTTTTTGTTGAATTCAACTTAATAAGCCATTACATATGGCCCGGGCTGGTGAGGATTTTGGCCTGTTAATTTCTGGCAATTTTCGACGATGGTTGGTTCAGGGGAAATCGGCCTGAGGAATTCATAATTTTAAAATCATTTAAAATCATTGAAACGCATTTAGTAAGGGTGGAACGCACAGTGGAACGCACTGTGACACGCAAAACGTCACTTCCAGTCAGACGTTATACACTTACCGGAAGTAGGAAGTTCCCCTAATAGCAAAACAGCTACACATAAAAACGGATGTGATTTCCATAGTCACCAAGAAAACAATTGGTAACACAATACGCCGTGAAGGACTGAAATCCTGCAGCGCCCCCTGCTCAACAAAGCCCATGTACAGGCCCGTCTGAAGTTTGCCAATGAACATCTGAATGATTCAGAGGAGAACTGGGTGAAAGTGTTGTGGTCAGATGAGAACAAAATCGAGCTCTTTAGCATCAACTCATGTCGCTGTGTTTGGAGGCGGAGGAATGTTGCCTATAACCCCAAGAACACCATCCCCACTGTCAAACATGGAGGTGGAAGGGGAGAGGATAGCTACACCGCATCAAAGGGACGATGGACAGGGCCATATGCAGTCAAATTTTGGGTGAGGACCTCCATCCCTCAGCCAGGGCATTGAAAATGGGTCGTGGATGGGTATTCCAGCATGACAATGACCCAAAACACACAGCCAAGGCAACAAAGGAGTGGCTCAAGAAGAAGCACAGTAAGGTCCTGGAGTGGCCTAGCCAGTCTCCAGACCTTAATCCCATAGAAAATCTGTGGAGGGAGCTGAATGTTCGAGTTGCCAAATGTCAGCCTCCAAACTTTAATGACTTGGAGAGGATCTGCAAAGAGGAGTGGAACAAAATCCCTCCTGAGATATGTGCAAACCTAAAAGAAACGTCTGGAATTATTACTAATCAACGGCTCATTAGCTATAAATCATACTGAGGACGGGGGCGTGACCGGAAGCGGATGTAGAACGCCGTCGCTGTTAGCTACACGCTTCCCCAGGGACCACGATGAAATCTTCTCTGCTTCGAGTATAGCCCACGAGGTTAACGGGACAACGCCGACGGGAGCGAATATCCCAGTCATCGTATACTGAAATTTACCTCCACAAACGGGAAATCACGATGCTCTTCTCTTGTATTCCTCCACATCCTAAGGATAAAGCGGTGGATTGAATCGCATTACTGCCAAAAATCATCCTTAACAAGCAGCAGCCGGGTCTCAAACACTTGCAGCTCCCTGGCCTTCTATACTTCAGCTGAAGCAAGCAGGGGAAATAAAAGAGACTACTCCAAGTACCAGAATACATATACTACCAGCGGGTACTTCAGAGCGAACCCCACACTGGAGAACCTGGAAATTTGGAAAATGCAACAAGAAACCAGATAAGTGTTTCCATTTTTTCTCCCTTTTTTTTTTTTTTTTCTTTTTCTGGAGAACGTAGATACATGTATATGTCGTAACAAGGGGAAATCTTCTTATGCTTTCAAGAAGTGTGAATACTTTTTTTCCTGTCCAGTGTAAATAAAACAAATCTATTAAAGAGGCCAGAAGTGCTAAGAAGAGAGAGGGAAGAGGAAAAGAAAAGGAGTACTATAAGAGAGATAAAAGGAGGACATCATATGTCAAGGATGGGAAAAACTAATAAAAAGGGGAATAATACCCCAAGTACACCTAAAAAAACCAAAAAGACAACTACCCTCAATTTAAAATCCTTTCTGGTCCCGTTGCCGATCTCCCCAAGGGAAGAACCAGATATGGATAGAGAAATAGACGAACTTTATACTAACACCGAAGATGTAATTAGTTCAAATACCTCATGCAGAACAATGGATGAAGAGGAGGGTGCAGAGACAGACACACTGGGTTTATCTAGATCCATACTTACAAAGGAGGATTTTGATACCTCTATGCTGCAAATTAAAAAAGAGATGTCAGATATGCTAAATAGCATACGTAACATTATAAGAGAAGAGATAACCGAAGTGAAAAGGGAACTAACACAACAAGGGGACAGACTGCAGATATTGGAACAAGATCTAATAACTATACACAGCTCTCAAAAAAACCTGCTAGAAACGCAAAAGGCTCAATACAGAGCAATAAGAGAAATGGAACAGAGAGTAACAGATTTAGACAATAGAGGGAGAAGGTCCAACTTAAGAATCAGAGGAGTACCAGAAACAGAAGGACCAGAGGACACATTTCAAATTGTAGCAGATCTTTTTCAATATCTCCAAGGTAGCGATGTGGAAATGACAACTAAGATAGAAAGAGCACATCGGGCCCTAAAGAGAAAAGACCTAACAAAATCCTTCCCAAGAGACATCATCTGTTACCTCCAATCTTATAGAGTAAAAGAGGAATTACTAAAAAAAGCCCGCCAGCAGGAAACTTTAAAATATAAAGGAGCAAGTGTACAAGTTCTCCCGGACATTTCTTGGGCTACTCTTCAGGCAAGGAAAAGGCTAAAACCATTAACGGGAGTCCTAAAGAAAGAAGACATCCCATTTAGATGGGGGTTTCCATTGAGTGTCATAGTCAAAAGGGACAATAACACACATATTGTCAAAAAACCAGAGGACGTCATTAAATTTTCAGAAGCCTTGAAGATTAAAATACCGGATCTGACAGAGTGGTCAGAATATCTGAGAGACTACTCGGAGATCCCAGAAATAATAAATAAACCATGGAGCGCTCTGGCCCAGAGAAAGAGACAGAAAAAGAATACAGGAGATATTATTGAAGGACAACAGAGTTAGACTCGATGCAAACCCAAGTTAATTTCCCCCTTCTTTTTCCTCCCCCTCCCCCTTTTTTCCTCCCTTTTTTTTTTTTTTCTTTTCTTTTTTCCTCTGTCATGAGCTGTGAAAATGAGGCTCAATCTTCAATATTACTTGGGAGAAATACATTGCTTACTTACATATATGAGTAAGATAAATAGCTTAAGCAATGTACGTCATGGTAGTGCAATGTAAATATCCTTCCCCGCTATTTAGAGGAATTAAAGTAAGAGTAAGGTATAATACTATCTATGAAAAACAGAATTTTTATCTGTATAGGGGAGCAGGATAGATATCCCAAATATGGATGTATGTTGTAGAAGAAAAAGTCTTTATTTTTGTATATATGTGTAAAAGATTAGCTTAACAATGGCATTAGAGTAAGATTATGATGATATATCACTTAGATTAAATGAAATCATTGTATAGGAATACGATCATGATATAAGGAAAGAGAAATTATTATATTTCTTATTCATTTTTTTTCATACTAATTAATTATTAATGGAACTAGAGTAAGATTATGATGTTATATCACTGGGATCAAATGAAATCACCGTATATGATCACGATAGATATGTGTAAATATATATATATATATAATCTATCTATTGATTTATTTATTTATTTTTAAATATATATATTTTTTTTTTTTTTCTTTCCCATAATGGCACTAGAGTTAGATTATGATGTTTTATCACTTGGATTAAATGAAATCACCGTATATGAATACGATCACGATAAATATATATATATATATGTATATTTCCTTTTTTTTTTTTTTTTTCCCATAATGGCTAAGGATCGACCGATTATCGGATTAACCGATATTATCGGCCGATATTCACAGTTTCCTAAATTATCGGTATCGGCATCTAACTTTACCGATAATGCCGATAATATTTGAATGAAGCCGTTTTCGCGATCAACGATCGCGAAAACCGCTTTAACAGTGCTGGTCTATTGCCTCGACATCGAGGCAATAGCCAGCACCGAAATTTCTATTTTGGGACCCCCACGATCGCCCCACGGAGCGATCGTGGGGAGCCATATTGACGGAGCATGCTGCTCCGTCAATATGGCTAAGTCCTCTGCCGGTCTGAGCTTCGGAAGTGAAAGTAACTTCACTTCCGTCGCTCTGAATATGCTACTTGACTACCCCTAGTGGTAGTTTAGTAGCATTGCAATGGAAAATAATTAAAATACATATTTAATTAAATAAAAATAGGTTATTTAGCTATATTAGCCTATAGGGTTAAAATTAAATATTTTTTAGCATAAGGGATAGGGTTAAAATTAAATTAAAGTTAAAAAATATTAAGGGATATAATAAGGATTAGAGTTGGGGTTAAATTTAGTGTTAGGGTTAAATTTTGGGTTCGGGTTGGGGTCAAAAGATCAATATAGGAAAAAACCAAAAAACACTATTTTTGGTTTTTGCCCCATAACTCGCAAAAAAATACCGAAAAATATGGAAACATGCATATTTTTGAACTCGGGACAACATTTAGAAACTATTTAGCCGGGGTCTTTTTTAATGATTTTATTTGTGTAAATTATATTTTAGGTCAAAGTTAGAAAAAGTGGGTTTTTTTAAATTTTTCATCATATTTTATGATTTTTTTGTAGTAAATTATAAGATATGATGAACATAATGGTATCTAATGAAAGCCCTTCTTATGACGATAAAAACAACATATAATTTGTGTGGGTACTGTATGTGAGAAAGCAAAAAATTACAGCTAAACACAAACACCCTAGAAATGTCAAAACAGCCATTGTCACCAAGGGAAAGTCAAGGTGAAAATGTCTTGTCACTAAGCGGTTAATTAAGCTGTTTTGATGCCTTGCTTATATTTACTGTAGTGTCCCTATGATATAATTGCCTATGTCATTGCTGCTCATTTTACTAAGATTTAATCTAAGTATGGACTATGTGCAATTGAACATTGTTGTTCTTGTTACCTTTTGACTGATATTTATTTAAAAAAAAAAAAAAAAGTGGTCCAATTTGTTGTATTTGACCATATCACCATTGTTTTTCTGCATTATTTATTTTTATTTAGCAATGAAAAAGATTTACAAAAAAAAGCTAAACGTTAACAATAAACATGTTCATTTAACAGCAGATTTGTGTAGAAATTGTTTTTTTTCCCAAAAAATTAAAATGCACAAAATATCGGTATAAGTTATCGGCTATCGGCCTGAAAGTTCACAGGTTATCGGTATCGGTATCGGCTCTAAAAAATCAATATCGGTCGATCCCTAATAATGGCACTAGAGTTAGATTATGATGTTTTATCACTTGGATTAAATGAAATCACCGTATATGAATACGATCACGATAAATATATATATATATATGTATATTTCCCTTTTTTTTTTTTTTTTTAAATTATTAATGGAACTAGAGTAAGATTATGATGTTATTTCATTTGGATTAAAGGGAATCACCGTATATAAATATGACCACGATAAACATATATATATATATATATATATATTTTTTTTTTTTCTTCCTTCTCATAATGGCACTAGATTTGATTATGATGATATATATCACTTAGATTAAATGAAATCACCGTATATTAATATGATCACGACAAATATATATATATATGTATATATATATATAATATTTTTTTTTTTTTTTTTGGAACCAGAGTAAGATTATGATGTTATTTGACTAAAGGGAATCACCGTATCTAAATATGATCACGATAAATATATATATATATATATGTATAATTTTTTATTTATTTATTTATTTTTTTTGTAATGGAACTAGAGTAAGATTATGTTGTTATATCATCTGGATTAAAGGGAATCACTGTATATGAATATGATCACGATTAATATATATATATATGTATCTTTTTTTTTTTTCTCTTCTTTCCCTTCCCTTCTCCTATTATGTCGTTATTCCTGTTCTTATGTACAAAGGATTAGATTAGCAATGGCACTGGAGCAAGATTATGATGAAATATCATTTAGAGTAAATATAACCACTGTATATGAATGTGACCATGTTGGGGAGGGGGGGGGGGGGGTAGAGAAAGACAGTCTCACTGGCAGAGGAACCTTAAGATTTTCATTCTATATCAAGTAGATTAAATGTAATTACTGTTCACGAATATGATTATGATAAATGGACTAGGTAACTTATGTTAAAATATGTACTATTAGTCTTATACTAATGGGGGATTTACGGGGTTGTTACGTAATTGTAGTTATTGTATTTAGATACAAAAAAAACGGTATATATGTTGCTTACGATAAAATGATTCAATATTCTATGATTTAACGTGCAACATAAAGCGGATGAGACATAACACTTACCTGCTTAAGATAAAAACTCTAGGGAGGAAAAGAAGAAAAAAGAAAGAAAATATATGTCAGGGATGTGTGATGTAAATACCCTCCTCCTTTCTTAAGAGGATTTAAAGCAAGAGCAAGGTATAACACTATGTATGTAATAAGAGACCTCTTGTTTGTATACGGGAGCAGGATAAACACTCCAAATAATCGGTGATGTAGATGTATAGTGTGGGGGGGGGGAAGGGGGGAGAGGGGGGAAAGGGGTTCCCATTACGTAGGAAAAGGGAAAATTATTATCACAATTCTCTTTTTTTTTTTTTTTTTTCTCTTTTTCTTTTTTCTTCTCGTTTTTGGGTTGGGTCACCGGTTTGTTCACATAGACCGGTAAATGATATGAACATATTGGAAAGCTTGAAGGGCTAATAGTTAAGCAGGAGCCCTGGGGAAGAGACATTGGCTAACTTATGGATAATAACGAATGCAACGTGTTCGGGTTCGATCGCGGTCAGCCCAGGGGCAACCTGGGGCATATGTACATTTAGGGGAGTTCCGGGAGGGGAGAGAGTTGTCTTCTCCTGGTTTCTCCCTGTTGCCCATGGGTTCCATAGGGGGGGGAGGGTGCACGTTTTCCACTTGCGGGTATAAAGGTATAAGAGAAAGCCAGGGGAGTGGGGCAGGTGTAATTTGATAAAATGACGATAACAAAGGGTAATACAGTATTGAAGGACCCACAATTAGATTGTGGTGCTACAATTGTTTCACTCAATGTAAAGGGATTAAATTTACCAGAAAAAAGAACAAAACTATTCCGAGATCTTTACCTATATAGAGCAGATATTGCCTTCTTACAAGAAACCCATTTCCAGGAAAATAAAAGTCCTAGACTGTATGATAGAAGATTTGAACAATACTACTATTCTCATTCCCCAGTCAATAAATCTAAGGGGGTCGCGATCTTATTAGCAGGTAAACTTCACCTTAGACTTATAGACACATGGTCAGATAACGATGGCAGAGCAGTCTTTGTCAAAGGTAGTATTGGAGAAGTAAAGATCACTCTGGGAAATATATATGTCCCAAATAAAGACCAACGACCCTTCCTTAATGACATAATAGGAAAATTCTCAGAATTTGCAGAAGGAATTATGATACTTGGCGGAGATTGTAATATTGCCTTAGACCCACTCCTGGATTCTTCCACGGGAAGGTCATTGCTAAGATATACAGAAATAAGGAAAATAAAGAGTAAATTACATACAGAACAATTGTCAGATACATGGAGAGTATTTCATCCAGATAAAAAAGATTATACATTTTATTCAACTCCCCATGTAAGATATTCACGTATTGACTATCTCTTCTTGTCCCATAAACATTTAAATCTCATAAGAAGAGCAGATATTGGTCATATAACTTGGAGCGATCATGCTCCTATATTCCTTGAACTGCGAATTCCACACTTTAAGAGAACTTTCTCCAATTGGAGATTTAATGATAACCTGGTTAAAAAACCTGAACAGGTTAAGATAATTGAGGATGCTTTGTCACAGTATTTCCTGGAGAATGATCGATACGGAACCCCACAGACAGTGATTTGGGAAGCCCATAAAGCTGTGATAAGGGGACAGATGATTAATATGTCAGCATACAATAAGAAGAAAAATATACAGGAAAAAATAAATATACTGTCTCAAATAGCTCATATCGAGAGTAGACATAAAGCATCACTGGACTTGATAACATATCAGAAATTATTGAATTTAAGATCTCAATTAGCTTCAATACAAAATTTCAATATTCACCATTCCTTTTTGGCTTCAAAAGCCAAAAGGCACCTGTTCGGGAATAAACCTGGAAAGTTCCTAGCGAGATATATAAAATCTAAGCGAGTAGCAGCATTTATTCCTAGGATAAAAGATACAGGGAATAAAATCCGGAACCTTAATGAGGAAATTGCGGAAGTCTTTAGAAGGTATTATGAACATTTATATAACCTTGCAAGTGGACAGACAGATAGACAATATAAGGAAAAACTGAAGGAATATCTGGATAAAAATCTGCCCCAAATACTTAAAAAAGACTGGGTTGAGAGTCTTGAGACCCCTATAACAGAGGAGGAGCTGAGAGCTACAATTAAAAGTTCACCTTCAGGCAAAAGACCAGGCCCAGATGGGTTCCCCATAACATATTATAAGGTATTCTCGGAGATATTGATCCCCCAGTTTGTCAAAACATTTGAATCACTGTCTGTGGGGGGACTCCTTCTGAAACAGGCTCAGGAAGCACATATAGTGGTCATTCCTAAGCCCGGAAAAGATCCACTCCTATGCTCAAGTTATAGACCAATATCTTTAGTGAATGAGGATATCAAACTGTTCTCCAGATTACTGGCGAATAGGCTGAAAGGAATCATCCCGCATCTCATTCATGGGGACCAGGTAGGATTTGTCCCCGGCAGGGAGGCTAGAGACAATACTGTGAAAATTTTAAATTTGATACATTATGCGCAGGAAAATATGGTCCCTATGCTGCTGCTTTCGGTAGATGCCCAGAAGGCATTTGATAGGGTAAGCTGGCCCTTTATGTTGGGAGTATTAAAACAACATGGAATTGGACCTAGGATGGGCAGATGGATAGGTGCACTATACCAGACACCCACAGCCAGAGTTAGGGTCAATGGAACACTATCGGGCCAGCTTGCCCTATCGAATGGCACAAGACAGGGGTGTCCCCTGTCACCGCTTCTGTTTGTAATGATAATGGAGCCTTTTTTAACAGCCCTGAGATCCAATCCAGATATTAGTGGAATTAGACTAGACCAACACGAGTACAAGATTGCTGCATTTGCTGATGACTTATTATTGATTGTTACTCAACCCATAGTATCCCTGCCTAATATATTGAAGGAAATGAATGTATATACAAGTCTGTCTAATTTTAGGGTGAACCTGGAGAAATCAGAAATATTAAATATCTCGGCTTCCCCAGGAATGGAAGGGCTTATTAAAAGATCTTTTCCATTAAAATGGTCTAGGGAATACATTAAGTATTTAGGCGTCAATATACCTTGTGATCTGAAGAAAATATTTCAATTAAACTATCTCCCTTTGGTACATACAATAAAGGAAGACATACTTAGATGGACTAAATTAAAAATCTCATGGTTTGGGCGCATAGGAGTGACTAAGATGAACCTACTACCTAGAATCCTGTATGTCCTGCAGACCCTCCCGATCCAGGTACCCGAATCCTTCTTTAGGAGTATTAGGAAGGGAATAATGGAATTTGTATGGGCAAACAAACCCCCTAGATTGGCTTATAGATATCTCACTAGGCCTAAATCCAGGGGAGGATTGGGTCTCCCGGACATACAGGATTACTATAAAGCTGTCCATCTGGCCAGAGTAGTAGAGTGGACAAGACCGGCAAATAAGCAATGGGTCACATTGGAAAATTACGGTCTCTTTGTCCCTATCCCAGTAGCCACATGGGTCAGAAAAACCCAGAGAGTGGTAATAAAAACGAGGCATCCGACAATAAATGCTACTGTAAAAATATTTAAAAAACTTAAAGATAATGTGAGGATAGGAGGATCCTTATCTCCCCTTACTTCTCTTATGGCCAATGATGATTTCCCTATGGGGTCTAACCTTGCCATTTGGGGAGAAACTTTTGATCTAGATACTAGATATCCCCGGTTGGGGCATGTTATGCGAAAGGAAGGATTGATCCCCCTGGAAGTCCTTACGGACCATAGTTATCCATCGGTTAAGCAAAGAAAGCTATATGCCCAGCTGCAGGAGTCCATTGATCCTATTCTTCGATCAACCCAATACCCGGAGGTCCTTACCCCATTCGAAACACTATGCGTAATGTCAGAGACACCTAAAAGGGTTATATCTACTATATATGCAATTCTCTCTAATCCAAATGAGGACAATAAGCCCTATTATATACGCGAATGGGAAAGGGACTGTGGTACGGGGTTAGACGAAAAGCAATGGAAAAAGATACTTACGCTTTCCCATAAATGCTCAATTTCAGTAGCAGTCCAAGAAAATAATTTCAAACTTTTGACCAGATGGTATAGGACCCCAGAATTCCTACATAGAATATACCAGAAACCAACAGATAAATGTTGGAGATGTCAGAGGGGAGTAGGAAATTTCCTACATATCTGGTGGATGTGTCCACTAATTAAACCCTTTTGGGATTTAATAGTTAACACTATACAATTGATCTTGGACCCTTCTTTCATCGCTAATCCTATGTCAGTACTACTCCACCACACTGAAATGTCAATAAACACATATAGGAAATCCCTGATCCCTGTGTTTCTGAATTCAGCAAAGACACTGATACCAAGGTATTGGAAACAGGAGATAATACCTACTTACGGGGAATGGGTGGGAGAAGTAGAACTTAATAGGAGAATAGAAGCTTTAACGCTGTTAGAAGACGAGGGAGCTATAAAATATGAAACCAAATGGAACAGATGGTCGCAATATCTGGAGGGACCACTGTTTGCCCCGGGACTGGAACAGATGGTGTAAAACAATGCTCCATGGTAGCCCAGGCGAGGTATATGATAGATTATCGATAGACTGAAGGACCTTTAAGTGGAAGACGTGCAAGGGGTGGGGGGGAGGGGGGGATTCAATGTTTTATATATAAATGTAATGTATGACTTTAATGAACTGTTTTGTAATGGATGAATATGAAGATGTATATGTATTTTTTTATGAAAGAAAACAATAAAGATATTTAAAATAAAAGAAACGTCTGACCTCTGTGATTGCCAACAAGGGTTTTGCCACCAAGTACTAAATTGAAGGGGTCAATTACTTATTTCACTCATTGACATGCAAATCAATTTATAACTTTTTTGACATGCATTTTTTGGATTTTTTTTTTGTTATTCTGTCTCTCACTGTTAAAATACACCTACCATTAAAATTATAGATTGATCATTTCTTTGTCAGTGGGCAAACGTTCAAAATCAGCAGGGGATCAAATACTTTTTTCCCCTCACTGTATAAAGAATATAACATCCAGCGCTATATCTGTTTAGTTTTTTGTATACATGTATTATTGAATGGTTCCATGAATTTTGAAGAAACCACAAAAAGTCAGTAAGTAACTTCATTAATCTTTTTTTTTTTGGGGGGGGGGGGGGGTAGGGGGGCAAGAGGTCACAGCCCCTGCTAGGGACTCTATGAATATTACATCCAAAAGATGCCTGACGATGAACTGTGTGCAAGCACGATTGAGGCTTCCACCACTGCACGGTTTAGAAGCCCCAACCGCACATGCAAGACTCACAGTGGACTGTCGGGCATCTTCCGAATTGCATTTCCGACACAGGCCGTGTCAGAAAGGAAATTCAGATGCCACATTTGGCCCCTTGGCTCATTTATACTTAGTAATGATACTTAGTAATGAGTAAAAAAACATGGCATCTTCTCGTTGCACTCTGGCACTTTGGTTTTGTATGTATTATTTTTTCTCTGTTTCCGCCTCAATGGGGAATTGTGTTGTGTTGTATCGTATTAATGTGTACTGGTCCACCTTAACAAATGTAAGATTTTTAAATCTATTTTATTGACAAAAGTGGGTCATGTAATGTCGTTTTATTGTGTCTACTTTTTGAAAGAATAATAAAAGCAATTTGAAATTTATTAAACTAAAGACATTTAAGGGATCTACTCAATAAAGAGAGAACTGCAGGGAATCAACGCAGCAATCTCAAAATTAAGGCCAAAGTAGCTGAGATGGATATGTTCTCCCGTTCAGCTGCATTGGTGAATTATTCCAGCTCTGCTACATTGGCCTAAAGTTTGAAATTCCCATCGTAATTCCCTGCAATTGTCTCTTGTTTTTGAGTAGAACTTTTAGGGGATTTTTAAGTCGCTGATCAAGTTTGATAAGATTCTAAATCTTGTACACACACAGAGTATACTACACACAGTCGACCTACCTAAAACAAAAAGTTCTTGCAGCATTGTACATCTGAAATCTGGGCAGCACAGTTCTCAATTATGAGTTTTACACACTACTAACACTCACAGCTTACAAAATAAAAGGAAACCACATGAGTGTGACAGGCACCTTCCCGCCAAGCTCAGAGAAGTGCACAAAAACTGTAAAAATGATAAATAAGGCTGTGCTTTATTATATAAACATACCTGATTATATTTAGACTTCTTTAGCAACTGACCATGTACACATGTATGCTGCGGGGTTGGGGAGTGTTAACTGCTCTGTGCATGTTTTTGTTAGTGAGCTCACACTGTGCTTGAATAGAGATAGTTATTAATTCTATTCGTACTGGAGGTCAGCGGGTCACGAGGGCCTCAGCAATTGGCTGCATGATACCGTTGTGGACAACACAACAGTATACGCGCGGTCAGCGTTCCGATTGGCACACTTGTCTGTGAGGACTTTGTTTGGTTTTTCTGTGTTTTGTTTTTCTTTGTTTGGTTTTTTAATTTTTTTTATTTCAATTCACAAGTTCAAAGACATAAAAATGTATTGAAATATATGCATGAAAAAGAGGATATTTGTTAAGTGGGAAAATTCTAAAAAAAATATCTCTGTCTGAGGCACCTGAGGTAATTGAGCGCTGAAATTTGAATTGAGCTGCTGCCCCCGGCGTCCTGATTATTACTTATTTATTTGTGGTGATCTTTTATTGGGGTGGAGGTCACCTACCTAAAGTAGGGGGGGGGGGTAGATTAGCTGGGATTAGTTATAGATATGTGTGAGTTCTTGCTGTCAGGGTGAACGCTGATAAGTCAAATTTAATAACAGGAGATTTTTTTGGGTTATAAGTTATGTGAATTGTAAAGTGAGCAAAGTTTGTGTGTTTTATTATTCAGTAAATAGCTTGGTCTGTCTTGTAAACAAATACAATTATATTGTGTAATGGGCAAGGGGGGCGGATCAGGCAGGAATACAGATGTATGGGCAGTAAGGTGGCCCTTTTCCCCCTAGGGGTGGAGACTCTTAAAATGAATCAGAAGCTTCTTACCCAATAGGAATGCACGGAGCAGAGAACCATACCTCTAATTTTTAGAAAAGCAGAACATACAGGGCTATTAATAATTGAATAAACATTAATAATAGAGCTTGTTGATCCAAGGAGAAATCTGATTGCCATTTGGAGTCAAGAAGGAAATTTTTCCCCTAAGTGGCAAAATTCAAAGTAGTTTTTTTGCCTTCTTTTGGATCAAAAGCAGGAATGATAGGTAGAAGGGATGAACTTGATGGACTTATGACTTTTTTGCAACCTAAATTACTATGTTATTATGTGACTTGATGGATTCATTAAATTAAACATAACTTATTTTTTCCCAGCAGTTATCCTTTAACCATCATTTTTATTTTAATTGAATAACCTTAAAGGGACAGTCTAGTCAACCTTTTAACTTTGGTGCAATTTGTAGGCAGCTCAGTGTAGAGTAGACTGTCACTTTCCGTTTGTTTTTAGTTCTCTGTAAAAAAGAGATTATACTTAGCATTCAAAGAATTGAACTTACCATCATAATCATATTGGTATTAAATAAACTGTAACTTATGGGGAGAACCACATTGTCTATCATGTTCAGCCATGCTGGAATTTAGGGGGTGACTGCAGTGCCTATCATGCTCAGCCACAGCTGGCATTTAGGGAGGACTGCAGTGGCTATCAAGCTCAGCCAGCTGGCATTTATGATGGGGACTGCAGTGCCTATCAAGCTCAGCAATGCTGGCATTTAGGGGGGGACTGCAGTGCTTATCATGCTCAGCCAAGCTGGCATGTAGGGGGGACTGCAGTGCCTATCATGCTCAGCCAGCTGGCATTCATGATGAGGACCACACTGCCTATCACAGCCAAGCTTACACTTATGAGAGGGCTGTGCTGCCTATCATCAGGGCCGTCTTTAATAGTGATTGGACCCTGGGCAAGCATTTGCTTGGGCCCCCTGGACCCTGCATGCAATCCCGCCATCCATCGCAATGTTACCCCCCCCCCCCCCCCCCCCCCCACACACACACACAAAAAAAACCATAATAATAAGCACACACACAATTGGACTTGCAGTGAGTATTTTTATTGCATTGTATAAAATGTGTATATTACGTGTATAATTGCAGTGTATAAACTGTATATTTGGATACAAAATGTATATATATGGATGCAATATGTATACCATCTTACTATGCAACACTGCACTACAACTACTCATTACCTAAATGACAAACATATACACAGATATTAGAGAGCACTTACATATGTTCATATGTATTTCTAAATATCTATACACATCTCGCTCTCTTTCACTAGTTGCATTTATACTTATATGAACTTCTTAATATTATATTCAACTATTTTTATATGTAATAAAAATGTTATTGAAACATTTTGAATGCATTTCTTGTTTTTATTCACTTTTTCTGCACCCACATTGTACCTAAATGACTTAACACAGCCCATAGAGTAGCCACAGCACTTGTCATGCACCTATATTGCACCCACAGCACATGTCATGCACCTATATTGCACCCACAGCACTTGTCCTGCACCTATATTACACCCACAGCACTTGTCATGCACCTAAATTGCACCCACAGCACGTCTTGCACTCATATTGAACCCACACAATTTTGCATGCTACAGTGTAAATTTGCCCCACAGAACATACCACAGTTTCACTTTGTTCCACTAAACTGCCCATGCAGAAAAAAGTCACATTGTCACTTTCCCCCATAGTACATGTTATTTTTCCCCACAGAAAATGTCACAGTAACTTTGTCATTGCATATGCAACAGACAGTCTGCCTGTTAAAATATGACACCATTTGTCCATTAAATATGCCACAGTCAATGTGCCCATTAATATGCCAGTAGTATTGTGCCATTCAGATACCAGTAATATTTTACAATTAAGATGCCCCAGCCAATTTGCCCATTAAGATACCAGTATTATTGTACCATAAAGATGCCATAATTGTTGTGCCATTCAGATGCCAGTAATATTGTGCCAGTCAGATGCCTGTAATATTGTGCCATTCAGAGCCTAGTAATACTGTGCCATTCAGAGCCCAGTAATATTGTGCCATTCAGAGCCCAGTAATATTGTACCATTCAGATACCAGGAATACTGTTCCAGTCAGATGCCTGTAATATTGTGCCTTTCAGATGCCAGTAATATTGTGCCATTCAGAGCGCAGTATTATTGTGCCAGTCAGAGCCCAGTAATATTGTGCCATTCAGAGCCCAGTAATATTGTACCATTCAGAGTCCAGTAATATTGTGCCAGTCAGATACCTGTAATATTGTGCCATTCAGAGCCCAGTAATATTGGGCCAGTCAGAACCCAGGAATATTGTGCCAGTCAGAGCCCAGTAATATTGTGCCAGTCAGAGCCCAGTAATATTGTGCCACTCAGAGCCCAGTAATAGTGTGCCAGTCAGAGCCCAGTAATAGTGTGCCAGTCAGAACCCAGTAATAGTGTGCCAGTCAGAACCCAGTAATAGTGTACCAGTCAGAGCCCAGTAATAGTGTGCCAGTCAGATACCAGTAATATTGTGCCAGTCAGAGCCCAGTAATATTGTGCCAGTCAGAGCCCAGTAATATTGTGCCAGTCAGATGCCTGTAATATTGTGCCAGTCAAAGTCCTGTAATATTGTGCCAGTCAGATGCCTGTAATATTGTGCCAGTCAAAGTCCAGTAATATTGTGCCAGTCAGATAACAGGATTATTATGCCATGCAGAGCCCAGTAATATTGTGCCAGTCAGAGCCCAGTAATATTGTGCCAGTCAGAGCCCAGGAATATTGTGCCAGTCAGATACCAGTAATATTGTGCCAGTCAGAGCCCAGTAATATTGTGCCAGTCAGAGCCCAGGAATATTGTGCCAGTCAGAGCCCAGTAATAGTGTGCCAGTCAGAACCCAGTAATAGTGTGCCAGTCAGAGCCCAGTAATATTGTGCCAGTCAGAGCCCAGTAATATTGTGTCAGTCAGAGCCCAGTAATAGTGTGCCAGTCAGAACCCAGTAATAGTGTGCCAGTCAGAGCCCAGTAATAGTGTGCCAGTCAGAGCCCAGTAATATTGTGCCAGTCAGAACCCAGTAATATTGTGCCAGTCAGAGCCCAGTAATAGTGTGCCAGTCAGAGCCCAGTAATATTGTGCCAGTCAGATACCAGTAATATTTTGCCACTCAGAGCCCAGTAATAGTGTGCCAGTCAGATGCCTGTAATATTGTGCCAGTCAGATGCCTGTAATATTGTGCCAGTCAGAGCCCAGTAATATTGTGCCAGTCAGAGTCCAGCAATATTGGGCCAGTCAGAACCCAGGAATATTGTGCCAGTCAGAGCCCAGGAATATTGTGCCAGTCAGAGCCCAGTAATATTGTGCCACTCAGAGCCCAGTAATAGTGTGCCAGTCAGAGCCCAGTAATAGTGTGCCAGTCAGATGCCTGTAATATTGTGCCAGTCAGATGCCTGTTATACCTCCCAACCCCTCCTATTACTTACATGATTCTGCTCCATGTCCCCAGCCGGATGTCTCCTCCGTTCACTGCACGGAGGAGGGAAACAGTCACCGGATGTGAGGCTGGGGGCCCACGGGACAGCTGCCTTGGGCCCCCCAGGAGTAACTGGGCCCAGGGCAGCTACCCGTTTGCCCCGCGTTAAAGAGGGCCCTGCCTATGATGCTCAGCCAAGCTGGCATTTAGGGGGGACTACACTGCCTATCATGCTCAGCCAAGCTGACCTGCTAGGCAGTGCTGGATGATATGACTGACATTATAAAATGAGAGGGCACTAACTTATAATGCTCTTGGATACAGTAGGATCTCTAATGCAACACATTGCCTGATTACATCACTAAACAGGACATCATATTCCAATTCTTATTGACTGCTGCTGGGAAAATAAACTCCCTAAGAAGCATAAGTGAGACGCCCATTGAGTGGGCTGTCCTGAACCTCTGGAAATGTGCATTTTCATCTAAGTGTAATATCTTCATTTTTTAAGTAATGCAAAGTATAAAATATGCATTTTAAAGTATTTTGAAAGTACTTTAATATGCATTAAAATGTTGAGGAGGCATTTAGGCACTAGACAGTCCCTTTAAATTGGAAATGGCGCCCAATAATAGAGATGTTGAGGTATTTCAGTCTGTCTTTCCTGTCCAATCCGTCTCTTGCAATTATTGATCTCTGTTGTACAGGGAGGTACATCCCTTTTGCTGTTTTTTACAAATTGTGTCTATCTGCACCTGTTGCTCTGCTGGCTGTGAACATTTCTACTCACATTCACAGTAACTCTGCAAACGCTTACATTAGCCCACTTGGGTGCGGTCTCAATGATAACCCACAGGAAGTCTATAAACATATTAAGTTAGCAGCAGGAAAAAAAAAACAGTTAAAGAGAGGAGTCTGAAAAGAACATTTTAGCAACGAAATATCTGCATGCTTACCGGTCAGTACTCACCTGCTTCCTTACTCTACATAAGTTCTTTTTTAAAACATTTTTTTATTAGATTGCTAGGATCTCTGTCCTGTTATCCTCATTTCAGTTTCTCTAACTATTTTCATACAAGCTGAAGGTTACATTAATGATGTTTGCAATCAATTTAGATGGATGATAATATATATATATATATATATATATATATATATATATATATATGGAAAACTGGGCAGTAGGCACTAAATGGTTATTTAGGTGTCGTAGATACTTACTTCGCTTTCTAAAATCGAAATGTATGTATGGAAAACATAACTATATATAAAAAAAAATTATTCTTCTTCTATATTTTGCGGATGGTTTCCAGCCTACACATTTTGACATTGGTTAGCAGTTATGTGTTGAGGATGTGAAAATATTGCAAAGAAAAAAAGAACATTTTCCATCGTAAAAACAGCTGTAAATGTAACTGTTTTTCAACTAAGGTTCACTATGCTCTAATGAGTAATCTGGAAATATTTAAACAAATGTTGGATTTTGGTTAAATGCAAGTTGTGTTAAGAGAAAACCAGCGAAAGTGCAAACTTTGCACTGTATGTCTCTAAATTAGCGTATTAATATGTATTTCGTGGTACTAGATCATTACTAATTGTATTGCATGGTTTGTATCGGCCATATGGAGTCTTATAATAATATATTTAATGCATTTACTGCTTCTGAATCTGATGCAGCAAAATAAGTCCTAATATTGCAATCAAATTTTAGTAATGTAAAAAATACAATGGGCTTTATTCTATGAAAGAGGGAATTGCAGGGAATTGCCAAGGGAATTTCAAACAGAAGAACAAAGTAGCGGGTTGAGAAATAGTTCCAACACGGCTACTTTGGTCTTAAGTTGGATATTCTCTTGTCAATTCCATCTCTCGTGAATAAAGCCCTTAGTGTTTATTCATAAACAGATGCAGCTACAGGATTTAATACAAGCATTCAAAATGGAGTCGTACGTAGCATTATGTCCAAAAATGCACTAGGCATTGCTGCAAAAAAGTGTCCCTTTAAAGTGAAACTAAAGGATTTTGTAAATGTTGCTTCACTAATAGAACCTCTCTATATTGCAAGTAAGGGTGGAAAAGAATGATTATTGTCTCTTTAAAGATTTCACCTAAGTTCAATAGTATAAGGTAGAAGATGGAATTATGATGAAATTCTGGACTCTTTCAATTACCCAGCCTTTTACTAATATACATACTTTGAGTCGAAGTTAGTCTAAATTAAGTCTATTAGTTACATATATAACTAAAGCCGAAATTGAGTCTTTTTTTTGCCCTCTTTTTCTTCACTAAAATTCGACTTGGGAGGTCGACCTTCATTGTGAGGCTAAGTCAAATTTGGAAAGCCAAGTTTGACTTAGAGGGAAAAAAAAACCCAGGTTCGAATTTTCCCCATTGAAAGTAATGGGAGGTGAAATGATCAAATTCGGGTGCAGAATCTGACTTATTCTCAAAATCAAAGTACAAATTTAATTTTTCCAGCCTTTTTTTTTTTTTTTTAGTTAAAACGTTCTATTCCCTGTATTAGTTTTGTAGCCCCCCTCTGCACTCTCTTTATTTCCATAATGTCTTTTTTTTTACAAAAAGGTCGCCCAGAATTGAACCGCATATTCAAATGGGGGCAGAATAATATCTTCCTCCCATAAGTCAATACCCCTTTTAATATATGCTAATATCCTAATGGCCTTTGCAGCTACTACTGCCAAGGGAGGCACTTAAGGGGCGGCACAAAACAAAAGAGAAACCCCCGTGCTGCCTGTTCGGCTCCCCGTACAGTGTGACGGGGACAAAGGTAAGTCCTGGGGGACATGTATTGGGCAAATTGGTGGGGGGCTTATTAATGGGAAATAATACTGGCATATTATTGGGCAAATTGTTAGGGGCTTATTAATGGGAAATAATACTGTCATATTATTGGGCAAATTGGTAGGGGCTTACTAATGGGAAATAATACTGGCATATTGGGCAAATTGGTAGGGGCTTTTTAATGGGAAATAATACTGGCATATTATTGGGCAAATTGGCTGGGGCATATTAATGGCAAACAATACTAACATATTATTGGGCAAATTGGCTGGGGCATATTAATGGCAAACAATACTAACATATTATTGGGCAAATTGGCTGGGGAATATTAAATGTCAAAATAATACGGGCATATTATTGGGCAAATTGTCTTGGGCATATTAAATGTCAAAATAATACGGGCATATTATTGGGTAGAGTTGAGCGGACACCTGGATGTTCGGATTGGGCCGAACTTTGGGAAAAAGTCCGGGTTCGGGCTCGAACTTGACCCCAAACCCGAACTCCATTGAAGTCAATGGGGACACGAACTTTTGGCCACTAAAATGCCTCTAAAAAAGTCCTGGAAAGGGCTAGAGGGCTGCAAAAGGAAGTAAAATGGGGGTAAGAGTAGGACAAGTGCCCTGCAAACAAATATGGATAGGGAAATAACTTCAATTAACATAAAATACATACAAATAAAAAATACAGCTGAGCCATAAAATAGCACTAGATAGAATCTTTGATTTTAGTTTTGTAAGAACATAAATCTAAATCTAAAGCATGGCTGCCAGGAGGATCAACAGAATTATCCATCTGAGAGAGGGTTGGAGTGCAGGGTATTCTCTTTCAGTTTATACTAAGTGACCCATAGGTTGAGAAGGTCTGGCCGTGGCGGTGTAGGAGGAGGAGGTAGCCAGAATTTTTCAAAGTGCGCTGTAAGCGCAGTATTGGACTGTTCTTTTTGACTCTCAGATATGAAGTGCACCGCAAGATGCAAATGTACTATTTAGCACCCAAAACTATTAGAATTTTGCAAACTGCGCTGCAAGCACAGTATTTGATGGTTCTATTTCACTCTCAGATATGAAGTGCACCGCAAGACACAAATGTACTATTTACCAACCAAAACTATTATAATTTTTCAAAGTGCGCTGTAAGCACAGTATTTGACGGTTCTATTTGACTCTCAGATGTAATACATGTAATGCTATTGCTATTCCTTTAAACCGAAATAGAGTCCCCATTCATACGAATAGGTCAATTGACCTATTCGTATGAATGGGGACTCTATTTTGGTTTATAGAATAGCAATAGCATTACATGTATTCCATAAACCGAAAGTCTATAAACCGAATGTCTTTCGGTTTATAGATGTCATGCCCCTCTGGCCCTTACCTGCAGTTCCAGTAGTTCCAGGCATCCAGCAAGTCCCTTAAGTAATCCGCGATCGCGGAGTAGGCCGAAGCCGGGGCCTGTAGTACAATCTTCTATCCGCGATCGCGATCGCGGTAGCGCGGTAGGCCGAAACCAGGGCCTAGAGTTTCTACAAGCCCAGGATGCATCCTCCAGACTTCACCCCAATCAAGGGGAACCTATTTCCAGCTGTAGGAGGGAGGTAAACTCTGCCAAATCTCCTATTAACTCCAAGCACAGAGATAGAGGGGTATGTGCTAGAAAAGCACACCCCTCTAACATCCAATCAAGTGAGGAGCTTGTCCCACTGAGGGGAGGAGTGGAGATCCACAGCACTATAAAAACCCCTCAAACTGTTTCTTCATTGCTCCAGTGTTCCAGAGCTTTGGTTCCTGTTTGTCCTTGGACTTCAGTCTCCAGTTTCCCCTTTGTTGCTGTGCTACAGTATATCTATTGGATTTCCCGTTACCTGACCTTTGGCTTGTCTTCTGGATTACTCTGTTTGCCTGAACCCTGACCCCTGCTTGGATTACTACTCTTTGACCGCTGCCTGCCCTGATCTATTGAACTGTTTCCTGACTTCGCTTTTTGGATTATCCTTTTGTGGCACTCTCGTGCTCCTATCCTTACCAGGGTGCTCTGCCTATATATACTTGTGGACCACCTGGTAAGGGTTACCAGCAAGAGATAGCATCCCCTGCTCTATGCTCCGAAAACCTCAATCTTGACAATACACTGGAGCCAATATGGAGCTTGCAGGGATGGTTGATGCTGTTAATACCTTGACACAACAGCTTACCACGCTATCTACTACTATACAGGCCATACAAAACAATCAAATGGTCTTACAAACCCAAATGCAGAATTTACAACCCATCCCAGTACCACCACCGGTTTTGCAACAACCAAATCCAGTACCTCAACCAGGACTTGTTCTTGATGGTGCTGCTGCCCCTGAACCACATGTTAAACTACCTGCTTGTTTTACAGGTGACCGCAGTCAGTTCCAACCGTTCATCACTTCCTGTGAATTGTTGTTTGCATTAAAACCAAGAACCTATGCTACAGACTTTGTGAAAGTGCGTACAGCTATTTCTCTACTCACAGGAGCACCTATGTCCTGGGCACACCATCTGTTGTATGAAGACAGTCCTGTGCTTAATTCCTGGGAGGCATTTTGTCATGCTATGGGTATACTATATGATGACCCTCATAAGAGATCTACCGCTGAAACTACCATGAGAGCTCTCAGGCAAGGTCGTCGCCCTGTTGAGGATTATGTATCAGACTTTCGGAGGGTTGCGATGGAGACAGAATGGAACGAACCAGCTTTGCGTGACCAATTTCGTTTAGGTCTCTCTGAATCACTCAAGGATGAGTTGGCTCGGGTTGGTATTCCTGACTCACTGGATGATCTGATTCTTCTAGTAACACAAGTTGATCGGAGACTCCGGGAGAGACGGATGGAACGTACTACCTCAACCAACCTTCCTTTTCGTTCAGTCTCTACACCACGCCTTCATTACACACCCACGTCTACTACCACCACTGAGGAACCCATGCAATTGGGGGTAACCCGTGGTCCGCTTACTGAAACAGAGAAGTCCAGAAGAAGAAGGATGAATCTGTGTCTGTATTGCGGTAATGCCGACCATCAATTTCGTCTTTGTCCTCGGTTGGCTGCAAAAGATAATCCCCATTTGGTACAGTCCTCTTTGCTCCTGGGTGGCATGACTTCTCATCTATCTCTTCTTGTCTCTCTACAGTGGACACATGACAAGGTACCACAAGATGCCATCATTGATTCCGGTGCCAGTGATTGCTTTATGGATATCAAAACCGCCCAGACATTGGGTATACCCACACGACCAAAGAAACAACCCATTACCATCCTACTTGTCGATGGCAGAGACATCAATTCAGGACCTGTCACCACAGAGACTGTACCCATCACCGTATACATTGGAGAGAAACATAAAGAATCACTTAGTTTTAGTCTGGTGCATTCTCCCTTGTTTCCTTTGATTCTGGGACTTCCTTGGCT
The DNA here is from genome assembly GCA_036172795.1 of Pelodytes ibericus. Taxonomy (NCBI): domain Eukaryota; kingdom Metazoa; phylum Chordata; class Amphibia; order Anura; family Pelodytidae; genus Pelodytes; species Pelodytes ibericus. Next base: position 21,873,114 of record CM069867.1, read on the forward strand.
TAAACGTCACAACCCCATTATTGACTGGTCTACAGGACTAACCACTTTTTCCTCTACCTTTTGCAAAACTCAATGTTTTCCACAGACTTTAGCTTCTTCTCTTCACATCCCATCTCCTGAGAACACTGAAATACCAACACAATATCGTGCTTTCAGTAAAGTATTCAGTGAACAAGAGGCCAATAAACTACCACCCCATCGTCCATATGATTGCCCAATAGACCTACTTCCTGGGGCACCAATACCATTTAGCCGTATATATCCCCTCTCAGAACCCGAATTAAAGACTTTAAAAACCTACATTGAAGACAATTTAAAGAAAGGCTTCATCAGACCTTCTACTTCACCCGCTGGAGCTGGAATATTTTTTGTTGGAAAAAAGGACGGTGGTCTCCGCCCATGTGTGGATTACAGAGAGATTAACAAAGTCACGATCAAAAATAAATACCCTTTACCTTTAATTCCCGAATTGATGGATCGCCTCAGAGAAGCTAAAATATACACCAAGCTGGATTTACGGGGTGCTTACAATCTGGTGCGGATTAAGGAGGGGCATGAGTGGAGAACAGCTTTCCGATCCCGATATGGTCACTATGAGTATCTAGTCATGCCATTCGGGCTCTGCAATGCCCCTGCTACCTTCCAACACTTCCTTAATGACGTTTTCCGGGATATGTTGGATTCGTTTGTCATTGTATACCTTGATGACATTTTGATTTATTCACCTTCTCTGGCTACACATCGTCAACACATGACCCGCGTTCTATCTCGTCTCCAAGATCACGGACTATATGCCAAATTAGAAAAATGTATTTTTGAGACTACGTCTGTAGAGTTCCTTGGTTATGTCTTAACCCCTGGAAACATCAGAATGGATCCCAAGAAGGTATCTGCCATATTGGAGTGGCCCATCCCCTCTTCCGTTAAAACCACACAGAGTTTCATAGGCTTTTCCAATTTCTACAGAAAGTTCATCAATGGATTCTCAAAAATCATCGCCCCAATCACTCAACTCACAAAGAAGAATATACCTTTTCGTTGGACTCCTGAAGCACAACAAGCTTTTGATGCATTAAAGCAGAGATTCACCACAGCCCCTATTCTTCTTCTCCCAGATCCTTTGAAACCATACTTTGTTGAGGTGGATGCGTCAGAGACAGCTGTAGGGGCCATCTTGTCTCAACGAAAAGGAGATGATGGTACACTTCATCCTGTATGCTTCTTTTCAAAACGTCTTTCTCCAGCAGAGATCAATTACAGTGTGGGTGATAGAGAACTATTGGCCATAAAAATGGCACTGGAAGAATGGCGTCACCTTCTTGAAGGGGCAAATCACCCAGTCACTGTATTCACGGACCATCGCAACCTGGAGTATTTACAAAGAGCTCGCAGACTCTGTCCACGACAGGCAAGATGGGCTCTGTTTTTCTCTCGATTCCTATTGCACATTACTTACAGACCCGGTTCACGAAATGGAAAGGCCGATGCCCTATCCCGTTTACATGGATCATCTACAGAACAAGAGCCAGACACCATTCTACAACCTGGTCATTTTCTTATCACTCATTCCTCTTTAATAAAGACTCTTAAACAACAATGTAAAGATGACTCTTATCTATCCAAATATCCTTTTTTGACCAAGAAAGATGGTCTCCTCTACAAGGATACTCTGATTTTTGTCCCTCCTGCTGTGCGAACCAAAGTATTAGAGACAATACATGATCATCCGCTGGCAGGCCATGGAGGAGTCAAGAAAACCTTAGACCTTGCACATCGTTCATTTTGGTGGCCTAAACAAAGAAAGGACATTGAACAATATATACATTCATGCGACATCTGTGGACGTGCAAAAGGGGTTAATACCAGACCTGCTGGCTTACTACAACCTTTACCTGTCCCCACAAATCCCTGGACTGACGTGACTGTTGATTTTATTGTTGAACTCCCACCATCTCAACAACATACTACCATAATGGTAGTCGTGGACCGTCTAACTAAGATGGCTCACTTCATTCCTACAACCAAACTCCCTACCGCAGCCGAAACTGCTGACTTATTTATTAAAGAAATCTTCCGCCTCCATGGCATACCACAATCCATTCTCTCTGACCGTGGAGTACAATTTACCTCACATTTCTGGTCTGCTTTTTGTCGTGGTTTGGGCATCCAAAGGCTCTTATCATCTGCTTACCATCCTCAAACTGATGGCCAAACAGAAAGAACCAACCAAACTCTAGAACAGTATCTTCGTTGCTATGTTACTCACCTACAGGATGACTGGCTTCCCTTACTTCCAACAGCAGAATTTGCTTACAACAACAGCCTACACAGTTCTATAGGTTTATCACCCTTCAAGGCCAACTATGGTTATCATCCCCCCTCGATTCCTCAACTACCTACTACAACCACAGTGCCACAAGTCACCGATAGAATCCAACTTCTTAACCAAGGATTCACTCTCCTACAAGAGACTCTAAAGAAAGCCCAACAAGCTTACAAAGAACAAGCAGATCGCAAACGTACATCTCCACCTCAATATAACATTGGAGACAAGGTTTGGCTTTCATCCGCTCATGTTAAAATGTCCTGTCCTACCACAAAATTAGGACCAAAATTTTTAGGTCCTTTTCCCATCACAAAGATTATTAGTCCTGTAGCGGTTACTCTTCAATTGCCTACCACTTGGCGTATTCACCCTACATTCCATGTTTCACTTCTCAAGAAATGGATACCAGATACTTCCCAAAGGAAGACACCTACTCCTCCACTCCCCATAATCGTGGACAACGAAGAAGAATTCGAAGTACAAGAGATCTTGGATTCTCGTATTAGAAGGGGACGACTTGAGTATCTAGTACACTGGGAGGGATATGGTCCTGAAGAAAGATCCTGGGAACCAGCTGCCACCATTCATGCTCCCGCTTGTCTTCGTGCATTTCACCGTACACATCCTGAACGGCCAGCACCTAGACGCACCCGGAGGTCGCGTATTGGAAGGGGGAACTGTCATGCCCCTCTGGCCCTTACCTGCAGTTCCAGTAGTTCCAGGCATCCAGCAAGTCCCTTAAGTAATCCGCGATCGCGGAGTAGGCCGAAGCCGGGGCCTGTAGTACAATCTTCTATCCGCGATCGCGATCGCGGTAGCGCGGTAGGCCGAAACCAGGGCCTAGAGTTTCTACAAGCCCAGGATGCATCCTCCAGACTTCACCCCAATCAAGGGGAACCTATTTCCAGCTGTAGGAGGGAGGTAAACTCTGCCAAATCTCCTATTAACTCCAAGCACAGAGATAGAGGGGTATGTGCTAGAAAAGCACACCCCTCTAACATCCAATCAAGTGAGGAGCTTGTCCCACTGAGGGGAGGAGTGGAGATCCACAGCACTATAAAAACCCCTCAAACTGTTTCTTCATTGCTCCAGTGTTCCAGAGCTTTGGTTCCTGTTTGTCCTTGGACTTCAGTCTCCAGTTTCCCCTTTGTTGCTGTGCTACAGTATATCTATTGGATTTCCCGTTACCTGACCTTTGGCTTGTCTTCTGGATTACTCTGTTTGCCTGAACCCTGACCCCTGCTTGGATTACTACTCTTTGACCGCTGCCTGCCCTGATCTATTGAACTGTTTCCTGACTTCGCTTTTTGGATTATCCTTTTGTGGCACTCTCGTGCTCCTATCCTTACCAGGGTGCTCTGCCTATATATACTTGTGGACCACCTGGTAAGGGTTACCAGCAAGAGATAGCATCCCCTGCTCTATGCTCCGAAAACCTCAATCTTGACAATAGACTTTCGGTTTATGGAATACATGTAATGCTATTGGATTTCTATAAACCGAAATAGAGTCCCTATTCTTATGAATGGGGACTCTATTTCGGTTTAAAGAAAGCCAAAAGCATTACATGTATTCCATAAACCGAAAGTCTATAATGCTAATATACTAATGGCCTTTGCAGCTGCCAGCTGGCACTGAGCACTACTGCCAAGTCTATTGATTACAACTACTCCCAAAGGGAGGCACTTAAGGGGCGGCACAAAACACAAAACAAAAAATTTAAAAAAAAGCCACCCTTTGAAAAAAAAACTCACTTGCCGGAAGAGACATTGGCTGGGGAGATCGGAAGATCTCACCACCGCTGTACATGCAAGCAGGCTGCACAGGGAGCCGAACAGGCTGCACAGAGAAACCCCAGTGCTGCCTGTTCGGCTCCCCGTGCAGTGTGACGGGGACAAAGGTAAGTCCTGGGGGACATGTATTGGGCAGATTGGTAGGGGCTTATTAAAGGAAAATAATACTGGCATATTATTGGGCAAATTGGCTGGTTCATATTAAATGGCAAAATAATACTGGCACATTATTGGACAAATTGTCTTGGTCATATTAAATGGCAAAATAATACGGGCATATTATTGGGCAAGTTGTTTGGGGCAAATTAAATGGCAAAATAATACTGGCATATTAATACTGGCATATTATTGGGCAAATTGTCTTGGGCATATTAAATGGCAAAATAATACGGGCATATTATTGAGCAAATTGTCTTGGGCATATTAAATGGAAAAAGAATACGGGTATATTATTGGGCACTGAGCACTACTGCCAAGACTATTGATTACAACTACTCCCAAAGGGAAGCACTTAAGGGGCGGCACAAAACAAAAAATGTAAAAAAAAAAGCCACCCTTTAAAAAAAAACTCACTTGCCGGAAGAGGTCAGAAGATCTCACCACCGCTGTGCATGCAACCAGGCAGCACAGGGAGCCGAACAGGCAGCACAGAGAAACCCACGTGCTGCCTGTTCGGCTCCCCGTGCAGTGTGACGGGGACAAACGTAAGTCCTGGGGGACATGCATTGGGCAAATTGGTAGGGGCAAATTAAATGGCAAAATAATACTGGCATATTATTTGGCAAATTGTCTTGGGCATATTAAATTTTAAAATAATACAGGCATATTATTGGGCAAGTTGTCTTGGGCAAATTAAATGGCAAAATAATACTTGCATATTATTGGGCAAATTAGCTGGGGCATATTAATGGGAAAATAATACTGGTATATTATTGGGCAAATTGGCTGTAGCTTATTAATGGGAAAATAATACTGGCATATTATTGGGCAAATTGGCTGTGATATATTATGGCAAAATAACATGTACTATGGGGGAAAGTGACACTGTGACTTGTTCTGCAGGGGCAGTTCTGTGTTACAAAGTGACACTGTAGTATGTTCTGTGACACTGTAGCATGCTTAATTGTGTGGGTGCAAGCTGAGTGCAAGCTAAGTGCTGTGGGTGCAATATAGGTGCATGGCAAGTACTGTGGGTACTGTACGGTGCTGTGTGAAGTCCTTTGGGTGCAGAAAATGGGAATAAAAACAAGAAATCAATTTTTCAATAACATTTTTATTACATATACAAATAGTATTTAAACAAAGAGAACATATAAAAGAACAAATTTTATTTTCAATATATATTAAAAGGTGAAAAATCACCATAAATAGATGAAAAATAGGTGGACAGTGAAAGGGTAAACCGGCAAGAGGTTATACCAGATATGTACCCAAATGAATACTAATAGATACAAAGGATATATTAAATCATATATCAATAGATACAAAGGATATATTAAATCATATATCACAAAGGAAACCAAAAAACACACACATACAAAAGGAATAAAAAATAAATATAAATAGTGATAAAGGACAAAAATATATATATGAAAAAAATGAAAAATAATAATAGTAATAAAGCCCTATATTATAGCCTGTCTGTAAACAAGATACAGCCTGGGAGATATATATATGTGATTCCAGAGTAGTCCAACATAAAATAGATGATGAAAAGAGGAATAATAGTAGGGGTGGAGTAAAATGGAAGTCCCTAGTCTCAAATTCAAGTAATTCCTATCTAATGATTATAAGCTTAAATAGCGGGGATAGCAGAAGATGAGAGAAAGAACAGCACAGGCTGCAAACTGGCGACAGGTAGGTAATCAAAAAAGATATTGGAAGGGCTAGATGTCAGCAAACAAAATAACAAAAGAAAAAAGAGAAGCCCGACGCGCGTTTCGCCGTGGCGGCTTCGTCAGGAGCATAAGCAGAACTAAACAGAGAGGAAGTTTAAATAGTGGCGCTGAAAAATAGGCTAAAGAGAGATAGCCTATAGGAGATCAGTAGGTGTGTCGAGATGGCCAATCGGAGATCAGTGGATGTATCCTAACTGACAATTGGCTTTAGACCGGAGGTGTGTCCGCCCGTCACAGAGAGGGAGGGAAGGGGTGGGAGGGGCTACACGGACCTACACTGACAGAAAAAAGTTTTTGCCGTTTGCAAGTAAAAAGAGGTCATTAATACACATATGAATATAAAGGGAAGATTTATATGTGTTTACTGATAACATGTCCAAATATACCAAACATATAGCCAAATGGATGCGCTACATCGATGACATTTTCTTAATTTGGACAGGACCAGTCTCCCTCTTTTTGGAATTCGCTGACCTTTTAAACATCAATGATGTGGGTCTCGAATTGACTAAAGTTTACCACCAATCTGATCTGGTGTTTCTTGACCTGAACATCTTTATCGATCATGATAACTCCATAAAAACTAATTTGTTCCGGAAACCGACCGCAACAAATAATCTTCTATCATGGGAGAGCTATCACCCAGAACCGTTACGCCGCAGCATTCCTATAGGGCAATATCTTAGAGCCAGAAGAAATTGTTCATCTTTGGCTCTCTTCCAACAGGAAGCAAACAAATTGCGCCAGATGTTCAGATCCCGTGGCTACCCCTCCAGATGGCTGAAACAAGCTTTTCAACGGGCCCTTTTACAGGACAGAGAGTCTCTTATTCAGAAGAATTCCAATAAAAATTGGGAAACCGATAATAAGACCCAAACCATCAGATGTGTAGCCAATTTTGACTGCGGCTGGAATCCTGCTAAGACAATTTTACAACGCTACTGGCCTATTTTAAAAGCAGAACCATTGCTCCAAGGTGTTGTCTCGGATAATGTCAGCTTAACAGCCAGAAGAGGACAAAATCTAAAAGATCTGCTAGTACACAGCACTTATTACACTAACACTAAAAAGACATGGCTACAATCTACTAAGGGATGCTTTCGATGTGGGAATTGTAAAGCCTGTCAGTTTATTGCTCCATCTAAAACCTTTTCCAGCAATAATAACAAAGGGGACATATATACTATCAATCGCTTTCTCAACTGTAAAAGCACTTTTGTTATATATTTGATTGACTGCGACTGTGGTGTCCAATACATAGGAAAAACCATCCGAGAATTCCGAAGGAGAATCTTGGAACACATCAATTGTATCACGAGTCATCTAGACACCTCAATCTCTCGTCACGTCAAGTCATACCATAACTCTAATACCAATTGCCTACACTTTCGAGCTATTGATCACCAGAGGGTGACACCACGAAGAGGCAATAGGAATAGATCCCTGTTACAGCTTGAATCCAAGTGGATCTATAAGCTACAGACGTTGAGCCCCAGAGGACTTAACGAGGGATTTAATTATACCCCCTTTATATAAAGGGCAAATACCCTCTGTAAGGCTATGTGTATATTAAAGTAAGCGACATATGTTCTGGAATAAATGGTATATTCAAGTTCAGCCTTAAAGCCTATAAAATGTACCACCTTTCTCATATTAGCACTCCAGTGTATGTCATACAGTGGCACCATATTATACAACATATATATGGGTAATATGTATATTCTCTTTTGGCTTATATTCTGTAATTAACAAACCCACTGCTGTCCCTAGTATAGAATATATAACACTAGGGGTCAACCTCTGGTACTATGCTGTTAGGTAGACTCACTTTCTATCTACACCCATTAGGAAAGAGAGAGAGAGATATATATATATCCTTATTTCTGGATTCATCTGTCTGTTTATTCAATGTTTCTCCTCCCTATTGGCATCTGAACACCTGACCTACGTATCCTTTTATATCCCTTTATATTCATATGTGTATTAATGACCTCTTTTTACTTGCAAACGGCAAAAACTTTTTTCTGTCAGTGTAGGTCCGTGTAGCCCCTCCCACCCCTTCCCTCCCTCTCTGTGACGGGCGGACACACCTCCGGTCTAAAGCCAATTGTCAGTTAGGATACATCCACTGATCTCCGATTGGCCATCTCGACACACCTACTGATCTCCTATAGGCTATCTCTCTTTAGCCTATTTTTCAGCGCCACTATTTAAACTTCCTCTCTGTTTAGTTCTGCTTATGCTCCTGACAAAGCCGCCACGGCGAAACGCGCGTCGGGCTTCTCTTCTTTCTTTTGTTATTTTGTTTGCTGACATCTAGCCCTTCCAATATCTTTTTTGATTACCTACCTGTCGCCAGTTTGCAGCCTGTGCTGTTCTTTCTCTCATCTTCTGCTATCCCCGCTATTTAAGCTTATAATCATTAGATAGGAATTACTTGAATTTGAGACTAGGGACTTCCATTTTACTCCACCCCTACTATTATTCCTCTTTTCATCATCTATTTTATGTTGGACTACTCTGGAATCATATATATATCTCCCAGGCTGTATCTTGTTTACAGACAGGCTATAATATAGGGCTTTATTACTATTATTATTTTTCATTTTTTTCATATATATATTTTTTGTCCTTTATCACTATTTATATTTATTTTTTATTCCTTTTGTATGTGTGTGTTTTTTGGTTTCCTTTGTGATATATGATTTAATATATCCTTTGTATCTATTGATATATGATTTAATATATCCTTTGTATCTATTAGTATTAATTTGGGTACATATCTGGTATAACCTCTTGCCGGTTTACCCTTTCACTGTCCACCTATTTTTCAACTATTTATGGTGATTTTTCACCTTTTAATATATATTGAAAATAAAATTTGTTCTTTTATATGTTCTCTTTGTTTAAATTTCATTATTTCGGGTTACCCCCGGATTTCTCTATTGTGTAGCTTTGCTTCGCTTATGGTTGATATACAAATAGTAGAATGTGATATGAAAATAGTTGCATATGATATTAAAAAGTTTACATTTCCATACAGTTTTTTTTACATTGCAAGGGGGGTCTACTGCTAAAGACTTTGCAAAGGGCCCACTAAAGTGGCCCTGTGATGGGGGCATGTGATGGGGTGAGGGAGGCATGTTATAGGGGCATGTAATGTGTATGTAATGGGCTGATGGGGCATTTAATAAGTGTGCATGTGGGTGATGTGGCATGTCCTGCTTGTGCAAAGTGGATTATGGGTCATATTGTGGGTGTGCAACGTGGGTGTGCCCCAATTTTGTCTGGCTAGGGCAGCACAAAACCAAGATACACAACTGCGTCCTGCAGCAAAATGAGCCCTGAAAGCGATTTTTTTTGGCTTTCAGTGCTCAAACTGTATTTCTACGATGTGCTTCAATGTGGAGGCACTGTGCAATACTAAAAAAAACACCCGTCGCCATTTCGATCGCTCCGGAGAGCGATTGAAATGCTGGTTTTAAAGGTGCAGTGCCTTTAAAACCGACTGGCTTTGAAAACAAGCATAGTAAGCTAAAATAGTCGCTTCCTATGGCTTTGTAAGTGTTGCTGACCTGCCTTGCAAGTCGAGGCAGTCAGCATCACAAAAAAAAAATGCACGATCTTGGTCACTGTGTGACCAAGATGGCACTGCCCTTCTAAGGGCAAGAGCACAGGAAGTACTGAGCACTTCCTGTGCTCTTCAAGCAGTCACACGATTGCCTGATCACAGATGAAAAAATACTGATCTGACCACTTTGGATCTGCCTCCCTCTCCTCACATTGTTTTTAGGGCGAGAGAGACAGATCAATGTAACAAAAATAAGTAAAAATAAAGTAATACAAATAAAATAAAAGCCATTCCCTGCGTTTAACCCCTTCCCAGCTATTGATCATGCGCAAGCATTTATCTTGCACATAGGGTTGCCACCCGGCCGGTAATTTACCGTCACAGCCAGTATTTGAGAGGCAGGAGCAGGTGCCGGTAAAACTAAAATACCGGTCATGTCAAGACTAGGGTTGCCACCTTTTCCTCAAAAAAATACCGGCCATGTGTGGGCGGAGCTACAAGAGGGAGGGGCCATGAGGGTTGGAGCCACAAAGGGGGCGGATTATAACTGAAGTGATATATATTATTTGTACAGGGAGTGCAGAATTATTAGGCAAGTTGTATTTTTGAGGATTAATTTTATTATTGAACAACAACCATGTTCTCAATGAACCCAAAAAACTCATTAATATCAAAGCTGAATATTTTTGGAAGTAGTTTTTAGTTTGTTTTTAGTTTTAGCTATTTTAGGGGGATATCTGTGTGTGCAGGTGACTATTACTGTGCATAATTATTAGGCAACTTAACAAAAAACAAATATATACCCATTTCAATTATTTATTTTTACCAGTGAAACCAATATAACATCTCAACATTCACAAATATACATTTCTGACTTTCAAAAACAAAACAAAAACTAATCAGTGACCAATATAGCCACCTTTCTTTGCAAGGACACTCAAAAGCCTGCCATCCATGGATTCTGTCAGTGTTTTGATCTGTTCACCATCAACATTGCGTGCAGCAGCAACCACAGCCTCCCAGACACTGTTCAGAGAGGTGTACTGTTTTCCCTCCTTGTAAATCTCACATTTGATGATGGACCACAGGTTCTCAATGGGGTTCAGATCAGGTGAACAAGGAGGCCATGTCATTAGATTTTCTTCTTTTATACCCTTTCTTGCCAGCCACGCTGTGGAGTACTTGGACGCGTGTGATGGAGCATTGTCCTGCATGAAAATCATGTTTTTCTTGAAGGATGCAGACTTCTTCCTGTACCACTGCTTGAAGAAGGTGTCTTCCAGGAACTGGCAGTAGGACTGGGAGTTGAGCTTGACTCCATCCTCAACCCGAAAAGGCCCCACAAGCTCATCTTTGATGATACCAGCCCAAACCAGTACTCCACCTCCACCTTGCTGGCGTCTGAGTCGGACTGGAGCTCTCTGCCCTTTACCAATGCAGCCACAGGCCCATCCATCTGGCCCATCAAGACTCACTCTCATTTCATCAGTCCATAAAACCTTAGAAAAATCAGTCTTGAGATATTTCTTGGCCCAGTCTTGACGTTTCAGCTTGTGTGTCTTGTTCAGTGGTGGTCGTCTTTCAGCCTTTCTTACCTTGGCCATGTCTCTGAGTATTGCACACCTTGTGCTTTTGGGCACTCCAGTGATGTTGCAGCTCTGAAATATGGCCAAACTGGTGGCAAGTGGCATCGTGGCAGCTGCACGCTTGACTTTTCTCAGTTCATGGGCAGTTATTTTGCGCCTTGGTTTTTCCACACGCTTCTTGCGACCCTGTTGACTATTTTGAATGAAACGCTTGATTGTTCGATGATCACGCTTCAGAAGCTTTGCAATTTTAAGAGTGCTGCATTCCTCTGCAAGATATCTCACTATTTTTGACTTTTCTGAGCCTGTCAAGTCCTTCTTTTGACCCATTTTGCCAAAGGAAAGGAAGTTGCCTAATAATTATGCACACCTGATATAGGGTGTTGATGTCATTAGACCACACCCCTTCTCATTACAGAGATGCACATCACCTAATATGCTTAATTGGTAGTAGGCTTTCGAGCCTATACAGCTTGGAGTAAGACAACATGCATAAAGAGGATGATGTGGTCAAAATACTCATTTGCCTAATAATTCTGCACTCCCTGTATATCATGCCAGTGAGAAGCATGTGTGTATATATGCAGTGGTGTATCTTGATTTTGTGCTGCCCTAGGCAGACAAAATCCGGGCACCCCCCTACCCAAGCTGCACACCCACGTTACACACCTAAGACATGCCCCATCATTCAGAATCACATCAAGCTCACATTCCCATCACACTCAGTCACACACTCCTACTCCCATCACACTCAGTCACACACTCCTACTCCCATCACACACACTCCGACTCCCATCACACTCAGTCACACACACTGTGTCCCATCACACACACTCTGACTCCCATCACACTCAGTCACACACACTGTCTCCCATCACACACACTCTGACTCCCATCACACTCAGTCACACACACTGTCTCCCATCACACACACTCTGACTCCCATCACACTCAGTCACACACACACACACACAGTCTCCCATCAGCACTTACCTTTCCTTGGTGGCTAGTGGCAGGCAGCATGGTCCCTCCATGCTGCCTGTTCGGCTTCCCGGTGATTGTGCCAACAGGTCACGTGACCGGGCGCGCGTATGAAGTCAGCGCGCCCGTCACGTGACTGTCGGCACTTCCGTGTCGGCACACTGCACGGGGAGCCGAACAGGCAGCACGGAGGTTTCTCTGTGCTGCCTATTCGGCTCCCCGTACAGCCTGGCAGGCAGAGCGTTGGTGAGGGGGGATCTTCTCACACACACATGTTGTCTATCACACACACAGACAAGCTGTCTATCACAATATGTCAGTTTATTGCCCCTCAATATGCCAGGATATTGCCATTTAATGTGCCAGGATATTGCCCCTCAATATGCCAGGATATTGCCATTTAATATGCCAGGATATTGCCCCTCAGTATGTCAGGATATTGCCGCACAATATGCCAGGATATTGCCATTTAAACTGCCACGATATTGCCATTTAATATGCCAGTTTCTTGTCATTAATATGCCAGGATATTGACATTTAATATGCCAGTTTATTGCCCCTCAATATGCCAGGATATTGCCATTTAATATGCCAGGATATTGCCCCTCAATATACCAGGATATTGCCATTTAATATGCCAGTTTATTGCCCCTAATATGCCAGGATATTGACGCTCAATATGCCAGGATATTGCCATTTAATATGCCAGGATATTGTCCCTCAATATGCCAGGATATTGCCATTTAATATGCCAGTTTATTGCCCCTAATATGCCAGGATATTGCCATTTAATATGCCAGTTTATTGCCCCTAATATTCCAGGATATTGCCATTTAATATGCCAGTTTATTGCCCCTCAATATGCCAGGATATTGCCATTTAATATGCCAGTTTATTGCCCTTAATATGCCAGGATATTGCCATTTAATACTTCTTTTTATAAACAAACTTTATTGATCCGGACGGCTGGAGGGGAGCGCACAACGCTTCCCTCACAGCCACCGACCTGCACCGGGAGACAGCAGCAAGGAGGTAAGTATTGGGGAAGGGGAATTGGGAAGGGGGGGCAAAATATCGGGCCGTGCGTTGCCAGTATATTAGATATACCGGCCCCAAGACCCTAAATACCGGCTGTGCCGGTAAATTACCGGCCAGGTGGCAACCCTAGTTAAGACCGGTATTTGTTCTGCAGGCACCAGGGAGAGGTGATCACTGAGCGTATGTGCTGCTGTCACTGTGTGTATGTATGTGCTTGTGTCACTGTGTGTATGCATGTGCTGCTGTCACTGTGTGTATGCATGTGCTGCTGTCACTGTGTGTATGCATGTGCTGCTGTCACTGTGTGTATGTGTGCGCTACTGTCACTGTGTGCATGTGCTACTGTCACTGTGTGTGTGTGTGTGTCACTGTGAAACTGTCACTGTGTGTGCGTGTGGCTGTCACTGTGTGTATGTTGGGGCCCCGCCCCTTTGTGGCCCCGCCCACATCTATGGCCGGTATTTTTTTTAGGAAAAGGTGGCAACCCTACTTGCACATCAGTGCATTTTTTTGTACTGTAATTTATTACAGCTATTATAAGCTATTAACCCCTTCCTTGTCATAGATCACTGGTTAGGCAATGATATTGACGCAAAAGCATTTTTTTTCTGTCTGTATTTTTTTTTTTTTACACTCGCTAGGGCAGTGATGGCAAACCTATGGCACGCGTGCAACAACTGGCACGCTAAGCTTTTTGCTGTGGCATGCGTGGCTAGTGGGAGTTGTGGGGCTGAAGCCCCTAATCTTAGCTCCATTGGCCCAAAGTTAAACTTCACTGCAAAATAAATATTTACAGAAATGCTATCCTGTTGCCTCCTGAGCAATTACATCAGTATTATTGCTCAGGAGCCAACAGGATAATCATTTCAAGAACTCCACACCCCTCCAGATCGCAAGTTGGTTGAGCCTGCCAGTTCCTTTCCCGACATCAGCTTGACAGCTGACACGCCCCTTCTTCACACAGCTGTGTAGCAGCTCCGCCAAGGAAGAGACTTCCTTCAATGTATGTGTGAGTAGGTGTGTATGTGTGTATACATGTGCTGTATGTACGTGTGTGTACATGTGCTGCATGTATGTGTACATGTGCTGGATGTACGTGTGAGTATGTAATTGTGAGTAAGAATGTATGTATACATGTGCTGTATGTAAGTGTGAGTAAATATGTGTTTATACATGTGCTGTATGAATGTGTATGTTTGTATACATGTGATGTATGTAGCATGTGGGAATACATGTGCAGTGTGTTTACATGTGCTGTATGTATGTGTGTATACATATGCTGTATCTATGTGTGAGTATGTATGTGTGTGGTCTGGAACTTGGTTGCATGCAGGAAATTGGGCACTCAGGCTCAAAAAGGTTCAACATCACTGTGCTAGGGGGTTACATGTAAAGTAAAAATATTTTAATTTTTTTTTTTAAAGCTGTCTGAGAGCATGTATAGTGATCAGTAACAGCAAATTAGTGGCAAAGGCGCTTTGGTGATTGCTCAGATGAGCATCACCATTTGCATGGACAGATCAATATTTGTGAATACTGATCTGACCCATTTGGATTTGCTTCCCTCTCCTCACTTACATTTTTGTGATAGAAAGAGACACATCGGTATTAGTTTTAAAATAACATTTTATAAAATTGTCAGGTTTTATGAATTCCCTGTGTAGTAACCCCTTCTATGCCATTGATCACTGTATGAGCAGTAATCTTGGACAGCAACACTTTTTTGCTGTCTGCATTTTTTAGGGATTAACTTCTTTGTACTGTAATGTAATACAGTACTACATAGGCTCTTCTAAGAGCTATTAACACCTTTTTGGCCGTAGATAATTGCTTAGGCACTGATACTGAGGCCACTGACTCAGGGTTCGATTTTGACCCTGGTCAGGTTTCTGATATATCATCTAGTGATGTATCAGTGGCTGCTGAGCCCTTGCCACAAGGGGTCCTTGGTGTCTACTTTTAAAAATTATATGGTTTGGTGGGGCTAAATTACATTGGCTGGCTTCAAAGATATATCCCAAATAGGAGATGGACGCGGTTTGACTGCATGTCAAAATTCCAAGTTGGAACACTGAGATGCCTACCTCACAAATGTTGTCTTTTACCCCCAAAAAACACAACAAACCTTTACATGGATGGTATCGCTGTACTTGGGAGATGTTGCTGAACACACATTGTTCTTTTGCAGTGACATATTGTTGTTTGGCAGTGACATATACCAGAATCTGTGAATCCCTGCCTGAAGTACAATGTATATGGAAACAAAACTCAAAAAAATGACCAACCAAAACTTTGACAAAGGCTGGTGGCAGAATTAGTACATGTTAAGTATTATAATACCATCTGAAATACCGGAGGATGTCTAGTTTCCAAAAATATATGGTTTGATGGGGGTAAAATACATTGGCCGGTTTCAAAAATATTCCAAAGTGAACATGTGTGCATAATGACTACATGTACAAATTCCAAGTTGGAAATGCGCACATCTCAAATGTTGCCTTTTAGCCCCAAAACAAACCAACAAACCTATGCATGGGTGGTATCCCTGTACTCAGGAGATGTTGCTGAACAAAAACCAGAATCTAAAAATTCATGCCTGAACTACAATGTGTGTGAAAAAAATGACTTCCCAACATTTTGACAAAGGCTGGTGTTAGAATTAGTACATGGAAAGTTTTAAAATACCACCATATAAAATACCCTAGGATGTCTAGTTTTCCAAAATATATGGTTTGATGGGGTAAAATACATTGACCAGCATCAAAAGTGTCCCAAAAGGAACATGGGCGCAGGCTGACTACATGTCAAAACTCTAAGTAGGAAATGCGCACCTCCCAAATGTGGCCTTTTAGCCCCCAAACAACCCAACAAACCTATGCTGGTATCCCTGTACTCAGGAGATGTTGCTGAACATATATTGAGGTGTTGTTTGGCAGTGACATATAAAAGGATCTGTAAATTCATGCTCGAAGTACAATGTATGTGGAAACAAAACAAAACAAAAATACTAACCAAAACTTTGACATAGGCTGGTGGTAGAATTAGTGCAAGGAAAGTGTTAAAAGACCACAAATTTGAAATACCCTGGTCTAGTTTTCAAAAATATATGGTTTTGTGGGATAAAATACACTGTCTGGTTCCAAAAATGTCCTAGATGGGACATGAGCGCAGGTTTTCTGCATGTCAAAATTCCAAGTTGGAAAACCAAAAAGTGAACCGCTTAAATGTGGCCTTTTAACCCCCAAACAAGCTGACAAACCTATGCATGGGTGGTATCCCTGTGCTCGGGAAATGTTGCTGAACACATATTGAGGTTTTGTTTGACAGTGACACATAACAGGAACTGTTAATTCATGTCTGAAGTACATTGTATGTGAAAAAAATGACTACCCAAAACTTTGACATAGGCCGGTGGTAGAATTAGTGCATGGAAAGTGTTATTCCTGGTCAAACATCGCAGGTGGATTACCACACATGCATATCGCAAAATTTCACTTTTTGCCATAATGTACCGTGTGGATTGAATCTGATTATTGTGAACATTTCGATCTCAGAAAAACTTGTAGGTGTTCATTGTAACGGAACTCCCTGTACTCCGACCGAGTACCTTCCGTTGATGGACGCTTCCTAGCTTGCGCCGAGGACCACAAGCACCGCACCGGACACCACAACCACCGCAGACTCCACAACCGCCCTAGCTTAACTGGAGTCTCGCCGTCTTCTGTCCACCCTGGATCAGCTTCTGTCCTCCAGGACCGTGTGGGGAAGACCTCTCCTCCAGGAGAGCGTATCAGGAACAAGCTCTTAAAAGAGCTAAGTGATTTAGGCTCAAGGGAGTATGCAGAACATAGCAATCCCCAGTGTGAGTATAGCTGTCCCCTCCAATCACGAGATAGGACTACATGTTGAGGGTCAAGAAGATCTCTGGATTTTAATCAAACACTCTGCTTTTATGCCCATTTTCCACCCATAGGACCACCCATAGGGTTTTGAAGAACAACCAATCAATACGTACAATACACTCAAACACTCCCAGCAATTACAGCAAAATCCCCCCCCTCTGCCTGTGATACAATTATCTCCACACAATAGACTAACTTAATTATCACAGGCAGAAAATATACAGCTTTTACACAATATTAATACATTTCAAAGTATGCATCACATTTACATAAAACATACATTTTCAGAATCAGCATACTTTAAATATGATCATAACTAAAAATCAGACAATTCCACCCAGTAGTTCAAAAGTTAGCTGGAAGTTCTTTATGACCGACCGCAAGCACATTTTCCTAGTCTGGGGACTCTGGGGACACCGTCTTAAAGGGGCATTGTTCCGATTTTCACCATGCCCCAAAAATGTGCTTAAAGGGCCAGCACCAGTCCCATAAAAGTCCATAAGCCCCAATACAGCTTCTTAAAAGGCCATACACAGTCCAATACAAGTCCATAGGCCCAAATAGCATTTTTAAAGGGCCATACACCCCAGGGCCATAGTCACAGGGGAGGAGGCTGGCAAGCAGGCCTCTCCAGGACCAAGTGGCGAAGGGCACTTCGTATATTTAAACACATCACATATTTAAACACATCACTGCACACTGATAAACCACTCTTAGTCTCAGTTAATGCTCAGCAAACCTCTTCCTCTTTAAACGGGTGCATGACACAAAACTCATTACCGGAAGCTTCACCCACTACTTCACTTGTTCTTCTGACAGGATGTGGTCTTTAAAAGAGAGAGAATAATCTGCAAATGTATACAGCCTGTAAATGTATATGCGTTTTATAGCTCATAGCTATGGCACATTACATAAAACACATTTGAGATCTGGCAGCACTTTCACTTTAAAGTGGCAGTAACAATTATTGAACATTTTGTTTAATCCAGGGCATGACAAATTTAATTTGATTTTAGGAGGCAGCAAATTTTTTTTAGGAGCCAGACAATCACGCAAACATACACGCAATTCATAAACACACACACACCAACCCACTTCACATACACACCCACACACCTCACACATGCTTTCTTAACAACCCGTTTCGGCACTCAGCCGAAAGAGCAATGAAGATCGGCTGCAGCACGAATGTTCCACCTCCCTGCTGCTTTACCTCATTGCAGGGAGAGGGAACATTCGTGCTGCAGCCGATCTTCAGTGACAACACCCAGCACTCACACACGTGTTTGCGCGAGGGGGCGGAGCTTGCGATCTGTGCCATCCGTACAGACTTTCCCCCCTTGTGCTGCAAAAAATCAAACGAATGGCAGCCCCATGGCATGGGGACCATGAGGGCAACGGCACACGGGCACCAGGCTTAATTTCCAGGTCGCCATGGCGACCTGGCGCCCGGTCTTTGTCAAGCGCTGGTTTAATCCTATTGTTATTAGTTCTCAAAATTGTAAATAAGAATACTAACAGTAATATAAAAACAAGAACTTAATAAAGAGGGAGGGCTCTTTGGAATAAGAAGAATAGAAAGAAATGGGGTGGGACAGAGCAGTGATCCAAATTAAAATGAATAGTCACAATGCAAGATTATGTTGATGCTTCTTTAATAGAATGAAGCACCCCAGGTCTTCAAGGTTCCCGTGTCATAATGCTTTGTATATTACGGCTACCCAAAAGCATGTTAGCAAAGGCGTTCTTTGTATTGATCCGAATGCTAGAACTTGGTCCATGGGAGCCACCTATAAGCATGTTGGCCTAATGTATGAAATTATCCATTGTCCTAGTGAATTACACATTATGTGTCCATTCAAAATTGGAGGGCGTTTTGCCCAGTGTATCGGGACAGTGGCTTTTGCCACATTAAAGAGATGTAATGTAAGTTACTTGTTACACTTCTTAGTAGACACATTAGTGGGTGGAAGGCCAGCAACCAAGTCAGGGAGAGATTGGGACTTGCTATTAAATAAATTGTCTTGAAAGCTTTGTCTCAAAATGGGGTTAGCACTGGAAAGCTCCACCAGATGTGGAGATAAGACCTATTTTTGGATAGACACCTCTAGCACATGTCCAGTATTTGTGGTAAAGAGCTGACAAGTGCCCCTCTCTCCAGCACTGTATTTGGCGCGAGCCAAACAAGGAAAGTGCCTAGGGCGGCACCTGTCTTGTCTGCCTCTAGGGGGGCAGCACAAAAACAAAAAAATGTATTAAAAAAAAACTTGCATCCCGGAAGAGACAGTGGTTGGGGAGAACGGAATATCTCCCCTCACCACCGCTCTACCTGCAAGCAGGCTGCATGGGGAGCCGAACTGGCAGCACAGAGAAACCTCCATGCTGCCTGTTTGACTCCATGTGATATGATGGGGGAAGTGCTGACAGGTCACGTGATCCGACGCACTGACGTCAGACACGAGCCAGGTCATGTGACCTATCTGCACTCACCACGCGGGGAGCTGAACAGGGTGTATGGTCGGACACCATGCTGCCTGCCACTAGCCACCAGGTACCAGGGTAAGTCCTGGGGGATGGGGGAATGTAATGGGGGTGATGGAGGCATGTAATGGGGTGATGGAGGCATGTAATGGGGTGATGGGGGCATGTAATTGGGTGATGGAGGCATGTGATGGGGGCATGAAATGGTGTGATGGGGCATATAATTGGGTGATGAGGGCATGTATTGGGGTGATGGAGGCATATTGTGCGGGTGATGGGGGCAAGTCGTGGGTGTGCACAGGCCCGCCATCAGGGGGTGACGGGCGATACTGGGTCATGCCAAGAAAAAAAAAAAATCACCTTCTCTTAAGCCGGTTTGAATAAAGTTTGTTTTAAAAAAAGGTTTAAACAAACTTTATTGATCTGCGCGGCTGGAGGGGAGCGCATGATGCTTCCCTCACAGCCACGGACCTGCACCGGGAGACAGCAGCAAGGAGGTAAGTACTGGGGAAGGGGGGAGGAGGGTGGTAGATAACGAGCACACGGAGGGGCAAAATCCAGGTATATTGAGTGGCTAAATCCAGGCATATTAATTGGCATAATCCAGGCATATTGGCATTATCCTGGCATATTAAATGGCATAATCCTGGAATTTTGAGAGGCATAATCCTGGCATATTGGCATTATCCTGGCATATTAATTGGCATTATCCTGGCATATTAAATGGCATAATCATGGCATATTAATTGGCATTATCCTGGCATATTAAATGGCTAAATCCTGGCATATTAATTGGCTAAATCCTGTCATATTAAATAGCTAAATCCTGGCATATTGAGGGGCAAAATATTAGCATATTAAATGGCATATTGAGGGGCAACATCCTGGCATATTAAATGGCAAAATCCTGGCATATTGAGGGGCAAAATACTGGCATATTAAATGGCAAAATACTGGCATATTGAATGGCAAAATACTGGCATATTGAATGGAAACAGAATGGCATATTAAATGGTAAAAGAATGGCATATTGAGGGGAAAATACTTTTTATTGAGTGACAAAATATTACTGGCCTATTGACCAACTGCTCCCAACCACCCTCCATATTACATTAGACTGGGATAACATGCTTGTGAGGGTAGATGGGGCGAGTGGGAGATATTTTAAGGGGTGGGTAGGGGGCCCAGAAAATTTGTTCAGTAAGGGGCCCTGAAATGTGGCGGCCCTGGGTGTGCAACGGGGGTAGGGGGTGCCCGAATTCTGTCAGCCTAGGGCAGCACAAAACCAAGATACACCACTGCCTCTCCCCAAGGCTAATCTATACCATGACTTAATGGGGCAGCCCCATTTTTCATTTCTAAAAACTCACTCCATTGTGTACTATTTTTTATCTTTCTAATCTTGTCAGTCTATCAATTTCTGTACCTTATCTGTAAGCACATCTTTAATGATAACAGGTAGGCTGATGATTTTGCACCATGGTCCACTACACTCTGAGTGAACGTTGTAAAGCTAATGCACAGTACGGGAGTCCTTGATATGGTCATTCAGTATCAAAAATAAGAATAACATTATGAATTAGGGAATTAACAAAAACATTTCAAACGTAAGGCCAAAGTGGATGAGGTGGAAAAATTCTACAATTCAGTGGAATTGGAGAATTTCTCCAACTCTGGTACTTTGGCCTTACGTTGGAAATTCACTTGTCATTTCCCTACAATCCGCTCTTTCATGAATTAAGCCCTATATATTTTAACATTTCATTATTGTAATATAATTTTATATTTCCTACAGCTTCAGAATCCTCAATTAACCCTTTCAACGCACATGGACGTGTATATACGTCCTGAAAAGCATGGTCGAGGACGTATATATACGTCCTGAGTTTAGATGTAGTGTTGCGCTCATTAGGCATTTGCTTGAAGTTTTGCTAACACTTTATAAATCATTTTCAATCATTTTGCATTCTCTAACTTTTAAGTAAACCCGACGTGTATCTTAATAGACACACGCAGGTTTACTATCTGCTGTGTCTCACATGCGAGACACAGCAGTTCCTAGTTGTCAGCGCACGAACAGCCAATAAGAGAGGGGGCTCGCAGAGAGAGACAGTCGCCGACCAGACGTCTGCCTGCTTCCTATGGAAGCATGGCAGCTGTCGGTCAGAGGATAAACTGGCGTGTGCTATCAAAAATACACGCCAGTTTGTCATCACAATCGAAACAACTAAAATTTCACTTGTGCTTCTATATTAGAAGCACAAGTGAAAAAAAGTTTAGTGTCCCTTTAATTTGGTTTGTTACTGTTAGGTGAAATGTTATTTGAGGGGGAAAACACTAATTTGTGAAAACTCCAAACTCACTAAGTGCAAATTGCACTTGAAATTAAATCCTATCATTTAATAAAATGACATTTAATTAGGAATATGATACAGGGAAGGCTTTCATTTTAGTTAACCTACATTACATATACTGTTTGTAATGCTAATTCACAAGAAAGAAAAAAAAAAAAGTACAGGAATGTACAACAGGCGAGTAACCAAATTACTTTCCAGTCCCCATTTAATCCTTTACTTATTTTTAAGGAAAAAAATAACTGAAGACAAACAGCGATCCCTACTTCTGTATTATGTAGGATGCAAAGGAGCAGAGCTATTTAGGAGTGCCACAGTTTTTTATGGCAAAGTATTGAAGCAATTAGAATACACCAGTTATATTTCATCGCGCTTCCAATCCTGCATTTTGCCTCAACCAGAGTGTATTTGTATCATGCATTATGGTTATATTATGTGCAGTTTTGTCTAAAAAATGTGTAAATACACTGTGACACACGTTGATTCATTTGATCATTCTTGCCTTCCCCAGATGTTGCCCTTTGCTTACTTGCTGCCCCATCTGCTGCTGACATTGCCGGTTGCCCAAGCAGGATCTACTCTAGAGGAAGGTCATGACAGCACATTGACTGTTGTGTTCCTTGTACTTCTTCTCATTTTGCTTTGCGTTACACTTGTCCTGGCCTGGAAGAGACTGTTGCTTATGGAAGGAGGTGAAGGCTACCACCCGCGGGCGCTGTGGAGTAGGGCGCAGGTGATTGCACAAGGAGTGGTGAGCAGATGGGATAGTGGAATTGAGGACGAAAGAAACCTTTCTGGACGAAATAGCCAGGAAGAAGAATATAATGAGGAAATTGATGGGGAAGAAAATTACGGGCAAGAAGATGATGAGGAAGCTCAGCTGCAAGATGAAGAGCCTAATATCACCGCACTATGAACAGCACCTTCCTGGCTGTATCATGTGCAAAGAAGATGGAGGAACCTCATTAATGCACCTTTTTGAGACAGGGTTAGCAGTGAAAAGGGATACATAAAGTAATTGTTTTGTTTTAGCTTTGCTCTGTCTACATATTTCTCTGTAAAGTACTCTTGCAAAAGAAGATAAAATAAATTTGATATGTGGAAAAACCCTGAAAGTTATTTAAATCAGGAAGGTTTTTATTGTTTAGAAAATTAACTTGCAAGATTTTCCTTGAATTGTTCATTAGGATTAAATTCAAATCGTGCAAGTACATATGTCTAAATATTATATATCAGAATTAAATGTAACAAAATGTAATAATTAAATAGGTTTACTACTCAGAGGAGGGGAAAAGTCCAGTTCTTAAGGGGACACTTCAGTCATTAAACCAAGTTTGATGTGTCTGGTAGTTTCTAACCTGTACGTTGCATAGAGTTTTTTTTTTTGCATTCAAATGTGTAGAGGGAACCCTTAGGCATCACTCTAAAAGTTTCCAGCTCCACGCCTCCATTCTACTTTTTATTTCAATGGATCCTCTTGCTTTGTCAACAAGAAAGTCCCCCCTGCTTTTGTTTACATTACAGGAGGATCTGTTTAACCCCTTAAAAACAATTAATGTGCCAGGCACGTCACCAGAAAACATCCTGTTGGTGATAACTGACTAGCATGTCATGCTGTTTTGATTGCGGTATGACTGCTGGCATGGCTGAATGCCTCATGGACCAAGGCACTACAGACCCCTCTGTCACAACCAATCTCTATGACAGCCAATAAAAATGATCAGATGTGTTTAGCTGTGAAAGATAGACCCCAAGCACCCTCAGCAACTCCCCTTGTTTTTTTTAAATAAGCATTTTTTAACTCCTTAGTGACATGACTTTTTGGTCTTGTCTTACAGTGACATGGGCTGTTTTAAAATTTCTGCAGTGTGTGTGTTTAGCTTTATTTTTTTTCTCATTTACCTTACCCACACACATTATATATTGTTTTTATCGGGATAAGAAGGGATTTCCTTTGATACCATTATTTTGATCATATTATACATATAAAAAATATGGTGAAATATTGAAAAACATTTTTTCTGACTTTTATTTGAAAACCCTTATAAATAGATTCTAATGTTTGTCTTGATTTTAGAAATAGCCCATGTCTTATGTTTTTTTAATTCAAGTTACAGGGCAATAAGTACAAACAGTGCCATTAGCGATAGTGACATTGTAACACTGTTATCGGTTATGAATCTTTTCACGTGACACATGTAAGATTTTCAGACAACCCATGATATTTAGCTTTTTGACACTTTTCATGTAGACATTTTACCACCAACTTTTGACAAACTTTGTTAGAAGAGGATGCAGTGATGAGAGCATGCAACTATGAAATATAGCATCTTGTGAGTAGGATGTAAGGCTATGCCTCACATGAATTGTAAATAAATAAAATATAGGTTTTTCAGAGTATCTGAGATAAGAAAAATACTTCAAAAAGAGGAATAACTATTAATTACATGAACAAGAATATGAAGTCATATATCAAAAAAATATCTGTTATTGATGTTCTTAAAACATGACAATAGAAAACATAATAATGTGAAAAACATAATGTGAAAATACTACAGCTTCAGACAGGGCTGCCATCAGAAATGTCAGGGCCCATTAAAGAAAAATTGTTTCTGGGCCCCCTCTACCCTCCCAAAGTAATTTTGTCCAGGTCTTTGTTTATCATGCCAATGATTTAAATTCACCCCAGGAAATGCCCCATTACCCGCTTTGCACATACAAGATTTACCCCATTAATATACCATAGCCAAATTTTCAATTAATATGCAACAGCCAGTTTGTCCATTAATATGCCACAGACAGTTTTACCATTAATATGCCACGTTTTGCCCATTAACAAGCCACAAACAATATGCCAATTAATATAGCACTCTTTGCACATTAATATGGTACATCCAGTTGGCCAATTAATATGCAAATCTCTTTGCACATTAATATGCCACAGCTGGTTTGCCATTAGTATGCCACTCTTTACCCTTTAATATGCCACAGCCAGTATGCCCATTAATATGCCACAGCTAGTATGTCCATTAATACACCACTCTTTGCACACTAATATGACACAGCTGGTGTGCCATCAGTATGCCACTCTTTACCCATTAATATGCCAAAGCCAGTATGCCCATTCATATGCCACAGCCAGTATGCCTTTTAATACACCACTCTTTGCACATTAATATGCTACAGACAGATTTCCCATTAATATGCCATAGTCAGTATGCCCATTAATATGCCACAGACAGTTTGCCATCCTCCTCCCCCTTCCCCAGTACTTACCTGATTTCTGCGGGAGACAGATGCCATCTATGCTGCCTCTCTCAAGCTCCCCGAGCACTAATCTGGTTTGAGCGCCGAAAGGTCAGATCAGTGCACCCGTAGTGCTAGAGAGGCATCATGGAAGGATGCACAGACACCATATCGCCTTCTAGCACAGAGATGCTGGTGAGGGGAGATCTTTTTATCTTTCCAGCCAGCGTCTCTGCCGGCATGTGTTTTTGTATGTTACAGACCATATACACCCTTTCATGTAAATTGTCAGAGGTATTGAACAGTAATCTTGGGACTGGTACATATGAATAAAGCAGAAGAAAAGGATAACAAGATGGATGCCAGCAGCCTCCATTTTGTGTCAGTTTTTGGACATCCTTCTGTGTGTTCAAATCTTATTCTGTGTCCCTGAAGCTAAAAGAAAGTCCTCCACATTCCTAACTCTGTTATCTAGTATCACCGGAACAGATAAGGTGGGCATTGTTAGTTGTTTATGACTCTCATTGTATTTCTGAAGACACAGCTGTGTCTATATACATACAAGAGGTGAAGGGGGGCTTCTCTTCAGCTTGCTAGCCCACCCAAACTGACAGACACAGACAAACTGAGATTACTTGGATTTTAGATTTGAAGAATATAATAAGGGTTATTATAAACACACCCAGTTGATTCTAATCGCTCATTAAAATATATAATTATATCACACATTCACTAATAAATATTTAAAGTATAATTAATCCTACATATTAATTAGAATATTGTTTTTATTGTTTTATTAGTGTGGTATATATTATATTATACATTTTATTTAATGTGAAATGATAAGAATAAGAATATGAAACATATTTACTCTAATTTCAAATTGTATTAACACTTTTAGACATTTAAACATATATATTGTCTTATATTATACTCACAATCCAGGTGTAACTATAAACCATGACATCATCTCATTTAAATTAAATACACCCATCCATTCAATTGGCTAGAAGTTACAGAAACAGGGTGTGAGTCTGAGATAAGGTTTGGTTGATAAGTGGATACTGGAGGTGTAGAGAGGGAGACCAGAGATACCTGAAAAGACCGGAGATACCTGAGAGACCTGGGGGGACTTATTTTGGGAGAGCTGCCACTAGTAGGGTGAGAAATGGGAATGTTTTAGAAACGGGCTGAGTCTCTCTCCTTCTGGGGAGGACTCAGGAATATGAGGCTTTTAATAGCACATGTTCATTATAACAATAGAAATCTCCATACACATAGTATTGAGCTAAGTCCCAGGAGTAACTCCCATCACTCAATTCTTCAATGGAAGGAGTCCCAACTGCAAACCAACCTCTGCCGGTAATGTATAAATGTGGTAACTTGTTTCTAGCATAATCTCATTTTTATGGATGTCATTAGCATATATATTTGGGTAAATTTAACTTAATTCCCCCAATTTCTGGGATCTATATGTTTTAGCCTGGTGTTTATCTGTCATCCTTTCTGCAGAAGGAAGCCAGAGGAATATCCTATAAATATTACCAAGAACCATAAGTTCTTATAGTCTAGCTATTTACCCAAATATATAATATCTAATCTCCAGAGATTATCTAAGATTCTCATTCTTAAAGTCTAAGCTAGAATACATACATTATCATTTACCGAGCATATTAAGAAATAGCCACCTTGAGTAGTGATATGATTTAGTAATATTACCTTACCTAAGCAGAGTATATGTTGGTAATTTGTAGGTAATTATGGTGTACTATCAGTAACCATTTTAAATACTAATCATTATCAATGTAGGTTGAATCGAAATAAAATGCATGGCCATTTTATGGTCAGAAACGTACTGCATAATAAAGTATTCTACATGCATGATGATATAGGTACAGAGCTGCATATTTCATGTTTTGTCCTACTTACTTATGTTATAAGTCCTACATGTGAATTATGATTAACATCCATTGATATTGTATTTTGTTGTTATGCTATTTTGCTTACCATTTGATTTTTATTCTATGTTCAATAAATTCATTATTATTTTATTAATAATTGTTGCATTGTATTTACTTTTGTAAAAACGTCATCCAAACTCTCACATACATAGCGAATTCTTGACATGGGTATTTTTAGTCGGACCCATATATATGAATCATCAATTTTCATATTTATTATGATTCATAATTAATAACTCATATTCATATTTTTATAGTTATTAATAATCCGACAAAATTATATTCCCTGATGGTGTTGGCCTCTAAGCAGGCCAATGCACCCTGCCACAAAGCAAATATGGTTCAGTAATGGACTGAAGAACACAACAAGTTAAAGGTGTTGACTTGGCTTCCAAATTCCCCAGATCTCAATCCAATCGAGCACCTATGGGATGTGCTGGTCAAACAAGTCTGATCCATTGATGCCCCCTCCTCACAACTTACAAGACTTAAAGCATCTGCTGCTAACGTCTTAGTGCCACACACCACAGCACACCTTCAGAGTACTAGTGCAGTCCATGCCTCGACAAGTCAGGGCTTCTTTGGCGTTAAAAAGGGGAGTTACACAATATTAAGCAGCTGGTTATGATGTTAAGGCTGATCAATGTATATCACTTAATAAATCCACACCAGTCTTAGTCCACATATGGAGAGACCATAAACAGAACAGCCACTGTTAATCCCAGGGAAAATGGTTTTAACCCCTTAGTGCAAATGGACATATATATATGTATATTTACATCCTGTAATCAGGATCGCTACCACTCCTTAAACAATGTTGAGGCATTAAGCAACACTAAAATTGGTCACTGCGATCCCTCTACAGAGTAATCGCGGACACCATATTGGAAGACAGCCTGCTCCTCCAACACGGCATAGCCCAATATCCGCCAAGAGCGATGGAAGTGATCAGAAATCACTTTTGGCACTCTGTTGCTTGCCTCCTACAGGCAGTCAATTTAGTATAGTATTAAATGGCAAAATAATACTGGCATATTATTGGCCAAATTAGCTGGGGCATATTAATGGCAAAATAAAACTGGCATATTATTGGGCAAATTGGCTGGGGCATATTAATGGCAAAATAAAACTGGCTTATTACTGTGCAAATTGGCTGTGGCTTATTAACGGGAAAATAATACTGGCATATTATTTGGAAAATTGGCTCTGGCATTTTAACCCCTTAGTGACAAGACATTTTCACCTTGACTTTACCTTGGTGACAATGGCTGTTTTGACATTTCTGGGGTGTTTGTGTTTAGCTGCAATTTTATTCTTTCTCACATACAGTACCCACACAAATTATATGTTGTTTTTATCGTCATAAGAAGGGCTTTCATTAGATACCATTATGTTCATCATATCTTATAATTTACTACAAAAAAAAATCATAAAATATGATGAAACTTTGACCTAAAATATAATTTACACAAATAAAATCATTAAAAAAGACCCCCATCTAAATAGTTTCTAAATGTTGTCCTGAGTTCAGAAATATGCATGTTTCCATATTTTTCGGTATTTTTTTTTGCGAGTTATGGGGCAAAAACCAAAAATAGTGTTTTTTGTTTTTTTCCTACATTGACCTTTTGACCCGAACCCAAAATTTAACCCCAACTCTAATCCTTATTATA
Organism: Pelodytes ibericus; assembly: GCA_036172795.1. Lineage (NCBI taxonomy): Eukaryota > Metazoa > Chordata > Amphibia > Anura > Pelodytidae > Pelodytes > Pelodytes ibericus. The sequence continues at coordinate 21,901,924 of CM069867.1, forward strand.
TACCTTAATATGTTTTAATTTTAATTTAATTTTAACACTATCCCTTATGCTAAAAATTATTTAATTTTAACCCTATAGGCTAATCTAACTATATAACAAGTTTTTAATTAATTAAATATTTATTTTACATTTTTTCCATTGCTATGCTACTTAACTACCACTAGGGGCAGTCAAGTAGCATATTCAGAGCGACGGAAGTGAAGTTACTTTCACTTCCGAAGCTCAGACCGGCAGAGGGCATAGCCATATTGACGGAGCAGCAAAGTTTTATTTGCAAAGTGTGGCATGTTCTGTGGGGCAAAATAACATGTACTATGGGGGAAAGTGACACTGTGGCTTATTCTGCAGGGGCAGTTCTATGTGACAAAGTGACACTGTGGCATGCCAAATTGTGTGGGTGCAATATGAGTGCAAGCTAAGTGCTGTGGGTGCAAAATAGGTGCATAGCAAGTGCTGTGGGTACTGTATGATGCTGTGTGAATTCTGTTTGGTGCAATGCAGAAAAAGGAAATAAAAACAAGAAATGCAATTTTCAATAACATTTTTATTATACACTATTTTACATACTATTTTACATATACAAATAGCTGAATGTGATATGAAAATAGTTCCATATAATATTAAAAAGTTTATATTTACATCCAGTTTTTTACAATGCGACTAGAAAAATTGGGTCGGGGCTGGGTCCACTGCTAAAACCAAGATACACCACTGCCCTTAGGGAGAAATTCTCAGATATTTCGCCTTTTATCTGCAAATCAGAAGTTTTATCCGTCAGAAAGCCAAATTCACAGAGGATACATGGGACAATACTTTATACTCCTTGTTAGCTCATGCTACTCAGACAGGATACCATACGGCTTTTATCCACAGACGTATTTCCATCCCCATAGATTTCTCACAATGGGTTTGACAAAATGGCCCTCCCTCCTACAGGGTCCTACCCTCGAGGCTATACTAAAGGCGAATTGGACCAAACCTTTAAGTCCACCATGTATAGAGACATGTTTGTGAAAATACTTCACAGAGCATATGTCGCTCCAGTCAGGGGTAAGGCTGCTAACATCCAAGCTCGGGATCACTATTTGAAAAGTAACATGCAAGGCGCTGACTTTTCCCACTGTATATGGCATTGTAAAACAAAGAACTATGTTAACACCCCATTCGGCATCAGATTGACCTTGACACCAGAGCTCACATTATTTGGCTATTTTCATTGTCCCACCCAGCATGCCAAATTCATACGGATCATATTAGCAGTGATGGACAAAACAACATTTAAGTATTGAATCAGACAAGAGGAGCCCACTTTAACAGCTTTCTTAGAAAAGCTTGTGTTCCTGTTTCGTATGTGCTAGCTCATGACAAGGTTACATAAAAACAGTGGGGTAGAAAAGTCTTTTAAAGATTCTAAGCTTTATATTGATTCTCTACTGATAGAATTGAGGACTCAGTTGAAAAATGCAAAACATTGCAAAATACACCCTGTTACATGACCCAACTACGCAATAACTCAGACCCGATCAATGTCAGTCAGAGGTGTAATGACTCTGTTGATCTCAAGTTGTCCCATCTCAATGATTCTATGGTACATGATTGTGACATAATGTAGTTTTCCCCCCATGTTTGATCACAAACAATAGGAGGCTATTTTCGGTTTGTTTGTAAATGTTCGATGGGTAACAGAATGGGTCCATGAACTTACAGCCTTCATTCCAAAACCTAATTTCATGATGAAACCGGCTACCTTACGAACTGTATATAACGTAGGGCTATGGAATTGCATTCTCTTAGCATAGCTTTGACCACTTTACCAGCATTTAGTAACATTGTCAAGTTTCTGTGATATTTGCACCTTCATATTTCAATGTATGCTTTTTATATCAAATAAAAAGTTTAAAAAAAAAATATATAAACAGTGATCTAGGTGTTAATGTAATTAGGGCCAAAGGTTTGTTTGTGGATTCCCAATTGGTTGAAAGATAGAATGCAAAGGGTGGCGGTAAATGGTAAGTTTTCAAATTGGACAGATGTGATAAGTGGAGAACATCATGGTTCTGTCCTGGGTCCTCTTCTTTTTTTATTTGTTTATTAATGATCTCCCAGAGGGCATAGGGAGCGATCTGTGTGTTTGCCGATGACACAAAATTAAGTGGGGTAATACAGTCTGAACTAGATGTATCTTCACGGCAAGAGGATTTGGACAAATTGGGTAATTGGACAGAAATATAGCAATTGAGGTTCAATGTAGACAAGTGTAAAATTATGCATTTTTGGTACAATAATAAAAATGCAACATATAGCTTAAATGGCATTTCCTTGGGGAAATCTACTAATGAAAAAAGATTTTGGAGTAGTTGTAGACTATAAACTTAGCAGTAGTACACAATGTCAGCTGGCAGCTGCAAAGCCCAATAAGATATTGGGGTGTATTAATAGGGGTATTGACGCACAGGAGGAAGATATTATTCTTCCTCTCTATAGGTCCATGGTAAGAACTCACCTTAAATATGCGCTTCAATTCTGGGCAGTGCAGAGGAGGGCTACAAAACTGATAAGGGGAATGGAAAGTTTTAGTTATGAAGACAGGCTGGAAAAGTTAAATTTGTACACACTAGAGAAACGGCTTAGGATAGGATATGATTTTTCCCCTCCACTAAAAGCGGTATTCAAAATTGCTGAAGGGGTTTTTATTTGCTTTCTTTTGGATCAGTAAACACGGGATAGGGAAAGGGTTGAACTTGATGGACACAAGTCTTTTTTTCAACCTAAATTACTATGTAAAAAAATAAATAAACTGCTTATGCAGTGATCAATGACATAGAAAGGGTTAACCAAGGGAAAGTATTTTAGAAAAGCCTTTGGGTCTCACAATTGTATTCAATCTTATTAAAACTAAACTCATTAACCTCACACAATAGTGATCTCTCCCTCATAAAAATGCAAGTGAGAAAAGGGAGGCAGAACCATACTAGTCAGAGTCAATATTTGCAAACATTAACCTAACCAGTGAAAAGGGAGTGCTCATCTGAGCAATCACACCGCTTTACACTCCGATTGGCTATTATGGATTGCCTCTCTGATATTCTATTGCATTAACGTCCACCAGAGCAAAGGAACCTGCTACTTGCCGTTTCCATAGCTCTCGCCCACAGAAGGGCAGCGCCATCATGGCCATGTGAATAGCGGCAAAGATCAGGAGCCTGTAATTTTGTTTCCGAAGTGTTGCGGAATGCCTAGACTATCAAGGCATATCAGCAACACTTTCAGAACATAGCAAGCAAAATATATATAGTTTCCAATGCTTTTTTTCCCACTGCCAGGCACGCCACATGGCGAAAGTACTTTGTTCAGGTCTCTTTGCTTGTACATCTAACAGATCTGACCAACCTGATTCTAAAACATGTCTGCTCCCTGATAAAGCTATACTGAGCAAATAGAGATCAATAAAGTGCTTTATTTGCATTTGCTCATGAAAGCAAATGTTAAAATACACTTTTTGTGGTGCGTATATTTTATGACACTGGACTAAAAAGGTGCACAAATAGGAGGAAATAATCAAGCATGCAGTTTTTTTTTTGTAACTGGATTAAAAAGGAAAAAGTGGACTTTTCAATAATCTGAACAACCTCGAACAACTTGTTCCTATGTATGGCCAATAAAGGGACACAAATATTGGTGTATACAATAATTTGTAATGGTTTGAAGAATACTTTGTTCCAAATTATTTATTAGTCCCAGCTAAGATATAATTAATTTGGGGCTTCTCCAGCTTTGCGCCTACTTGGACCTTTTTTTTTTCTTCCACTGAGTGCGGTAAGTTGTTTGTTTTTTTCCTTTCAGTCCTCATGGTGCGGCGAGTTCCGGTTTCCTCAATTTAAGGGAAGGGTGACTTGTCTTTTTCTTGACAGTAGATGGGTATTGTGAGACCGGGTGGCAGAATATGTGTTGAGTGCCCTTTGGAATGGGGGGAAAGGAATTTTCCTACGGTTCCAAACAAGTTTTGTATTAACATTTTTAATTTGTTTGATATTTTTGTATTGTGTAAAGTGGCGGGAGAGAGCGCTCACAATCTAGTATAGATGTTTTTTTTTTGTTTGTTTAAATAAGGAATCGGAGTAGCATGTTTTCATGTGCAAGCCATAAATTCACAAAAAAAAAAAAATGAAAAAGGAACCTATGGTTTGGATTTTTTTTTAAACATGAAAGAAACCATATTTGTGGCCTCCAAGAAACAGGTTGGAGGCCATCCGATAAATATCAAATGAGTTCCATGTTCTATCCTTTAAGAATAATTGTCGCTTAAAAATAAAGGGTTTTCTATTATGTTTTCCAGGGATGTGTAGGTCAATATCAAATTTAAAAAGAGCTTGATGATGATGGCTGCTACATACCATATTTACTTAAATATAAGACTAGGCTCTTTTGCAGAGCAAATATTCTGAAAAAGACCCCTCATCAAGTCTTCAAATAGGAGGTCTTACCATAAGACTATGATCCAGGTCTACTGCAGATCTGTAAGGCACCTGGATCCTGTAAGTCCCACCAGGACTTATATGACGTATATATATGAAGTGTCGGGGATCATCGGAGGTTGTCGCACCTGCTTCGCCCACTAGACACCAGGAGTCTTGAAGAGAATTGGCAAGTCAGGGGGGCAGATTGGCAAATAAAAAGAAACGCATTTTTTCAATCATAATTTTACTAAATATGAAAAAGAGTTTACATGTAATTTATACTTGCAAGTAAAACCTTTTTTCCTATATGGTAGTCTTAGGGTCAGGCTCTTTTTTTTTCCCTAAAAGAAAATCCAAAGAGGATGTCTTATACTCAAGTAAAATACAGTAATTCTTATTTGTGAAGTCAGTAATACAACTTATATTCTAGTAAACAGCTAGGCCCCTAATAATACCCCAACCAGATTTATTGCTAGAATTACGAAGTAGAGAAAATGAAACATTGTATTTTTTGATGTTTGGGGATTTTAATCGTGTGGTAGATCCGTTTGGATAGATTGTCTGGAATGAATGGGAGATATGCTAGAAACATGGAAAACCTATCCAGTAGACTCAAAAATATAATTAAAAATGCATTGTTATTTGATATGTGGAGGACCATCCATCTGGGAGACACTCTTCTCCCCCCCCGAATACATCACATGTATTCCAGAATTTATCTGATTTTGAAAGATCTCTTAGCAGTTTAAAAAAAAAAAAAGAGGCGTAGTAAATTGTTTGTGGTCATATCATAAAGATCTTAATTGTGGACCTCAAAGATGAGTTTGGGTTATCTAGACCAGGATTTATGCTTAAGGACTACTAATTAATGAACAACAGAGGGCATATTGTGAAAGCCGCCAAGCATACTTTAATCCCTTTAGGATGCTAGGACGTTCTATGCCATCCTAATTTTACGGCATAGAACGGTCAACGTTTAGCAGTGGCTACCAGCAATGAGCTGTGCTTGGATTCCGCTGCAGGGACTTTTATATCAAAGATGAAGTTGGAAGCGAGACAGATCGTAAAACTATTTTATTAACAACAAAGCTTACCATTACAAAAAAATGGAGATCTAAACCAAAGTCAGATAAATTTAAGAACCACATAATATACCAATGTAAGAAGGAGAAAGCTTTAAATACAATTAATTAGAAGCATAAATCAAACCCAAAAGATTATCGTATCAAGATGTTAGAATATTTGTGAGCGCTCATCATGTGTGGACTGGTTATCTTGTAGAAAGGTAGAAAAGATTCGATAGATATGTGGGGCTCTTCTTCAGACCCCCATAAGGAAGGGACAAAGGAGGGCTAGATGTATTGTTTTTGTGTCATTTGTATATTAGATTGTTATGTTTATATTTATAGAGCATCAGATAAGCTATGAGATCATTGACATTGTATAGATGATTGTATAATATTGTAAGATTAAAAAAATTTAATTCATAATATTTTTAGTACAATACAATTTTTTCTTAAAATGGTTATTAAAATATAGTGTTTTATTGGCATACTAGTGTTAAAACAGTATAGTTCCACCAAGTACTCTCACAGAGAGTGCCAAGCATTTTCCACTGTCATGATATTAATGAAAAACAAAAAAAAAAAACTGTAAAAGTATATAAATACATTAAATAAGAGTGGCCATTAAATAAAAAGGTTTTAAAAATATATTCTTTGCCTCCCAATCTGTCCTTGTAGAGGGAGATATAGTGTTTCTGCAATACCTTTTACATTGAGTCTGATCGAACGATTGAAGAGGTTGCCCCTGCCCGTCATTGTGCATGTGCCAGCATCAGAAGACTGAACGGAGATACTCAGCTGCAGTGCTCTAGGCACACATTAAATATCTGTGGTGGGCATGCACTAATGGTATACAAAATGCATCACACAGAAAAAAAAAAAAAGTATGAGCAAATAGAAAAAAAAAAAAGTAACCATAGCTCATATAATCCAATATTTCGCCCTAACCTTTTGGCACATATGTAACCAGGGTTTAACAGTTATAATAAGCTTGATATATATCTGCAAAGTGCATAGAGAATCCCTATATTATATATATATATATATATATATATATATATATATATATATATATATATATATATATATATATATATATATATATATAGTAAAGGGACAATGCAATACCCTTCTAATGTCAAATACCAGCTGCCTATGCAGATCGTAACGTCTGATCTGCACAGGCAATTAGTATTTGACATTGGTCAGGGTATTTTATTGCAGTCACTTTGAGTCTAGGTGGGTATTCACTTTATCTTTGCAGCTATATTTAAAATGTATCTTTACCGTTCTTGATTTGTTGATATAATTCATTTTTTGTATGTCTTGCTATATTTATATACTTTGCAAAATAAAATTGTAGATTTTGAGTATATACACATTTTAGTCTTTTTGTTTTTCACAAGGCACAAGGGAAATGTCAATAGTCATTGCAGATGGCACTGCAGGGGTGGCAAAACAGTAGGAAATCTATTTAAACTAACAATAAAAGAAACCCCGCTTTATCATGACAGTTGTCCTTTAAAACACTTTCTGTAAGGCCTCAATTGGCAGTCTCTTGCACATTCCCGTCGTAATCAATGGGTTGCAACCATTCTTGCTCATACAACGCGTTTTCCTTTATTCTTTTGGCGTCGAACGGAAATGGGAAGAGGTTGAGAGGATTCCTGGGAGATCAATCCACATCGGGGAAGTGAAGGAGCGGTAGCAGGACTGCAAACAGAGGAGGAGATTTGGGTTTATTTTTGCCAGTGAGATTTTATTTTTAAACCAATTATGAAATACAAGGCCAGAAACCAGAATTACCGTATTTGCTCGATTATAAGACGACCCCCCCCCAAACTTTGGATATTCCTTTAGGAAAAAAAACTAAAAGCCTGAATATAAGACTACCCCTATAGGAAAAAAATTCAACTTTTATATATTTACATGTAAATTTGTATGTGCCAATGCTGCCTCTCTCTTTCCGCGTATCGTGCAGACATCCCCCGGCTGCCCGATTCTCCCTGGTGGCTAGCGGAGGATGTCTGCACTTCCGCCGGGACTTTTATGATGAAGCCGGAAGGACCCGGCTTCATCATAGAAGTCCCGGCGGTCGTGCCAGGCGGTAGCAGGGGGAGTCTGAACTCATCGCGCAGACATCCCCCGGCTGTTAGAGAGGGGGATTCAGGTCCCCTGCAGCTCTGCGGGGGACTTGGATCCCGGTCTTATAAATCGGACCTCGATTTGAGGTCAGATTATAAGATGACCTCTATTATAAATCGAGCAAATACGGTATATCCCTTACATCACATTTTGTGTAGGCGCGGGGGGGGGGGGGGGGGGGGGGAATTCTGGCACAAAGTCCTAAAAGTGGAAACCAATGGAATATTCATGCCGATTCGACAGTTAGAACTAAGCCCCAGAACGGAGGTTGATAAATTTTCGCCATGGTGTTGGTCAACTGGTTAATATGACTGCGTATTAATGCGACTTACTATTAATTTTCGCCTGGGGTTGGTCAACTGGTTAATATGACTGCGTATTAATGCGACTTACTATTAACTTCAGAAATGTATTCTTCCTAGACTAGTGTAGCATTTGCATACTTTCATACACAAATTGCCATTTTTTTTTTATTTGTATAATTCATGGTGTATTTTCTACATTTCAAGTGGTCTCACCTCTGCGTGGTTTGAGGGACTTGCACCCATGACTGGATACTGAACACCTCTTGAAGACTGTCCAACACTGAAGGTGCAACATAAGTAAAACCCTAGGGAAGACACCAGTCATCACTTACAGCAGAGTAAACAGTTTGAACATTCGAGAGAAATTTTTTTAATTAAATTCCTAAACACACATTGAAAAAGTGTAATGTTCCCGAGTCACACATTTTGCAGAGTACCCCTTTACATTGTATCAGTGATGATCATTTGCAAAACAGGGGTAGTGGGGGAAAAATACAGCTTTGGATTTGCAAATAACAGCATACAGCCGTAGTATACAATAAACTGCACAAGTACCATGGATGTTTAGGTTTGTGCCATGCACATGGCCCCTTGTGTAGGATGGTGAAGCTTCCTCGCATGGTTTCAAATAATCAATTCTTATAATCAATAAATAAAAACACACACTAAATATTCGTGTGATGGTTGGGCACAACTGATTTAACTACCCATATTCTCATTAGTCCTATAAATATGTCGGTTTTTTTTTTTCAGGAATAGTAATCAAGACACTACAAGCAGTTAGTGTGAGGAACCATGTTACGATACAGAACTAAAATCCAGGCCAGGGGTCAGAACAGGAAGTATAAGCAGAACGTTTTACATTATTTGCATAAATCCATAACAGTTTTATTTGAGCATAGATATTTTTAAAAAAAGTGTGCCATGTGGGTGCTGGCTGGGGTATGCCCTGGGTGTGCCATGTGGGTGCTGGCTGGGGTATGCCCTGGGTGTGCCATGTGGGTGCTGGCTGGGGTGTGCCATGTGGGTGCTGGCTGGGGTGTGCCATGTGGGTGCTGGCTGGGGTGTGCCATGTGGGTGCTGGCTGGGGTGTGCCATGTGGGTGCTGGCTGGGGTGTGCCCTGGGTGTGCAATGTGGGTGCTGGCTGGGGTGTGCCCTGGGTGTGCAATGTGGGTGCTGGCTGGGGTGTGCCCTGGGTGTGCAATGTGGGTGCTGGCTGGGGTATGCCCTGGGTGTGCAATGTGGGTGCTGGCTGGGGTATGCCCTGGGTGTGCAATGTGGGTGCTGGCTGGGGTATGCCCTGGGTGTGCAATGTGGGTGCTGGCTGGGGTATGCCCTGGGTGTGCAATGTGGGTGCTGGCTGGGGTATGCCCTGGGTGTGCAATGTGGGTGCTGGCTGGGGTATGCCCTGGGTGTGCAATGTGGGTGCTGGCTGGGGTATGCCCTGGGTGTTCAATGTGGGTGCTCTGGCCAGACCTGCAAATGCAATCTAGGTGGTCTGGCAAGACCTGTGGGTGCCGTTTCAAGCGCTATGGATGCTGCTATTACATGATATGTGGGGTAATAATGAAAGGAGTGCAGGAGAATTGGAGTAGGGGGAAGGGAGACCCACACCATTTGTGTTATATACCTCAAAATATCTGATGGCAGCCATGATCACAGCAATCTATTTATACACACACACACACACACACACACATACATACATACATACACTATATCTATATCGCCAACACACGTCATATAGCGGGAAGGGTTTAAGCTCTATACACCAAAGGATAGGTAGATTTTTGGCACTATACAGATAAAGGTTTCCTGCAACAGTAGAAATGTATCACATTTATCTTTAATTTACTGAATACATAGCATTGTTTAGTAATTTGTTATACCATTTTTTTTTCTTGACTTGGTCATCAATATTAGTTAGAGAGACCCAAAAGTACCCACGGATATTACTTACAAGGAAGGCCTGGTTTTCACTTTCACTAATGATTCCATCGGGACTATCTAACGGAACCTGATGGGTAAACTCAGTACTGAAGTACTGAACATCATCTTCTGTTTGCTGAAAGAGAGACACAAAGAATTAAGGGGGAAATAAGATAACAGCAGCTGAGAGAAGTACAATTTGTGAAATCTGGACCATTTTGACTGGGTGCGTGCAGTAGTTCAATTTTTGCCCCAATTTGCTGTTAAATCCCACATTCAGTCCACCCAACAACGTGGTCCATAATCCTTTCTTCCCAATTTAGTCTTCAGCTCCTGCCCCGTTACCATGGCACTACCTGAACAGAAAACTAAACTGCACATTCGCGCCCCCCCACAAAGTCTGAGTTCTTGTATTATGTTTTTTTTGCATGAAAAGAAACTTACCAGGATGGGTTTATATGGCGGTTCAACTCTGCATTGCAGAAGATCCTCCCATTGTAAATGTCTGAAGAATGGATGCTTCTGTGGAAGATGAAAAAAAAAAAAAAAAAAAAAGAAGAAAAAAAAAAAAAACTACTTTTCAGTATTAGGTTTGAAATACACAAAAGTGAAAGTAAACAAAAACTAAAAAAAAAAAAAAAAGAATTAAATAGAATTACCAAATTGACAGTTTTTTTAATCTATATGAAATATTAACTTTAATATTTCAGCATATTCTAGCATCTTATTACAATTAATTTTAAATTAACACCACCATCATCTGAATAATAATGTTAAAAAGGATATATTTGGGCGTGGCTCACCACGTAGAAGAGCCAGAATAATCAAATACAAAAATGTTCTTTTAACCCACAAAGAATTTGGGATGTATCGAGAGATAGAAGACGCTTTTGCACAGTAAATAACCGTGACAATTTTTTTTTTCAAAAAATATAAACATGCAATTTATTGAGAAAATAATAAATCGTGAGATAAGCATAATCGTATAAATCCCAAAATACAGTATTAACACAAATGGGATGAAACCGTAATTCAAAATGCATGATTAAAAAAAAATTGCAATGCAATTATAGCCGACTACATCAAATACATGAAATATAATTGATTACGTACGCTACTCGGGGACTCTCTTCCTCCCCTCTTCCACTGTTTGTGGAACATCATCATAAACACCATAAATCCCAAACAACAACTTTCTCAAATAATATGTGGATACTAAAAGGTGACCTTTCAAGTTTTCAATATTTACACCCGCTAAAAACGAACAAATAAAACACTGCATCTCAAAAGGCCATTTTAATAGATTAAAAAATAAATAAATAGAAAATAATCAATAGAAAAAATCATGCAAATATAACTCCAACTAAAGGGAGTTTTGCCACATGGCTCTCATCCCATGCCAGAGTGGTTAGACCCATCTAATAAATACCGCCAAGTAGAAGAAAACTTTGCATTAAAGGTTTAGCACCTCAGCAAATGATCGTTCTAAAAATACAGAGTATTTTACTCAAACTTAAAGTGGCCTTATATTTAAGAGCTTTTATTGCTCTTCCTACTTGTGATAAAATGACCAAAGTGCTCAAAAAAAGTCCCATCCAGAAGATAAATGGGAAAGATATGAGGGAACACCACATCCAACAGTCTTTCGCAAAGGAGGGCGATCAACAGAACAGTCTAGTTAAGAAGAGTGCAACGACCTCTGACCTTTATGTCAAGCACATCAGCTGGCCGTGATCCCAACCTGTGACAGGGATTTTTCTTCAGGAGCTAGAACAGAAGAAGATTTTAAATCAATAAGTGTAAATGTGGGATAATAGGTCAAAGTCATATTACTAGTATTTGTGTAATATGACCAACCCGTTATACCTGGTGGAGATTTAGCAGCTGTAGTAAAATAATTACCTTGTTTAAGAGATCGCGAGCATCTGGAGTAAGGTATGGAGGAAAACATGGCTTTCTCTTTAGAATTTTCTCAATTGTTTTCTTCCTATTCTCTGCAGTGAAAGGGGGCTGAAACAAATGAAAACAGAGCAAGGAGTGAGCGATGAGCATAATTTGGGATTTTTAAGACTTGTATATAAACATACATATACATAAACACACACAATAAGTTAAAGACCCTATTGAATTAAACCTACATGTATTACTTTAAATTAGAAAAATGTCTTAATATTTCAAAGGTAGTCTGAACACAAACATTACTTTGCAAAGGTCTATTCAATAAAAAAATATAAAAATAACTGTACGGAATTGAGATGGGCATTTCGAAAATGTAGGCCAAAGTTTGAAAAATTCAAGATATCTGGTACAGATGGGGACTGCCTGAAACCCCAACTGTGACCAGCAACGATAAAACTGACAATCAACAGAATTGAAGAGGGCGCTGCATTTTTAGAGGCATTGTACAGATGATAAAGGTACGATGATGGAGGAGCAATAGGAGGCTAACTGAGCCAAGAAGAAAACAACAAAAAACAAAAAAAACACACCTCTTGAAAAGCAATGCTGGACTAACCGAAGAGGTCTCAAAAAGATGAAGACCCCCATTACAGTTCCAGGAAAACTACGATTCACAACATTACAATTTTTCTTGCCGACACTCTGTGGAACTTGATTGAGAAGCTCCACGTTGACAGCACCCTATACTTTTGTGGTTAACACCATCCACTTATCTCTCCCCCCACCAGAGCACCAACCTGTACCTATATTTTGGTAGCGAGCTCTGGGGACAATAAGATTGGGTCACCTTGCTTACTTTTTTTTTTTTTTTTTTTTTTTTTACACAGCATTCACTTGTGTCTGTCAGTACACCCTTCCCTTGGGGTATCTTTCTCCCTCTGTATTTTCCCCTAAAACTGCTCTTTTATCCTACTTCATCTCTACCTACACTAGAGGGCACTGCACCACCGTTGATGAATATATAACAATCGTTAAATAGACTATTGACTAACTCCATTCGAGAACTGCCAATAAGATTGGACACTATACCACCCACTAGGGCATAGGCGTCCAACTACTACAACTACCACAATTCCCTGCTGTCCTAAAAAACTGGTGGGGTATTTTGGGGTTTGTAGTTCTACAGCAGCTGGAGGGCCGCAGTTGGACATCTAGGCACTAGGGTATTTAAATATAAAGGTTTACAGCGGAGGGCAGTGCCAACGTGTTTATATGTGTTTAAACATTTGTTAGATACAATATGCATGTTTAGAACTGCTACAAAAATGTCTTACGAATAGAAATATATTCTTGATTGGGAGTCAATACGGTTTTCTTGAAACAAAAAGTATGTTACATTTGTGATCAATATGTAATTTACCAAAGACCCCAGATGGCTCTACACACATATACTGTTTATAAAAGACACAGAGAACTCACCGAGCCAGTAAGCATGTCATACAACAGAGCTCCTAAGCTCCACCAATCCACTGCACGGTTATGTCCTTTGTGCAATAAAATCTCAGGGGCCCTTTGAAAGTAGAGAATACAATTATAAATACACATTCCACACACACACACACACACACACAAAAAAAAATGAAACATACTACTAATAATTTGCAATATAGTAAGGACATACATGTACTCCACAGTCCCACAGAAGGTGTGTGTGACACTATCCCCGTGAATGGATTCCTTGCACAATCCAAAATCAGTTAGCTTAATATGACCTGTAAATACAGAAACAGAAGCGTTAACAAAAAAAAAAAAAAAAAAAAATATGCAAATGGTGGAGGCGCACTTGGTCACACACAGTTATAAGTACACATTTTTATAGGATTTATTCACTAAATCCCACCTTTCGACAGTCAAACAAGTTTACCTTTCGATCGTGGTTTGTTACATCATAAGTTTTAGTGCATGCTTTTCCTGCAAGTCCACCCAGGAGGGAGTGCTATCTGAATACCACCCGTTTGCCGTTTACAGGCCGACTGTTTATAACCGTCTCCATTTTTTTTTTTCTGAGTGCCACAGATTTTCGCCAAGCTGAGTGCACAATTTAGTGGTAGCGAAATAAGGGGGGGCGATTTGTATTTACTCCTCTCTGTGCTAGCAGCGAGAAACCCTCGCATTCGATTGGCTGTGCGCATGCTGACGTTTGTCAGCACATGACAACCGGGAACTGCTGTATCTCGCATGTGAGACACAGCAGATAGTAAACCTGAGTGTGTCTAATAAGATACACGTCGGGTTTACTTTCAAAGACCAGGACATGTACTGTTTAATCCTTGCTTCCTTCAAGGAAGCAAGGGTTAAACAAGATGGAATGTCCCTTTAAGGACATGAAGAATCTGAGGTCACCATTAGATTTTAGCATGTCCACGTTAAAAGGTTAGTTTATGAATGCATATTTTATGGATACATATATAAATATAAAAAAAATAGTTAAAACAACTTTCCTATATGTTTTCAAACTCTTCTTGTAAGAGCGATTGTATGTAGCAATCTCTCACATACACAGATTATTTTTAAAAAATGTAAAATTTCCATCTCCCCTCAAATACACATTATAAAAAAAGTGTGTGCCCGTGTAATATTATATAAAGTTTAGTAAGATTACAATTTATTATGCAGGGTTCATAAAAGTAGTTTTGTTTTGAATGGAGGTTCAGAATAATAAACAGAGTTCACTTTTAATTTGGGTTTTCTCCAGCAGGAATCCTTTGCTTGCCACTAATAAACTGGAAAAACAAAACCCCCAAAACAATTTTAAAAACTTTTCCCAGAACAGCTTGTTAAAAAGGTTTTTAAAAAAAAACAAAAAAAAACCAACAGTGTCCCATGATTCGTCTTTGTTTATGGCTGCATAGTCCCTATTCTAGAATACCCCCCCAAAAAAACAAAAATCACAAGAGCATAAACGCCACCATAGAACATTCAACAGTTTGGTTAAAAAATAAACGTTTAGAAAAAATAAAAAATAAAAGATATAAATAGTTTGAGAGTTACCATGTGCACTTAGCATGACATTCTCTGGCTTTAAGTCCCTGTATATGATTCCCAAAGAGTGGAGGTGCCCAATAGCCAGTGTAATCTCTGCCAGGTAGAAACTAAAAAACAGAGATAAGTCAAGCAAGTTCTCCTCGAGCCACCATTCTATATTAAATAGAAAACATTAGATAAACAAGTAGCATCAGCTCATGCAATACATACCATGCTGTGTCCTCCATAAAGATCCTTTCCCGTTCGAGATGAAGGAATAATTCTCCACCTGTAGTAAACAAACCCACAAAAAAAGAAAAAGGAAAAAAAAATAAAATAAAAAAAAAAAAAAGATATTTAGATGAAAGAAAATGCAGCAATACAATTCACGTGAACAGCCAGTGGTGAAAAGCATATTGATATAAAAGAGAAAGACATTGTGTAAATTTGTTTGGGGTACATGTATGAAAGGTGTGGGCAGAACGGTAGGTAAAAGAGGATGAAAGGTAGCTAACCACTCAAGCATTCCAAGATGAGGTATAATTTTCCTTGCGTTTGGAAGGCATACATCAAATCCACAATAAATGGATGCCTAACCGACTCCAAGACGTTGCGTTCTGCGGTTATATGTTCTGTATCCTTAGCCTCACAAATCAACCGGGCCTGAGGAAGATTAAAATGGACATTAAAAGCAGATTAGACAAAGAAAAAAAATAAGTCTGTTATGAATTCAACATCTCAAATCTCCACTAAATCTTTACATTGTGAAAACAGCTTTCTTTTCATAATATGGGGTCCTTAGGATATGGTATGTTTTCAGCATCACATTTGGCAGATTGTTCAGTGATGCTCAATGATTAGGGTATTGTGACCCATTTAAAAAATAAATGGAGTTGAAAATCCTAGTGAAATAGGGACTGCTCTATCAAGAAAGTGCAGAGTGCTTGACCTTGCAACATAAGTGGCATAAATTCTTTAGATAATCGTAAACAGATACGGTGGTGAAATATTGAAGATGCAGCATGTACAACACAAAGGATGTACAAAATCACAAACCTTTTGTAACACCTTCATTGCAAAGATCTTGCCAGAATTTGTGCCCACAACCTTCCTCACTTGGAAAACCTGACGAAGTCAAGATAGATAACAAACAATAACGAAAACATAAGTTCACAAAATAGTGGGTAAATTTAGAATACAGTTCTTCAATATCTCATAACCAGAGAAAATGCCTCTGCAACTGTAAATTTAAGTTTAAGTTAACCTATAACAGAAAACCCCCCACTATGCAACATGTAAAGTTATGCAATGTTGTTATAGGTAGAAGTTCCCCAAATTCATGGGGCATGTTCAAAACTTATGAAAGAACACAGTTTAGAAAATAATGCATTTATTTTTGGTTGGTTTGTTTCAGTGTTAAATTTCATTTGTCATAGTTTTAGTCAACTGCATATTTTCAGTGACTAAATCTAAAACAATAATGAAATAAAACAAAGTTAATAGGACTAGAATCCATTGCAATTTTCATTAACTGACTAACATACAAGGTAAATGCAATAACCCCTCCTTATTCTGACTTTTGGTTCTCATGGGTCTCGGCCAAGGCCCAATCCCCTGACTATCTACAGCTGAATTGGCTGTTCTGCCCCCTGAAACAATGCTCTGCAAACTGCAGAGGAAGAGGATACTCCTCCATCAGATTTGCTTGGTATGGTCCCTAGCAAGTTAACTTAAACAGTGCACCTCCCACTTCCCCCGGCGGCTGGAGATTTCGTTTTAGTCGACTAAAATAATTCAGATGATGAAAATATAACAAAATAAAAATAATGGCATTTAGAGCCAAAAGACTGATTAAAACCTAATCAAAACATTCTGTCAAAATTATGACATCTGTGGCTTGATATACAAATGCTCATCTATCAATGGAAAGTGTAATCGGCATATAAAGTCACAATTTTTTTTTTTTTTTTTCTATTAAGGCATTTACTTGCAATAAATTAGTATTTATTCTCTGCATTCACAGTAATGTTTAGGTCAGGGAGAGTGTGTAAGAAAAACAACAAAAAATACTATATTTGCAAAACAAAAACACACTCACCACAAACAAACATGAATTTTAATTTTCAATTCCATTTCATGACCGAACACAAACACGTTTAAAAAAAAGGGGGGGGGGGGGAGGAGAGGAATCATTGCGGTCCATGCTGGATTAAAACTTCACCTCACTCAAGTGCTGAGCATCGTGTCTGTTTTTGAAGATTGTGGAGCCCTGGTTCATGCATTTTGGGAGTGCTGCTTTCCCAGTTATCTGTCTATCAATTGTAAAGCAACTTCATTAAATGAATGGTTCATCACATAGCAGATGAAACACTTACTGTGCTATTTACAATGGTAAACATGTAGCACAATATAGACTCAGGCCTAAATAAGGCCAAATCAAGATCAGTATTTGTTTATGGTGAACAGTGAGATAAAGTCACTAAGGTGGTCTACAAAACACACACTGAACTAAAAAGATTTTTTTTTTTTTTTTAAAAAGCTACCAATTCCAAATCTGGAGTGTTCGAGAGAACAGTTGTATAATAAGGGCATCTGGTTATCGGTCATAATATAATATAACAAAAAGTAACAGAAAATAGCCAAACATAATAAAATTAGCAATTTCTTTGTCATTTCCTTAATGAAAGAAAAAACAAACAAACACCATATCAAATAGATAATAGGATAAATAGGAATAGGGAATAAAAATTGCACTCAAATGGCAAATATGTAGTATATAGCAAGTAAAATACACACAAAAACCAAGTGATAAAGCAAAAGCAGCAAATAAAAAATAATAAAAACCACATACAGGTAATCCTATAGTCTCCTGAAGGCTACCCTCATATAGGTAGAGGAGTGTTTAGGTCCAGAGCCAGCTTAGGAAGCACTTCAGGATTAAGTGAAGTTTTATCCTTGGAGTTTCTAGATGAGTGTACAGACGTCATGCCCTGCAGTGTGTTTTGTGGAGACCAAGAATTGGTTTTATGCAACAAAAAGCATATGCTGGGATTTCCTGTAAATACATCTTGATGCTCCAGTGATACACAATTAACGCTGCCATTTCAATGATGCACAAAATTGCAAATGCTAGGTGGCTACCATCTGATGTAGCTGGATCTGTATGGAGCAGTGACTGACTGTGGCAGGACCAGCGGTCTTCATACATGTGTGTGCGCGCATGTCAGTTGCGCAACGTATTGCCAATTGCAGCAGAGATGTCGTCACAGAAGGGACAGAGGAGTATTGCACCAATCAGAGCTGCAGTTCTGTGACATAGCAGCCTGGAAGTTTCATAGAATTCCAAAATAAAAGTTAGTTTTGAACAGTGTTCCCTGGAAGAATTGTTAAAAAAAAAAAAAAAAGGGGGGGGCTCGACAAATCCAGGGAGCTATGGTTCCTAAAAACCGTGTTACTGGCTACTAATTGACTGCATTACATAGACTTCAATGAAAGCACCACCTCCCTGGCTCTTAAATTTTAGTAAGTTGGCACTTGTTTGACTCCTAAGGTCTACAAGCCTTGGATCAAGAGTAAAACTTTAGTTAACACATTTACAGAGGACAGACAATATAATGGAAACCCTTCACAATATAATGGAAACCCCTGGAGCGTTACTAAAAGAAGTTTAGCAAAATGGTTAGCCATATCAGGTTGAATGCCAATGAACAGTATCTTTGTGTCTGCCATAACAGACAACAACCAGCAATTTGATATTTGAACTTCCAAAGACAAATAAGGTAACGCAATTTCCCACAGCGCTGCAAGCGGAGGGAGGGACTACATTTCCAATGGACACCTGCTTTAAAACTATGGTGCCCTGGAGCTTCACAATGGGGCTCAAACAAGTAGAGCATCCCTTTTCTGAAAAGACCCTTATCCCCTCAAAAAAAATTCTTGGAGTTTCGGTCATTTCAGATAATAGATTTTACGTAAGGGATACTCAACCTCTAATGTACATCACAAACACTCTGCATTTACAAAAAGCAATAAGGATTGCAAGCTCACTAAAAAACATATCACTTCTACCAAGGGTTTGCTAGAATTGAAGCATGTCCTTTACCCTTCCAACAACAAAACAAAAATGTGCACAGTGTAGTTTACAAAGCTTAGAACATATGTTAGGCCAACTGTTCAAAAAATACGTGTTCAATGACTGGAGAAATAGCTAATGGGGGAAAAAAAAAGTGATGGGTGAAAATAATACTTCCTTAATTCAGATGGGTTTAGGTTTAAGACTAGGTTTTTTTTTCCCCAGAGCAAATGTCTTATATATTCAACGGGTGTCTTATTGTCAGACCTCAAATAGAGGTCCGATTATAAGACTAGGATCCAGGTCCCCCCGCAGAGCCAGTGGATGTCTGTGCAATGAGCGCAGACATCCTCCAATGCTGCCCTGCACTTCCACCAGGACTTCTATGACGGAAAGCCGGGATCACGTGACTGCCCTGCGTTCTGTCACAGAGGCCCCGGCAGATATCTGCATGTATTGCGCAGTTTTTATATCCAATAATTGCCCACGATATATATTCGTCTCCTCAAGTGGTGACTTTTCTGCTTGCAGAATGGTGAAATATCCCACTGCGGACTGTTCAGAATTATAAGGACTGCATGATGAGGCAAAGTCCATCTGGAGGTTGGAAAGTGCAGAATGTGTCAGAACACGCACAACCAGAGTAGGGTCTTCATTCAGCAGTCTCTGCATCTTGATGCAATTTTTCAACGGAATAGTTATTTTGCCTACAGTGGTCCATGACAGACACTGGATCAGTTCACTAAAATAATGGTGGGCATGTATAAAAATAAATAAAGCGCAAATGCCGTTTGTTATGTAGAACGCTTTTAAGCTTTGTACATTGGCGCACACTCCGATTGCACAATCTGCATGTTTACTGTGTGTATACATACACCCCCCTATTGTTTCCAAAATAGCCAACATTTTTTTTTCAGATAAAATGATAAATATCAGTGGGTACCACCAAGGACTTACAAAGAAAATAAACACTTGGTAACTAGAACTCTCGACCTCATGGTTTCCGAATCAACAAAAAAAAAATGTTTTAATTCACTCTTCACTAACACTGTAAAAGTTCTAAGTCTACTACAATACACCAAGTTAACCACCACACACCTTGGATGTTGTTCAGTTTATCTGTATTCTGTAACAGGAGATAGAGGGTAAGAATTAAAGTACATATATACGCACACACATTTAAAACAATTTTTACACATCAGTCACATTTCTCCATATTCAACTGGGACATAATTAAGCCCACTTTCCTCCTTACTTTTTCCTTTATAAACAACAAGATGTAGATTTTTTTTTTTTTTTTTTACAAAAAGTACTGTAATGTTATTACATTTCATGTTACATGGGACATCAACAGAAAGGAAAGAAGCTTAAAAAAAATAGTTTCTTATTAATTTTCTCATAACAGGAAAACAGAAGAGACACATCACAAGACATATACGGTAGAAATTTAACTGACATAAATGTTCTCACTATTTTTACGCATTGAATCGCTAGATATAACATATAAAACAATTACTCAGGTTCGATCCGAGGGGGGTACGAGAGGAAAACCATAAGTTTCTGTAAAGATTTGTTCTCTTGAATCTAAATAGACAATGTCCAGGGAGAATAAAAATAGCTTACAACTGGCTGATCCAATTTTGGAATAAGGACGACTTTTTCCCTGTTTGATCTATCCCCCAACTTAGATCTCGTTCCATAGTTAATTGAAAGATCAGTTGGTATCTAAATTGGTTCTTTTGGAACTTGAGGGAGGATTTCCAATTTCTAACAATAGACAGCTTAGCTGCCACAAAACAATGTATAGCCAGAAGTCTCAGATCTTTGTTTATACATTTCATATTTAAATGCAGCAGAACCAAAAACTGCTTGAAACAATCTATGGCAGAACCCCATGATGGAGCTACTAATTTACATTTCCACCAAATATGTGAATATAAGCCATCTAGCTCCCCATATCTCCAACAATTTGTGGCATAGTGTGGATACATTATATTCAATCATTTGGAAGTCAAATACCACCTATTCATCAACTTATAATGGCATTCAACCAGATTTAAATAATGTGGTGGGATCAGTTAATTTACAAGACTATTCACATTTTAGAAAAAGGACAAGATAAATAGAAAAGGGGGAGGGACTTGTCTATATGTAAATCATAAATTAACCCCTTAGTCACAAGACATTTTCCCCTTGACTTTCCCTTGGTGACAATGGCTGTTTTGACATTTCTAGGGTGTTTGTGTTTAACTGTAATTTTCTTCTTTCTCACATACTGTACCCACACAAATTATATGTTGTTTTTATCGTCATAAGAAGGGCTTTCATTACATACCATTATGTTCATCATATCTTATAATTTACTACAAAAAAAAAAATCATAAAATATGATGAAAATTGTTAAAAAAAAAACCCACTTTTTCTAACTTTGACCTAAAATATAATTTACACAAATACAATCATTAAAAAAAAACACCCCATCTAAATATTTTCTAACGGTTGTCCCGAGTTCAGAAATATGCATGTTTCCATATTTTTCGGTATTTTTTTGCGAGTTATGGTGGTTATAGTGGTTTTAGTTTTTTCCTATATTGACCTTTTGACCTCAACCAGAATCCAAAATGTAACCCTAACTCTAACCCCTATGCTATCCCTTAATATATTTTAAATTTAATTTTAACCCTATCCCTTATGCTAAAAATTATTTAATTTTAACCCTATGGGCTAATCTAACTAAATAACCAGTTTTAAGCCAACTAAATATTTTTTTTAATTTTTTTTTCATTGCTATGCTGCTTAGCTACCTCTAGGGGCAGTCAAGCTGCATATTCAGCGCGACGAAAGTAAATTTACTTTCACTTCCGAAGCTCAGACCACCAGAGGGCATAGCCATATTAACTGAACATGCTGCTCCGTCAATATGGCTCCAATGATCGCTCCGTGGGTGCCCCAGAAAATAAATTTCGGTGCTGGCTATTGCCTCGACATCGAGGCAATAGACCAGCACCATTAAAGCGGTTTTCATGATCGTTGAACGCGAAAACCGCTTGATTCACTGCAGGACATGTCAGGCATGTCCATTGTCGCAAAGGGGTTAAAGCACTTTATTAAAGAAGGTGTGCATGATGTAACTGGAACTGATGTGGAGACACTGTGCCACCCACAGACTAGCACAGACACTAAAAAGAATCACACATTACTTGTGAGTGTATGCTACAAACCACCAAATATTAGCACTGATGGAGAAGATCAGCTTTTGAGAAGGCAAATTGAAAAGGCTGCAAACCTGAATGAAATTTTAATCATAGGAGATTTAAAATCAACAACAACAACTAGTTCCGCTAAGGGCTGCAAGTTTCTGAACCTACTAAATAACAAATATATGTCACAATTAGTAGACACCCCAACTAGAATGGATGCCTGTCTTCTGGATTTGGTAATAAACAAATGAGGATCTCATCTCAAACATCCAAGTAAGAGAACACTTGGGGCAATAGTGATCATAACATGGTTTCGTTTGAGATTAATACAAAAAAGCTAATTGGTATTGAGTGAACATGTAGACAGGGAAGGATTTTTTTTTGGACAAAAACACAGAAGAAAAGTGGAATTCCTTTAAGTACACATACCAATACATACCTTTGGGAAGCACATACAAAAGACACAAATTGAGACCAATGTGGCTTACCAGTAACGTGAAACAGGAAATACAAAACAAGAAAATGGCAAACATTATAAAAGCAAGGGATCAGCAGTATCATTTATAGTAGTACAAAGATACCAACAAAGCCTGAAAAATTCAATTAAAAGGGCTAAATTGGAAAATGAGAAAAGGATTGCTAAGGAGAGTAAAACCAAGTAAAAAAAAAAAATTTAAAAGGCAGAAAATTTTGGTTAATATTTAAAATATCAGCCAGGTGATTATAGGCCAGTGAGCCTGACATCTGTAGAGTGGAAATTATTTGAAGGATTGCTAAATGTATACACAAGAATACATCTTCAATCAGAAAATAATTTGTAAAGAGTCAACATGGTTTTGTGAAAGACAGGTCTTGTAATAACATTCTATGAAGAAGTCAGTAAAAATATAGATCTAGGTGTGGCAATTGATGTGATCTATTTAGACTTTGCTAACGCCTATATATTTCCACACAAAAAAGGCTACTCTACAAATTGAGAGAAGGAGACTTGGGGGCAAAATGTATGTATTTGGATTGAAAATTGTCTAAAACAGGGATTGGCAAATCTAATTTGATTTTAGGAGCCAGCAAAAAAATTTAGGAGCCAGACAATCACGCAAGCATACATGCAATTCATAAATACACATGCCTACTTTACATATACCCATATATCCAAACACTTCACACACACCTACATATATACAAACACCTCACACACACCTACTTTACATACTTACATATATACAAACACACAATAATAACCTTATATAAATATGTGCAGGGCCAATATGATGAGCTCTCCAGTGACCTGTTCATTAACAGAAATGTACAAACAACAAGAGTTCACCCCCTGAGACTGGAAGAGCTAAGATTTCATAGACAGCAAAGGAAGGGATTCTTTACGGTAAGGACAATAAAGTTATGGAACTCCCTGCCAAGAGAGGTAGTGCCATCAACCACAATAGATGCATTTAAAAATGGTCTAGATGTTTGTTTTTAGAAAAGCAGGACATCGAGGGCTGTTAATAATAGAGCTTTTTGATCCAAGGCAAAATCCGATTGGCTTTTGAAGTCCAGAAATTATTGTCCTTTACCTGCAAGCCAAACTTATTGGCCAGGTGGTCAAAAAGGGAGTATGGCATTTACATTCATTATTTGGGAGATCGTGGTGTCTTCAAGGCCCTTCCATTTTTTGAAAGATAGATCTTTGATATGTTCTAAAGACATTATGTGGCATGATTTTATATTCTAAGCCCAAGAGTTTTTTTTGTTTTTTTTAATTTCTACCCATTCTTGCAGTACCTGGGCCGAAATGATCGATCTAGTTTTGATATCATAAAATTACCTTTCGGGTACAATTTAAAAAAAAAAAAAAAATTAAAAATTCCAGGTCCGACCTTGATACAGCCTCAGCCTCTATAGTGTACAACTGTTCTGCTCTAGACATATCTTATTGTACACAATAAGTGAGAAGAGGGATTTTATCCTTCTGCCAAGACGACTTTGGGCAAAAGTTGAAATAGCTGGCCCTATAATAACCTATTCTGGAGAGGAATCATCGTTTTTTGCTCGGTTGCACCATTACAGAGGAAACTAGACCTGCTTTATGTCTCAAATTGTTCTCTATCTTGATAACGTACTCTCTCATTGCTGCTTTGTAAGCACACCATGTAGTACAGATCGAGTCGAGATCCAGGGACAAAAAAAATAGTCATCTTAGACAAATACTCCCTAGTTTCATGGATTAGGCAACACGACGTCCACCTTCAGAGCATTTCCTCTGAAAAAAAAAAAAACCCTCATCTTATCTTCGAGCAAATACGGCAAATCTTTTTGTAACATTTTGTTCAATTAAATCTCGTCAGACACACAACCTGTTCTATATTTAGCTCATGAAAAAGTTTACAGCTGCAACATGCATCCCCTAATTATTTTTTTTCTTGCCGACAGCACCAATCACGAGCCAATGACAGATTTATTAGCCACATTCATGCTTAATTAGCAATCAACCACAGACTCTAATTAGCACCACTACAACATTTACACTCACTAGTTCAACTGTCCAAACAAGTTTTATTGGCTCAACCGGAATATGAAATCATTTGGGGAGGGTCAATGAGGATTCATAATATCTGCAAACAGAATGACATTAATACATCAGTAAAAATGCCAGGTATGAATAAGATTTATGGTTTTGTGAATTGAAATAAAAATCCAACACAGACAAAAACTAGCCAAATAATGACTTTTTTATATTACGTTTTACACAAGCCCCAAAAAAAATAATCCAAATGCTCTGTGCAATGTTTATTTTACCATTTATGTACTGCATATAAGAACATGGACACAGGGTAAAATGTTTTTAATGCAATCTGGTGGCCATCCACCAAGAGTCCCCACCCCTCCACCTGCTTGTCTAGTAAATGGTGTGGTAAAGGTGATGGAAACTCAGTGGGTAGCAGAGGTATTAACAAATCTACACACACTAAACAAACCAACATTCACAGAGCTACCACCACCACGGCAAGGGATTCTGGGTAGACACATGCAAATCCGATCAACAATGATCAACTTTTTCCTCTTAATTCCGTTTAAACATGGATCCTTTGGAATGTATACACACTGTAGAAGATGGTGTTTAAACAAAGCTCAGTCCAGATTTTTTCTTAAAAAAACAAAACAAAATACAACTAACCTTGCCATAGTTGCCCTTTCCAAGCACACGCAGTATTTGGAAGCATGGGGGGGAAAGTGTCTCCTGACCAGGACAAATGTTGCTGTCTGAGAGGTCATATTCTGTACATGGCACATCTGGTCTAGAAAATTAATAAAATATATTTTTTTAATTGTGCATATTGCACTTATTACACCAAACAAGGATATTAACGGAGATAATTTCATCATCATTAATATAGTGCCAACAATTTAGGTAACACTAGGTAAAGAGCATAGAGGAGACAACAAAATCAGACCGACACACGAGGTAGAGAGCAGTTTACGTTTCTGTTCTACTTACTTTTCGTGGAGTCCAAGATGATCCGACTCATCATCCTGTTGGAACAAAAAAAAAATTAAAATACAGACAAGACTTTGGAAATGTACACAGGATAAGTGTAAAAAAAAAAAATGTAAGAAAAGTAGCTGCACTTAATTAGGGATGGTGACATGGGGCAAAAAAGTCTCAAATTTTTCGAATCAGATCAACACATTGGCAATTATTCATAATTCCGAGGCAAAGTCTAAAAGTGGAGCAATCGCTATTGAAACCAAAGGAATGGTCATGCTGTTTGTATCACTTTAAGAACTTTGCCCCAATAATTACATTTTCTAAAATCACACCCATAGCGATTAGCCTTGCTGTTTGACAGGACATCCCTACGTCATTAAACTAACATGATGAAAGGGGGCAGCCTCATCAGGTTGCACACGTAACAATTGTGCCTGACCACAAGACATTCTTGACAGTACCCTTTCCTCAGCACTGAACGTCAGCGACACAATTTTTCCCACACTTGTAGGACATGGAAATCACATTCTTAATTGTTACAGATGTACCCTAAAATGAATGGCTATTAATCAAAAACTCAATTTTATTTAGAACTGCTTATTTAATTCTGCAGGCAAAATATTAGTGTTCCATTTATCAATCAATCATAGCCTTTAATGACTCGCTTGATTAGCAGACTATACATTAACTACAGGAGATCTATATTCAGGGTGTTTGCGGTTTCCGTACACACCCCCCTCTCCCCCCTCTGTAAAGTGGACAACAGGTGACAATCGACTGCATTTTAGTCTGAAACCACGACTACCGAACTTTTGCCTCTTAAAATACCGCACACACCAACCCAACACCCGCCCGATTTCCCTGGGCTCCAAAACCAAATCAATTTCTCACAGATTCATCTTCCTCGACGCCATCCTCAGAATCCAAATCCAGATCGAAAACAGCAGCCATGTCACCAACACTTCCGGAGGATGAGTAACACGACACTGCCGTAGCCTAAAAACTTGCCGGCTTCGTCACTTCCGGTGTCGTGTAAAAGTTTTGCGCGCAGTGATTATCCGCCTCCGTGCGGTCTCGCGCAAAACCACAATCGGACCAATCAGAGCATGCTTTGAGGGGACCGAGCGATTGTGCTGCTTGGTTTGCTCTATATGTAGTAATAATAATAATAATTATTCAACAGCGATTTCAATGTTTGTACTGCCTTCAATGATTAGTGTGTTAGACGGATATGTGAATGTTTTTTTTTTATTAATTGTGTATGTTTATTTTTTATATTAATAGCGATTTCATATTTTTTATTTTAAGTGCTGAATTAAATTCTTAATATGGTCATTGTATGTGCATAATGTTTTTTTTTAAACATTTCTTTACTATTACAGTGCCAATTGAGGTAGTGTTAAAGAAACTGTACCAGAAGTAGGGCTATTAAAGTGGCACACACATGACATTAAAAAGAGGATTACTACTTATTAGCAAAAATAGAAAATATCGATTTATTAAGATCCTGGGTAGCCCATAAGATCATAAAACATCTGAAAATGAACACTATACAAAAGATAAAACAAACACATACAATATAGCTCCCAACTGTGCCGCTTTGCGTGATTTGGAAAGTGTCTCGCCGCGCTCTTCCTCTGTATAGCTTTTTGGGACAGAGGTAGAGCTCAGTGGGACAGCGGGACTCAGGACTGCAATCCCAGACACCGGAGAATGCTTACTGGGCATGCCCAGCATTGTGCGCAGTAGCGATCCTGGCTTCAGAATTCAGGATCAAAAATGGGTGACCGAGTTAAAGCACATTAGCGATAGCACTGACACCCCCCCTCCCCAGACTCTGCCCCTGTGTCCCGCCCCCTCCCAGACTCCGCCCCCCTGGTGTCCCGATTCACAGGGGGGCCAAGTTGGGAGTTATGCAATATATGAAAATAAACACAAAATCAAAAATATTCTATCAAATAGGGAGAGAGAGAGAGACAGACAGGGATGGGAATGGGGAGAGCGATTCAGACAGGGATGGCATGGGGGAGAGCGATACAGACAGAAATGGCATGGGGGAGAGCGATTCAGACAGGGATGGCATGGGGGAGAGCGATTCAGACAGGGATGGCATGGGGAGAGCGATACCGAAAGGGATGGCATGGGGGAGAGCGATACAGACAGGGATGGCAAGGGGGAAATGATACAGACGGATGGCATGGGGGAGAGCGATACAGACAGGGATGGCATGGGGGAGAGCGATACAGACAGGGATGTTAAGGGGGAAAGCGATACAGACAGGGATGGCATGGGGCAGAGCGATACAGATAGGGATGGCAAGGGGGAAAGCGATACTGACAGGGATGGCATGGGGAGAGCAAGATAGACATAGATGGCATGGAGGGAGAGTGAGACAGACAAGGATAGCATGGAGAGAGTGGACCAAAGAAAGGATCACATTGCAAGTGTGATTGTGTGGCTACGTGTGTGTGCACATGTGCCTGCATATGTACAGGCCCGCCATCAGGGGATGTTGGGCGATACTGGCGTCTGGAGTAACTCTGGTCGCATTTTTTTTTTAAACAAACTTTATTGAAGCCCCTCGGCTGGAGGGGAGCACACAACGCTTCCCTCACTGCCGTGGACCTGCACCGGAAGACAGACAGGGCAACAAGGAGGTAAGTAGGGAGGGAGGAGGGTGGCAAACGAGCATAACACTGGCACATTGAGGGGCAAAATCCTGGCACATTGAGGGGCAGAATCCTGGCATATAGAGGGCAAAAGTATGGCATATTGAGTGGCAGAATCCTTGCATATTCAGGGGCAAAATACTGGCATATTAAATGGCAAAATAATGGCATATTGAAGGGCAAAATACTGGCATATTAAATGGCAAAAGAATGGCATATTGAATGGCTAAATACTGAGCGGCAAAATACTGGCAAATTGAGTGGCAAAATATTAATGGCATATTGACCAACTGCTCCCAACCACCCTCCATATTACACTAGACCAGGATAATATGCTTGTGGGGGTAGGTGGGGCGAGTGGGAGATATTGGGGGCGGCAGAAAATTTGTTCAATAGGGAGCCCTGAAATTACTGGTGGCGGCCCTGCAAATGTATCATAGTTGCCTACATTTGAAAAAAAATATCCACTGACACTGCAGCACAGCTTTCAAAAATGTACCACACCCACTGCCCTCAAAGCTCTGCCCACCCCACATAATTAGCATAATGTAGCACCTTCGAGTTGTTTTAGTGCAGATTATATCACTAAATTCTCACCAACCAGGGCCTATTTTAAGGACAAATTCTCCATGCATGTTAAACTACTATTATGCTAGACCCATAGCACTGCACCATTATTGTTTTCTTCAGAAGATTGGCATATAATTTTTAAAGCATACAGTTCATAGGTTGGACAGATATAAAAGCACTCAGAGCTTTAGATTTGCTCCTTATGCATTCCCCCACTGAAACACACTGTGCGGCGAGTCTGAAGATATAGCTATGTTTTAATGAAATTATTTAGAAAAAATAATGAAAACATGGATGTGGCCCATGCACAAATACATTTACCATGAATCTTTGCTATAGCTTGGGAGGAAAGACTTAACAGTGGGGATATGAAAGAAACATTTAAATACATAAAGGGAATCGACACAGTAAAGGAAGAGAGTATATTTAAAAGAAGAAAAACTACCACAACTAGAGGACATAGTCTTAAATTAGAGGAGCAACGATTTAAAAGTAATATCAGGAAGTATTACTTTACTGAGAGGGTGGTGGATATATGGAATAGCCTTCCAGCAGAAGTGGTAGAGGTAAACACAATCAAGGATTTTAAGCATGCATGGGATAGGCACAAGGCTATCCTAGATATGATCATTTCATAGGGAACTGGGGACTAATAAAAGTATTTAGAAAATTGAGCGTATTAGATGGACCAAATGGTTATCTGCCGACACATTCTATGTTTCTCAGGGGCCTACTCTAGAACAAACTTGGACACCCCTGTCCTATATGATCGTTAGATCATAAAAAAATAAACTATATTACATATTTAATACAGACAATAACAAAAACGATATTTGCCTGGCAAGGACGAACTGCCTTGCAGGGGGATTATGTTTGAATAGTCAGATATTTCCTTGGGGAAAATCAGATTGATCCAAGTATCCCATTTATCATGTTACTCTGGGGAATCTGACTGATAAATAATTATATCTATTTCCATTTGGGAGAGTTATTGGTTCATTACCTAACTCCAAGTTAGGTTTGCCAACCAGCTTGTATTTTACCTGCAGGCCAGTAAAAAAAATTGGCATGAAGCAAAAGCAAAGCCTGTATGGACCATAAAATCATACCAATTTTTAATAATTCTTGGAATTTTTATATGGAGCAAAAAAGACCGAGAAAATGGTAATCTAATCCCAGTGAATTTGTAAATCATATGTGTAATTTATGCCCAAAATGTCTGAATCATATCCTTGTCAGTCACTGGATTTCAGTTCTTTGCCCCTGGTTCTGGATAGAAGATTGTCAAATACCAATCCCAACTCTGAAGTAACAAGAATACACTGCATTACATCCATAGTTACCCCATGTGCACAGCTCCTGAGGCACATGGATCTCTGGTACAAAGCTGTACTGTAGTTTAATGGGCCCCTGCATTGATAACTGCAGTTCTCTTTTTAAACTTGGGGGTACCAAAAACCTGTACCCAACCCACAGTTACATAAGCTCGAGTCCTTCATACACCTCTGCTGCATCCTAAGAGGCTGCCCACAGAGCTAGAAGTCAGGCCCTGAGGTTTAGGAGATCCAGATTCACATAATTTGTTTTATAAAACTTATGGTTTTAAGTTTTTATAAGACAAGTGCCACATTGTTAAAAAAAATTAAAAATAAAAATTGTTTTCTAGGAGATTGGAGAAAGCATATAGGATGGTCTACAGAAGCCTTAGAGATGTAAGTAGATAAAGTGTTCATTGTGGCATCATACATAGATTAACCCCCTCCCGACACAAGAACATTCTATGCCATCCTATTTTTAGTGGACTTAGACTCTAGGATGGCATAGAACGTCCAGTGTTACACAGCTAATAGTGGCTCCCTGCGATGAGCTGTGCTCTGATCCCGTTGCAGGGACTTGCAGCGGGATCATACCTGTCTGGTCAGGCCACTTTGAGTGGCCTCAGTCTGACAGGAAAAATGTAGCCAATACTCAAAGCGAGCACCGGCTACATTTTACCTAATCGCGCTGTGACCGAACTTCCGGGTTCAGGACCGCCTCCATGACATCACACCTGACGTACAGCAGGATCGTAATCTTTTTTTTTCAGGGACCCACAGAGTCTATTAAGACTCTGATTAGGTCTCTGCCATAGTGATCGGTGGCCAGGAACAAAAAGTGGTGTTTTGGTGCTTGCATCGTCTGGGACGCAAGCACCATGCGTAACGAAGGGGTTAAAATGGACCAGCTCCTCATTTTCCCTAACAGAAATCTGTTTAATCTGCAGCCAACTCCTTTTATATTTTGATTAGTTACTAGATCGAGTTACTTAGAAACATGGAAGGTAAAGTGGTACAAGTATAATATTTATTACATACATAATTTAAACAGCAATAAAAATACAAAGTTTATCTAATCTAAAATGCTGCGTCAGTGCAGAACAGGTTATAATAGTCAGTTACATTGGGTGTAGATTTCAGAGATGGAGTAAAAACCTTGTATAATGCACAAGATCAGCCCACACAAACGGCAGACAGGCATGTTTAATTATCTTTCCCCTCTCTGTATACAGCTGTTACGGCAGAATGGATCTCCCTGCTGGTGATTGTGTTCCTCACATTGTAATGAGATAGCCTAGCAGCCTCTGTAGCAACATCACTCAGTCTCTTTGATTTCAACAAGCTTCCATTCAAGAGCTCCATGACCCGTTCATACTGGGTCCCATAGGGCTGGTCCTAGAACAGCAGAAATCACTTTATTAAGACCACAAGCGGAAGTCAATATGAATGCACAAGGGGGAGAGGGGGGGGGGGGGTGTAATTTAACAAACAAGTACAGTGTTCATGAAAAAAAAAAAAAAAAAACCCAACACAATATGGAGCAATTTTTTTATGTTTTGCACATACCAGCCCCCCCCCCCCCCCCAAACCCCCACTTATTTTTATTTAGTATGCAGTATCCCTGCTTGTGGTAATGTATGGTTATTATGTCTAGTCTGCACACTAAAGACTTCTACAAATATTTGGTGAAAAATATGGCTTTCAGCAAGTGCAATAAAAATCAAATCAAATCCCATTCCTAGCATGTCCTGTCCTCTGTATAATAGTTTTATTTTTTTTTTAGGTTTTTCAGTGCCACAATAATTTTGTTTAATACTGAGCTCATTAAGTAGAGCCGGAAGCTGCAGTCCTTTTAAGTTAGAATTAGATTACCCCAGAACTGTTCATTCTATAATGAGCTACATACAAGTGGAGCAATCAGCAGGAATATTGCATTGATTGTATTGCATACCAAGAGTATTTTCAAAATAAAAAAATAAAAATAAAAAAAAACCACATTTTGAAGTATTCCTCTAACAAAGACCAATGACTAACCTGTTTTATGATCCTGTAGAGATATTTTGAATATTTGCCCTTTGATTTTCTGCTTACTGGATCCACAACCTGCCAGGTCTGCTTCTTCATACAGGCACCAGCCACTGACTTTTTTGTTAAAACAGGCTTCATGGCAATTTCCAGAGACTACAATACAATGAAGACACGTCAATAACTTGCATGGAACATTAACTCTAGGCCCTTCATTCGAAATATATATATATATAAAAATACAAGTAGCATTCATTGTGGGACTGCACATAGGGTTGCCACCTTCTCTTCAGAAAAATACCGGCCTTGGTACTGTCTCCATAGACTTAACATTGACCTGATGCCAATTTGTTACCGACCTGCCGGTAAAATACGGCCAGGTGGCAACCCTAACTGCCCAGCATTAGAAGCATCTACTATAGAGAGTTTCCATATACATTTGCAATCTGGTTTACAAGCCTCTATAGCAAGTAAGGTTGCTACCTGGCCGGTATTTTACTGGCAGGCTGGTTAAAAAAAAAAAAAGTCTTGAGTCCAATGTTACGTTTATGGAAGAACCAGCAAGGTATTTTTTTGTAGAAATTTTTTTTTGTAGAAATTGTGGCAACCCCAATAGCAAGATATGTGCGGGGCGGAATACAGAGATGCATAGACTGCAAGGCAGTACAGGCTCATTAAAACCCATGACCATTTGAAAAGGACCTGCCTCTCATGCATCAAACAAAATAAACACCCCCACTCAACTCACTGCATTGTCAAGGAGCAGGGTTTTAATGCTCCTCAGTTTTACCGCTACAGTTGTCAGACCAGGGAGATTTTTTTTCTGAACATAATTTCACTTTTTACATGCACCTCTGCAGAATGCATGCAAGTCCAGGGGAACGAGTTCCCATAGCCACCATCTTGATCAGTTGATTGCCATCAGAACATGAATGATATTTTTCTACACAGCAGCCACCTTTTTGAAACCAAAGTTAAGAAGTTATTAACATTTAGTTAAAGTTTAAGTTTTGAAACGGAAAGCGTTTTCGAATAAAGAAAACCACACACTGGAAACACTGTGGTTTTGAGTGGGTCTTCAAGCCACACTTTTACAGTTCAGGCTCCTGGAAGCTAGCAGAGCATGGTTGATTGGCTGGTGTGTATGAGGTGGCATGTCATTTCCTCCAGGGACCTCAGTGCCAATTTTTTATCTCACACTGATAACTTCCCTCTCTTATTTTGATTTCTTTTCATTTACCAATTGCTCTTGTTGCAACAGGAGGGTGGCATGTCCTTGTTGGGCAGTGTTAAAAGGAACAAAGTGGTAGAATTGGCAGGTTAGGTTTCCACCCACCCCTAACATTAGGTATGGTAAAACATTTTGCAGTATCCAAATGACATGCCCGCTGAGCTTAAGGCCAGCTGATTGTCAACCCTGGGGAAGGTGATGTTTTAAGACTAGTGAACGAGTGAGAGGGGGTGTAGGAGGAAGAGCTTGATAGTCTGGCAAAACAGTGTTAGGTTTATCTCTGTTTTAGTCCATGGGTATTATTGTCATAGTTGCCAACATCGGCCATGTTTCCAGAGACATTTGTTCCACCACTGCAGAAAGAGCATGCAAAGTACAGCCCGGCAGTATGTAGGATGCATATACACACACCCCAACTAATCAATCATGGTAGGTCCTATGAGATCTCCACTCTAATTGGATTGTGTCTGTGTGAATATCCATTGTGCATACTGCCGGGCTGCACTTTGCATGCTCTTTCTGCAGCATGTGGAAAGAATGTGTCCCAGGGAAACATGGCCAACTATGTATTGGTTAAATTATTATAGGTTGTTTATACTGTTTTGTTACTAGTTGGGATATTAAAGTCCAATTCAAATAAAAAGCTGTGGCCTGTTTTTTTTTTTTTACCATACATTCAGCATTTTATTATTGGGCTATTTAAAAAGGACACTTTTTTTTTGCCCTAAACTAGGTCCCTTCAGCTGAACCAGTAAAAAAAACCAAAAAAAATAAAAAAAAACCACGAGAGTCCCTCTCTGCACTACCAGAGAGTACCCCCCCACTCCACTATATTTAGACACAGATGAGAGGAGGCTGTTGTCTGTGCACTCGCCGGCACTGACCACCTTGAGAACGGCCATGTCTTACATCAGAGTGTAAACCCACAAGTAGCCATTAAGATACATGCCAGGTTACCCCAGATGAGCACGATATATATTTTTTCCCCCTTTTTTTAACCTTTTCTTCAAGGAACAATATACTGATCCCTTTAGTTGACCTTTAAGTGTCGGTTGGTTCTCAGCAACACATCTAAGCCCCTGCTACTAGCGTTGCCCCCTGGCCGGTATTTTACCAGCAGGCCAGTAAAAAAAATTGGCATCAGGCCAATGTTACGTCTATGGAGACAGTACCAAGGCCGGTATCTTTCTGAGGAAAAAGGTGGCAACCCTACCTGCTGCCTTCATACGTTCAGTAGTTACTGGAGCAGCAGCAGAGGAGAAAGTAAAGATGTAGGTTTCCATCCTGTACAGTCACTTTAAACTAGATGGTCTCATCCAAAAAGAAATGGAACCCACCACACTGACTATGTAGTCACTTAAATTTAAGTGATGGCTTTCCAGACAATATGACTGGAAGTTAAATAACCCACCCCCCAAACTGTAATAACAGCCACTCACCAAACCAAGAGGCAATCAAGCAGGCTATGAATACACTATCAAATGGAACTGCTAGTATAGACTTTATATACCTAGATAATGCAGGCATTACCCAATTACTCATTGAATCATTATGTTCACCTGGGAATCATTGTTAATCTTATTTGAATACGCCTACCCAGAATCCCTTGCAGTGCAAGTTTAGGATTTCTGTGTGAAAGGCTTGTCTGGATTGTGTGCAGATTGGTTTTTAGTAAAGCTTCTGCTACACCATGAACTTTAAGTTAAGGGGTTTCCCCATCACGGTTACTTATGTTGTTCGTGTCCATTAAAGAGGGACTGTATCACCTATGCTGTGTTTACAGACAATACGACATTAGTTTGAATGATCTATACATTGTGTTACAGAAAATGCCTAAAAATGTGTTTTAAATGTGTCTGTTGAGTCTCCTGCTTAAGACATCACCTGTGGTTTGATATGCAAATTACACATTTCCCATTGAAAGCCAGGTCCTTTGCATATCAGCCACGGGTGATGTCATAAGCAGGGGACACCGCAGATATATTTAAAACACAATTTTTTCCTAATTTAGCCATTTGCTTGTACTTTTGCTAACGAAATTAATAGCAAATGGTTCTCAACCAGTCTAACCTGGGGTAGACTCACATTTTTTCCTTGGTCATTTAGTCATGGCCCAAAAATAATTTTATTTTCAAAACATTATTATTGATGCCACAAAACAATTTGCAAAGAAACTTAAAAAAACAAGGCTTCTTCACAAAATGAATAGTGAAAATGGAAGTGTTATTGAACTAAAAACCCAATAAAATAAAAACCGATATGAGACTAATCAGAATGAATAGGAGCTTTTTACTCCTGAGTCTGGAGTTGATGGCAGACAAAGGCACTCTGAGGTTGTGTACTATGTCCATGGTCTTCCTATTTCCTATATTTTGTCTTCAGCTGGGCCAAAGCTGAGACACCTCTCTCTCAAAGATAGGTACATTAAACACTCACTGCGTCACTAGGGTTGGTTTCACCCCCCTGGATTTCCTCCAATACCATGCCAAACAGATTCCTTAGTAATGCCAGTCAGCTGGCCCATTAAATATACCACATACAGGAGCCCCACAAATTATGTCACACACAGGAGCCCATTAACTATGCCACACACAGGAGCCCTATAACTATGACACGCACAAGAGCCCCATAAATTATGCCTCACCTCGGAGCCCAATTAATTATGCCCCACACACAGGCGCCCCTTAATTATGCCACACACAAGCACCCCATAGTTATGCCACACACATGCGCCCCATAATTATGCCACACAAAAGAGCCACTTAATTATGCCACACATGGGACCGCCATTAATTATGCGACACACAGGAACCCCACGAGGTGATAATTGTACAATTCTA
The DNA here is from genome assembly GCA_036172795.1 of Pelodytes ibericus. NCBI lineage: Eukaryota > Metazoa > Chordata > Amphibia > Anura > Pelodytidae > Pelodytes > Pelodytes ibericus. Next base: position 21,938,158 of record CM069867.1, read on the forward strand.
AAACATTACATATCTATACACACATCTCTCTCTCTCTCTTTAACAAGTTGCATTTATACTTATTTGAATTTTTTAATATTCAACTATATTTTCATATGTAATAAAAATGTTATTATAAAATGCATTCCTTGTTTTTATTTGCTTCCTCTGCACCCACATTGCACCTAAAGGACTTAACACGGCACCATACAATACCCACAGAACTTGCCTATGTACCTATATTGCACCCATGGCACTTGGCTTGCACTCATATTGCATCTACACGATTTGGCATGCCACAGTGTCAATGTCCCACAGAACTAGCCAGTGTCACTTTTCTCATAGTACATGTTATTTTGACCCACAGACCATGCCGCAGCATCACTTTGCTCAATAATTTGCCAGTATTACTTTGTCATTCATAAACCACAATTTTCCCAATAATATGCCAGTATTATATTGTCATTAATGTGCTACAGCCAATTTGCCCAATAATATGAAAGTATGTGGTCTTTCAATATGCCAGTATTTAGCAATTTAATATATTCCAGTATTATTTTGCCACTCAATATGCCAGTATTATTTTGCCACTCAATATGCCAGTATTTAGCTACTCAATATACCAGTATTTTGCCACTCAATATGCCATTCAATATGCCAGTTTTTCTGCCACTCAATATGCCAGTTTTTTGCCACTCAAAATGCCAGTATTTTGCCATTTAATATATTTCAGTATTATTTTGCCACTCAATATGCCAGTATTATTTTGCAATTCAATAGGCCAGTATTTTGCCACTCAATATGCCATTCAATATGCCAGTTTGTTGCCACTTAATATACCAGTTTTTTGTCACGCCAGCTGTCAGCAGGAACATTGCACTGGTTCCAGTAACAGCAGCAATCAGCAGGAACATTCCATTGGTTCCAGTAACAGCAGCAATCAGCAGGAATTTTCCATTGGTTCGTTACTGCAGAAAACAGCAGGAGCATTCCATTGGTTCCAGTTACTGCAGAAAGCAGCAGGAGCATTCTGTTGGTTCTCAACAAGGTTTGTCAGACGCATGAGAAAATGTCAGCATGTATAAAAAAAGGGGGCAAAGCTGTTATAAATTACACCTCAGCACATGCTCCCTTTTTTAATCTGACATTTTGCTTCTTTATAAATACCCTGCAACAGGGCTGCCACATAGGCCATTATTTTGAGGGACACATACGTTTTTACTGCCCTGCAAACAAAATTACGGATTAGTGACAACCATAAATGCACCCTAAGTGATCTCTTTGACTTTTTACATTTATTTATTTATTACAATAACCCCCCCCCCCCCCCCCCAAAAAAAAAAAGCATTATCTTTATTGTAGTAAAATATTAGACTCATCAAAACCATAACGTAGAGTTACTGATCTGCCATTTTAGTCAGGGACACTTTTAAAATGCCTGTTCCGGGGCTGCATTGGGTAAAATGAAGATTGTAAGCTGGTCAATAAATTTGTTGATTTCAACCCTGGATGATGCATTTTGGACATTATTATTGCTAAGAACACATAGTCTTCTGTATTCTGCACTTAGTTCTACAATTTGACATTTTATTACATTTTTACAAACCATGGTTATTTGATTAGTAACCTGCACAACAGTTTCATTTGTTGAAGTGCTTTATTGGGATACTCATTCAGACTGAACTGCGTCAGATGATAAGGATCTGCAGCTGAAGGCTTCCAGACATCAACAGACTGGGGTTTATTATCTATGGCTCTGAAACAAGATTCAAATAGAAACACATAACAGAGAAATGATTATCCTGAAATTATTTCACTTTCAAAAAAGGTAATAGTGTCCAGGCTACACCTGACTACATTCAACTCCGGACTACACCCGACAACACCCACCTATACCCGACAACATCCAACTGCACTTAACAATACCGACAATTCATTGACAACACCCAACTACACCTGACAACACTCAACTATACCCTACAACACCCATCAACACCCGACTAACCTTACTGGCCCGACTACACCCTACACCCAACAACACCAAATATGCCTGACTATACCCGACACCAGTCTACCCGCAGCTCAGGTGCACAGACATCCTACAATGCTGCCTCTTGTGCTCTCTAGCCGTGATACTTGTACTTCAGATGCTCGCCCCTGTCAGTCAGCCAAGACGGAACGTGCCTTACTGCCGTTTTCGTGCATGCACGATAGGATTTTCGCTTCTTGCCCTCACGCTAATTAAAGGGCTAGTATATGTAGACTTGGTTTCTCCTCCCCAGTGTGTTTATTGGCAGGTCATTATTAAATAACTATTTAAACACTCAATTTTGTCTAGTACCTTGCCTGTGATGGAGCCTCTGAGCCTTTTACTATATGGAAACAAGGTATGGGATCTTACATAAGATGGCCTGCTAAGTGAAAGACCGAAGGTGTTCTAGTCAAAAGTTTGTATGGCCATTCATCAATAAAAAAAAAAAAAGAAAATAGGGAACATTGGGCTCGCTCCAGTCCAAAACGTACATGGTCGGTTGTGCCTGTCGGACAGCCGTTTACGTATAGGGTAGGTGTCACTCCTCTATGGACGTGACCCAGGTGCAAAGGTGGTTGAACTGGGGGTCGAACATCGTGGTCGGTGAGTTTTATGTGAGGTCCCTCATAAAACGCAGGCACCTCCTCAGGAGCGCTGACAGTGAGGGATTTATTATCTCTTGATACTGTAGAGGTGGTGGGGAAATCCCATGATACCCAGTTGCCTGAGATGTGTATTTAAAACGGACATTGAATGTTGCTAAAGCAATACTGTGGTCGGTAAATCATCAAATATCTGCAGATTCGAACGAGTATATTGAGTAACCCCAGTCTTGCGGCTGATAGATTAAAAAACAACTTAAAGGCAAATAGAAGGAACTGTAGGACCACATCTCTAGGAGCTTCTTGGGGTACCCTTTGTGCCTTTCATAGGCGGAACGCATACAACAGGTGGCTTTCTGACATAGGTTTGTTCGGGCGCCGTTTCTGTGTGCTCCGCATTTCCAATCTGTTGTTGCTCAATATTATCAGTATCAGTTTATAGCACCGACATCTTCTACTGAAGAACAGTGACATCCTGCCGAATAGCTGCCATGTCAGAGTGCCAGATGTTTTGCATATCCATTACCAACCTTCGTATATCCTCTTTAGTAGAAGGCCCTGCCTCGGAGTTGAGAGGAGCCTTTGGCAGTGTAGTCTGGGTCTTCAACAGGCACACTGTATCCTCGGAAGATGAGTCCGTTTCAGTCTAAACTATCGCACCCGATTTAGGTGTGGCATGCGACGGACTAGTAGGTCGTGTAAAAAACGAATTCTAATGTCGGCGCGAAGAGATCCATTGTTACATAGCAGTTTAGGTTGAAAAAAACCTTTTCCTATTCCATATTTAGCAAAAAGAAGTCAAGTAAAAACCTCAGCAATTTTGAATTCTGCTTTCATTGGCGGGCGGGGGTGAATTCCTTCTTGAGTCCAACTGGCAATCAGATTTTTCCTTGGATCAACTAGCACAAAATAAATATTAATGTCTATACTAACATGTATAGCCCTCTATGCTCTGGCTCATTAAAAAAGTGTCCAGTCCGCTTTGGAAGGCATCTCGTTTAACGTATTTACTAGAACCATATGGGAAAACCATAATTTAATTGTCCTTACTGTAAAAAATCCCTTCCGCCGTCGTTGATTAAATTATCTTTTCTTCAAGTCTTAGCGGGTGACCTCTTGTCCTTTGTACCATTCTGTTAATGAACAGGCCTTAAGAAAGCCCTTTGTATAGGCCCTGTACATATTTATAGTAAATTATCATATCCCCTCTAAGCCACTGTTTCTCTAGCATGTACAAATTTAACTTTTCCAGCCTTTCTTCATAACTTAAACTTTCCATTCCCCTGATTAGTTTTGTAGCCCTCCTCTGCACTTTCTCTAGTTCCATAATGTCTTCCATAATGCCCAGAATTAAACCACATATTCAAGGTTAGGTCAGACCATGGACCTATAACTTAGCATGGACCTATAAAGAGGCAAAATCATTTCTTCCTCCTGTGAGTCAATACCCTTTTTAATACATCCTAATATCTTAATGGCCTTTGCAGCTGATACTGTGACCTACTGCTAAGTCTATTGTCTACAACTTCTACCAAATCTTTTTCATTAATAGATTTCCCCAGGGAAACAACATTTAAACTAGATGTAGCATTTTTATTATTGTACCCAAAATTCATAATTGTACACTTGTCTACATTGAATCGCATTTGCCATTTATCTGCCCAATTACCCAATTTGTCCAAATCGTCTTGCAGTAAATATACATCTAGTTGAGACTGTATTAGTATACTTTCCTCTATGCAGGAGGGAAGAAGACCGCACGGAGGAGCTGGACGGAGACAGGGAGCACCAAGGAGATGGTGAGTACTTACCTCCTTGTTGCTCTCTTTCTCCGGTCATCTCCTCCTTGCATCTTCCCCCCTGCACGGAGGAAGGAAGCTCCGGTCATCACGTTTTTCAAGTCACGCGACCTCAATAAAGTTGAAAAAAAAAACGTGACGACCGGAGCTTCCTTCCTCCGCGCAGGGGTAAGTTCTGGAGGTAAGTACTGTCTGGGGAAGGGGGAGGAGGGTGGCATTAAACGAGCAATTCCTGGTCTTTTGAGTGGCAGAATCCTGGCATAGAGGGGAAAAATCCTGGCATATAGAGGGGCAAAATCCTGGCATATAGAGGGGCAAAATCGTGGCATATAGAGGGGCAAAATCCTGACATAGAGGGGCAAAATCCTGACAAAGAGGGGCAAAATCCTGGCATATAGAGGGGCAAAATCCTGACATAGAGGGGCAAAATCCTGGCATATAGAGGGGCAGAATCCTGGCATAGAGGGGCAAAAATCCTGGCATATAGAGGGGCAGAATCCTGGCATAGAGGGGCAAAATCCTGGCATATAGAGGGGCAGAATCCTGGCATAGAGAGGCAAAATCCTGGCATATAGAGGGGCACGGAGGAAGGAAGCTCCGGTCGTCACGTTTTTCAAGTCGCGCAACCTCAATAAAGTTGAAAAAAAAAAACGTGACGACCGGAGCTTCCTTCCTTCGTGCAAGGGGGAAGATGCACGGAGGAGATGACTGGAGGTAAGTACTGTCTGGGGAAGGGGGAGGAGGGTGGCAATTCCTGGTCTTTTGAGTGGCAGAATCCTGGCAAAGAGGGGCAAAATCGTGGCATATAGAGGGGCAAAATCGTGGCATATAGAGGGGCAAAATCATGACATAGAGGGGCAAAATCCTGGCATATAGAGGGGCACAATCCTGACATAGAGGGGCAAAATCCTGGCATATAGAGGGGCAAAATCCTGACATAGAGGGGCAAAATCCTGGCATAGAGGGGCAAAAATCCTGGCATATAGAGGGGCAGAATCCTGGCATAGAGGGGCAAAAATCCTGGCATATAGAGGGGCAGAATCCTGGCATAGAGGGGCAAAATCCTGGCAAATAGAGGGGCAGAATCCTGGCATATAGAGGGGCAGAATCCTGGCATATAGAGGGGCAAAATCCTGGCATATAGAGGGGCAAAATCCTGGCATATAGAGGGGCAAAATCCTGACATATAGGGGCAAAATCCTGGCATATAGAGGGGCAGAATCCTGACATAGAGGGACAAAATCCTGGCATATAGAGGGGCAGAATCCTGGCATAGAGGGGCAAAATCCTGGCATATAGAGGGGCAAAATCCTGGCATAGAGGGGCAAAATCCTGGCATATAGAGGGGCAAAATCCTGGCAAATACAGAGGCAAAATCCTGACATAGAGGGGCAAAATCCGGACATAGAGGGGCAAAATCCTGGCATATAGAGTGGCAGAATCCTGGCATAGAGGGGCAAAATTCACAACGCTGGCCAATCAATGTGGACAGTCCGTGGTTTGAAGGTGAAGTAAAGCTGGAGCAGCTGTGCAAAAGATCCCGCTGCAAGTCCCTGTGCAATAAATGTTGCACTGAATTTTCTGCGAAATACCACACTTTTTTTCCCCAGGACTTGACCCCTGTCATTAATAAACAAATTAAAAAGAAGAGGACCCAGGACAGATCCCTAAGGGTACTACACTTTTCACATCTGACCAATTTGAGAACTTCCCATTTACCACCACCCATTGCATTATATATTTCAACCAATTGACATTTAACAAACAAGCCTTTGGCCTTAAGCCTATTTCAGTCAATATGTACAATAACCTTTTGTGTGGAACTGTATCAAATGCCTTAGCTTTTTAAATAACCGTGGGGCTGGGCCCTGGGGCTTTGTCTAACTTAACACCATTTAATTGTTTTAAAACTTTTTCTTGTCAACCAATCACATACTTGCTGTGACCGTTCTGTAAAAGTAGCTTGAAGTTTCTTGTCCATTGGTTTTTCCTTGGTAAAAATCTGAGATAGTCTCCACTGACTAGCTCACCCATTTCAGATAACAAGGACCCAACATTTTCATCCTTTTATGTTTTGCCATTTATATATTTAAATATTTTTTTGGGATTCCTCTTGCTCTCCTTATGGTTTGTTTTTTCATTCTGCAATTTAGCTAATTTAATAGCCTTTTTACAGTCTTTGTTGGCTTCTTTATATTTTACCTCTGCTGATCCGTCAGCTTTATAATGTTTGAACGCTACTTTCTTTTTATATATTTCCTGATTTACCTTACTGGTTAGCCACTTTGGTTTTAGTTTGTTTCTTTTATATTTTTAACTAAAGGATATAAATTTATATGTATATTTTTGTAGTATTAGTTTGAAGGTATTCCACTTACTTTCTGTGTTTTTTCCCAAAAATAATCCATCCCAGTCAACAAGAGTTGTATTAGACCTACTAAAGTTGGCGTTTTTAAAATGTTTCTTTTTTAATTAATCTCAAAGGATCAAATTGTTATGTCATTAAACAAATTCAGAAATGTACTACTTTTACCAGAATTAGTGATTCCATTTTTCCAATATACTTCTAAATAATTAAAATCCCCCATAATTATACTACACCCTATTTTAGAAGCCTTTGCTATTTGCATTAATAGCTGTGATTCTTCAAGATCACCAATATTTGGTGTTTTTTTAACAAATACCCACTAATAATTTCTGGGCAGTTCTACCCCTACTGACTAGCTCAATAATTCCACATGTTCAATACTGTCATCATATATTTCTTCCCGCAAATGAGGCAATAATGCCTGTTTGCTATACAGACAGACCCTTCCACCTCTTTTGTTTGACCTGTTTCTGTTATAACAATAAAGTCATAATTAATGTAGCACGTTCTTCCCTCTTGGATTTTCTACCCATCTTGTTAGAGGTATGTAGTCAGCATTTTTAGTTCTTGTTTTACCAGATCCTTTAAGTCCTGTAAGTTGCGAGTTGGGGCATCCATGGATCCGACTTGTTTATCCAGCACACCCTACAGATGCTCAATTGGATTGAGATCTGGGGAATTTGGAGAGCAAGTCAACACCTTGAACTCGTTGTTGTGTTCCTCAAACCATTCCTGAACCATTTTTGCTTTGTGGCAGGGTGCATTATCCTGCTTAAAGAGGCGAATGCCATCAGGGAATATCATTTCCATGAAAGGGTGTACATGGTTATATATATTTATATATTTATGGAAAGTCCTGTCAGGTATTATAGCCGCCAAGCTGAAGGACCATATGGGCCAATCAGTACATGAGCACAGCTCAGAAGGACATTAGGACCACCACCAGAGGGTCAAAACACCAGTTGTTCACAGATAGAGCAGTTGCCCAAGACTCCAGGTCCAGACAGACCAACCTGAGCAAAGGTTGGATTGACTACGGGAAAGCCTATGACTCAATGCCACACACATGGATCTGTGAATGCCTGGCACTATACATAGTCAACTGGACACTTCCTCAAGAACTCAATGGGTCTCTGGAAAACAACACTGTAAGCCAACTCAAGACAGTTAGCACAAGTGACCATAAAGTGCGGCAAATACCACGGTGATGCTCTGTCCCTGCTGCTGTTTTGCATAGGCTTCAATTCCCTCAGCTAGCTGATCACAAGGACTGGAAATCCATACAAGTTCAAGAGCGGAACCAACACCAGCCACCCTTTTTACATGGAGGTGTATGCTAAGACTGAACAGGACTCACTGATCCACCTTACACGGATTTACAGTTATGAGATTGGGATGTCATTCATACTGGAGAAGTGTAACCAGACGGTAGTAAAAAGATAGAAGACAGTTAAGACTGATGGGGTGGAACTGCCAGTAGGGCACTGAAGTACAGACCAGCTACAAGTACCTTGGTATGCCACAATAACATGGGAGCCATGATGAGAAGGCCAGGAAAACAGCAACATTCAAGTACCACCCAGGGATAAGATAGACCCTGAAGAGCCAGGTTAATGGGAGGAACAAGATCCATGCCATATACACATACGTCTGATGATACCCTGCCGGTATTGTGAGCTGGCCAAAGGAAGACCTAGTAGCTTCTGCTGTGAAGACACAAATCTCCTCGCAATGAATGGGGGTTTCCACCCCAAGTCCAACACGCAGAGACTGTGCACCAACTGGAAAGAGGGCTGGCGAGGACTGGAGAGTGTCAGAGCTACCATCCTGGATGAAACCCAGACCATCAGTAAGATGGCACCCAAAGATGAACTTCTGAGAGAATGCCTGAAGCAACTGGCATGGAATGAAGATCAAATAGAGAAAGTGCAATGGCAAGCCAAGACCCTGCATGGTATGTACCATCGACAGATAGCCAAAGTGGCTGACACTGGAAATCCTACCATTGGTTAGAGAGGGCTGGACTCAAAGACAACACTGATGCACTGATCAAAGTAGCACAAAAACAAGCACTAGATCCATAGAAGCAGGGATCTACCACACCAGACAGGATCCATGGTGCAGACGGTGTAGCAAGGTCTCTGGGATAGTCCAAAACATAGTGGCAGGGTGTAAGCTGATAGCAGGAATAGCATACACTGAACGGCACAACCAAGTAACTGGCATTGTATACAGGAAAATCTGCATAGGTCCAAATTCCACAGAAGGTTATGAAGAACAAGACTAAGATCCTGTGGGAATGTAGGATCCAGACGGACAAACAGGTTCTGATCAATCAACCTAACATTCTGGTAGTAGACAAGAACCAGAAGACTGCAATGGTAATAGATATGGCAGTGCCAAGTGACTGCAACACAAGGAAGAAGGAGTATGAGAAGCTGGAGGAGTAACAGGGCCTGAAAGAGGAACTAGAAAGGATGTGAAAAGTGAAGGCCAAAGTGGTCATAGTAGTGATACTGGGACTGTGACACCTAAGCTGGGAGAGTGACTCCATCAGATTCCAGGAACGACATCAGAGCACTCTGTCCAGAAGAGTGCATTGCTAGGAACAGCTAAGATAATGCACAAAACCCTCAAGCTCCCAGGCCTCTGATAGGTGAACTGAGGTTGAGGAAAAATAAATATACGTATAGTCTAAATTAGTCTCAAAGGTAAAGTTAGGTTTAGGGTTGGGGTTAAAAGGTCACAGTGAGAAAAAAATGGTTAGGAAAAGCAATATTCTCCTTTAAGTTATTGCCCTATAACTATCAAAATAATGGTATTTAAAGAAAGCACTTCTTATGCCGATAAAAATAGTAAATGGCATATGCTAAATACTGGCATATTAAGGGGCTAAATCCTGGCATACTGCATGGCTAAATCCAAGCATATTGAGAGGCTAAATCCTGGAATACTGAGTGGGTTAAAAGGTCACTGTAAGAAAAAAATGGTTAGGAAAAGCAATATTCTCCTTTAAGTTATTGCCCTATAACTTAAAAAAAGTCCATAAAAAAATAAATAATTTAGTATTTCTTAACTTAATCTATTCGTCAGGATATTTTGCTAGGATTTGTAGATGCATAAAAGATATTTCAAGTAAAAGTTAGAATTAGTATTTTTTTTTATTTGTCATCATATTTCATTTTTTATAGTAAAGTATATTATCAAAATAATGGTATTTAAAGAAAGCACTTCTTATGCCGATAAAAATAATATATAATATGCGTGCGTCCACTAAACGAATAAGAGGAGTATTACAGGAAAACACAAACACCATAGAAGTATTAAAACAGCCTCTGTCACAAAGCTTAAGACAAGGCTAAAAAATACAATCAAGGAGTTAAGGTGTCACCCTCAGAGGGTGATGGGCGATACTGGCGATACAGTAGGAAAAAAAAATCTTCCCTCCTTCACGGATGGAAACTCTGGTCATTTTTAAAAAAAACTTTATTGAAGTCGCGTGGCTTCAATAAAAATTTTTTTTAAAAATGTGACAGGAGTTTCCTTCCGTGCAGGAGGGAAGACTGCACGGAGGAGACAACCGGAGAGCAACAAGGAGGTAAGTACTGTGGGAGGGGGGAGGAGGGTGGCATAAAAAGAGCAAAATCCTAGCATATTGAGTGGCTAAATATTGGCATATTGAATGGCTAAATCCTGGCATATTGAGTGACTTAATCCTGACATACTGAATGGCTAAATCCTGGCATATTGAGGGGCTTAATCCTGGCATACTGAATGGCTAAATCCTGGCATATTGAGTGGCTAAATCCTGGCATATTAAATGGCTAAATCCTGGCATATTGAGTGGCTAAATCCTGGCATATTGAGTGGCTTAATCCTGGCATATTGAGTGGCTAAATCCTGGGATATTGAGTGGATTAATCCTGGCATATTTAGTGGCTTAATCCTGGCACACTGAGGTGCTAAATACTGGCATATTAAGGGGCTAAATTCTGGCATATTGAATGGCTAAATTCTGGCATATTGAATGGATAAATCCTGGCATATTGAGTGGCTAAATCCTGGCATATTGAGGGGCTAAATTCTGGCATATTGAATGGCTAAATTCTGGCATATTGAATGGCTAAATTCTGGCATATTGAATGGCTAAATCCTGGCATATTGAGTGGCTAAATCCTGGCATATTGAGGGGCTAAATTCTGGCATATTGAATGGCTAAATTCTGGCATATTGAATGGCTAAATCCTGGCATATTGAGTGACTTAATCCTGACATGCTGAATGGCTAAATCCTGGCATATTGAGGGGCTTAATCCTGGCATACTGAATGGCTAAATCCTGGCATATTGAGTGGCTAAATCCTGGCATATTAAATGGCTAAATCCTGGCATATTGAGTGGCTAAATCCTGGCATACTGAGTGGCTTAATCCTGGCATATTGAGTGGCTAAATCCTGGGATATTGAGTGGATTAATCCTGGCATATTGAGTGGCTTAATCCTGGCACACTGAGGGGCTAAATACTGGCATATTAAGGGGCTAAATGCTGGCATATTGAATGGCTAAATTCTGGCATATTGAATGGCTTAATCCTGGCACACTGAGTGGCTAAATCCTGGCATATTGAGGGGCTAAATTCTGGCATATTGAATGGCTAAATTCTGGCATATTGAATGGCTAAATCCTGGCATATTGAGTGGCTAAATCCTGGCATATTTAATTGCTAAATCCTGGCATATTGAGGGGCTAAATCCTGGCATATTTAATTGCTAAATCCTGGCATATTGAGGGGCTAAATCCTGGCATACTGAGTGGCTAAATCCTGGCATACTGAGTGGCTAAATCCTGGCATACTGAGTGGGTAAACACTGGCATATTGAGTGACTTAATCCTGACATACTGAATGGCTAAATCCTGGCATATTGAGGGGCTTAATCCTGGCATACTGAATGGATAAATCCTGGCATATTGATGGGCTAAATACTGGCATATTGAGTGGCTAAATCCTGGCATATTGAGGGGCTAAATCCTGGCATTTTGAGTGGCTAAATCCTGGCATATTAAATGGCTAAATCCTGGCATATTTAATTGCTAAATCCTGGCATATTGAGGGGCTAAATCCTGGCATATTTAGGGGCTAAATCCTAGCATATTGAGTGGCTAAATCCTGGCATATTGAGTGGCTAAACACTGGCATATTGAGTGGCTACATCCTGGCATATTGAGGGGCTAAATCCTGGCATATTGAGTGGTGAAATCCTAGCAAATTGAATGGCTAAATCCTGGCATATTGAGTGACTTAATCCTGACATACTGAATGGCTAAATCCTGGCATATTGAGGGGCTTAATCCTGGCATACTGAATGGCTAAATCCTGGCATATTGAGGGGCTAAATACTGGCATATTGAGTGGCTAAATCCTGGCATATTGAGTTGATTAATCCTGGCATATTGAGTGGCTTAATCCTGGCATATTGAGTGGCTAAACACTGGCATATTGAGTGGCTACATCCTGGCATATTGAGGGGCTAAATCCTGGCATATTGAGTGGTGAAATCCTAGCAAATTGAGTGGCTAAATCCTGGCATATTGAGTGACTTAATCCTGACATACTGAATGGCTAAATCCTGGCATATTGAGGGGCTTAATCCTGGCATACTGAATGGCTAAATCCTGGCATATTGAGGGGCTAAATACTGGCATATTGAGTGGCTAAATCCTGGCATATTGAGTGGATTAATCCTGGCATATTGAGTGGCTTAATCCTGGCATATTGAGGGGCTAAATACAGGCATATTAAGGGGCTAAATCCTGGCATACTGAATGGCTAAATCCAGGCATATTGAGAGGCTAAATCCTGGTATATTGAGGGGCTAAATACTGGCATATTGAGTGGCTAAATCCTGCCATATTAAATGGCTAAATCCTGGCATATTGAGTGGCTAAATTGTGGCATATTGAGTGGCTTAATACTGGCATATTGAGTGGCTAAATCCTGGCATATTGAGTGGATTAATCCTGGCATATTGAGTGGCTTAATCCTGGCATATTGAGGGGCTAAATACTGGCATATTAAGGGGCTAAATTCTGGCATACTGAATGGCTAAATCCAGGCATATTGAGAGGCTAAATCCTGTGATATTGAGGGGCTAAGTCCTTTCATATTGAATGGCTAAACACTGGCATATTGAGTGACTAAGTCCTGGCATATTGAGGGGCTAAATTCTGGCATATTGAATGGCTAAATCCTGGCATATTGAGTGGCTAAATCCTGGCATATTGAGTGGCTACATCCTGGCATATTGAGGGGCTAAATCCTGGCATATTGAGTGGCGAAATCCTAGCATATTGAGTGGCTAAATCCTGGCATATTGAGGGGCTAAATCCTGGCATATTGAATGGCTAAATCCTGGCATATTGAATGGCTAAATCCTGGCATATTGAGTGTCTAAATCCTGGCATATTAAATGGCAAAATCCTGGCATAGTGAGGGGCTAAATCCTAGCATATTGAGTGTCTAAATCCTGGCATATTGAATGGCTAAATCCTGGCATATTGAATGGCAAAATCCTGGCATACTGAGTGGCAAAATCCTGGCATATTGAATGGCAAAATCCTGGCATACTGAGTGGCAAAATCCTGGCATATTGAGTGGCTAGATCCTGGCATACCGAGTGGCTAAATCCTGGCATATTGAATGACTAAATCCTGGCATATTGAGTGGCAAAATACTGGCATAGTGAGTGGCTAAATCGTGGCATATTGAGTGGCAAAATACTGGCATACTGAGTGACAATATACTGGCAGTAAGGGGCCCTGAAATTCCTGGGTGTGACAGATACATGCTTTTAGTACAGATGATTACATTCAGTTATAGAAGGAAGATTCCGACATACATAATAATGTTTAAAAACAGCTACCACTAGATGTCACTCACACCTCTCTACATAGAAAAGTCTCATGGCTGAGAAATAATACCAGCCAAAAAAACACCACGTTTATTGCTTACAAACTGTTTCTAACATTAGCAAATGCATACCTCCAAACGGTTCAAATGGCCAAAGAGGGACACATTGGTTTTCGAAGCAGTAATTGAAGGTGGGGTATTACCAGGACATTTGAACTAACTATATGCCCAAATGATAGCTTAATATGTAGTATTATAAAAAAAAAAAATATTATATGAACAAATGTACTGCTGCTTCAACATAGTTTACTGTGAGATAAAATGTTATGGAACTTTGTCATACACACACACACACACACACACACACTCACAGCAAAAGACTGCAGCATCTGGTGCACTCTTAGAAAATGGGTGCACCAGATGAGGACAGAGGGATTTGATTCTGAAACAGGCACTGTCTCGCCCTAAATAAATACTTTTGAGAGATATGCAAGAGTAGTACTCTCTTTTGTACGAATGCCCAGAAAGTCCATTTGTTTAAAAATGTTATCTGACTTGTTTTCTCGAGATATAAACTTTTTTTCTCAAGATGACAACTTGTTTTCACATTTTGTGTATAATAACTGTTATTCTGCTATTAACCTAAAGTGATCTTACCATAATTACACCCACTGTCTGTATTTATAGGGTTCCAAGGGTACAGCTTTACACCTGGAGGAAGAAATCTGTGGATGCTTTGCACAGGCTCATACAGGATGTATGCACATTTTCTGAACAGTTCCTCGGTGGGTGCACAGGGTACACTGCACCCAGGCGCTCTGTATAGCATGGGTGCAGCGCAAGTGGTGAAATCTGTGCCGGCTGATTCGGCACATAATTTATGCTCCTCGCTTTCTTTAAAGTCACTGACATCTGGCGCACCAATTCATTATAAAGCAGCATAGTGTTTCTATGTTCCTAACCAAGGTTAGACAGTGATGGAGAGTAGACAAATGGCCAACATGGTGGCTACCTTCTTGTTCTATACTTAGGGCACCTGAAAAATCTTGAACCACTCTTTCCCTTTTCAGTTCTATGGGGTAATTACCACAATTCAAGGTACTTAGCAGAAAACAGAAATGAAATAATGATAGCAAATTTAGAATCTGCTGTTTTTTGTTTTTTTTTAAAAGTCATTTTCTAACTTGACACTTCTTGGCAGTAAGAACTTGGAACACTAAAAAAAATAAATAAAAGGACCTGAATTCACTTGCTCTTAAAAAACAAATCTTTTGGAAAACTTTGGCAATAAGGAGATAGACCGTGGTGTGACTGTGATAACAAAAGATTGTATCACATCCGAAACCATTAAGGAATACTAATACGGAAAAGATAAAGGAATGAAACATTGCTATAGAACTTCAACGCATCAAAGACGCCAGAATGTGTTTTTTTTTTTTTTTAAGGGTAAACCAGAACAGTGATTAAAGAACAGAGAGAAGGAAGTTACAAATATCAGTCAAGACTCAACAAAGATGGCAATAAATCTTGGGTACAATGCACAAGCTAAAGGGACACTGCCATGAAACTAGGTTATTATCCTAAATAACTTTAAGCACTTCAATTAGTTAAGAAGATTTTAGTTGCTTAAATGTTGTTTCCTTTATGATGTGCTTTAAAATAATATATTTACCTATTTATTCTGCTATGAAAGACAATGGCTCTACATTATGGCAAATATACCTCCATGGTTCATGCCGCGGCCAATCCTCTTTATCTACTAATGTTATTGCCAAAGGTATCGATGGTATGGAATGCCAGATCACTGGTGACAAATATAGTCTACAACAGGGTAGATGTTTTGGAGGAATAAGCCAGATGGAAAATAAAAATGTAGTAAGACCCAGTTTGGGTAAATAGGGTGTAAATTTTACTAAGGCAGAAAAGGGTTTAATAATGACAACAACAGCAGAGAAATATTTAAAAGAAAGTACTTTGACTGCTTTTACCAGAAAAATTAAGTTAAAGAATTGTAGTACACCTTGTAGCAGATATTCCCTGGATAAAAAGTCAGCTTTCAGCACTGCAACTACTTTCCAGGCCATAAAGCAGTAGTTTAAAGCATGGTGCTTTGACATCTTAGGGGCTGGGAATGCAGTTTTAGAGGCAGCTGCTTGAGCTGGAATGTGTAATGCTTCTTAATCCAGTGAGGCTTGCTCTTTGGTGGATTCTATTCTTTGGGAAAGATGTAGGAGCAGCCAGGGCAACTAAAACCAGTCTGTTATGTGCTACATACAGCTTCTCTCTGCCACCCTAACCCCCAAAATAGCTTCTCTATGTCTTCCTAATCCCCAAAACAGCTTCTCTCTGTCATCCTAATACCCAAAACAGCTTCTCTCTGCCATCCTAACCCCCCAACAGGGCCGGCCTTAGGGGTGTGGGACCTGTGCGACCGCATAGGGCGCAACACACAGGGGGCGCCACGTAAGATTAGAAGCAGTGCGCAGCATGAGCTCCGTGTGTTAAACACACACAGAGCTCTGTCCATGCTGCTAACTCCCTCCGAGTAGGGATAATACAGGCCATTGGAAATACAATGCCCTGCGTAATCACTTTGCGCAGGGAGTGCGAGCAGCACGGACAGAGCTCTGTGTGTGTGTTTAACACAAGGAGCTCATGCTGTGCACTGCTTTAATCAAGTAAAAAGAGGGGAGGAAGAGAGAGAATGGATGGGATGGGGAGATAGGGGGAGAAGGGGGGACAGAACTGATAATGGAGGAAGAACCGATAGGGGGAGGAGAGAAAGAACTAATGGGGGGGATTGATAGGGGGAGGAGGGGGGAAATAACTGATAGGGGGAGGGGAGAAAGAACTGATAGAGGGGAGAAAGAACTGATGGGGAGGTGGGGGGAAAGAACTGATAGGGGGAGAGGAGAAAGAACTGATAAGGGGAGGAGGGGGGAAATAACTTATAAGGGGGAGGTGGGAAAGAACTGGAAGCGGGAGAAATAACTGAAAGGTGGAGAAGGGGGTGGAGAGAGGGTCTAGTGGGAGAAAGAACTGGTAGGGGTGGAGGCTGATAAAGAACTGATGGGGAGGGGAGAAATAACTGATAGAGGGGAGGGGAGAAAAAACTGAAAGGTGAGAAAGAACTGAAAGGGGATGGAGGAAGAGAAAGAACAGGTATGGTGAGAGGAGGGGGAGATAGAACAGGTATGGGGAGATAATAGGTATGGGGGGAGGAGAGAGAACAGATATGGTGAGGGGGAAAGAGTTAGCAACAGATATGGGGGCAAGATAATCTATATGGAGGGAGGAGGAGGAGAGACAACAGATATGGGGGGTAGGGAGAGATATACATGGGAGATGATAGAGAGACATGGAAGGGAGAGGAAAGAGACATACATGAGAAGGGAGAGGAAAGAGACAGACATGGGAAGGGAGAGGTGAGAGACAGACATGAGGTAGAAGGGGGGCGCCACAGGGGTGGCCTGCACAGGGCACCTGAACTCTTAAGGCTAGCCCTGCCCCACCAAACAGCTTCTCTGTGAATCTGCCCCCAGACTTGCCAGTGCATCTCCAGACTTGCCGATACATCCCCAGATTTGCCAATGCATCCCCAGACACCCACATGGACTTTCCAATCTTCCTCCCTGAAATATTTTTCACCTCTGGCATCATATCCCCCTAAACAGCCCCTTTCTGCCACCCTAGCCCCCCAAAAATTCTCTCTCTGTCACCCTAGCTTCCCAAACAGCTTCTTTCTGCCACCCTAACCCCCAAACAGCCTCTCTATGCCACACTTGCAAATCTGCCTCCAGACTTGTCAATGCATCATCAGACTTGTCAAACTGTCCCCAGACTTGTTAATGCATCCCAGACTTGCCAATGCTTTCCCAGTCTTGCCAATCTGTCCCCCAGGCTTGTGAATGCATCTCCAGACTTGCCACTATATCCCCCCCAATCATCCTCTCACTTCCACTCTAGGGCCCCGAACAGCCTCTCTACCACCCTAGTCCCCCAAACAGCCTCTCTCTGCCACCCTCGGATCCCCAAACAGCTTCTCTTTGCCACCCAAGGCCCAAAAACAGCCTCTCTCTGTCACCCTACACCCCCATAGTGTAGCTGGTTTACAACAAATTCCCATGCGCAAAAATAGTGCAACAGCAGAGATATGAGATATTCAGGCACATCATGCGCAGGATCAGCAGCTTCACAAACAGCAGACAGTAGGCTCCTTAGGTGCCCTTACTAAATTGGTTGCCCTCTCATTTGACTTGTAAGGTGGGAGGGTTAAGTGAACCCTGAAACAAATGAATCAACAGTCAGCTTAAAGTCAAAAATACATACAGGCATAATACCTAGCAATGAAGTTCTGAGGTGAAGCAAACAATGAGGCAATCAGTCAGCACTGAAGGGGAGAACTGAGCCAGAAGGAAGAGTAGAAGGCAGAATATATGTAAACACTGAATGAGGTGTACAGCTAACTAAATATTACCAGGGGAACTCCACATATACCGTATTTGCTCGATTAGAAGACGACCCTGATTATAAGACGACCCGCCAAACTTTGAATATTCCTTTAGGAAAAAACTAAAAGCCTGAATATAAGACTACCCTATAGGAAAAAAGCTCAACTTGTATATATTCACATGTAAATTGCTTTTTTAATAAAAAATTATGATATCAAAAAATGCATTTCTTGTTTTTATTTCCTTTTATGTGCCAATGCTGCCTCTCTCTTTCCCTTGACCCCAGCTTTGTCTCACTCCCCCCTTAGTGTTGTCTCTCTCTCCCCCTCCCTTTGTCTCCCCCCTCGCTCCCCTTGTCTCTGTCTCTTCCCGCCTCCCTCCCCTTGTTTCTCTCTGCCCCCTCCCCTTGTTACTCTCTGTGCCCCCCTCCCTCCCCTTGTCTCTGTCTCTTCCCCCCTCCCTCCCCTTGTTACTCTCTGTGCCCCCTCCCCTTGTTGCTCTGTCCCCCCCGGGCGGCAGCAGGGGAGGTCTGCGCTCATCGCGCAGACATGCCCCGGCTGTTAGAGAGGGGGATCCATGTCCCTTGCAGCTCTGCGAGGGACCGGATCCCAGTCTTATAGTCTGACCTCGATTTGAGGTCAGATTATAAGACGACCTTGATTATCAGAAAAACTTTTTCTGAAAAAAACCTCGTCTTATAATCGAGCAAATACGGTATTTGTGGATACAAAGACATTTTATCATTGGACAGTGCAGTGGCATCATAAGGGGGTGCGGACTGCACCGGATGCCACCCCATGCTGTCTGCATCCTCCTTGCAGCGCATCCCATTAAATGCGGCTGCCGAGATTTTTTTTTTAAATTCATTGTCACCGGATATGTCATCACGTCATATCCGGTGACTTTATTTCCCTCCTCTGTGCAGGAAGGAGACGACCAGGGACACGGAGAAGTCAGGAGGTGAGAACTGGGGAAAGGGGGAGGGTGGCTTATTCCTGGCAAAAAAATATTGGTATACTAATGGGAAAATTGGCTGTTGCTTATTAATGGCATAATAATACTGGCATATTAATGGTCAAATTGTCTGTGGCTTATTAATGGCAAAATAATAATGGCATATTATTGGGCAAATTGGCTGTGGATTAGTAATGGCAAAATAATACTGGCATATTAATGGCAAAATAATACTGGCATACTAATGGGCAAGTTGGCTGTGGCATATTAATGGCAAAATAACATTGGCATATTACTGGGCAAATTGTCTGTGGCTTATTAATGGCAAAATAATACTGGCATATTAATGGTCAAATTGTCTGTGGCTTATTAATGGCAAAATAATAATGGCATATTATTGGGCAAATTGGCTGTGGATTAGTATTGGCAAAATAATACCGGCATTTTAATGGCAAAATAATACTGGCATACTAATGGGCAAGTTGGCTGTGGCATATTAATGGCAAAATAACACTGGCATATTAATGGCAAAATAATACTGGCATATTATTGGGCAAATTGGCTATGGCTTATTAATGGCAAAATAATACTGGTATATTAATGGCAAAATAATACTGGCATAATAATGGACAAACTAGCACTGGCAAATTAATGACAAAATAATACTGGTATATTAATGCAATTCCCTGTCTGACAGGTGTTTTTTATGATCTATATATCTAGTTAACCTAACCTAAGCAGCCTATTGCTTCACCTCTCTTACTGCAGAACCAATTTCCAGGGGAAATACTGTGATGTTGACTGTTTGCCACAGAGTGCTTGGCTGCCTGCATTCCCTGCTTGCAACAAAGCATGCAGCAACCAGATTTTTCGAAACAAGTTATTTTTAAAAAAATGTTTCCTGTTTTATTTTTTTATTACATTTTTAGTTTTTCCAATAATATTAATATATAGTATAGTAACCCATTTGGACTTATAAATACATCCTGCAAAGCATGGTCCTTCCGGCTTCATCATAAAAGTCCCGGCGGAAGTGCCGGGCAGCAGCGGAGGATGTCTGTGCGTATCGTGCAGACATCCTCCGCTGACCCGCTAGCCACAAGGAGAATCGGGCAGCTGGGAGATGTCTGCATGATAGTGCAGACATCCTCCATGCTGCCCGACACTTCCGTCTATTATGAAGGACCAGCTGTCCGTCATAATAGACGGAGGTATCTCCCCCCCTCACCTTGTTTCTCTCCCCCCTCCCTCCCCTTGTCTGTGTGTGTCTCCCCCCCCCCACCTTGTTTCTTTCCCTGGTCCGTCATAATAGACGGAAGTGTCGGGCAGCATGGAGGATGTCTGCACTATCATGCCCGATATCACTGCCCGATTCTCCTTGTGGACTAGTGGAGTCATGTTTTGGGCCGGAATCATGGAAAGAGAGCTGGTCGGGCCCGTTATGGTCCCCGTAGGTGTAAAGATGACCTCTGCAAAGTATGTGGAGTTTCTGACTGAACACTTTCTTCCCTAGTACAGAAGGAAGAACTATGCTTTCCGTAATAAAATCATCTTTATGCATGACAATGCACCATCTCATACTGCAAAGAATACCTCTGCATCAATAGCTGCTATGGGGATAAAAGGAGAGAAAGTCATGGTGTGGCCTCCATCCTCCCCTGACCTCAATCCTATTGAGAACCTTTAGAGCATCCTCAAGCAAAAGATCTATGAGGGTGGGAGGAAATTTACATCCAAACAGCAGCTCTGGGAGGCTATTCTAACATCTTGCAAACAAATTCAAGCAGAAACTGTCCAAGAACTCACGTTCAATGGATGCAAGACTTGTGAAGCTGCTATCAAATAAGGGGTCCTATGTTAAAATGTAACGTGACCTGTTAAAAGTTCAAATGTTGTTATATGTTTGATTGAAATAGCTTTTAATTTCAGTAAATAAACAAACACAACAAATTACAATTTTCAGCTCTTTACAACATATAAAGTGTTTTGGTACTTACTGTGTGTAATAATTTGGAACAGTGCATTGTAAGTTTTTTATGTTTAAAAAAAATACTGTTATCATTAGGAGGTTTGTTCAATAAAATTTGAATTGTACTCTTAATAGCTGATAACTAGAGTTGAGCGGACACCTGGATGTTCGGGTTCTGCAGGTTCGACCGAACTTAGAAAAAATGTCCGGGTCCATGCTCGAACTTGACCCCGAACTTGACCCCGAACCCCATTGAAGTCAATGGGGACACAGACTTTTGGCCACTAAAATGCCTCTAAAAAAGTCATGGAAAGGGCTAGAGGGCTGCAAAAGGAATTAAAATGTGGGTAAGAGTAGGACAAGTGCCCTGCAAGCAAATGTGGATAGGGAAATAACTTAAAATACCGTATTTGCTCGATTATAAGACAACCCTGATTATAAGACGACCCCCCAAACTTTGGATATTCCATTAGGAAAAAAACTAAAAGCCTGAATATAAGACTACCCTATAGGAAAAAAGTTCAACTTGTATATATTCATATGTAAATTGCTTTTTTAATAAAAAATTATGATATCAAAAAATGTATTTCTAGTTTTTATTTCTTTTTATGTGCCAATGCTGCCTTTCTCTTTCCCTTGCCCCCATTTTTCTCTCTCTCCCCCCTCCCCTTGTCTGTCTCTTAACCCCCCCACTCCCCTTGTCTCTGTCTCTTAACCCATTCCCTCCCCTTGTCTGTCTCTTAACCCCCTCACTCCCCTTGTCTCTGTCTCTTAACCCCTTCCCTCCCCTTGTCTCTGTCTCTTAACCCCCTCACTCCCCTTGTCTCTGTCTCTTAACCCCTTCCCTCCCCTTGTCTCTGACTCTTAACCCCCTCACTCCCCTTGTCTCTGTTTCTTAACCCCTTCCCTCCCCTTGTCTCTGTCTCTTAACCCCCTCCCTCCCCTTGACTCTGTCTCTGCCCCCCTCCCTCCCCCTGTCTCTCTGTCCCCCCTGTCTCTCTGTCCCCCTCCCTCCATCCCCCTGTCTCTCTGCCCCCCTCCCTCCCTCCCTCCCCCTGTCTCTCTGCCCCCCCTCCCTCTCTTCCCATTACCTTGATCCCGGGTGGCTAGTGGGGGCAGCCGGGGGATGTCTGCACGATACTTGCAGACATCCTCCATGCTGCCCGACACGGCAGTCTATTATGACGGACAGCTGTCCGTCATAATAGTCTGCCGTGTCGGGCAGCATGGAGGATATCTGCACGTATAGTGCAGACATCCCCCAGCTGCCCGATTGTCCCTGGTGCCTAGTGGGGCAGCAGAGGAAGTCTGCGCGATGAGCGCAGACCTCCCCTGCTGCCGCCTGGCACGCTCGCCGGGACTTCTGTGACGAAAGCGGAAGTACCCGGCTTCTTCACAGAAGCCCCGTCGGTCGTGCGCTCGTTGCGCAGACATCCCCTGCTGCTAGAGAGGGGGATCCAGGTCCCCTGCAGCTCTGCTGGGGACCTGGATCCATGTCTTATAATCTGACCTCAATTTGAGGTCAGATTATAAGAAGACCTCGATTATAAGACGAGGGGTAGTTTTCAGATTTTTTTTTCTGAAAAAAACCTTGTCTTATAATCGAGCAAATACGGTAACATAAAATACATACAAACTACAAATACAGCTGAGCCATAAAATAGCACTAGATGGAATCTTTGATTTTAGCTTTGGAAGAACATAAATCTAAATCTAAAGCATGGCTGCCAGGAGGATCAACAGAATTATCCATTTGAGAGAGGGTTGGAGTGCAGGGTATTCTCTTTCAGTTTATACTAAGTGACCCATAGGTTGAGGAGGCAGTGACTGTGGCGGTGTAGGTGGAAGCGTCGCTGGAGGAGGAGGAGGAGGAGGGAGAGGAGGTAGCCAACACTGTTTTTTTTTTTTTTTTTTTTAAATTGGGGTAGCCCCCAAAATATTGGGACATATAACATCAGAAAACAAAGAATAGGTGCACTTGAGTAAACAATGACTGGGTGAGGCCGGTATAAATGTCTATTCTGCACAAGGTACAGACAAGTCTGGTGGGATCCATGCCTGGTTCATCTTAATAAACATGAGCTTGTCCACGTTGGCTGTGGACAGGCGGCTGCACTTGTCTGTGATAACGCCCCCTGCCGTGCTAAACACATGTTCAGACAATACACTGGCTGCAGGGCAGGCCAGCACCTCCAAGGCATAAAGGGCAAGCTCAGGCCATGTGCCCAATTTGGAGACCCAGAAGTTGAATGGGGCAGACCCATCAGTCAGTCCGTGTAGGCCTGTGCACACGTACTGTTCCACCATGTTGCTGAAATGCTAAGATGTTGCATATCAGATGGTGTTGCTGCTTGTTGTGGCGTCTTTGATTTTAGCTTTGGAAGAACATAAATCTAAATCTAAAGCATGGCTGCCAGGAGGATCAACAGAATTATCCATTTGAGAGAGGGTTGGAGTGCAGGGTATTCTCTTTCAGTTTATACTAAGTGACCCAAAGGTAGAGGAGGCGGTGACCGTGGCAGTGTAGGTGGAAGCGGCGCTGGAGGAGGACGAGGAAGTAGCCAGAATGTTTCAAAGTGCACTGTAAGCACAGTATTTGACGGTTCTATTTGACTCTCTGATATGAAGTGCACCACAAGACGCAAATGTACTATTCAGCACCCAAAACTGTTCAAATGTTTCAAAGTGCGCTGTAAGCACAGTATTTGACTGTTCTATTTGACTCTCAGATGTAATACATGTAATGCTATTGCTATTCTATAAACCGAAATAGAGTCCCCATTAATAAGAATAGGTCAATTGACCGATTCTTCTGAATGGGGACTCTATTTCGGTTTATAGAATAGCAATAGCATTACATGTATTCCATAAACCGAAAGTCTATAAACCGAAAGACATTCGGTTTAAAGACTTTCGTTTTATAGAATACATGTAACGCTATTGCTATTCTATAAAAAGAAAGTCTATAAACCGAATGTCGTTCGGTTTATAGACTTTCGGTTTATAGAATAGCCAATAGCATTACATGTATTTTATAAACCAAAAGTCTATAAAACGAATGTCTTTGTTTGGAGAATTTATCATCCTATAGAAATTATTCATTTCATGTTTTTCGAAAACACACTTATCCTATTGTTCTTCATCCGTGGAGTTTGTAGATGTTTGTCTGTGTCCTGAAGACATTTAAATTCCTAATGTGGCAAGGATGCCTCTCCTGAATGCCTGAATCTGTGCTCCTTACTAGAGTTGTGTTTTTGAGTGAGCTTATTCCCTTGATCTGCTAGTTGCACATTTTTAAAGCTATTTTAAAAATATAATGCACCATGGCATTTGTGTTTAGTTTTTACAGGTTGTTTAAAAACTGAAGCCCAGTGGGTAATCTGCATTCATTGTGTGGTTTCGCTGATATTACACATTGTTTTTTATTCTATATTGCACTATATTAAGGGCTAATTACAGAATCCCTTACACTAACTGCACTATTCACTGAATGATATTGATTTTATGCATGTGGTCGAGTGAATATTATTCTAGTGTGTGTTTATGGTGAATTGTTGATTCTACACGCAGATTGAAATTGGTCTTATAGATTCACGTTTTGGAAGACATTGCACTTTCATTGACTAGCACTTTTGTCAGAGCCTTTACCATGTCAGGTAGGAATTTCAGCGCAGGGATAGATGAGTAGTAGGGTTGCATGTTATCATTCATTGTGCAGGGTTGAGAGCAGATATTGAAACAATAAGGATTTGAATAACGAATGTAGCATAGACAAAAGGGTACTTTACAGTGGGGTATTTACCACGAGGCATCTGCCTAGGGCAGCAAATTTTGGGGGGCGGCAGCGCTCCCCAGCACTGGAAAGAAAAAAATGCACGGGCAGCCTGATTGTGATGATGAGGCTGCCCGTGTGGTTTTTTCTTTGGGGGGACGGGGTTATGACAGGTCACATGTCCCGACGCACGCTAGGTCATGTGACCTATCCACTCTCACCGCGTGGAGCTGAACAGGCAGCATGTTGGGGGCATGTGATGGGGCATGTAATTGGGGTGATGGGGTTAATGGAGGCATGTAATGGGTGATGGGGTTAATGGAGGCATGTAATGGGTGATGGGGTTGATGGAGGCATGTAATGGGGGTGATGGGGTTAATGGGGGTCATGGGGTTAATTGAGGCATGTAATGGGGTGATGGGGTTAATGGAGGCATGTCATGGGGGTGATGGGGTTAATGAGGGTGATGGGGTTAATGGAGGGATGTAATGGGGGTGATGGGGTTAATGGGGGTGATGGGGTTAATGGAGGGATGTAATGTGGGTGATGGGGTTAATGGCTTCAGCAGGGGATCCAGAAGAGATGAAGAAGTTCTCAAAAGTCAGGCATCCAACTACAATGCAAAAATACTGTTTGCTATAAACTGCAGCTATTTAACAGTCTGGTTTGAACCAGCTAATGGGCCCACCTGACACTAACTGATGGGAAGAAATACAAGCAAACAAAGGTAGAGTGGCGTCTAGAGGAGGATGGTCACACGAGCACAAAAATTAGGACTTTTAAAATCATGAGTCAGAAGATCCGTGTACAACCCTGACAACTTTATTAATTTTTGAATGACGTGTAATTTTTATGCACCCATATATGTACCACAGTGTCTAGACCCTTTTGGGCCTGCATTTTTCAATCTACTAAATCTAGGTTGGAATGGAGGTTAAACACTTTTGTGTTTAAAAAACAAGAAAATATATTACAAACGTGACTAACCTATACTTTTGGGAAAATAAACATAAAAAAGTGAATTGCCCCATGACCTAGTGCGTCTATAAAAGCAGAAATTGATCACAATTTTTAACTAGAAGATCTCTATATTTTTCTTGAACTAAATAAACAAAATTAAGCATATCCTACATCTTTAGTTACAAGCATTGTTGAGATCGATAAACAGATTAGTGAAGCTCTTATTGGTAAAGCTCCTTACAATATCTAAAAAGGAGGTGGTATTACCATTGAAAGGTGAACAAAAATGATATGTAAAATCAGAGATGGGGATAAAGTGGCTTTAAATCCTGAAGGTGAAGTTTTGGAAGCTTATTATCATGAGCTATATAATATTCCTATTGAGACTCATATGCCAAAGATAAGAAAAATATTTTGAAAAATATAAGACACCATCAATTACAAAAGAGCAATTGGCAGGTTTGAATCGACTTTTTACAGCGGTCAAGGTAATAGACGGATTTAACAAACTATTTTTATAAAATCTTTAAAAAATAAATAATAGGAGAGCTGGTAGATAATTTAATGCATTGGGAGAGGAAAATAATAAAATACCCAAAGGAACTGATTCAGTCATATATTATTTACCGAAGATTGGGAAAGACCAGGAGAAAGTGGGAAATTATCGACCGATTGCGTTGAATATCAAAACTGTGTTCATCAGTGGTTGTGGACAGATTAAAAGACGTAATTCCATCTGTGATTCCTCTCAACCAGGTGGGGTTCGTGCCTGAACGCTCATCTACAAATAATGTCAGGAGAATTATAGATCTTTTGGGAACTGTGAGTAAAAGAACCATACCCATGTTGACCCTGTCACTAGATGATGAAAAGGCATCTGACAGGGTCAACTGGGATTTTACGAGATTTGCATTACTCCCCTTTGGATTCAGTGACAGGATTTTGAATAAGATCATGACTTTGTATACTCTACCAGCAGTCAGAGTCAAAGGTGGCAGCTTTGTCCCTGGCTGGTTTAAAATAAAAACGGGGTTTTACAAGGTTGCCCACTATCCCCATTATTATATTTAATGTCCATGAAGCCTTTGGCTATTGCGATAAGAAAAAGTCAGGAAATTAAAACCGTGGATTGCCCTGGGAAGAGAATCAGGATAAGTATGTATGCTGACGATGTCATACTTACGTTGGAAGAGCCAAAGCCATTGGCGGAAGTTATGAAGCTGATGAAAGAATACATTTCATGTTCAGAGTATAAACTAAATTGGGGGAAATAAAAAAACACTAGCATATATTATAGAACAGAGAGATAAATATCTTATAGCTACGAAATATTGATTTTAATGGGCAAAACAGAATTCATTATTTGGGGATCAAGGTTGGCTCAAAGATTGGGAATATCTCAGATACAAGATGTAGTGACTTATAATAAGATTAGACCTTTTTACAGAATTACAGACAGTATATGGGATTCTTCAAAAATACATATTTACATATTTAAGAGTTTAAAACTTAGTGCTAAAGTCACAGATCTCCGAGTCTGCAGCTCTAGAAAAATGTATACATTGTAATTTTAAAAAGAAAGTCGTCACTAGAATTTCCAAACTTCTGAGCGACACATCTTTAGAAATTAAAGCATCACCTATACGAAAATGGGAGGCAGAAATCAACCAACTCTTAGTCGGAATGGCTACAGGGAATCCATCTTGAGAAAAAAACAACGCACTGTATAAACTTTATAAAACTGCATTATAAAATATTGTACAGATGCTACATGGTTCATTTGAGGCTTCACAAGGAAAACTCCAACTCAGGCATATGTTGCAGATGCTGTAATGGGGTTGGGTCCATGTACCACATATGGTGGGAATGTAAATCTTTAGATCCAGTTTTTACCAACAATGTTCTACCACAACATTCTACCAGGTGTAACCTTTCCGTGTATATGTGTTTTTATTATTTATGTTTATCCATTGATTAAAATGAAATAGTATACTTTTTACCAGTCTATACAGTCTTTTCTTCTTTCTCAGTGCTTATACCACTTTTTATCCATTTGCATCTTCTATCTTGAGTTCTGGGAATAACTCTTATTGGTATTTTTAGCAGCTCTTAAGTAGTTTGCAAATTGCTTAATTTCCACCAGCTCATTTTCCTATATCCCCACCCCACGTGTGTCTGCTAACTATCTCCCCCTCAGACAGCATGTCACTGGAACTCTCCAGTCAGATACCGCACTGGATAGTCTTTTGTATCTAGTCCCAGCACAGCGCAGACCCCTAACAACCTTTCTCGAGCCTCCCTCTGATTCCCTCCTTCACAGGCAATATTCCCGCATGGCTCTTCATCTGGCCCTTTGTCTATGTTGCCTTCCAGGCAGTTGAATCGGATGTGTCCCGCATCGTGCAGGTCTACCAATCTCTGGGGCTTGGTGGTGCTGTGCAATGCTTCCTTGTGCCCTTTCCTTGTACACATTACCCCAACTAACACGGCACTTTCCCTGGAACCGTTCTCAGGCAGTGCAGGCTCTACTCCACAGGACAGAGCCAGTGCCACAAGCACAAGGTCAGTGCCATAGACATGAAGGATCCAGTCACGAAGGTAATAACCCCCCATGCGGGGATTAATCTCCAATAGACGTGGTCCGCTGTCTGTCAACTTCAGCTCCACATTGAAGACTCCAGGATACAGTCCCAGAGCTCTACAGCTGCGTGCAGCAGCTTGAACCAGCTGACAACGGCGCTCTGAGCTCAGGCGGGAAGGCAGAGCTGCAGCAGTTTCAGTGAAACCTGGCAGCAATGTGGGCCCATTATCAGACACATAGGCAGCCAGTATTCGACCTGTGGGACTCAAGACCAGATCCACATCATGCTCAGAGCCTGTGATATATTCTGCCAGAAGGAGTTGAGTAGAGGCCTGAACACTCTTTTCAAACACTTGGTTAGCTAGAGTAGTAGTGTGTACATCCAGTAGCGATGTTTCCAAATTACACACTCCTTTCTTAAACATTGCGGCTACTTCTGATTCATTGACTGCACTCATGTCAGCTTTGCAGGTCTCTTCCACGGCTGGCTTGCAAATTTCAAGCTCTGGTACAATTTTTTTGATCACCATTCTGCATTCTTCAGCATCACGGACAAGTCGCACTCCAACTGCCCCTGCTCCAGATTCTGGTTTCACAACAAGGGGATAGGAGATAATAGATTCCGCTCTTTCTAACCCTTCTTCTCCTAGGCCTAAGGGGCAGCAGGGCACTGCAAATGCTCCAGCGTACGGGAAAGGTGGTAATGTTGACGTCATGGCGAGGAGACATAGCTGAGTCTGGGTCTTGTATTTGGCAAGTTTCACAGCACTAGGTGGTGGCCCAGGCAACCCAAGGTGACGGCTCAAGAAAGCAGCAAGGATAGTGCAATTATACCAGAATGCCATACAACCAGAGAGGGAAAGTGCTTTCCCCTTGATTATTGTCAGCAGTTTCTGTGCATGTTTCTCCACATCACAGGAGTTATCTTCATAGTCGTAATGAATAAATGAGGTCACGAGCGATGAGGCAAAATGATTAGGGTCTGATTCAACCAGGTGGATCTAAGGGAAGACAAATGTATCATAGTATATTATACACAGAAGTAACAGGAAGGTATCAAGGTATGACTTTTGGATTATGTACAGAATAAAATCATGCAAAAATGTGTGCAACCAAATGAAAGGCTTCCCAAATCGAATGGATGAACGAGATGGTACAATGGAAACGTGTGGAATAAGTGCAAAAAAAAATCTTTATTTTAGGTATCTGTGCATAATGTACACAGAAGTATGATATCAATAATGTGCCAAATGAAGAATACATTTGAAACTAATATGGATACCTACATAATTATGGTCAGCATGTACAGTGCTAAGAAAGAACGTATTAATTCAAATATGTCCAAGGCATAGAACAGTACCAAGAGATCACGCAGAGCTGGCATTCAAAATCTTCAATTCGAAAATAAAATTCCAATTCCAGTTTTAGTTTAAGTAGCACTTTTATTCTTCTAAAAAATATACTCAATGAATCTCACATTCAGTCTTTACTAGGAGCAAAACCAACATGCAAATACTGGATCTTGATAAATCATTTAAACAAAATGTTCTTTCAGGAATATTGTGGCCTTTACTATTACAACTGCTCTAGTTAGTAGCAAGCTATGATAAAGCCTCCTATGATGAAACACATCAGACAATATGTCCCTCGTTCCATTTGTAAACAGGATTAAAATAAAGATTGGGCTTTCTTGATGGATCCCACTGGTGATACCTAAGATTACCCCACAACGAGGGGCTCTTGGTTTGCTTGATATATTTGTATTATATCCTTTGACAATTGACATCTCAAACTTTGAAAAATGGTTCAGTGAAAATGAAGAAATAAGCAAAAAAGTTTGATTCCAGACCAATCCCTAAACTGGATCATCTTAATCTGAATCTAATCATTTTTTTAGGCGTAGAAGCTCTATTTGATATGTTCATAAATAAGTCTGAGCAGTTATTTCCTGAGATACGACTGTATACCAAAAGAAATCTAAACATTTGGATTGTGATTATATATATTTTTTTGCTAGGGACGGATATATAGATTGAAAACTTCTAGACTTTAAAAAAAAATGTAATTCTATTAACATTGCAGTAACAGCAAAATAAGAAGCTATAGTTTAGCTAGGTGGGGGTAACTATTCATGTTTGCAACGGTGGAGCGGTTACAATTCATGTTATATTGACATGAATGTTCTCTATCCTGGGATGTCAGTGTAAGCAGCATGCAGAGATATGTTTAAGTCACAAAGTTGCATCTCACCTTTATCCCATAGTCTCGGGCTGCCTCCCAGATGAATTTTTTGCTTGTTCCTCCAGCTCCAATCACCAGCACTTCCTTGCCTTCCATCACGTAATTCATGGATCGCCTAAGCATTGTTTCCACTAGAGGAGTTGATGCAGAGTTAGTGGCAACAGAGCCACCAGCAGCCACACCACTCAATAGGCACTCATGAATACCACAGCTCTCCAAACAGAGGGTGGACGTCAGACCAAGAATCACTGGTGTCACCATGTGGTCTACAACAGTCAGTAGAAAATCAACACCTAGAGAGCCAGAAAAAAAAAATGAACTTGCATTCTTGGAAGTCAAAGAAATGTTACATTCCTGCTAAATCCTCCATCAAATGACCATGGACTATTCCTGCAATTGTTACAATTTCTAGCCATTAGACTGATACCGAAGATTAGTGACAATGGTACATTAATTTAAATTAATAGTCTGATTGTTTATTGGACTTTTTTTTATCCTAACAAACGGTTTTCTATCACCACTATAACCTTCTCTTGTAACTATTTGCAAAGAAAGTATTTTCCATTGTAATTCTTACCCAGTAGGTCAGTTTGTGCCTTGATTCCTCCTCGTTCCTTGGAGCTCAGTTTTTTTTCTTCCTCCATTACTACTCTCATGGCATTTTGGGCAGTGTCCTTCAGTTGGGCTAAGATGTTCTCTTTTTGACCTTCATCCCTCACTCCCCACAACTCTAATATGGTCTCCAGAGACTGGGGCAATGCAAAGCGATGACAGAGGGGTTTTTCTGCCTGGCCCACAGAACATACCACCTGTGAGAGACAATGCAGCACTTATGGGTGACATCAGTGGTGTATCTTGATTTTGTGCTGCCCTAGGCAGACAAAATCCGGGCACCCCCCTACCCAAGCTGCACACCCACGTTACACACCTAAGACATGCCCCATCATTCAGACTCACATCAAGCTCATACTCCCATCACACACACACTCCCATCACACTCAGTCACACACTCCCATCACACACACTCTGACTCCCATCACACTCAGTCACACACTCTGACTCCCATCACACTCAGTCACACACACTGTCTCCCATCACACACACACTCTGACTCCCATCTCCCATCACACTCAGTCACACACTCTGACTCCCATCACACTCAGTCACACACACTGTCTCCCATCACACACACTCTGACTCCCATCACACTCAGTCACACACACTGTCTCCCATCACACACACTCTGACTCCCATCACACTCAGTCACACACACTGTCTCCCATCACACACACTCTGACTCCCATCACACTCAGTCACACACACTGTCTCCCATCACACACATTCTGACTCCCATCACACTCAGTCACACACACTGTCTCCCATCACACACACTCTGACTCCCATCACACTTAGTCACACACACTGTCTCCCATCACACACACTCTGACTCCCATGACACTCAGTCACACACACTGTCTCCCATCACACACACTCTGACTCCCATCACACTCAGTCAAACACACTGTCTCCCATCACACACACTCTGACTCCCATCACACTCAGTCACACACAGTGTCTCCCATCACACACACTCTGACTCCCATCACACACAGTCACACACACACACACACACATCCCATCAGCACTTACCTTTCCCTGGCAGGCAGGCAGCATGGTCCCTCCATGCTGCCTGTTCGGCTTCCCGGCGATTGTGCCGACAGGTCACGTGACCGGGCGCGCGTATGACGTCAGCGCGCCCGTCACGTGACTGTCGGCACTTCCGTGTCGGCACACTGCACGGGGAGCCGAACAGGCAGCACGGAGGTTTCTCTGTGCTGCCTGTTCGGCTCCCCGTGCAGCCTGGCAGGCAGAGCGATGGTGAGGGGGGATCTTCCGATCTCCTCTCACCTCTGTCTCTGCCTGCCAGCGCGGTCTTTTTTTTTTTAAAGGGCCGCGTTTTTTTTTTGTTTTATTTTTATTTTTTATTTATTTTTTCTTCAGTGCTGGGGGGCGCTGCCGCCCCCTAAAATTTGCCGCCCTAGGCATCCGCCTAGGATGCCTCGCGGTAAATACAGCACTGGGTGACATAACACACGCATGTGCACTGACTGTCATTCAGAACATAGTAAGACATCAATTTAGCAGTGAGGAAGCAGAGGACCATTTGTACATGAAATCTGAGTAAACAAGGATCTATCGGGAGAGACAGAACTAAAGGGTTCATTTCTCCAGGGGACCTTGTGTATTTGGGGATAAATGCCCCTGTAGAATGGAGGTTCATCTGACGTGGCACCAGTGCTGTATTCACCGCGAGGCATCCTAGGCGGATGCCTAGGGCGGCAAATTTTGGGGGGCGGCAGCACCCCCCAGCACTGAAAAGAAAAAAAATGTGAAAAAAAAAAAATGTAAAAAAAAAAAAAAAACGCGGCGCTTTAAAAAAAAAATAGACCGCGCTTGCAGGCAGAGACGGAGGTGAGAGGGGATCGGAAGATCCCCCCTCACCATCGCTCTGCCTGCCAGGCTGCACGGGGAGCCGAACAGGCAGCACGGAGAAACCTCCGTGCTGCCTGTTCGGCTCCCCGTGCAGTGTGCCGACACGGAAGTGCCGACAGTCACGTGACGGGCGCGCTGACGTCATACGCGCGCCCGGTCACGTGGCCTGTCGGCACAATCGCTGGGAAGCCGAACAGGCAGCATGGAGGGACCATGCTGCCTGCCTGCCAGGGAAAGCTAAGTGCTGATGGGAGAGTGTGTGTGTGTGAGAGACTGAGTGTGATGGGAGTCAGAGTGTGTGTGATGGGAGACAGTGTGTGTGGCTGAGTGTGATGGGAGTCAGAGTGTGTGTGATGGGAGTCAGAGTGTGTGTGATGGGAGACAGTGTGTGTGGCTGAGTGTGATGGGAGTCAGAGTGTGTGTGATGGGAGACAGTGTGTGTGGCTGAGTGTGATGGGAGACAGTGTGTGTGTGATGGGAGACAGTGTGTGTGGCTGAGTGTGATGGGAGACAGTGTGTGTGTGATGGGAGACAGTGTGTGTGACTGAGTGTGATGGGAGTCAGAGTGTGTGTGTGATGGGAGACAGTGTGTGTGACTGAGTGTGATGGGAGTCAGAGTGTGTGTGAAGGGAGACAGTGTGGGTGACTGAGTGTGATGGGAGTAGGAGTGTGTGACTGAGTGTGATGGGAGTAAGAGTGTGTGTGATGGGAGACAGTGTGTGTGACTGAGTGTGATGGGAGTCAGAGTGTGTGTGATGGGAGACAGTGTGTGTGACTGAGTGTGATGGGAGTCAGAGTGTGTGTGATGGGAGACAGTGTGTGTGACGGAGTGTGATGGGAGTCGGAGTGTGTGACTGAGTGTGATGGGAGTGTGTGTGTGATGGGAGTATGAGCTTGATGTGAGTCTGAATGATGGGGCATGTC
The DNA here is from genome assembly GCA_036172795.1 of Pelodytes ibericus. Lineage (NCBI taxonomy): Eukaryota > Metazoa > Chordata > Amphibia > Anura > Pelodytidae > Pelodytes > Pelodytes ibericus. Next base: position 21,972,188 of record CM069867.1, read on the forward strand.
TTAGGTGTGTAACGTGGGTGTACAGCTTGGGTAGGGGGGTGCCCGGATTTTGTCTGCCTAGGGCAGCACAAAATCAAGATACACCACTGCGTGGCACCAATATTGTCTCTAAAATGTCTCGATTGCTTAGAAGGTAGCAGGACTGACCACACCAGTATCGTACCGTCAATGTTGTATAGATGGACAAGTTTCTATTTCATATTTTATAAATGAGAATACTACAAAACAAGTGATTTTGAAGTAATAGCCTTTGTCCTTACATTTTTTTATTGAATAAAATAAAGACAATATAAAAATGTATTAACTCCTTAGTGACAAGTCATTTTCACCTTGACTTTCCCTTGGTGACAATAGCTGTTTTGACATTTCTGGGGTGTTTGTGTTTAGCTGTAATTTTCTTCTTTCTCACATACTGTACCCACACAAATTATATGTTGTTTTTATCGTCATAAGAAGAGCTTTCATTAGATACCATTATGTTCATCATATCTTATAATTTACTACAAAAAAATCATAAAATATTATGAATTTTTAAAAAAAAACACTTTTTCTAACTTTCACCTAAACTATAATTTACACAAATGCAATCATTAAAAATAGACCCCCTCTAAATAGTTTCTAAATGTTGCCCCCAAGTTCAGAAATATGCATGTTTCCATATTTTTCTGTATTTTTTTGCGAGTTATGGGGCAAAAACCAAAAATAGTGTTTTTATGTTTTTCCCTATATAGACCTTAGGACCCCAACCCGAACCCAAAATGTAATCCTTACACTAAATGTAACCCCAACTCTAACCGTTATGCTATCCCTTAATATATTTTAATTTAATTTTAACCCGATCCCTTATGCTAAAAATTATTGAATTTTAACCCTATAGGCTGATCTAACTAAATAACCAGTTTTAAGCTAATTTAATATTTTTTTAAATCTTTTTTTTACATTGCTATGCTGCTGAGCTACCTCAAGGGGCAGTCAAGCAGCATATTCAGAGTGACGGAAGTGAATTTACTTTCACTTCCGAAGCTCAGACCACCAGAGGGCATAGCCATATTGACGGAGCATGCTGCTCTGTCACTATGGCTCCCACGATCGCTCCAGAAAAGAAAATTTGGTGCTGGCTATTGCCTCGTTGATCGCGAAAACCGCTTGATTCACAGCAGGACGTGCCAGGCAGGTCCATTGTCGGGAACAGAGTTCCTGGCAGGATGTGCCTGACACGTCCATTGTCTCGAAGGTGTTAAGCAATAATAAAAATAGCAGAGGAAATAAAGATAAATGTTTATGCTTGCAATATAGGTAAAATAAAATCTCCTACCCTCTACTAATCCTTACATGTCTCCAAGACTGGTAAAAATGCTGATAAGTATCTTTATTAAGTGTCTTAATAAATTTATTTCACAGTAAAGGAGGAGAGTATATTTACAAGAAGAAATACTACCACAAGCAGAGGACATAGTCTTAAATTAGAGGGGCAAAGATTTAAAAGTAATATCAGGAAGTATCATTTTACTGAGAGGGTAGTGGATGCATGGAATATCCTTCCAGCGGAAGTTGTAGTGAAGAAGTTTAAGTATACGTGGGATTGGCACCAGGCTTTCCTAGATATAAGATAGGGAACGGAGGACTAATAAAAGTATTTCGAAAAATGGGCAGACTAGATGGACCGAATGGTTCTTATCTGCCGACACATTCTATGTTTCTATGGTGCTTATATATAATTTCTAGACACAAAAAACAAAAAACATATAATACATTAAAATAGGTAACTGTTGATTACTCTTATAGGTCTATTTACTAAAATTCGATTTTGAAACTAAGTTAAATTCGGCACCCAAGTTTGACTAAGAAAAAAAATGCAAGTTCGAATCTTTCTCATTGAAACTAATGGAGGGCAACATGATCGAAGCTATTTCGGTGCCAAATTTGACTTAGTCTCAAAATGAAAGTCGACCTCCAAACACAAATTTTAGTGAATGGACCCATTAGGGATAAAAACCTGATAAATTTACAAAAAGCTAATTAACTTTAACGCTTGAATTTTTTGCCAAGTAGACAAGGCCATGACAACAATAACTTTATCACTAAACAAAATGTGTAACAGAATAAAACTGTGTCTATAGAATAAACATTTTTTTTAACAAAGCTGGGCATGCTCTTTTACCTTGCTTAGGATTGTTTGGTCTCCATGAGATCGGCAGACCACGGCACAGAGGCGGATTGTCAGCTCTGAGGGGCGTACGGAGCAGCCTGAGGGGCGAGGTAGAGTCATTTAGGAAAAGTGCATAAAGGAAATAAAAGATTAAGTCAAAGAAAGTGGAGAATGAATGAAACAGATATGGGAAAAGTGGGAGAAAGAAAATCACTTCTGCTCAATATAATGAAAACTGCTTTTCACAATACTGAATGTATAAGAAGATTTTACAAAGGCCTACACAAAATTCTCTGTTAAGCCACTTCCCAATACTGTACAATCGTACAAAAAAAATGCTAAAATCTTCAGCAGAAGGTATACATTGTGAATTTTGAGCCAGGACCACAGAGATAGAGAGGAAACATTATACAAGGGAACAATGAATAGAAAAGTATTTGAGAGATATCATGAAAAATTAAAGTTGCGTAATAGACAGTGAATATGTAGACAATACAGAGGGACAGAAAAATTCAAATAATAGAAAAGTAAAAGACCTACAGGTGGCTGATTAAGGGGAGAGACAGCCTGAAGACATGTTTAGGAATAAGATGTACAGTACCACACTTTTTGAACCCTCCCCTACCATAGATCAGAGAAATATAATTCTTTCAAGGCCCCTCTGCTTACATGCTATGACAGGGGGAGGCCTTGGTGGTCGGATCCTTCTGGGGGGCAGCGTGTTTATAAACCCCTCAAGCAAGATTGCTTCTTCCTCGTGGAGCTCCCCAATGAGCCCTAGCACAGCGTCAGACACACAGGCTGGGTCACAAGTGGGATAAAAGGTTGTAGGAAAAGGATGTCTCCTTGGTACGCCACAAGCCTTAACCACAACCTGTGAACGAAACAAATAGTTTAGAAGGAATATGAAAACTCACAGAGACAAAAATAATAGTCAGAGAGATAACATGAGAACTGAGATTCAGGGAAAGCTCCAAGTATCCATTTACTACTATAACACTGACATCATACATCAAACCCAGGTTGTGATGGTATCTGATGTTATCAGTGCTGGACTGACCTACCAGGATACCATCTGCAGCGCATGTGCACAAGGTTACAGCTGTCAGTCAGCCGTAACTTGGGCAAAGGAGCGCCTGCTCGAGGGACACACACCACCTCACGCCCCCTTCGAATCAGCTGCGGTGACAGGTAAAGTAGAAGCGTATTACTTATTATTCTCACTTACTAGCCTAGAAAGCAATTGCTAAAACTTCTATCAGTGACATGCTATGCTAGTAAGTGGAAGTCACACACGGGGGACAGAGGGGGACACACTGGGGGGGGGCTGCCTCATCTTGATGAAGGTTGTAATCAGCTCCTTAGCCTCCCGTGTGTCCCCCTCTGATCGGGGGAAAATAATTCAGGGAAAGGGTTGGAAAGATTGGAACCATTATATAAATGGATAGCATAAGAGCACTTTAATGGAAACCCTGAATAGAGATGCAGGCTGGACTTAAAGAAATGCGTACTTAGACCATACCGGGATAAATAATAGACAAGAGTGCGCAAGGAAAATAAGAGCACCGGTCCCCTCTCTCCCTTCTCTCCCTATCTACTAGCCTCTCTCTCATGCCCTCTCTTCAATGGAGTACTTAATGGGCATGTTTTTGTGTCTGTAAGTTACAATGTTAAATGTTGAAGGTAATAGATATGAACATTTTAGTAAAAGGCATAGGATATATAAGTGCAATATGTATGCTGAGGAACCGTGGGATAACTCAGTTAATGTAAACGTATATGTACAAATATTGTTTACTTATAAACATTTTTCCAGGGGAAGCACCGCTGAACATTTATACTGAAGATTGTGTGTCATTTTATATGCTAATGAAAGTTATATGATATAAAATGCCCTTTTATACTATGAGGAAAAGAAAAGACATAATAAAAAAAAATGGGAGGTTATTTGGAATATTGTCACTAAAGGATCTACTGTATGTTGTAACAATCAATCAGTATCTCTGTATGGCCTATATAAACAGATGGATACCAACCACATTCATTTTGTCAAAAAATGTCGTCATAGTTTTCGTCAACTGCATGTTTTCAGTAACGAAAACAAAACAATAACTAAATAAAAACTAAGTTCATAGAACTAAACTGAAATTATGACCATTGACATTTTCGTCAACTGACGAAAACATGACGAAAATGTTATGGAGGGACTATTGCATTCACCTATTTGGACTTCTGGTTCCATTGGATCTCTGCCAAAGCCCAGACTTTGACTCTATCAGCAGCTGGATTGGCCAAGATGCAGGCTCTCTGTGTCTGTCTGCCACCTGAAACACGCCCTGCAAACCACAGAGGAAGGGGATACTCCTCCATCTGATTCGCCTGGTAGTGTCACGTGAATGTGTCCGCTTCCATCTCCCTAGCAAGTTAACTTAACACTGTGTAGCAGCCTTTCCAGACCTGTTCCCTCCCTCACTGCTGGAGATTTAGTCAACAAAAATGTACTGGAGATCTAGTCGACTAAAACTAAACTACAACAATTCAGATGACTAAAATACGACAAAATTAAAATGGCAAAAACTATGACTAAAACTAGATCACAATTTGCAGGCAAAATTGACACTGACACCAACTATAATCCCAATATACTCCATGAACAGCGACAGAAAATATCTTTTGAGCATGGTATCCAAACTCTCACATACCTGCTTGTGATCCTTTAGTCTCAGTGATGACAAGAAATCAGCAATAGCTTGTTTTATTCGCTTTTCCGACCCTTCCTGCTCATCCAATTCTACCACCCTTGTTGCTCTACTATGCACATTAGGTGATCCCCATGGACCTAGGTGATAAGGAGTAAGAACAAGAGCAGGGGGCAGTGGAAGTTCCTTACTATCCAACAAGAGTCTCACTCGCAGGGTATTAGCAAGAAAGTTGGAGAGCTGAGGTGAGCTCCCCATTGGGCAGTCCCATTCTTGCCCCAGCAAGACCTTATCCCCTCCCAGCCACGAGAGGTATGTGACCCGCCGAGGAGGAGAAAAGGTGTCCAAGAATGTACGTCCGCCACGATCAAAGGTCACTGCCTGTCTTATGAAAAGTGGGGGTGGGAGAGTGGAGGCTGGAAGCCGGTGACAGAACCACGATGAAGATAGGCAGAGCAACATGTTACCTGTAATCAAAGAAATAGCATTGTGAGGGAACATAGGAGGTAATGTTATTTAATGCACTCCCCTGCAAAACACACAGCATCTCTGCACAATCAAAATTGTTTCTCCAACTCTATTTTTGCCCTACCCTAGTTTTCCCCACAAAATTTGTGCCCACCATATTCAGGAGAAATAAGAGGACAATAAAATCTTACCAGGACACTGTCTGGCCCCCTCTAGCAAGATAGACATGGAAGAACTTGGAGTCCCAAGCACGCAGATTGTGGTAGTATCTGTGCTATGGCCTAAGCCAAGAAACAAGAATAAAAAAAATATTAGTTCCCTAATATGACGTGTTTAAAGTTTTGCTTGTAAATCTAAACAAGTTTAGTGCAAGGATTTTTTCCACCTTGACTTATCGTCTTGTGTCCCGCCGTCAGCACTCAAGGCAGAACTTGGCACCTTGCCATTTGCCATCTCAGTCCCCAAACAGCTGGTCAGTGCCACCACGGTCCCCAAACAACTACCCAATGCCATCTCTGTTCCAAAAGGGTTTGCCATTGCCTCCACTGTTGGTCCTTGGTATCTATTAGGCCCCTCATTTGGTATTGTAAATGGGATTTGAATTATATTCCCAAAAAGACGACAAAGCTGCTATTTGATGGAGCTGAATTGTTAAAGAGACATCATTTACTACACTTTTTAAACATTGGATATGTTTATGTTTTACAATACTTAAAACTGTGCTTTAAATAAAAGTTTGAAAAAATCATGGGACAGTTACTGTAAAGCAGAGGCGTCGCTAGGGGGGGGCTACTGGGGCTGAAGCCCCGAGTCTCAGCCCCATAACCCCGAGTCGCGACTCTAGGGGTTAAAGCATGCTTTAGCCCCGAGTCTCTAACTTACCTGCATGTGCCTTCCTCCGTTTTTTAAGGAATCGGTTGTTTAACCCGATCCCTTAACGCGCTCCTGTTGCCAGCTGCCGGATATGATCATACGAGGTCACATCCGGCAGAGCTACAGTGCACACAGATCGGGAGTTTCCCTCCACACGAAGTAGCTGGTGAGGTGAGAGCTCCTCTCACATAAAGAAAAATAAATGTTATTTTTAAAAAAAAAGATCTACTTCTTAAATTTGGAGGGTAGGGGGACTGGAGGGAGGGGTTTGCATTACTGATGCTGATCCTATAGCTGGCTGAGGGTCATGAGAGCTTAGGGATGCAATGATTATATAATATAATCATTGCATCCCTAAGCTCTCATGACCCTCAGCCAGCTATAGGATCAGCATCAGTGTGAGTCACAGAATCAAAAACATAAAACCTGACTGTGGCATATTGTTTAATAAAAACCATTGGGTCTAGATGCACTACTTTTAATATCATATATATATATATATATATATATAACTACCCCCCCCCCCCTTCCACCTCAGTAAAAGTCATTATTTGTGGTAATTTGTTTCCCTTAATATGTTATTTGTAGTCAATCATTTTTTGGGCTCTATAATACTGAAATGACCCCCCTCTTATGTGTTTTGTTTTTTATTACAGATTCCCCCCCCCCCCCCCCCCATTAATATCAGTATTATAGAGCCCAAAAAATGATTGACTACAATACAAATAGCATATTATAGGATATTAAAAGTAGTGCATCTAGACCCAATGGTTTTTATTAAACAATATGCCCACAGTCAGGTCAGCATCCCTGATCGTGTATGTATATACACCCAACCACTCCAGAAATATTAATCACCATTTTACATGTCAAAATTAGTAAAATGGTTCACATCTATAAACCTGAATATTTTTTGTTCCTGCTGCTGTTTTATGTTTTTGATTCTGTGACTCACACTGATGCTGATCCTATAGCTGGCTGAGGTTCATGAGAGCTTAGGGATGCAATGATTATATTTATATGATGTTTATTTCAATGTGGCCCATATTAAAATATATCATTGTACCTCAGGTGGGGGACAAAGGCAATGATATATTTTAATATTATATTAATGGGGGGAGGGGGGATCTGTAATAAAAAAACAAAACTGAGTGGAGCTGACAGGGCTTGGGCTGAGTGAATTATATCTTTTAATATTTATATTTATGTGTGGGGAGAAACTGTAAAAAGAGAGGGCTGCAGTGGTGAAGGAAATTTATATTACAATATATTTATTTGGAACAGTGGAGGAAAGGGGATTGGGATAAGGGCATTATATACTGTAATATAATATTTATGTGGGAAGACCAGGGATTGGCAAATCCCAGATTGTCTTGGCGACCAGGAAATTAGGTCTGGTGTCTGGGTATTGTTAGCCTTGTATGGTGCCCTCACTGCTGGGATGTTACATACTGACTATGTGTGTGTGTGACTGACTGTGTGTGTGTGTGTGTGTGACTGACTGTATCTGTTTTATCTATAATAAAAAAAAAATTCTTAAAAGGTGCTTTAAAATGCATGTTTTCCCTTTTTATGGGGGTGAGAGACAGGTGATGTTGGTGCGGTTATGACGGTCCGGGATATGGTATTACAACTGCGCTGTGTTTTTGTTTTTAATTAAATCGTAAATGACTCTAGCTTTATTTTTTTTCCACATATCTCATTTATTTCTATATGATAGTAGTGGTCAACAGTTGGATTTCTATATTCCTTCATCACATATATGCATGCAGATCTTATTAATAGAAATGTAAACATGTATGTGTATATATATATATACACACATGTATTTTATGTGCATGTATATGCCTGTCCAAGCGTGTGATATTCTCTACGCCAGTGCTATCACATCTGCTATGGGCTCTAGCCCCGGATCTTTTGGGAACCTAGCAACGCCCCTGCTGTAAAGCATTGATAAGGTGTTCTGGAATTGAACTATATGTAAGCTAAGGATCAGTGAAGAATGGGGATTTAATGGGACTATGCCACCTAAACATTGTTTTTACTGTACATGTGGAGAATAAAAACAATATATCTATACTTATTGCAGGGAATTGAGGTGGGAATTTTAAACTTTAGGCCAAAGTAGACGAGTTGGCAAAATTCTCCCATGCAGCTGAACGGGAGAATTTTTCCAGCTCTGCTACTTTGGCCTTACTTAGTGCATGTTTTTACTGACTTCTCTAATTAAATAAATCTGTAACTTTTGATTCATTGTTATTTGCTCTGTTCCTGTGTGGAGGCGTTTATTACCTTGCTAATTAATTAGAATCAGTTAATGTTATTTTACTTTCTATTTCCGTTTTGGTGTTTACACCGCATCTATTCAGCCACAGTACCCCCTGTTGGTATGAAACGCATTAGACGGAGTGAATATGAAGCTACCATCTATCCATGTCTAATATCTCACTTTTTGCCTGTATGAAATTGGGAGTTATGTAAGCACCATTATAGTAAAAGTAGCATTTTTCTCCTTGCACTAATCTAGTAAATAAAATTGTATTTGTTTGTTAGTCATAGCTGAGTCTGCGATATTGATAAGATTGTATCATGTCTGTAAATTTATAGAATCTCTGAATATTGATGTGGCAGACATACTACATGGATGTAGTTGTCTTTGCACTTTTTTTTTTTACATGTGTTTTTATATGTTTAAGCATTTAAGAAAAATAAACCAGAAATCTTTAAAAAAATAAAATTGTATTAAAAATTCACTCAAGTTTATTTAAAACTTTCTCTCCTCCCAAGTTGTGCATGTTTAGATGCTGTAACCCTTTTTTCTGATTTGTTTGTAGTGGATGTATGGAATAGCCTTCCAGCGGAAGTGGTAGAGGTAAAAACAGTCAATGATTTTAAGCATGCGTGGGATAGACACAAGGCTATCCTAGCTATAAGACCGGGAATGGGGGACTAATAAAAGTATTTAGAAAATTGGGCAGACTAGATGGCCTGAATGGTTCTTATCTGCTGACACATTCTATGTTTCTGTGTTTGGTAAGTAAGTGCTTCTAGTTCTCTGTAAATAAATGATATTCATTTTTATATTTTGTACTCTTTCACAACGTCCTATTTCTTTGTTACCTGTACGAGGTTGCTTGGTTCTGTTCTCAGTCTCTGGTAGTCCTGCATTAATGAGAATTTTCTGTAAATCGGCATAGCTTTCAGTGATATCGAGTAGGCCTTCAGTTTCAACCCCCTTTTTATACTGTTCTTGAGGTGTAACTGCAGATGGATCTCTTCCCCATGTGGATCCATTAGGGGAAATGACAGGAACACATGTTTTATTTTTTTCTCCATTCAAGGAGTACATGGAAGCATCCATTATCAGCTGACCAAGTGATCGCTGTAAAAATATACATGAGCATGGATACAAAAATAAAACAATAAAGCAAACAAACTGTGATGAAGAGAACAATGACATAAAGGATTATGTATGCTACAGGCCATTTCCATGGAAGCCCAGAGGGAACAATATTTTTCTGACTGGTTTTCTTGAGATAAGAAGTTGTTTTCATGATTTAATAACTATATGAACTATATGATACCACAGAACATGGTTGTCCTTTTCTGACAAAAGCAGGGATTTAAAGGATAACAAAAGTTGATGTTACAAAACTTCTGCATTCCTTCAAATACGCCAGTACTCCTTGTTATTAAGGTCATGTGTCAACATTCCAGGCCAAAGGTTAATGGAATTTTGACAATTTACCAACTTCTCCATGGTTGCCAGGGACACATACCATGAATCTGCGAATGAACACCTGAAAGTACGTGTGTGAAAAAAACCCCATAAACTTACTACCCAAAAGTTTGGCAAATGCTGGTGGTAGAATGATTGCATACAAAATGTTAAAATAACATCATATGAAATACCCTGGGGTGTCTAATTTTCAAAAATAGATGGTTTAACCCCTGAAACCAGCCAGTGTATTTTACCACATCAACCCATATATTTTTTAAAAGTAGACACCCTAGGCTATCTCAAATGGGGGTATTTTAACACTTTCCATGCACTAATTCTACCACCAGCCTTTGTCAAAGTTTGTGGTAGTAATTTTTTTGTGGTTTTTTTCCACAAACCTTGTACTTCAGACATGAATTCACAGATTTTGGTATGTGTCACTGCCAAATAACACCCCAATAAGTGTTCAGCAACATCTCTTGAGTACAGGGATACCACCCATGCATAGGTTTGTTGGGTTGTTTGGGGGCTAAAGGGCCACATTTTGAAGGTGCGCATTTTCAACTTGGAATTTTGACGTGTAGTCAGCCTGAGCCCATCTTTCATTTGGGACTTTTTTTTATTGTAGGACAGTGTATTTTACCCAAAAAAGTATATATTTTGTAAAAGTAGACACCCTAGGCTATTTTAAATGGTGGTATTTTAACACTTTCTATGCACCAATTCTACCACCAGCCTTTTTCAAAGTTTGTGGTAGTCATTTTATTGTGTATTTTTTCCCACATACATTGCACTTTAGACACAAATTCACATATTTCGGTATGTGTCACTGACAAGCAATACCACAATATATGTTCAGCAACATCTCCCGAGCACAGGGATACCACCCATGCATAGCTTTGTCAGCTTTGTTGGGGGTTGAAAGGCTATATTTGAGAGGTGCGCTTTTTGTAGAGCAAGGAAGGGGTTAATAGCTCTTACAAGAGCCTTTGTAGTACTGTACAAAAAAATTAACCCCTAAAAATGCACAGACAAGAAAAAATGTTCTGCTGTGCAGTGATCAGTGGCAAGGAAGGGGTTAATACACAGGCTACACTATACAAAGGGTATGGCTTTTATAAAAGCCCTTGGGACTCACAATTTTTTAACATTTTATTTAATTTATTACAATTAAAAAATTATATTATACAGATCTGTCTCTTTCCCTCACTAAAACTCAAGTGAGGAGAGGGATGCAGATCCATATGGGTCAGAACAATATTTACCAATATTGATCTAACCAGACAATGGTGATGCTCATCTGAGAAATCACCAAACCACCTTTGCCACTGATCGGCTGTTACTGATAGCTATACACGCGTTCAGACAGCTTCAAAAGGAATACACGTAATCCCCTAGTGGGTATAATTAACCCCTAGCGAGTGTGACCCAAAAAAATGCTGATAGCAAAAAAAATCCTTCTGCCACCAGATTGCTCCATATGCGCTGCTTAGGCAGTGACCATATGTGCTGCTTAGGCAGTGATATACGGCAAGGAAGGGGTTAATAGCTCTTAAAAGAGCCTTTGATATACTGTAATAAATCACAGTAAAAAAAATTAACCCCTAAAAAAATGCACAGACAGCAAAAAATGTGCTGCTGTGTAAGATCACTGCGTACACAGCGATCAATTGCAGGGAAGGGGTTAAATACTGGAAACAGCTTTTATAAAAGCCTTTGGGTCTCAATTTTATTAAATATATTATAATTAAAAACTTACATTATACAGCTCTGTCTGTCGCCCTCACTAAAACTCAAGTGAGAGGGAGGCAGATCTACACGTGTCAGATCAAATATTTACAAATATTGATCTAACCAGGCGAATGGTGATGCTCATCTGAGCAAACGCCAACCCGCCTTTGCCACTGATCAGCTGTTACTGATCGCTATACATGCGCTCAGACAGCTAAAAAAAATTTTTTTCCGTTAAACGTAATCCCCTAGCGGGTATAATTAACCCGTGACGGGTGTAATAAAAAAGTTTTTAAAAAAAGTAAAAATGCTTCTGCAGCAAGATTGCTGCATTTGCGTCAGATCGCTGCTTAGGCAGTGATCTACAGCAAGCAAGGGGTTAATCTCTCTTAAAAGAGCCTTTTTTATACTGTAATGAATTACAGTAAAAAAAATTAACCCCTAAAAAATGCACAGACAGCAAAAAATGTGCTGCTGTGTATGATCACTGCGTACACAGCGATCAATGGCATGGAGGGGGTTAAACACTTGAAATGGCTTTTATAAAAGCCCTTGGTTACTACAATTGTATTAAATATTTTTAATTTTATTATTTTATTTTATTTTTTACTTTATCTGATCTGTCTCTCTCCCTTACTAAAACTAGTAAGATGAGGGAGGCAGATCAATACTTGTCAAAGGCAATATTTAGTAATATTGCCTTTGACTGTATGATAAGTGCTCATCAGAGCACTTACCATACATGCCTGCACACAGATCACACAGATCTGTTGTGCAGGCATCGATTGGCTCCCCCTAGAGCATCGGAAATTAAATACTTTCACTTCCGATGCTCTTGCCATTAGAAGGGAAGCGCTGCCTGTACAGGCAGCGTTCCCTTCTACTGAGCCGATGGGGTCGCTCAGGAGAGCGACCACCATCGGTTCTGGGGAGCCTGAAGGTGCTGCTAAGTGCCTCGCTAGCGAGGCACTTTAGCAACACCGGAGGTGCTTAGGAAGCTAAGCACATGTGTGCAGCTGGCGCAGGGGAGGTCTGGCAGCCTTAGGCCTGGGGGGCAAATCCAGTCAAGTGGCCCATTGCACCATCGAATCGCCTCCCCATCCACGGCCATCTTTTCCTTGTTTTATAACGAATATTGCCAGGATTTTCCCCCACAATATGCCAGGATTTGCCATTTAATATGCTAGAATTTTCCCTTACAAAATGCCAGGATTATGCCCCTCAATATGCCAGGATTATGCCCCTCAATATGCCAGGATTATGCCCCTCAATATGCCAGGATTTAGAAACCCAATATGCCAGGATTTTCCCCTCAATATGCCAAGATGATGCCCCCTCAATATGCCAGGATTTTCCCCTAAATATGCCAGGATTATGCCCCTCAATATGCCAGGATTTAGACACCCAATATGCCAGGATTTTCCCCTCAATATGCCAAGATGATTTCCCCTCAATATGCCAGGATTTTCCCCCACAATATGCCAGGATTATGCCCCTTCAATATGCCAGGATTTTGCCCCCCAATATGCCAGGATTTCCCCCCTCACGATGCCAGGATTATGCCCCTCAATATACCAGGATTTTGCCCCTCAATATGCCAGGATTTTCCCCCACAATATGCGAGGATTTTGCCAGAATATTGACTACTTACCTCCTTGTTGCTCCTCTGTCTCCGTCTCCTGGTGCTCTCATCTGCCCATCTGTGGCTGTAAGGGAAGCGTTGTGCGCTCCCTTCCAGCCAAGCGTCTTCAATAAAGTTTGTTTAAACTTTTTTTGTTCAACAAACTTTATTGAATATGCATTGGCTCTAGGGGAGCTCAGAACGCTTCCCTCACAGCCACGGACCTGCAGCACCGTTGGACAGAAGCAAGGAGGTAAGTACTGGGAAAGTGGGGAGGCCGTCACCCAGGGGTGTATCTTGGTTTTGTGCTGCCCTAGGCAGACAAAATTTGGGCACCCCCCCCTACCCACGTTGCACACCTACGACATGACCCATAACCCACGTTGCACACCAGGTCCTGCCCCATCACCACATTTACATGCCTCCATCACCCCATTACATACACATTTCCAATATTATTTGCCATTAATATTCCCCAGCCAATTTGTCCCATAATATGCCAGTGTTATTCTGCAATTTAATATGACTCAGTAAATTGCCCAATAATATTCCAAGGTTATCTGCCATTTAATATGCCCCTGCTAATTTGCCCAATATGCCAGTCTTATTCTGCCATTTAATATTCCCCAGACGATTTGTCCAATAATATGCCAGTGTTATTCTGCCATTTAATATGCCCCAGTAAATTTGCCCAATAAAATTCCAGTGTTATTAGCCATGTAATATTCCCCAGCCAATTTGCCCAATAATATGCCAGTGTTATTTGATATGTAATATTCCCCAGCCAATTTGCCCAATAATATGCCAGTGTTATTTACCATCTAATATTCCCCAGCCAATTTGCCCAATAATATGCCAGTGTTTTTTGCCCCCCCCCCCCCCCATCTCTTACCTTTTTCCCTGGTGGCTAGTGGCAGGACTTCCCTGGTGGCTAGTGGCAGGAGGACTTCCCTGGTGGCTCCATGCTGCCTGTTCGGCCTCCCGGCGGTTGTGCCGACAGGTCACGTGATCGGCGCGCGTCTGACGTCAGTAAAACGCTCAATGCTGACAGATCTTCACTCAGGAATGGACACACACCAGTGGTACAGGAATGTCCATTTATTTGAAAACAACACAGATATTTATACACAAACAAATATGACATGACATGATTTGATGGAGCATTGTCCTGCATGAAAATCATGTTTTTCTTGAAGGATGCAGACTTCTTCCTGTACCACTGTTTGAAGAAGGTGTCTTCCAGGAACTGGCAGTAGGACTGGGAGTTGAGCTTGACTCCATCCTCAACCCGAAAAGGCCCCACAAGCTCATCTTTGATGATACCAGCCCAAACCAGTACTCCACCTCCACCTTGCTGGCGTCTGAGTCGGACTGGAGCTCTCTGCCCTTTACCAATCCAGCCACGGGCCCATCCATCTGGCCCATCAAGACTCACTCTCATTTCATCAGTCCATAAAACCTTAGAAAAATCAGTCTTGAGATATTTCTTGGCCCAATCTTGACGTTTCAGCTTGTGTGTCTTGTTCAGTGGTGGTCGTCTTTCAGCCTTTCTTACCTTGGCCATGTCTCTGAGTATTGCACACCTTGTGCTTTTGGGCTCTCCAGTGATGTTGCAGCTCTGAAATATGGCCAAACTGGTGGCAAGTGGCATCGTGGCAGCTGCACGCTTGACTTTTCTCAGTTCATGGGCAGTTATTTTGCGCCTTGGTTTTTCCACACGCTTCTTGCGACCCTGTTGACTATTTTGAATGAAACGCTTGATTGTTCGATGATCACGCTTCAGAAGCTTTGCAATTTTAAGAGTGCTGCATCCCTCTGCAAGATATCTCACTATTTTTGACTTTTCTGAGCCTGTCAAGTCCTTCTTTTGACCCATTTTGCCAAAGGAAAGGAAGTTGCCTAATAATTATGCACACCTGATATAGGGTGTTGATGTCATTAGACCACACCCCTTCTCATTACAGAGATGCACATCACCTAATATGCTTAATTGGTAGTAGGCTTTCGAGCCTATACAGCTTGGAGTAAGACAACATGCATAAAGAGGATGATGTTGTCAAAATACTCATTTGCCTAATAATTCTGCACTCCCTGTATTTGGTTCTTTGTGACTTCTTGTAAGAATAACAGAACTTCCTGAGATGTAGAGACTGGATGTAACCTAAGGTTACATCCATCACTTCGCCCTTACCTAGACAGATAAGAACCTTCCTGTACCATTGATTGGGGGGGTTACCAGAGAACGACCATCTGTGTGTTCAGACCCAGACAGGAAAAATATGCTCCCTCCAAGAGGGGTGGGGGGGGGGGGGGAGTTAACCCTTCCCTGAAGTTAACTCTTCCAATGCTGAATTAACTCTTGTTAATTAACTTCTCAATAAATGCTGAGTTAACCCTAACATTCTTCATAATTGACATTTTTCCAATAAACTTTTTTTTTGTGTTGTGGAGCTGAAGATGACTTCCTGCTATACTACTCCATCAATTTCTGGCTAACTGCATAGTGACAGGAGCTGTGCTATACTACATTCTATGTCTGGCTAACTATATTCTGACAAGAGCTATACTGTCAAAAGTATGCAAAAGAGCAACACACCCAGAGCTATTAAAAATGTACATTTCATTCAAATCATTGATATTTATAAATCACATCACAAGAACAAATATATATTGGCTACAACACAACTGCAGCTCCAAGTGACTGTACAAATCAAGCTGATACAAATATGTTACCCACATAATCAATTCTAGTATAACTGCAAAGAGAGAAGGGTATACAGGCACAGGAACAGAACTCTAAGTTTTTGTCTATGAAAGGACTCCTGAGGATGATCTGTACATATACCACTTAAATACCAAAAATGAAACTGAATCTTGCAGCCACCATATCATCTGACCGCACCACTGCTGTCGATGCTCACACATCTCTGGAGGGGAGTTGCTCACAAGCAACTGAACAAGGACATGGAATGAAGAAACAGATCAGAAAAATAATTTAAAAAAAATAGAAACAGAAATAGCCAGAAATAAATACCAAGTAAATAAACAAGTTTAAAAAAATTCTGAAAACAGCACAACCACCACATGACAGTAACCACAGCAACATATTTATATAATACATTTATATAATACATTAGTGGCCACCAGACAAATATAAACCAAATACAAACAAATTTATGAAACAAATAGAAGTAATAAATGACCCCTTCTAAAATAAAACAAGTTAAATGCAGAAGGGTGGATAGGGTATTGTTATAATTTTATTTTATTTATTTTATCGTGCCAGGGAGAATAGAGACTAAGGTTGGGAGGACTTCGGCTATTGCTTAAGTTGACCCCCTAGGTCTGCAGACTGCCACTGGCTCCATAATTAAAATAAACAGCCCCATGGGGCCAGAGGCTAACAAAATACATCTGGCATCTAAATAGATGGATGGAAGAGCAGGGCTACGTGCCCTCTCCCCCAACTTATAGAAAATGGTGCAGGGAGCTGGGCAAGTTCTCCCTGCACAATAATATATGAATCTATCCTCATTTTGGGGGCTTAATGAGTATTGTAATGGAACCCTCAGTACCTCAACTGAGTCCCTCTGGTAATAGCTCTGCTTCCTTGCTCAGGGCTGCTCTTCCAGGAGCAGCCTACTGTGGCAATAATCCAAACCACTTGACAGAACCAGTGCTGTGATTAGTTGGCCCTTCCAAGAGTTTTAGCGTGATCTGCTCTAAAGTCACTAGAGTTATATATAAAGTATTCACTTAAAGTAAATATTACATTTTATTACAGGAACAGCACACATATATACAGACATAAATACATCAACATGGGATTAGCATACAATACTAGGGGGAGGCCACTGTAGTTCCCCCACTAGGTCAAGTCATTAAATTGGTACACCCATACAATGGACATAAACACTTAACAGTAAAACTAATTAACAGAGAACAATGGATGAGTCACACAGAACTTGTACAGCTTTAAAGGGATACTCCGACCAAAAAATGAAAAAAAATTTACTTTTTTATTTCTTATTGTTGATTTCAGATGTCTTTTGTTTGTTTTTTATGTAAGTTTATTTAATAAATTATGTTAGTAAACAAGTGTGACTGGGCGCCACCATTTTATGTAACATAGTTTTTTTGGGTGCCACCCCCCGAGAGACTTTACAGCAGAAAAATCTCTTTGGGGTTTGGGACTCACAATGCAGTCTATAAGTCGGACTTCTGATCATGGACTTGCATTGAGTGAGAGGATGATGTCATGCTGACATCACCAGGGGTCAGGGCAGAGCTCCAAATTCAAATCTGTTAGGAGCCATTTTGGTGATTTTGGAGCAGGGCAAAGAGAGTGCTGCCAGGTTTGTATTCCCCAAGCTTCTCCCCTCTGCCCCGCCCTTACCCTGCATCTGCCCCCCTCCTGTGTCCTGCATTACCCAAGAGGGTCTCTTGTCTATGCTGGCAGTGGCAATGGCATAAGCAAGAGAGAGTTGATCTGGGGTAATGCAGGACCTTCATCCCTTGTTATTATTTGCAGACAGTCACTAGCTGTTCGGTGTGACTGAATGCACAACCCTTACTTGTTTAAAACTGACGCTTTGGTCACTGCGACCACCGCTACTTAGGCAGCCACCAGCATGACTCACAAAACTACCGTGATGAAGCCTATGACCGGCTCTCTCACGTTGAACGTTTGCCTCAACTCAGCCCTCTCTCTGTGAGCTCTACCATGTGTCCGGTGTTCTGATCTGATGAACACGTTGTCAGAACACCAGCAATTAAAGAGGCAGCAAGTCTGTTTTTCCTCTCCCTACAAGCTCCTTGGATCGCAGGGCAAACCAACCCCACCAGTGAGTGAGTGTTTGCTGATTGTGCCGGTCAGTGAGTGAGTGAGTGTTTGCTTATTGTGCCAGTCAGTGAGTGAGTGAGTTTTTGCTGATTGTGCCAGTCAGTGAGTGAGTGAGTGTTTGCTGATTGTGCCAGTCAGTGAGTGAGTGAGTGTTTGCTGATTGTGCCAGACAATGAATGAGTGAGTGTTTGCTGATTGTGCCAGTCAGTGAGTGAGTGAGTGAGTGTTTGCTGATTGTGCCAGACAATGAATGAGTCAATGTTTGCTGATTGTGCCAGTCAGTGAGTGAGCGAGTGAGTGAGTGAGTGAGTGATCCAGTGCAGCATATCTCTCCCTCTAGTGCAGCATATCTCTAACTCCCTGAGATGCCACTCTGGAGCATGAGTCCCCTCTACCTCTCCTACATGCTCCCATCCCCTGGCAGCATCACACCCCTCTCACTTGTTCCCTGACATGCCTCCCTACAGCATGAGCTCTCCTCCCCCCTCCATCAATCCCCTTTTCTCTCCTTCGCTAACATGCCCCCTCAGTATCAGTCCCACTAACCTCCCTCCACAGCAATAAAACTCATAATAATGTGCAGTGTGTGAGCACATCACAGAGCTCACCAGCAATAAAGCTCACAGTAATGTGCAGTGTATGAGTGTATCACAGAGGCAATAAAAGACACAATGTACTTGTAATTTGTGGAATAGCTCTGGGAGTCCTTTCAGAATGTTATTATCTCTGTGCTGGAAGATACTGTGTAGACACACCTAGTCCTGCCCCACTTATGTATCTTATGACATCATGTTTAGGATTTTGCCACCAGCCAGGGTCCATAATCTATAGGGAGGAGGCAAGCCATTAGTTCTCTCCAAGAACCCCAGTGCTGGATAGTTCTGTCACATGTATGATGGGGTTCAGACCTTCCCCCGAACCCCATAATAAATATAATAACCCAACCCCCCCCCCCCCCCCCCCTCCCAGCAAAATGCCTCCAACTCCTAAATAAATTTCAGGGTTTGGAGTCTGGCCAAAGATCTCTGAACCCCAAAATAAATATAATAACCAGCCAGAAAATGTCAGCTACTTTGAATGCTCTTTGGCCATTTCATGCCAGATCAGTCTATACTGAGTAAACCTTCAATACTCCGCACTGGTTATATTAATACAAAATGTACTAAACCATTTTTAAAAAGAAAATAATACAAATTACAATACACTTGCAACATTTAAATATATACAATTCCTATTTACAAATATTGAACATACATGATCATATCTACCTGTCTTGATTTCTCCAGGTGCGTGATGCTTCGTTTCTCCTGTACCTATGAATACTTCTATTCCTCCGTTCTCACTAACTGTCCCAAGTGCTCCCTTTATAATGGAATTAACTTCCTTATGGTTACATGGGGCAGTTTGTGATTGGTTGGTTTTGTGATGTGCTTGTACCCCC
The DNA here is from genome assembly GCA_036172795.1 of Pelodytes ibericus. NCBI lineage: Eukaryota > Metazoa > Chordata > Amphibia > Anura > Pelodytidae > Pelodytes > Pelodytes ibericus. Next base: position 21,991,734 of record CM069867.1, read on the forward strand.
AAAAATATTTCCCCTGGAGCTAGTCAAAGGCATTTCGATTAGAAGATAAATGCAGCCATAGATCTGTTGTCGTGATGTGACACACCTGGCCCAGGAATGACTCATTAACAAACCAGTCCTTTAAATCCAAACCTGTTTTCGATCTTTTTAATCCACACCTTCACAAACCATGTTTAACCTTAAACATTATTTTTCACTTGTGCACTGAACAAAATTAAAAAACGCAACACTTTTGTTTTTGCCCCCATTTTTCATGAGCTGAACTCAAAGATCTGAGACTTTTTCTATGTACACAAAAGGCCTATTTCTCTCAAATATTGATCACAAATCTGTCTAAATCTGTGTTAGTGAGCACTTCTCCTTTGCCGAGATAATCCATCCACCCCACAGATGTGGCATATCAAGATGCTGATTAGACAGCATGATTAATGCAACTATGTGCCTTTGGCTGGCCACAGTAAAAGGCCACTCTAAAATGTTTATAATTTTGTTCAGTGTAATATAGAAGCACAAGTGAAATTGTAGTTGATAGTACACGCCAGTTTATCCTCTGATCAACAGCTGCCATGAATCCATAGGAAGCAGGCAGCCGTCTGGCCAGTAACCAATTTGCCCATCTATTGTTATGTTCCAGGCTTTTGCCTTTGCCGATACTAAATAAAGCTTTCTGTCAATGTGTTAGTTGGGAGGAGGTTTAATTGCACCTCTTCCAACACATTAAAAAGATTTTGGTAGCATTATAAAATGCTTTGTGTGCCCACTAGATAGGAGGGGAGAGTAGGTTCTCACCCTACTGAGAGTGTGGCCTTGACGTGGCGGGTGAGCTTAATTATGTTTTGGCCAATTCATATAACCAAAACCTCTCATTTATATTATGTTTATATATTTTTTGCCAACTTTATTAGGGTGAGAAACTCATACAGTTTTTTTGTTTTTTTTTATCCATTATTGAACACCATCAAACTCAATCCCAACATAAGTATGTCCCCAGGAAATACTTGAAAACGAGAGAAATCTCACTGTATTCTTACTGGTAAAACACTTTCTAAATAAATAAATAATCCCAACATAGAGGGGAAACAATAGGAGATTTGCATCATAAATTGTTTGATTATGCAAACCAAAATTATCATGTGTTAATGACGATGTCTAACACCCCTAAATCAATGAAAGATTTAATCAAAGAGATAGAGGAATATAGTAGACATTCTAATTTTAAGATCAACGCTACTAAATGTGAAATCCTAAACATCAATATCTCAAAATAACATACGCCTCAGATACAAAAAAAAAACGTTAAGTTCAAATGATGCTCCAAAAGGCTAAAATATCTAGGAATACACCTGACACAAACCCACATAGACTTTTTTTTTCCAGCGAATGATACACCTTTCCTTGATGATCTTCAAAATACTTAAAAGATTGGCCCCTCCAGCATGTCTTGTGGTTTGGTAGGGCAGGTATAGTAACTATGAATATTCTTCCAAGAATATTATATTATTTGAAAATTATGCCCATCCACATTTCAAAAAAAATTTTTGTTTTTAATCAGACAAATTATTTTAAAATACATATGATGGAAAAAGATCGGAGATTATTAGGGAATGGGAATCCCCAATAATTGTTCTATCAAATATAGCACCCATTCTAGACTGGTACCATTGGAATCATTTGGAACGGAAATGTCTTTGCAGCTGCCATATATAGGCACAACCCACTGGAGAGAGAATCCAGGAGAAATATATACATGGAAAAAAATCCATCAACAATATCTCTCACACTAAAAATTTGGCAAAAAGATGATCTCCCATTACAAACATCCCCTGGAGTAGACAGACCTGGGGACATCTGGGACAACAGAGACTTTGACAATAACCAGGAGGGCAGAGTGCACTTTGCTCACTCTTTAAACCACAAATTCATTTTTCCATTTCTTAAAAATGAATTTGAAAAGCTATTTGAACAACAGTAAAAACATCCAGTGTGCCACCCTCTATTAAAAGCTTATCAAATTTAACAATACATTTTCAGGACCTGACCTACCCTATTATACCAGACTATGGGACATTTTTTTCTAAACAAGACTGTGCAAAATGCCTTAACTTTATCAGGACCTCCAATGAGGCCAGCAAGCCCTAGGAGCTTGCCTACAAAAGTTCAACTAGATGGAAATAGATATTCACAGATTCTTACCAAGCCTCTTAGACATTTGCTGAAGATGTCAAGGAGAGAAGGGAGATCTATTTCTCTTTAACCATACGACTACTAAATGTATCAAAATGAATAATTCCATTATATTGGGAAAAAAAGACCAAACATTACTGACAAGTTTATTAGAGAAAATAAGCTAAAATGCATTCCCCTCTACTCAGTGATCATTTGATTGTGTTTTTCTATTGTCACGGGAGGGCTACTAGGTGGGTAGCTTCCACACTGTGGATCAGTTCCACAAAATCACTCCTCAGGTCCGGTAAATATCCAATAGCCAAACGGGGCTATGATCACTGCTTCCCTGCAAGAAAATCCCCCAACATAGCAGACGAGACTGGTCGTGTTGAGTAAAGCAAGAAGAACTGTTTATTGATGCAGAAACAGAGAATATAAACAATGTGAGTGCAGAGAAGGGGAATAAAAACAAGGAATGTAATTTTTCAATAACATTTTTATTACATATGAAAATAGTTGAATATTAAAAAATTAAAAAAGGTATAAATTCAACTATATTGAAACAAGTAAGCAGACATGCACACTGAAGTATGAATAAAAATATATTTATTTAATGAATGGGATAGGAACGACACATCTAGGTAATATGGTAAGGAGAAAAAGAGGTGTAACAAAATGCGTAATATATGAAAAAAATAGTAAAAATAAATAATGAGCAAAAAATAGGAGAAAAAACAAAAGAGCAAATATATGCAGGAATGCAATGTAGGCTAGGGACAGGCACAGCAGAGAAATATGCAAAAAAGAGAAAAAAAAAAAAAAAGGTACAAAAGTACAAAAATGTAAAAATGAAAAATAGAAAAAATACAGGAACTGCAGGAAAAGTAGAAAGAAAGCACAAAAAAATAAGCACAAAAAAATATATACAAAGCCAAAAAACAAAAAATATATGAGTACAGAGTATATCCAAAAATGAAATGGTCAAGGGCTCAAAAGGGTATAGAAAAGGCAAGTAATATATGTCCAGTACACGGCCGACCACTACAAATAACAATAAGCACACAAAAAAATAGAAAAAGTGGATATATATATAAGGGAGTACAAGAAATAAGTACTAAAGAAAAAAATCTTATGGCAAAAAAAGAGTCCACAAGAGAGCCTCCTGCTGAAATAAATCCAGGGACCTGCATCAAAACAATACCACAACAAGTAAAGTAGTATCAAAAGAAAAAAACGTAGATCCAAAAATGAAATAGTAAGTACATGCAGAGTAAAGTCTTTACTGGCAAAAAAACGAAAAAAACGGTAAAAATGAAAAAAATTACGAAAAAGTAGTAGAGAGTGAAAGGTCCATAACACAACTCTAAACTAAAAAAACCTTGAGTGATGCAGGTGCAATCCTGGGCATTAGCTGCTGAGGCTGGGCACAGGGCGACGCGCTCGGAGTAGATCTCCTTCCAGGGCCTTGCCGGGATGTGGATACAGCTGGCCTTAAGTGCTCGTTTCCAGGGGTAGCGTCATACTGTATGCGCCGACGGGCGCTTAGCGGTCACGCCCAGTGGGCGTGTCCGGGGGCGGGTAATATTGAATGCGAAAAAAAATAGAAAAAGAAGCAGCTGAGCGTTCAGACTGCTCTAGACGGCATGAGAGCAAGTCGCCTCTCATGTCTCTGCTGCACTACAGAAAAAATAAGTAGAAGTGCATTATACACAACACGTGATGCACATTCAAAGGGACATGTACCCAAACATAGGGGGGAGAGGGGACAGAGGAAAACGGGGGCAGGGAGCTGGGAACACAGGGGAGGGAAGTAAAGAATGGGTCAGGGAGGGGGGGAAAAAAGAAGGAACGGGACACGGGGGGACTGGGTAGGGGGAGGGTGGGGAAAAATTGCACTGAACAGGGAAGGGAAAGGGGAGGTGGGGGAACAAAAAAGGGGGGGAGGGTTAGGGGGCTCAGAAGGTGGCTAAAGAGTGTGTGGGGAAAAGAGGTAGGTAGGGGGACTCATAGGTGCATAGGCTCATAGAGGGAATACTAGAGAAGATAGAGAGAGAATGGATATTAGAGGAAGTGAATTAGCTCATAGTCTTCATTTAACCCTCTGGGGGAGACAGTGTCTAGTATGCTGATCCACCTAGTTTCTTTTTGTTTGAGAGTTTTTTCACGGCTGCCACCTCTTCTAAGGGGGGCTACTCCATCTATGACTTGAAACCTGAGTTGGTTGACATTGTGTCCTGCGTCTCTAAAGTGTTTGGCTACTGGTGCCTTGTTGGTATTCCAACCTTCCCCAGCCCCACTTATAGATCTATTCCTCACTCTCCCTTTCTCTTTATCTTATCTGTCATTCTCCCAATTTGTTCCCTCCTTTACTATACATACTCTATTGCCCACATTTATGGATACCTTCGCTTACAATGATCAGGATTTTGACAGGATTGTCTCAAATAGATCAAATAGACAATTCCTAGGACAGGGTACAGATAGTATCGCATCTAAACTAGAAAGAGAACTTAAGAAAAAGATCAACACTGAATTACACTCTGACACCCTGATCGAATATCTTAAGATAAGAAGGATCCCACGCGGCCTACGGGTACGCTTACGTCCTAACCTATGCAAGGACAATACACAGTTCTGTTTGAAATGGTACAAAATCCTGAACAAATGTTCTTTTGATCTAATGCTATTAACGGTTGAGACCCTACAGACTGATCTAGAAAAATCCACGGAAGACCTGGCCAAATTGGAAAAAGAAGTCGAACAAACCTTTGCACCACAGAAACTGGAAGAGCTCAAACAGAGTTTAGATACCAAACTAGCCACATACAAAAAAGAGACCGAAGAATTCAAGAAAAAGAAATTCCAAAGGGACGAACGGGACTACGAGCAAGACAGGGTATACAGCTGGTACGATCGCAGAGACGCCAGACAGTACCCGAAACCCACAACCCGGACACGTCCACTAAGATGGCAAGATACAGGTACTACATCCTCTTCCTCTTCTTCTTCCTCTTCTTTTTTAGACCTTCCTTCAACCAGTCAGCAAAGCCGACAAGAAGGGGACAACAGAAGGGACCAAACACACGGCCGCATGAGAACACGGTTCCAAACGAACCAGACTTAGTCTTTAATATCTCGGATAGATCACTGAGCATTGCAGAAATTAATACACTCAGTAAAGGCCTGTCTTTTATTCCTACACCTAACACCAATTGGCTAGAATATGACATTGCCTTTTACAAATTTTCTCGCAATCTAAGACTCAAAGCTTTTTTCTCCAACACTGAGCTAGATACCAACACCATCACGGACAGAACCATGCCCACTGACACCACACAGAGATCCATCAGACCATACCTCCTAGAACCCTTGACCTCACAAGACACAGACACAGAGGCTATTACTACTAATAGCTCCACCACTACTCCTAATGTTGCATCTACACACCTACCTGTGGCTGTTAAGCCTAAAAGTAAATTCCAACCTCCCAACACCAATCACTCTGTTGAGACATACATCAACCTTACCAAAAAAGAATTGGAACGTACCAAACATAGCGAGATCAGTAACAGGTTCAAAAGGAAATATCATAACAAACCCAACTTTACTAAAGAAGAACGCCACATAATCAAAACCCTTAGATCAGATAAAAGCATCTGTATTAAACCCGCAGATAAAGGTGGTGCCCTGGTTGTCATGAATTACCACGACTACATCACTGAAATTCACTCACAGCTAGAATGTGGTAATACTTACACGAAATTAGACACAGACCCAGAACCCAGACTCCAAGATACCTTACAGAAGATGAATGACCAAGCCTTACGTGAGGGAATCATCAACAAACAACAGGTTAAATTCATGCACACTCCATTCCCCCTTACACCCATCTTCTACACCCTGCCCAAAATCCATAAACACGCCACTAAACCCCCGGGGAGACCTATAGTGGCAGGCTCCTATTCTATTTTACAACCAGTGTCCATATTTTTGGACAAACTTCTGGCACCTTATGTCACTAGCCAACTCTCCAACATTAAAGATACCAATCATTTTCTCAGCATCATTAATACTGTCACTATTCCAGATTCTGACAACTTTTTCCTTGCAACCTTGGACGTACAAAGTCTTTATACATCCATACCACATGTAGGTGGCATCGAGGCCGTGTCCTGGACTATAGATTCTGACACAACTGGCCTGTGGAACCAAGCTAAGAAGACTTACGTACTCAATCTCCTCAAATTCATTCTTACGGAAAACTATTTTCTTTTCGAGGATCAACTCTATCTCCAGCAAGTTGGCACCGCTATGGGGTCCAACGTAGCCCCCACTTACGCTAACATCTATATGGACCACCTTGAAGTCACCGGCATTTACAGAACTCCTCTCTTCAAACATTGCGTAATCTGGAAAAGATATATAGATGATGTATTCGTATGTTGGCAAGGCACAGAAGGTGAGTTTACTCAGTTCATCATGGATATAAACTCCATCAATAACCATATCAACTTCACCTCGGAACTGGATGCGCACAAAGTTTCCTTTTTGGATACCACCGTCACCCGTGTAGGCAACACACTAGAAACGGATATCTACACCAAACCAACAGATAAAAATAATCTACTCCTCTATAGCAGCTTCCACCCTGAGCACTGCAAAAAAGGTCTCCCCTACAGCCAATTGGTACGCACCAAGAGGATTGTAAGCAATCCCGTGATCCTGGAGACCAGACTTGATGAAATATCAAAGAAATTCTCTGACCGAGGGTATGACCACAAGCTATTACTATCACAGAGAAAACGGCTATCCACTATTCCTAGAGACGCACTCATGACACCTAAGAAGAGTGATAAATCTACGTCTCGCATACCATTTGTCTCACCATACACCAACGCCAGCACCAAAATCAGGAAAGCCATTATGAAAAACTGGCACATATTGCAAGCCGACACCAACCTTCCCGCTCCTCTCCATGACCTACCACTCTTCTCCTATGCCAGATCCCACAACCTCAGGGACTCCTTAGTCTCGGCAGATGTGGGTAGCAGGAAAACAAAATCCAGATTCCTTGCAGAACCCAAATTTGGCACATTCCCTTGTCTCAGCTGTAATCACTGTAACAGCATCATCAAAGGCCACTCATTCCTACACCCTCATCGTGGCACAAAATATAGAATCAATGATTACTATACATGTGACTCCACCTACGTGATCTACATCCTTAAATGTCCTTGCGGACTATTATATGTAGGTGAGACCACAAGACAGATCAAGAAAAGGGTATCTGAACATAAAACATCTATCAGAGCTGCCCTCGCCGGTGGGAATACCAACAAGGCACCAGTAGCCAAACACTTTAGAGACGCAGGACACAATGTCAACCAACTCAGGTTTCAAGTCATAGATGGAGTAGCCCCCCTTAGAAGAGGTGGCAGCCGTGAAAAAACTCTCAAACAAAAAGAAACTAGGTGGATCAGCATACTAGACACTGTCTCCCCCAGAGGGTTAAATGAAGACTATGAGCTAATTCACTTCCTCTAATATCCATTCTCTCTCTATCTTCTCTAGTATTCCCTCTATGAGCCTATGCACCTATGAGTCCCCCTACCTACCTCTTTTCCCCACACACTCTTTAGCCACCTTCTGAGCCCCCTAACCCTCCCCCCCTTTTTTGTTCCCCCACCTCCCCTTTCCCTTCCCTGTTCAGTGCAATTTTTCCCCACCCTCCCCCTACCCAGTCCCCCCGTGTCCCGTTCCTTCTTTTTTCCCCCCCTCCCTGACCCATTCTTTACTTCCCTCCCCTGTGTTCCCAGCTCCCTGCCCCCGTTTTCCTCTGTCCCCTCTCCCCCCTATGTTTGGGTACATGTCCCTTTGAATGTGCATCACGTGTTGTGTATAATGCACTTCTACTTATTTTTTCTGTAGTGCAGCAGAGACATGAGAGGCGACTTGCTCTCATGCCGTCTAGAGCAGTCTGAACGCTCAGCTGCTTCTTTTTCTATTTTTTTTCGCATTCAATATTACCCGCCCCCGGACACGCCCACTGGGCGTGACCGCTAAGCGCCCGTCGGCGCATACAGTATGACGCTACCCCTGGAAACGAGCACTTAAGGCCAGCTGTATCCACATCCCGGCAAGGCCCTGGAAGGAGATCTACTCCGAGCGCGTCGCCCTGTGCCCAGCCTCAGCAGCTAATGCCCAGGATTGCACCTCAAGGTTTTTTTAGTTTAGAGTTGTGTTATGGACCTTTCACTCTCTACTACTTTTTCGTTATTTTTTTCATTTTTACCGTTTTTTTCGTTTTTTTGCCAGTAAAGACTTTACTCTGCATGTACTTACTATTTCATTTTTGGATCTACGTTTTTTTCTTTTGATACTACTTTACTTGTTGTGGTATTGTTTTGATGCAGGTCCCTGGATTTATTTCAGCAGGAGGCTCTCTTGTGGACTCTTTTTTTGCCATAAGATTTTTTTCTTTAGTACTTATTTCTTGTACTCCCTTATATATATCCACTTTTTCTATTTTTTTGTGTGCTTATTGTTATTTGTAGTGGTCGGCCGTGTACTGGACATATATTACTTGCCTTTTCTATACCCTTTTGAGCCCTTGACCATTTCATTTTTGGATATACTCTGTACTCATATATTTTTTGTTTTTTGGCTTTGTATATATTTTTTTGTGCTTATTTTTTTGTGCTTTCTTTCTACTTTTCCTGCAGTTCCTGTATTTTTTCTATTTTTCATTTTTACATTTTTGTACTTTTGTACCTTTATTTTTTTTTTTCTCTTTTTTGCATATTTCTCTGCTGTGCCTGTCCCTAGCCTACATTGCATTCCTGCATATATTTGCTCTTTTGTTTTTTCTCCTATTTTTTGCTCATTATTTATTTTTACTATTTTTTTCATATATTACGCATTTTGTTACACCTCTTTTTCTCCTTACCATATTACCTAGATGTGTCGTTCCTATCCCATTCATTAAATAAATATATTTTTATTCATACTTCAGTGTGCATGTCTGCTTACTTGTTTCAATATATTTTCCATATATATGCCCCCTAGGAGAGAGCATACAAGCAGTCTATCATATTGCACCTGTACTTATTACGTATCCCAGGTTGGCAGTTCTCTAAACCCTTATTCTACTTTAGTATAAATTGAACTAGTTATAGAGAGAGAGAGAGAGAGAGAGAGAGATGTCTGTGTGTATAGATTTGTATTGTTTTATAATTGTACAATTGTCCCCTCATGGGGCTCCTGTGTGTCGCATAATTAATGGCGGTCCCATGTGTGGCATATTTATTGGGCCCCATGTGTGGCATAATTAACGGGCTCTTTTGTGTGGCATAATTATGGAGCGCTTGTGTGTGGCATAACTATGGGGCACTTGTGTGTGGCATAATTAAGGGACGCCTGTGTGTTTGGCATAATTAATTAGGCTCTGGTGTGGCATAATTTATGGGGCTCTTGTGTGTGTCATAGTTAATGGGCCCCTGTGTGTGACATGATTTCTGGGGCTCCTGTGGTATATTTAATGGGGCATCTGACTGGCATTACTAAGGAATCTGTTTGGCATGGTATTGGAGGAAATCCAGAGGGTGTCACCAACCCCAGTGACGCCTCTGGTTGGGGTGTTTACTAATTGTGCCATAAATTTGTTATTAAGCAGGTTCAGAAACTTGCTGCCCTTAGCGGAACTAGTTTTGCCACAATTCCAATCTATATCTGGGTAATTAAAATCTCCCATGATTAAAACTTCATTCAGATTTGCAGCCCTTTCAATTTGTAATAAAAGCTGATCTTCTCCATCAATGCTAATATTTTGGGGCTTGTAGCATACACCTACAAGTAATGTGTGATTCTTTTTAGTGTCTATGCTAATCTCCACCCACAGTGTCTCCACATCAGTTCCAGTTACATCATGCACACCTTCTTTAATACTAGGCATTAATTTAGGATTTGCATATAGACAAATCCCTCCCCCTTTTCTATTTATGTCCTTTCTAAAAAGTGAGTAGCCTTGTAAATTAACTGACCAGTCATGGGTCTCCTCCCACCACGTTTCTGTGATGCCGATTAAATCATACTGTTCAGCACTTACCAGTATCTCCAGCTCACCCATTTTGTTTGTCAAGCTTCTTGCATTTGCTAAAAGACATTTAAGATTACCACCCATTTTCTGTTTAGTTGACAAACACTTAATGCCTGCAGGTTTAATTGTATGTACCTCCCTATGATCTATGTTAACCACACCACTGCTTTCCTCCTCCTTTTCCATAGCTAGACCCACCTTCCAATATACTCTAGCTCCCATTACTCCATTTTAATCTTGACCCTCCCCCCCAGAGCCTAGTTTAAAAGCTCATCTAATGATAGTGACATTATAGAAACATAGAAACATAGAATGTGTCGGCATTCGGTCCATCTAGTCTGCCCAATTTTTTTTTTTTTTGAGTACTTTTATTAGTCCCCCGTTCCCGGTCTTATAGCTAGGATAGCCTTGTGTCTATCCCACGCATGCTTAAAATCCTTGACTGTGTTTACCTCTACCACTTCTGCTGGCAGGCTATTCCATACATCCACTACCCTCTCAGTAAAGTAATACTTCCTGATATTACTTTTAAATCGTTGCCCCTCTAATTTAAGACTATGTCCTCTAGTTGTGGTAGTTTTTCTTCTTTTAAATATACTCTCTTCCTTTACTGTGTTGATTCCCTTTATGTATTTAAATGTTTCTATCATATCCCCCCTGTTACGTCTTTCCTCCAAGCTATACATGTTAAGATGCTTTAACCTTTCCTGGTAAGTTTTATCCTTCAACCCATGAACCAGTTTGGTAGCCCTTCTCTGAACTCTCTCCAAAGTATCAATATCCTTCTGGAGATACGGTCTCCAGTACTGCGTACAATACTCCAAGTGAGGTCTCACCAGTGCTCTGTACAATGGCATGAGCACTTCCCTCTTCCTACTGCTAATACCTCTCCCTATGCAACCAAGCATTCTGCTAGCATTTCCTGCTGCTCTATTGCATTGCCTACCTACCTTCAAGTCCTCTGAAATTATTACTCCTAAATCCCTTTCCTCAGATGTTGAGGTTAGGACTGTACCAAATAGTCTATATTCTGCTTTTGGGTTTTTACGCCCAAGGTGCATAATCTTGCACTTGTCCACATTAAATGCCAGTTGCCACTGCTCTGACCATTTTTCTAGTTTATCCAAATCATTTGCCATTTGGCTTATCCCTCCATGAATATCAACCCTGCTGCAAATCTTTGTATCATCAGCAAAAAGACATACTTTGCCAACAAGACCTTCTGCAATATCGCTAATAAAAATATTAAAGAGAATGGGTCCAAGAACAGATCCCTGAGGTACCCCACTAGTAACAAGACCTTGCATCGAATATACCCCATTGACTACAACCCTCTGTTGCCTGTCACTCAGCCATTGTCTAATCCATTCAACAATATTGAAATCCAAACTCAAATATTTCAGTTTATTGATAAGCCTTCTATGTGCGACAATGTCAAAAGCCTTACTGAAATCTAGGTAAGCAATGTCTACTGCACCACCCTGATCTATTATTTTAGTTACCCAATCAAAAAAATCAATAAGATTAGTTTGGCATGATCTCCCTGAAGTAAACCCATGCTGTCTCTGATCTTGAAATCCAAGCCACTTTAGATGTTCAACAATCCTATTCTTTAACAAGGTTTCCATTATTTTCCCCACTACTGAAGTAAGACTTACTGGTCTATAGTTGCCCGCCTCCTCCCTACTACCTTTCTTGTGAATGGGCACAACATTAGCTAATTTCCAATCTTCTGGAACTACTCCCGTTAACAATGATTGGTTAAATAAATCTGTTAACAGTTTTGCTAGTACACCACTAAGTTATTTTAATAACTTTGGATGTATCCCATCAGGTCCCATCGACTTATTTGTCTTTACTTTAGACAGCTGAAGTAAAACCTCTTCCTCTGTAAACTTACATGCATCAAAAGACTCATTAGTCTTTTTCCCTAAATGAGGTCCCTTACCCTCATTTTCATTTGTAAAAACTGAACAAAAATATTCATTAAGGCAGTCTGCTAAGCCTTTATCCTCTTCTACATAGCATCCTTCTTTTGTTTTTAATCTAACTAATCCTTGTTTTACTTTCCTTTTCTCATTTATGTATCTAAAAAATGTTTTATCCCCCTTTTTCACTGACTGGGCTATAGTCTCTTCTGTGTGTGCTTTGGAAGCTCTTATAGCTTGCTTTGCCTCTTTCTGCCTACTCTTATAGATCTTTCTATCTTCCTCACTCTGAGTATTTTTATAATTACTAAATGCTAGCTTTTTATTTTTTACTATTTTAGCCACCTCTGCAGAGTACCACAGTGGTTTCTTCAATTTTTTGCTCTTACTGACAAGCCTTATGCAATTTTCTGTTGCCTTCAGTAGTGCAACTTTTAGATAATCCCATTTCTCCTGGACTCCATTTAATTTGCTCCAGTCTGATAATGACTCCTTCACACCTAATCTAATTTTAGAAAAGTCTGTTTTTCTAAAATCTAAAACTTTTGTTTTTGTGTGGTGTGACTGGGTCACTGTTCTTATATTAAACCACACTGTCTGGTGATCACTAGATCCTAAACTTTCACCTACAGTAATATCTGATAACAAATCTCCATTTGTGAACACTAAGTCTAGTATGGCCTGCTTTCGAGTTGGCTCCTCCACTACTTGTTTTAGAGATAATCCAAGTAGGGAGTTTAGGATATGCGTACTCCTGGAGCAAGTAGCTGTTTTGTATTTCCAGTTCACATCAGGAAGATTAAAGTCACCCATGATGATCACTTCTCCCTTCATTGTCATTTTAGCTATTTCCTCAACTAGTAGATTATCTAACTCCTCTATTTGTCCAGGGGGCCTATAAATCACACCTACCCGAGTTACCATATGATTACCAAATTCTAATGTAACCCAAACTGACTCTATGTTCGCCTCACTAACTTGTATTATGTTACATTTTAAGCTATCCCTCACATACAGGGCCACCCCTCCCCCTTTTTTACCTTCTCTGTCTTTTCTATATAAAGAGTACCCTGGTATTGAAATGTCCCAGTCATTTTTTTCATTATACCATGTCTCAGTAACAGCCACTAAATCTACATTCTCAGTTGCCAATATTGCCACAAGTTCATGGATCTTATTCCCTAAACTGCGAGCATTTGTAGACATGACCCTAAGCTTATCATTTTTCAGCACACTGACTACAGGTAACTTCTGTACCTTTTTTGGGGGGCAATTGGATTGATGTTTTATCGCCATTTTGCCCCCCTCTTTTAGTTTAAAAACCTCCTAGCAAAACCTCTGAACTGCTCACTGAGAACATTCGTTCCCTTTTGAGAAAGATGCAAACCATCTTTTTTGTACAGTTCCTTTCTATCCCATAGTGAACTTCCATGAGAAACAAAGCCAAATCCTTGCTCCCGACACCATTCTCCAAGCCACAAGTTGAAGTCCCTAATACGCATCCGTCTATCATTCTGAATGTTATGCACAGGCATAACTTCAGAAAAGGACAGTGTGGACACAACCTGCCGTATATCATTGGCAAGAACACGAAAAGCTTCCTTCACCTCTGAAACCTCATTGCAAGCCAAATCATTTGTCCCTAGATGAACCAGTACATCCAATTCTCCTTCCTGATTTGCTTGCTTAACAATATTAGAAATACGCCTCCTGTCTCTGCGAGCAGTAGCTCCAGGAAGACATCTCACTAAGCCAATACTGTCCAACTCCGCACCTCTTATGATAGAATCGCCCAACAACAACTGCTTTCTATCAGGCTTCACCTTCTCCTTGCACACCTTAGCCACATAGGAGAGTGGTTCCTCAAACTCTGCGTCTGAGCCTGCCTCCACAACACCACTGCACTCTGAAAGTGCTGAAAATGAATTCTGGACAGCCACAGACTGCGGGACATGCCTTTTATCCACAACTCTAAGCCTACCAGATCCAACAGTAATCCACCTGCCATTCCTAGGAAGCCTCTGCGGCAATGGCCTCTGTGGCAGTGACTTTGCAACAGTCTCAATCCGAGTTTGTTTTACAGATAAATTACAAATCTCGGACTTTAAAAATGCAATCTCCTGCTGCAATCTTGAGAACTGTCTACAGATTAGACAGCCTCCAAACCTCCAAAAAATGGAATGTGAAACAAATGCAGAACAATTATCACAGTAAACCAAATCTGCCATTTTAAGAATTTAAATCAAAAAGATCTTTTAGTTTTGCTCACCTCTTGTATACCTCAGACTACCTCCCGAGTATCTCCAGAATATCTCTTAAATATACTCTTTGAAAGGCAGCTCTTAGAAGAGCAGCACTGATATCCATCATAAATCCATGAATAACCCCACATGCACATATTTTCCACACTAGACAAATCAGGGTTATTATTTGTTTGTTGGGTTGTTTGGTGGTGAAAAAGCCACATTTGGGAGGTGCGAGTTTTGGATTTCCAACTTGGAATTTTGGCTTGTAGTCACCATATCCCTATTTGTATCTATTATTTATCTCCTATCTACGTCTTTGAACCAACTCCATCTTCTATTGACAAGCGAATTGTGGTCCCGGTAGTTGACATCCTACATCAACCTGTGAATAATAGGGATTAGAGTCTCCAACAGGTTTATCAGTTAGAGCCGGTAATTTGGGCTCTACCCCATGTGAGTTTGGTTCCATTGGGGGGTCATACCATCATTATTTATCCATTTTAGACAGTGTAACACATTGCTTTTGTATTTTCTTTTGTTTATATGTTTGATTGAAATACACCTCATCTAAGCTAAAGCCACTGCTTATATAAGTATATATAATTTGCTCATCACTTTTTTAACAGGTAACATGTTGCCTATCTTCGTCTTGGCTCTGTCCCCAACTTCCTGTCGCCATTTTTCATTAGATAGACCTTTGATCATGGCAGACATACATTTCTGGACACCTTTTCTCCACCTCGACGTCTCAAGGCTGAGAGGGGATAGGGTCTTGCTGGGTCAAGAATGGGACTGCCCACTGGGGACGTCACCTCAGCTCTCCAACCTTTTTTTCCTTTGAAGTGCCATGCCTGTTGGATCTTAGGGAACTTCTACTGCCCTCTACTGACCTTATTGTTTAGGTCCATGAGGACCACAAAATGGGGATGGAGAGCAACACAGAATTGGATGGGAAGGAAGGGTGGGAAGAGCATGTAAAACAAGGTATCTCCGATTTCTTGGCATTAGTGAGAATAAAGGATATAAACATATCCTTTCAACGTAGATCACAAACCTTGGTGGTTGAAATTCTCCATGTTCTATGTTTCCACATGCTAAACATAACTTGACTATACTGTGTTGTCGCTCAGGTGGCCAGAGAGTGCCCAGACTACCCTGTCTATAGTATGTCCTCTGGTGGGATCCTCATGAGTCATGGAAAAGAGTGGCCTCCTGGTCAGAGGATATTGGTGGAGGGAATATTATGCTTCCCAATGGATATCTGTCTTTAACAATGAAGTCGGGACTTGAATCGAACTCAGTAAAGATTAGTCAAACAAGCGTATTAAAAGTTCACACCAAAATGGGGTGCAGGGACAAATAGTTTACGAGTTTCGCAGATAAAGCTTAATCATTCAGCTTCAGTTATCTAAACTAAAACGGGTAAAATGTGTGTCGCTGCATCTCGTGTTGCTGTTTTGAACTTATACTACTCTTGCTTGACCTATTAAAGCACTTTAACATTTACCATATATGATTTGAGTACCGACTTCATTGTTACGTTTGACTTACCTCACCTGTGGTTGGAAGAACTGAGCACCTTGTTGATTTGGAGAGCCTCTGTTACAAGACGATTTGTCATGTGAGTGGAGCGTGGGTTTACTTGTTTCAAGGTGTTTCTTTTATACATTATATCTGTCAGATAACTTAATAAGATTCCGATGAGGCAAGTCTGTCTTTAAGTTTGTGATTGCATATCCTGATATCTCACAACAATATATTTAATGTACGGAATGTCACTAAATCTTGCCCAAATGGGATCTGACCCTTTTTTAGTTGATTATACTAGCCATAAATAAGGGAAATTAATCTCACAAGGGTACTCATGTGCCATTTCCAAGCAAACAGTGAATTGAATCTGAATGGGAACTGTGGAAAAATCTCAATATGAATAGTTAGTTTTTAATGACGTTGTAAGCAAGCTGCCGGGGGTTTCCAAAGACTTACATAAGCTGTCGGTGCTGGAGTAGGAGAGAGTGCATAGAACATACTGAAGGTTCATAAGCAATCGGTTCCAGCACCAAGGCAAATGATGAGTACTATATGAACCCTTCAGCATGACAAAATTGTATTTTTATGCTTTAAACCCTCTTTAAATGGACTCTAAACATTGTTTATACTGAGAATACAAAGAATAACATACCATATTCCCTCCATTCTAAGAAGCACTTTTTTCCCGATTTTAACAGCTTCGGGAAAGGGGTGTGTCTTAGAATTGAAATTCACTTTTTCGGCTGACATATGGAGGGAGGAGTTTGGGTGCCGGATAACATGTGGCGCTGTAGCAGGTAAGTAGAACTGTTTTAACTATTTCCTCGGTTCTAAGACTTTTTTTCAAAGATGCACCCCTAAAAAAGGGGTGAGACTGAGAATAAATGGCATTCTAGATTCCAGTAAATACGGTATTCTTATTGCAGAATTGGAAACAAATGCAGAGATTAAGAGAAAAATATTAAACGTTGCTGTGTGTATGAAGTCACCTTGTGGCTTAATATGCAAATATCAAGAGATGCCTTCAAAAGGGGTGTGGATATTATTTTAGAAACACAAAAGATACACCTTAGAGGTCATTTTAGAGCTTCCTGATCCAAGGAGAAATTTGATTGCTGGATTTTTTCCCCCCAAAGTCACAAAATTTGAAATATCTTGAAAAATCTGTTGCGCGATGGAGTTGTTAATGCAAGACTGTGCACAACTAGTATACTGGTAACAGAGCTGAGTGGGACCGATCCAACATGGAATTTTGGAGCAGAGCTACATGCACTGCAGGGTGCTTGATTCGGAGAGTGAGAGATCCGACCCAAGCTAAGAAACAAGATGGCAGCCACCGCAAGTGCAGCATTGACTGCTAAATGGTAAAAAAGTAGAAAATTGGGTATACGTTTTTTTTTTAAGAATGGCACAGCTTATATATTTTTATTTATTTATTTCAGACAAAGTTACGTATGGCTTGACATTTTTCCTTTAATTAGGGTTTTTTGCCATCTTTTGGATCAACAGCAGGAAAAAGGCATAGGTAGAAGATTGTGCGCTTGGGAGCAAGGCCTCATGTATCCGTCTGTCTGTGTTCGTGTAACTTAGTATGTCATCTCCATCCATGCTCTGTACCTGGCTCTACATAAACTGTTGGCCTCTATATATAAATGGTATTGTAATGCAGTGTAAAAGGGTTGAACTTGATGTTTTATTTTCAACCTAATTTACCGTCACTGTGTCCTATTTGCCAATTAAGCCGCAAAGTGATGTCATAAACATATACACATTTATTATTAATTCTCTTAGCTTTTGCATTTCTTTGCAATCCTTCTAATAAAAAGGATAGATCAATCTTGATATATTAATGTTCATAGTCTAAACAAGTTGATGGAGTCTATTTATTATATACAAACTCCCTTAAATCAACACACTTCCATTATGGGACTTAGCTTTATTGGGGTCATGGGCATTGAGTCATCACATATCCATATATCGCCAAGAGAATATATTTTCAAGAAAAGAAACAAATGTCTTTCTTTAGGTTTATCTCATTGTGTACACAAGTTTTGTTTTAAATCAAATTTGAGTATCTAACCCTACTGTTGCCTATGCATGATGCACTAACATGTACATGTGAGCTTACTATACTGACTGTCACTCATGCAATATGCATACCTTCCAACTTTGCCCCCCCCCCCCTCCCCCGGCAAATCAGGACAGGGGGTGGAGTCTGGGGAGGGGGGTGTTACTACTCATGTGCGGTAACACTGTCAGCCATTTTTGATCCTGGATTCTGAAGCTACAATGCTGTGCATGCCCGGTAAGCATTCTCTGGTGTCTGGGACACTGGAGAATACGAATTGGACTGCGGGATTGTGGTCCGAAAAGTAAGAAAGAGGTAGAGCGCGGCGGGACAGCAGGACATGACTCCCAAATCAGGACTGTCCCGCGAAAAGCTGGGAGCTATAAATATGCCAGGCTAAAAACATGGCAATCAAAACTTGGCATTTGTACTGAATTACCATTAGAAATGACGGCAATGTGTCACCCCAATGACATAATTCACCATGGTCACACAAACACACATTTCACAGTTCAGCACTGCTCTTCCACTGCAATCAATATACTCTCTGGTATACTGTCAATGATTGGCACACAGTTACTATATAATAGTGCTTTATTATCAAGGTCTAAAGAATGTTTTTCAGAACTGCACTGGTCAATCTATCCAAAGAGGTAAATAATATGGTAATGCTAGCAAATGGTGCCTTAGTTGTTAGTAGTTTGCACATTGCTTAATTTACACCAGCTCTTTTCCTATCCCCCACCCCACGTGTGTCTGCTAACTATCTCCCCCTCAGACAGCCTGTCACTGGAACTCTCCAGTCAGATACCGCACTGGATAGTCTTTTGTATCTAGTCCCAGCACAGCGCAGACCCCTAACAACCTTTCTCGAGCCTCCCTCTGATTCCCTCCTTCACAAGCAATATTCCCATATGGCTCTTGATCTGGCCCTTTGTCTCTGCTCCCTTCCAGGCGGTTGAATCGGATGTGTCCTGCATGGTGCAGGTCTGCCAATCTCTGGGGCTTTGCAGTGCTGTGCAATGCTTCCTCGTGCCATTCCCCAGTACACATTACCCCAACTAACACGGCACTCTCACGGGAACCGTTCTCAGGCAGTGCAGGCTCTACTCCACAAGACAGAGCCAGTGCCACAAGCACAAGGTCAGTGCCGTAGACACGACGGATCCAGTTACGAAGATAGAAACCCCCCATGCGGGGATTAATCTCCAATAGACGTGGACCAATTTCTGTCAACTTCAGCTCCACATTGAAGACTCCAGGATACAGTCCCAGAGCTCTACAGCTGCGAGCAGCAGCTTGAACTAGCTGACAACGGCGCTCTGAGCTCAGGCGGGAAGGCAGAGCTGCAGCAGTTTCAGTGAAACTTGGCAGCAATGTGGGCCCATTATCAGACACATAGGCAGCCAGTATTCGACCTGTGGGACTCAAGACCAGATCCACATCATGCTCAGAGCCTGTGATATATTCTGCCAGAAGGAATTGAGTAGAGGCCTGAACACTCTTTTCAAACACTTGGTTAGCTAGAGTAGTAGTGTGTACATCCAGTAGCGATGTTTCCAAATTACACACTCCTTTCTTAAACATTGCGGCTACTTCTGATTCATTGACTGCACTCATGTCAGCTTTGCAGGTCTCTTCCACGGCTGGCTTGCAAATTTCAAGCTCTGGTACAATTTTTTTTATCACCATTCTGCATTCTTCAGCATCATGGACTAGTCGCACTCCAACTGCCCCTGCTCCAGATTCTGGTTTCACAACAAGGGGATAGGAGATAATAGATTCCGCTCTTTCTAACCCTTCTTCTCCTAGGCCTAAGGGGCAGCAGGGCACTGCAAATGCTCCAGTATACGGGAAAGGTGGAAATGTTGACGGCATGGCGAGGAGACATAGCTGAGTCTGGGTCTTGCGTTTGGCAAGTTTCACAGCACTAGGTGGTGGCCCAGGCAACCCAAGGTGACGGCTCAAGAAAGCAGCAAGGATAGTGCACTCATCCCAGAATGCCATACAACCAGAGAAGGAAAGTGCTTTCCCCTTGATTATAGTCAGTAGGTTCTGTGCATGCTTCTCCACATCACAGGAGTTATCTTCATAGTCGTAATGGATGAATGAAGTCACGAGAGATGAGGCAAAATGATTAGGGTCTGATTCAACCAGGTGGATCTAAAGGAAGACATATGTATCATAGTATATTATACACAGAAGTGGAATCAACAGTTCTATTATGTGCAGAATAAAATTAAGCAATTAAAGGATGCAGTTGTAAAATAAGCCTAGCATGTCCAACTGAATCCCCCATCCAACTGAATCAACCCAACAGAATGAAAGGCTTTCTAGATCAAATGGATGAACAAACGGAAATGGGCCACATAAATGTGCAATAAAAATATTTGTTTATTTCAGGCATATGTAAATAAAATATCCACAAAGTATGTCTGGGAGAAGACTATAGACAGGGAACTTCCAACTTAAATCAAGCACTTAGAGGCTCTTAGTCATAGTCTGGAATTCTCCGCCAGCCATACTTTGTGGGTAGGTTATATACAGATATTGGAAATAAAGAAGATTTTTATTGCACATATCTTCATCATTTTTCTATAGTACCGCTGGACCCAGTCTCGTTTATCCACGTAATTGATATTGCATCAATAAATAGCCAGCCATGCCAAAATGTGAAAGTAGTATTGAATATTTGCACTCTGTGTTTAGTACACCGCAACGTTTCAACCTACCAAGAGTTCATTATCAGGCCATGGTTTCATAAAGAACTCTTGGTAGGTAGAAACAATACCATGTGTGGTCTAATAAACTCCTTACCTGACAATACTGGTAAACTGAACATTTGTGGATTAATATACCAAAATTTGCTAACTTTTAAAGTTATGAAGAGAGAACTTCAGGAAATTGAGATTGGAATTACGAACTTAAGGACAAAGTAGCCTAGTTGGAAAAATTCTCCAATGCAGCTGCATCTCAATGTGCTGCAATTCTCTCTTTATTCAGTAGAGCCTTTAAAAAACTGCGACTGTTTTGCAGTGTAAAATATTTTTTAATCCTGTTTTTTCATGAGATATGAACAGTTAAGTAGAGGGGAAACCAAATATTGTAATTACTTGGTATACTTTCTTTCAGGTATGTTGTGGTCTTTTTTATCGTATTAGTACTGCTTCAGCTACTCTACAGAGTACAATTTTGTTATGATCATATATAATAGTAGGTAGATTATCCCAGTGAATAAAAGAGGACAGATGAATTGGGTGGAGGACCCAGTGGAGGAGGGACATTGTACGAGTGGTGGTTGATGTTTGTGTGATTGAGGGAGCTCTGATGGAGGAACAGATTGGAAAGAGACTGACGAAAGCTCAGGGGCTTCTGGAGGTGAGAATACAGTGATAGATCAAGGAGCAGAATTTATTTTCCAGAATTTTACCAATAAATTTTTTTTTTTTAAAAGATGGATTTCAAGCCAATATGGACACATACCTAAATGACAATGTCAGTATATTTGGTACTAAGAGAGATTATAAGACAAGGTTTTTTTTAGAAAGAAATCTGAAAAAAAATACTTTGTCTTATAATCAAAGTTGCTTTACATGCTGACCTCAAAAAGTGAAATACTTTTTTTTAATGGCTGCGAACCCCCCAATCACTGTGACAGCTAATGTGATGGGCAGGGTGGATCCTGGCTTATGAAAGATTTGTAACGTGCAGATCACCTTGTATCCTGTGATAAAGAGAATGAAAATTGAGCTCCAGCCACCCGGTACCTGTACCGAAGAGCTTGAAGCTCAATTTAATTTGGGACATTGAGTGGAACTGCCCCCTTTGTGGATCTACCCATCATGACCCCACTCTTTGGTGGATAATTTTCATAATAATTCATGTTTGTTTTACCACTGCTTTGTTTTCAGCTCGTGGGTCAGCTCTTAGAAAAAAAATATTTTATTATTATATACATAGGCTGGCCTTGATTAAAATTTGTGCTAAATGTTTGAGAATATGAAACTGAATGTACAATATTTGAACAAGTTTTGTGATAGGTCGCTGGTCGCTGGTCCCCTGTTTTGGGGAATTGCACAGCATATTATCATAATAATGTTTTACAATTCATTTATTTTCACCTTGTGGGGGAGCTCTTTGAAAAAATTTTTTTAATTTTATGTATCTAATAATTGCTTTAGTGGGCATATCAAAATAAAAAAAAATGTAAGAGCTCAACTATAAGGTGAAAAGAAAGTAATGATAAAACAAACATTATTATGAAAATAGGCTGTGCAATTCAAACAAAACATAATATGTGACCACTGACCTATAACATGACTTGTTCAAATATTGTACATTCAATGCGCAAACATTTAAGGCACAAATTGTTATCATGGCCAGCCTATATTCAGGCCAGTATAGTATTTTATATAATTTTGTGTATGTATATATATATAGACAAAGTGTATATAAATTATCACTTCCTGATAAGTTTCATTTTATTTTTAAGTATCATGACTGTGTTTGCTTTTTGGGGGAGGGGAAGAATTTCATTCTTTGCCCCAGGCAGCACAATGTCTTGGGCTAGCCCTACCTGGGTGTGCAATGTGGGTGCTGGGGCATGTCCTCAGTGTAAAAGGTGGTGCTATGGCAATGGATGTGGGGGCAATAACGAAAGGAGAAATGCAGTGGGGGAGGTAGGGGCCCAGACCATTTATTCTGTAAGGGGCCAAACTATTTATGATGGCCCTGGCATTACTAATCCTATTATGTAATACTGAATGCATGGTTTTATCACCAAGTCCAATCTTGGCACTTTTATTCTTCTAAAAATATACTGTTTGAATTTCTCATTCAGCCTTTAATACTGCACCAGTAAAACTATCATGCAAATACTGGATCTTGATAAATCCTTTAAAAAAAATTTGAAAATATCCAGGATGCTCAATAATACTTGTTTTCAGGTATAGTGTGGCCTTTTAGTTAGCTATTCTAAACAGTGCAATACTTTTCTAACGGAATATAATACTAGGTGCAGGGGAACATAAGATATGAACATTTCTATATGTGTTCTTGGAACGAAGAATGGTCAAAGCATTCTATGGAAACATACACATGGAAAGGTTACAGTGGATTGATTATTCCATACACTGATTATGTTCAGGCAGAGATACCCTTTTACAATGGACATCACAAACTTTGAAGATGCAAATGAAGAAATAAAAAAAAAAAAAGCTACACCAATCACTAAACTGGATCATTTTAATTTGTGTCTTTCACCTATAAAAAATATATTTTAATGCAATGAAGCTCTATTATATCTCTATAAATTGGTTTGAACAGTTATTTCTTGAGATACGACTATTCCAAAAGTAATAAAAATGTTTGAATAAACATGTGCATTTGGATTGTGATTATATTTTGTTTCCTACAGAGGATATTTAGATTAAAAACATCTAGATACTAACAATATAATTGCATTAACATTGCAGGAACAGCAAAGAAGATTATAGATTAGCTGGGTGGGGGTTGGAAAAGTGTTACTACTCATGTTTGCAACAGTGTAGCAGTTACAATTCATGTTATATTGACATGAATGTTCTCTAGCTTGGTATATCAATGTAAGTAGCATCTAGCTGTGGGGTCTTTTGGGTTCATCACCTCAACCTCGCAAAATGGCATTCATTAACTTTTTTTGCAAGGTCGAGCTGTGGCAAGTCGAGATGAGATGAGGTATGCTGAGGTGGTTCCACCTCGACGCAAGACTAAGTCAAACTCGACCTCCGTGATCAGAGTCATGATTTAGTCTCAAAAATAGCTTTCTATGGATCTGGATGGCAAGATGGGTGGTAGACTTTGACTATAGTTAACTCGGGTGCCGAGTCTTCTTTACTGAACACCTCAAGCAGGTCGAGTTTGGAGGACGAGTTGGACTTAGTCTCAAATTCTCAAATTGAAAGCTGACCTCCAAAGATGACCTCCTTGAGCTTTTTTAGTGAATAGGCCCCACTATGATTAAATCATAAAGTTGCATCTCACCTTTATCCCATAGTCTCGGGCTGCCTCCCAGATGAATTTTTTGCTGATTCCTCCAGCTCCAATCACCAGCACTTCCTTGCCTTCCATCACGTAATTCATGGATCGCCTAAGCATTGTTTCCACTAGAGGAGTTGATGCAGAGTTAGTGGCAACAGAGCCACCAGCAGCCACACCACTCAATAGGCACTCATGAATACCACAGCTCTCCAAACAGAGGGTGGACGTCAGACCAAGAATCACTGGTGTCACCATGTGGTCTACAACAGTCAGTAGAAAATCTACACCTAGAGAGACAGGAAAAAAAATGTACTTGCATTCTTAGAAGTCAAAGCAATTTTGCATTCCTGCTAAATCCCCGATCAAATAACCATAATCTATTCCTGCAATTGTTACAATTTCTAGCCACTAGACTGATACTAAAGATCAGTGACAATGCTACATTAATTTAATTGTTTATTGGATCAAAGTTTTTTTTTTTTAATTGTCCAAAGAAACAGCTTTCACTCAGTGTTCTCAACCTTCTCTTGTGTTGCAAGTCCTACTCATTGTAATTCTTACCCAGTATGTCAGTTTGTGCCTTGATTCCTCCTCGTTCCTTGGAGCTCAGTTTTTTTTCTTCCTCCATTACTACTCTCATGGCATTTTGGGCAGTGTCCTTCAGTTGGGCTAAGATGTTCTCTTTTTGACCTTCATCCCTCACTCCCCACAACTCCAGTATGGTCTCCAGAGACTGGGGCAATGCAAAACGATGACAGAGGGGTTTCTCTGCCCGGCCCACAGAACATACCACCTGTGAGCGGACAATACAGCACTTATGGGTGACATAACACACGCATGTGCACTTTATACAACATCTTAAATTAACTGACTGTCATTCAGAACATAGTAAGACATCAATTTAGCAGTGAGGAAGCAGAGGACCATTTGTCCATAAAATCTGAGAGAGCAAGGATCCATCAGGAGAGACAGAACTAAAGGGCTCATCTCTCCAGGGGACTCAGGACGAGGGATTTGTAGATTTGGGGTAAATGGTCCCGGAGAATGGGGTCAGCCCTGTTACCTTGCTTAGGATTGGTTGGTCTCCGCGAGATCGGCAGACAACGGCACAGAGACGGATCGTCAGCTCTGGGGGGCGCACGGAGCAGCCTGGGGGGTGGGGCAGAGACAGTAATACAGGAAGAGAGAGGAAGGGAAAGAAAAGACGGAGGCAGAAGTCGAAGAAAGAGGAGAGTGAAAGAAACAGATATGGAGAAAGTGGGAGAAATAAAATTACCCCTGCTAGTGTGAAAAATGGCTTTTCACAATAGTGAATGTATAAGAAGATTTTAGAAAGGCCTACACAAAATATTCTGTTAAGCCACTTCCCAATACTGTACAATTGTACAAACTGGGCAAAAATCTTCATCAGAGGGTAATACATTGTGTATTCTGAGTAAGAGCCATAGAGATAGAGAGGAAAAATTAGACAAAGGAGCAATGGATAGAAAGGTTTTTGAGAGATATCATGAAAAACTGAAATTGCAGAATAGGCAACTCAGTGTCTACAGTGAATATGTAGACAATACAGAGGGACAGAGACAATGAAAATGATGAAAAAAAGGACAGACCTATAGGAGGCGGATTAAGGGGAGAGACAGCTTGAAGACATGTTTAGGAAAAAGATTCCTGTATAGTACCACACTTTTTGAACCCTCCCCTACCATAGATCAGAGAAATATAATTAATTCAAGGCCCCTCTGCTTACATGCTATGACAGGGGGAGGCCTTGGTGGTCGGATCCTACTGGGGGGCAGCGTGTTTATAAACCCCTCAATCAAGATTGCTTCTTCCTCGTGGAGCTCCCCAATGAGCCCTAGCACAGCATCAGACACACAGGCTGGGTCACAGGTGGGATAAAAGGTCGTAGGAAAAGAATCTCTCCTTGGTACGCCACAAGCCTTAACCACAACCTGTGAAGGAAACAAATAGTTTAGAAGGAATATGAAAACTCACAGAGACACAAAAATAATAGTCAGAGAGATAACATGAGAACTTCCATTTACTACTATAACACTGACACTTATCATAGATATACTGTATTGAGTTCTGGTCCGCCAGCGCTGCCAATATAAATATGGCTAATTACGATAGCTCCAAACCAACTTTACTTAATTTTTTTTTTTTTTAAAGATTGTCCTTTGTTATATTAGGGGTGCTGGCGGTACAGAACCCAGTATAGTATGTAGTTGTTGAGCATGTTGGGAGTAAGCAGAAAAGTATTTACTTTTCTGCTTACTCCTATTGCACAGTTTGAGGCTGTCTGTTCTCTTTGCAGCTGCCGGTTCACAGTGGACATTGTTTTTTTAGATATAGGGTTAGGGTGTTTTTGTATGGCACCTTGCTTGCGGCACTGCTGGTCTGCTAGTCCTTTTATTTCTCTGCATGGTGGGAGTACCAGATGTTGCAGCTTTACCGACCGACGGAGGAACAATGTGATTTCTATCCAGTCCAGAGTTTATTTCATTACTGAACATCATATCTGATGTTATCAGTGCTGGACTGACCTACCGCGATACAGTGGTGTATATCTGCAGCTGTAGCTGGTTTGGCTGGTGAGAAATTTTTAAAACATAAGCCCTCAGCATGACGTCACACCCGCTATTTGCCATGTTTAAATAAAATCATCACCGCACTAGTGATTCTCGTGAGTTCCTTCTAGGCGTTTATACTATTGTTGTTTCCTGGTTTTGACCCTTGGATTGTTCTTCGTTTTCCCTGCTGTGCCTGTGACCCTGACCTTGATTGTGACTTGGATTTCTCTTGGTGAAGCCAATTATTGTCTCAATGGCGATAATTGATAATTGAGCGATACGATCTGTTTGATGTTTGTTTACTCTAAGAAATGATATATTCTGTATACTGGTCTCCTTCTTGTGATTACCCTCATACCTGTCTGTGGTCTCTCAGAGTGGGAATATATTATCGGCATAAGACAACTCACGAGTCTGTGGAGTGACAGGTCTGTGCTAAAATTGCGCAGACCTGCACTACAACACCACTGACCACCAGGGAATAGGAAGTTATTATGCCCACTGCAACAGACACCACGATGAGCATACTAGAGCCTTCTCCCAACTAGAGAACTGGAAGAAGGACTTTATTGATGGCAGCTACTGTGTACCATCTTTCCTATAATGTCATCTTGTAATGATTTGGGCTGGCTGAGAGTCATAGAAATTACAGTCCACAGCTGAATTGTGCTCACTTTTCTAAAATCTGTCTGAACAGCAACCACTGCAGGTAGCTGGTGGCTATACAATAATAATAAATATACTATATCTCCTTCTGTAACTAGTAGACTGTGATTATAGTAACTACTCTTTCTCACTGTCTGTGGCTAGTGGCTAGCATGCTGATAACTATTCTGGGCCACCCCTGTGGCTTGTTAAGCATCTGTTATAACACTCAGGAAGGACACTAGTGAAGGTCTGTGAAGGCATATCATTAAATTGTCTGTTATAAAGTCCAGTACATATACACTATGGACAGTGTTGGTGCCTACACCTTGTACCAATGTTGTGAGAAGCAGACTATATATTGATTGCAGCAATGCTGTACCAAAGTCTGAGACATTTTGGGGGGTTATGTATAGACATTTGTTACATATAACAGCGATTAAAAAAGAAAATTAAAAATCTTAAGGGGAATGGAATCTCAATGCCAAAGACTGTTTGATCTCAGACACTATTCAGTGCCTGAATCTTTATACACGGGCTACGAGTCTATTTATATACTTATTTTATGACTTTAGTTTTTGCTGTCTCAATGCAATATTGAAAATAATCATGTGAACTTGCACTCAGTTTTTAGGTGTCACATTCGAGACCTCACCCAGGACTCAAATAACATGAAAAAAATACAGTGACCAGCACTGGTTATTTCCCAAGAAAAGGCAACATTTCAACCCCTTGGGGAATAAAGAGCACTTTTTCACTGTGAGTGCTGTTCACTGTATTTTTTTTTGTGTTTTTTTTTTCATGTCTGTGCAATATTGGGCTAGTGAAAATAGTTTTATTCCTCCAGGCTACAATGTCTGATTGGTGCATGGCATCTGTGACTCCCAACACACTTCCAGCAGGAGTAGAAACTCGGTCGCTGGTCACTTCTGCATCATTAAAAGAAAAATTGAGGGTTTGGTCCCTCTTTAAGTACAAAATACAATACAACATTCTCAAAGATAAACTTTCCTTAGGGCCAGGTCACAAGTTCCTAGTAAACTAAACTGTTAAATAACTTATTTATGGTAACTGTTTTAAATAAGTGGGAATACATGGCAACCATGCTTCCCTCATCCCCCACCCATATTGTAGTGTAATAGTACTCTGCTGCTGAAATGTTATTACTGAGCCCGAAGAGCATTTTTAATGTGTGTATGACTTTGATAATCATTTTTATTTGTGTGTAGCTCAGGAGGAGTCTCCTCTAACAATTGGAGCTTATTTTAAAATACTAAAATGTTATCTGCTACTGGATCTATTGTATGCTGTGACAATCATGGTTTTGCTGTATTTCGTGTATAGGTAGATGAACACCAACTATAATCCAAATACATTCAATGAAAGGTGACCAAAAATCATCTGTTATGCATGCTATCCAAACTCTCACATACCTGCTTGTGATCCTTCATTTTCAGTGATGCCAAGAAATTAGAGATAGCTTGTTTAACTCGCTCTTCCCACCCTTCCTTCCCATCCAATTCTACCACTTGTGTTGCTCTCTCATCCCCATTTTGGGGCACCCATGGACCTAAGCGATAAGGAGTAAGAACAAGAGCAGGGGGCAGTGGAAGTTCCCTATGATCCAACAGGAGTCGCACTGTTAGGGTATTGGCAAGAAAGTTGGAGAGCTGAGGTGAGCTCCCCATTGGGCAGTCCCATTCTTGCCCCAGCAAGACCTTATCCCCTCCCAGCCACGAGAGGTATGTGACCCGCCGAGGAGGAGAAAAGGTGTCCAAGAATGTACGTCCGCCACGATCAAAGGTCACTGCCTGTCTTATGAAAAGTGGAGGTGGGAGCGTGGAGGCTGGAAGCCGGGGACAGAACCACGATGAAGATAGGCAGAGCAACATGTTACCTGTAACCAAAGAAATAACATTGTAAGGGAACATAGGAGGTAATTATTATTTCATGTACTCGTTGGCCACATGAAGCATCTCTACACAATCAAAATCCTTTCCCCCACATAATCCGAGCCCACCTTATTCAGGAGAAAGAAGGGAACCAAAAAAACTTACCAGGACACTGTCTGGCCCCCTCCAGCAAGATAGACATGGAAAAACTTGGAGTCCCAAGCACACAGATTGTGGTAGTATCTGTACTATGACCTAAGCCAAGTAACAAAACATAATAACATTAATATGAAATGTTAAAGCTTTGCTTACGCATCTTAATCTCTATACTGTTGCAGTGCATTATTCAAGATATTCCCAAAAGCAAAGACTGCTAAACTGTTATTTGATGGAACTGACTGGTCCAATCTTCCTGTCTCCTAAAACTGGCCGTTGCTTAAGTAAAAGTTTTGCCTATATCTGCAATTACTCCTTATTGGATAATCCTCCTTGCTCGAAGATATTATCTTACCTCTTTACAAGTCAATGGTAAGGGATCAGCTCTAATATGAAGTGGGCACCAGTCCTTAAAAGGGAACTTATGGAACTAGAACAAATACAAAGGAGGGCTATAAAATTAATAAGGGGATTTGAGGAGCTTAGTTATTAAGTGAGACTAAAAAGTTGCATTTCTATACGCTAGAAATCATCTTATATAATATTTTAGAGATTTTTGATCCAAGGAGATGTCTGATTACCTTTTGGAATCAAGAACCCCCCCCCCCCCCCCCCCACTCCCCTCTAAGCGGCAAAATTCAAAATAGCTTACTTAGAGGAGGGGGGGTTGCCTTCCTTTTGGCTCAAAAGCATGAAAGATGGCTAGAAGGGTTGAACTTGATGGACATAGTAATTTAGGTAGAAAAAGACTATGTTACTTAATTTCAAATCCCAGTAAAATTATTTTTAATGTAATACTACAGGATAACTGTAAATAGCTATCCGTGCATTTCACATACGTTATAATCATTTACAACATACAGAAATGAAGCTAGGTTGTACTACCCATTTAATGAATGTAGTGACTTTGGATGTTTAGACTTACAGTCATCTCATTATTGAGAAACAAAATGTGTCCATCTATGCTGCTTATAAAAAATCCCAGACTTAGTTTACTTACGGTATTTATTCTTCAGGATAGTTATGTGCGTCTATTATAGGGCTTGCCTTTACAACTTCAACTGTTGCTATTCCAAGCACATACCTTCCAAGCCCATCTGATTGGTCTGCTCTCCTTTGTAAGGTGTTTATACATTACTTATTTGGTTCATGTGCTAACTGACATCTCTAATTATATATATTTATAATTCATATATAGTCTTACAAATAGACAAATATATCTATATTTATGTATATATTTAAAAAAAAAAAATATATATATATATATATATATATATATAAATAAATATAGAAATAAACAGACCCAATGCTCAGCACTTGAGTGAGGTGAAACTTTAATCCAACATGCACTAGTGCACTAATATTTTTGTTTAAATGCATCTGTTACTTTAAATTTGAATGTGATTTGCAAATTAGACTAATTAGCCCCCACCTCCTTTTTCTCTCACTTTGGTATAAATGATTGAATTTTGCACCTTTGTTTCTGGCTTGACAAAGACCCAGAGGGGTCGATATGTTGCCGTGCACATTGGATTAAAACTTCCCTCATATTGGAGTGCTGTTTTCCAATTTTCTCTGTGTGTATACCTAATAATTTAGGGCATGCATCCCGCCCCTCCTGTCATGCCTTCTAAACCAAAATCTCACTTATTTGATCATGTAACATTGTGAGTACCATTATAGTAAAAGTAGAATTTTTCACCTTGCACAAGTATTTTAAATAAAATGTTATTGAAAATAAAAGTTTTTTAAATCTTTCTCTTCTTCCAAGGTGTGCATGCTAAGATGCTGAAACCTTTTCTCTTATGTTTGGTAACTAAGAACATTTACAAATTTAGATTTAAATGAATTATAGCCGTTTTTATATTTTGTATTCTTTCGCGGAGTCCTATGTATTTGTTACCTGTACGAGGTTGCTTGGTTCTGTCCTCAGTCTCTGGCAGTCCTGCATTAATGAGAATTTTCTGCAAATCGGCATAGCTTTCGGTGATATTGAGTAGGCCTTCAATTTCAACCCCCTTTTTATACTGTTCTTGAGGTGTAACTGCAGATGGACCTCTCCCCCACGGAGGCCCATCAGGGGAATCACCGGGAACCCATATTTCATTTATGTCTCCATCTTTGCAGTATATGGAAGGATCCATTATCAGCTGATCAAGCGATAGCTGTATAAGTAGACATAAACATGGGTGGAAAATAAAACAATACCGTGATGACGAGAGAAGCAACATAAAGGATTAAGCAGACTACAGGCCATGTCCCTTCCATATCTTTTTCTGAGACGCACTTATGAAAAGGAAGCTGACAGAGAAACACTACCACCTAATCAGCTTAAGAGAGAGACAACAGATACGTAACAAAAAATTAGACACAATCTGACAAGTGCGAAAGACAGACAAACATGGCAAAAGAGACAGACATACAGTGATCAGCATATACTCACCATGACTGCTCTGCTCCTGCAATTTATACAAATGTCAGTGATTACTGTAATGTGAGATCACATGTTGTGTAGTATTTCGTTTAGCTTAATAACAGTAGAGAAATGTGTGCATTTTATTGTAGCCCCTTTAAAAACGCATACATCTACTGCCTAAAATATCATTAAGAAACAAAACTGTCAAGTCTAAAAAAGGAAACATAACACATTAAAATTATCTAGACATAGTTAACTACTTTAAACAAACACAAATTATTGAAGAAAATATAAAACAAATTAGTACTGCAGAATAAACATTTTTCTTCAGAATAAACATTTACATGGTCTACAGGATCTAAAAAAAAAACATCTTAACCCTTTGCAAGAAAAACATTTTCAGATTCCTGATTTTGTTACTAATATCCCAAGCATGCTTAAAATATTATATTCTCGAATGTTTAGTGCATGGTTATTATCCCCCCCCCACCCCGCTTTTGTCCTCTGAAGAATAAACTGTTCAAAGTTAAATGGATGTTAATTTAGCTTTACCAATATAATAATAGAACTGGTTAAAAAAAACTATAACATTTAGTAAAACAGGGGGAGAAAGGAACCGGTTACAAATAATTACTGCTTGGTCTATAAAGAGAAATAGATTAATATAGATTAAGCGACAGGTGCCAAGTTATTTGAGGCTGGTACCATTTCTAAAGCTAAAAGATCATGAAATGCCTAGAACATTATGGGAAAAAAGTAATAAATGATAAAATAAACAAATCTCACCTTGCAGTGTAAAGGGTAAGATCCACAGGTAAAGAGTGTACACTGAGACAGACGGGCACACAGAGAGCTGACACGGATTAGAGCGTCTCTTTAAACCCTGCTCCCCCGCCCCCTTCCCCCTGGCAGGCTTTAGCTGAGCTGCTCCCAGCTGTCATGCAGCCAGGGCCATATCACTGGGTCAACTGCACAGCAGCGCCCATCAATCACCCCTTGCTGTGATACTGAGAGAAAACTTATTCCATGACACAGAGTGAGGCACCCTTTTCTGCACTGTAGTGGACAGAGTCTGCTGGGAATGCTTACTGAATGTACAAGTGTGCAATACTCTGCCATCTGTTAAGTGTGCATTATACTTTAACAGTATCTGTACAAATGCGAACACTTACTGAGAGTGTAATTCTTGCAGTCTCCATCTTCTACTAAATGTTTACTATTGTCTATTGTAATGTCTTGTGCGGAACAGCTGAAATCGACAAGAGCCCAGACACCCCATACATTGAATCAAATCGTGGTGTGCAAGCAGGCAAAAATTATTTTAAAAATTAGATTCTTTTTTTTTTTTTTTAAACAACTTTATTACCTAAGTTTTACTAAACATTATGACTTTACTGCTTACTTTAGAGGCGTGCCTTGAGATATTTTACTGTACACACACTCATACACTCATATCTTTGTTACTGTAAATACTAAGTGTTCAGTTTTAGTACTGGCTTTACTGTGCCAACCTTCACAGGTTTTTTTTTTGTTTTTTTTTAACTTGCTATCTACGAAAAAATTAAAGAGTGAACTAAAAGGTATCAGAGAGCAGGGCCTGGCGCACAAAATATAAGTGACCACAAGGTTTTCTTCTCTATTTAGAGAAAAGGATGGGAAAACAAATGGAGAGAGGGGTGAGGAGGGAGAAGGAGAAATAAGAGGCCAGGGGAGATCAAGCTGCTGGTTTGAAGGCATACAGCATATGCACCAGGGAAGGTGTATCTGAAGCAGATACTAAATATGCATGCTGGTAGGAAGGTGACTATAATAAAAAACATAATATGTTTATAACAAAAACTATATAAAAACATGCAAAAATCATCATAAGCATACACAGGTGGGTAATATAAAACCAAACCATCATAAGATATACAAGCGGGTATATTGTTCGCCTCCGTGTCTTTATAAATCATGTCTTTACATCATAAAATAGTAAAATCGAGGACTTATATATAAAGACACGTAGGCTTAAATTATGCAAGTTCAAAGTAAAGCTAAAACATTGGAAGTAAAAAGAGGATTAGGTCTAAAAAATTATTCACAAAAAGTAGACTCTCATGATCAATCAACAGCTTTAAGCAAATCTTCAGGTCTGCAGTCCAAAGATACTGCTTTTGATGCCATTCTGCCTTTTGTAGAGATAGCACCAAAAATAGAGACATCAATCCCTGACTCCTTTAACACCCACCGGTAGACACGGGGAAGAAGATGTCTACGAATAGCCAAAAACAATTCAGGACGTGATGCCTCCCTAAATGAAGCCGATCGAAGATCATATTGTTTACCTCATCTGGGGTAAACGAATGAGAAGAAACGTCAAAAGCTCTGACATCCGGCACTCATTTACAAGACATGAGACAACAAAGAGTGATCAATTTAGCCGATAATTGATGTAAAGACAAGTTTTCATTCACTGGCCAAGACCTGAAGAGACGGAGAAAAATAGTCACGTCCCATAAAGCTGAATAGTGAAATTGAGGTGGCCTAGTCAGTCTGATACCCTTTAAAAGATGACACATTAATGGTTACCTTCCTGCCAACAACTGTGACAAGCCGAAATGGCCAATCTATAAACATCATATAGGCCCGAACTTGTTTGAAAAGAGAAGTACGAAAACTGAGGATGGAAGTTACAGGTACTGATACGGGATCCATGTACTGTTCCACGCACAAACGAGCCCATGCGTTCAAGGTATGAGTATAGGACTGCCTGGTGGCCAAGCATCTTCCAAGAGTTCCAGAGTTGTAGATGAAATGTCTGAAACAAACCAGGGTCCCCGGAGAAGGCAGAGGTTGTGGTCTAAGAGGTGCAAGAAGAGAGGTTGTGGATGTCCAAGCAAATCCTCCACCAAATCTGGAAAGGTTGCCCAGAACCCCCATACTAACCCCCCTGAACCCTAATACTAACCCCCCGAACCCTAATACTAACCTCCAAACGCAAACGCTAATACCCCTAACACTAACCTCCAAGCCCTAATACTAATAGTAACCCTTAAACTCTAATACTAACACTAACCCCTAATATTAGCACTAATCCCCAATACTAACACTAAGCCCTAATAAAAACACTAAGTCCTAATACTAATACTAACCCCAAGGTCTAATACTAACCCCTAATATTAACACTAATCCACAATACTAACACTAACCCCTAATAAAAACACTAAGTCCTAATACTAATACTAACCCCAAGGTCTAATACTAACACTAACCCCAATACTAACATTGACCCCTAAGCCCTAATACTAACATTGACCCCTAAGCCCTAATACTTACACTTATCCCTAATACTAATAATACTCACTAGTACGTGATTCCGTGATGAATTGTCCCACAATGACCTCTTGCAAAATGAACTGACCATCGCGGTGCAGTGGCTGCAATTAAGCAGCCACGAAAGAATAGTCCCATCCCCTACATGGCTAATAACACTGGCATATTATTGGGCAAATTGGCTGGGGAATATTACATGGCAAATAACACTGGCATATTATTGGGCAAATTGGCTGGGGAATATTACATGGAAAATAAGACTGGCATATTATTGGGCAAATTGGCTGGGGAATATTACATGGCAAATAACACTGGCATATTATTGGGCAAATTGGCTGGGGAATATTACATGGCTAATAACACTGGAATATTATTGGGCAAATTTACTGGGGCATATTAAATGGCAGAATAACACTGGCATATTATTGGACAAATCGTCTGGGGAATATTAAATGGCAGAATAAGACTGGCATATTATTGGGCAAAATGGCTGGGGAATATTAAATGGCAATTAACACTGGCATATTGGGCAAATTAGCAGGGGCATATTAAATGGTAGATAACCTTGGAATATTATTGGGCAAATTTACTGAGTCATATTAAATTGCAGAATAACACTGGCATATTATGGGACAAATTGGCTGGGGAATATTAATGGCAAATAATATTGGAAATGTGTATGTAATGGGGTGATGGAGGCATGTAAATGTAGTGATGGGGCATGTCCTGGTGTGCAACGTGGGTTATGGGTCATGTCGTAGGTGTGCAACGTGGGTAGGGGGGGTGCCCAAATTTTGGGATATTGGGTGTCTAAATCCTGGCATATTGAGGGGCATAATCCTGGCATATTTAGGGAAAAATCCTGGCATATTGAGGGGGCATCATCCTGGCATATTGGGTGTCTAAATCCTGGCATATTGAGGGGCATAATCCTGGCATATTGAGGGGCATAATCCTGGCATACTGAGGAGCATAATCCTGGCATTTTGTAAGGGAAAATTCTAGCATATTAAATGGCAAATCCTGGCATATTGTGGGGGAAAATCCTGGCAATATTCGTTATTAAACAAGGAAAAGATGGCCGTGGATGGGGAGGCGATTCGATGGTGCAATGGGCCACTTGACTGGATTTGCCCCCTAGGCCTAAGGCTGCCAGCCCTCCCCTGCTCCAAACCCTAATACTAACTCCCCTGGACGCCAATACTAACCCACAAACCCTAATACTAACTCCCCTGGACGCCAATACTAACCCACAAACCCTAATACTAACCCCACAAACCCAAAAACGAACTTCTAATACTAACCCTAAACCCTAATACTAACACTAACCCCATATACTAACACTAATCCTAACCCCTAATACTAACACTGAGGCCTAATATTAACACTAACCCCAAAACCCACCCCCACCCCCACCCCAATCAGTGATAAAGATTAAAAAAAATACAGCATTTTAATATTATAGGAAATACAATTTCTCAAAGTATATTGAAAAAATCTAACTAATGCAAAGAAAAAGTGTATATTTGGTTTATATAAATACCAACCAGAGACAGACTGGACTCCTCCTTTGTAAAAGCAACAGTAGCATATGGTCCTGTAACAAAGACTTCCTGCTGGAAAGAATAATCAAAAATAGAAAATAAAAAAATAAAAATATTGCACAGAAAAGAATACATTACAAGGTCAATATATAAATTATAAAAAACAAAGGCTAACTTGTTATAAAGAAATAAATAATAATACCCACAAGGAAAAATATACAATACAAAGTAAAGAAAACCATTCACAGCAACAAGAAAAAAAGGCTTTAACAGCTATCCACGGAATAATACCAAGCACAAAACATAGTTACTATGTTGCTATATTACAATCTAAATGGCAACTATTAAACACTTGAAATACACAATTCCATAGTGGTCTGATCCTATTACAACTCCATCAAATGTGCATTAAATTCCCTATTTCGTAATTGCTTCTCCAGCATACATTTGTTTGTGTTGTGTACATTTTTGACATTCTCGAAGGTACCAGATACAGTGATGTATTTAGCTCAAGGCAAACAAGACAAGTGCATAGAGCGGCCCTTGCCTTCTATGCCTTTAACCCTTCGTGACGTTAGGACGTTCTATGCCGTCCTGACTTTAAGTGCCTTAAAGTCGTTAGGACGGCATAGAACGTCCTTTGTTAAACAGCTCATCGCGGCTCCCCGCGATGAGCTGTTTTCGGATCCCGCTGCAGGTACTTGCAGCGGGATCCCACCTGTCATCTGAGGCCACTTTGAGTGGCCTCAGTCCGACAGGGAAAATATAGCCGGTGCTCAAAGCGAGCAACGGCTACATTTCTCTAAATCACGCCGTGCCCGAACTTCCGGGTTCGGGCACGCCTCCGTGACGTCACACATGACGTCCGGAGGTGTCGCGATCTTTTGGCAGGGACCCACAGGGTCTATTAAGACCCTGATTGAGTCTCTGCCAGAGTGTTCCTGGAACAATTTGTGACGTTTTGGTGCTTGCGTCGTTTGGGACGCAAGCCCCTAGCGTCATGAAGGGGTTAAGGGGCCTGTAAGCAGGCTGCACGGGGAGCCGAACAGGCAGCACAGAGAAACCTCCAAGCGGCCTATTTGGCTCTCCATGCAGTGTGACGGGGAAGTGCCGACAGGTCACGTGACCAGCGCTCTGCCGTCTGACACGTGCCAGGTCACGTGATCTCTCTGCACACACACCGGCAGGGGAGCAGAACAGGCAGCATGGAGGACACCAGGGACAAAGGTAAGTCCTGGGGCACAGGGACATGTATTGGGAAAATTCACAGGGGCTTATTAAT
Source organism: Pelodytes ibericus (assembly GCA_036172795.1). Lineage (NCBI taxonomy): Eukaryota > Metazoa > Chordata > Amphibia > Anura > Pelodytidae > Pelodytes > Pelodytes ibericus. The sequence continues at coordinate 22,029,608 of CM069867.1, forward strand.
GGCAAATAATACTGGCATATTACTGGGCAAATTAGCTGGGGATTATTAGTGGCAAATAATACTGGCATATTATTGGGAAAATTGGCTGGGGCTTATTAATGGCAAATAATACTGGCATATTACTGGGCAAATTGGCTGGGGCATATTAATGGCAAATAATACTAGCATATTATTGGGGAAATTGGCTGGGGATTATTAATGGCAAATAATACTGGCATATTACTGGGCAAATTGGCTGGGGCACATTAATGGCAAATAATACTGGCATATTATTGGGCAAATTGGCTGGGGCTTATTAATGGCAAATAATACTGGCATATTATTGGGCAAATTGGCTGGGGCATATTAATGGCAAAAGTAATACTGGCATATGGCAAAATAATACTGGAATACTAATTGGCAAAAGTAGTTTGCGTGTGCTCAGGGCAGGGGTGGACTGCCAACTCATCACCTATATAGAAGCCCCGCCAACATACAAGCTTCTCCCACCACCTAAATGATATATGGTTGTATTTATCCATTTTTTTGGAATTTGGACAAAAAGATAACAACCTTGGAGACTGAAATCCAGGATACTAGAAAACAACAAAAAGATGACCGGGACTTAAGTGGGTTCCTTCTCCAGCAGTCGAATTCTGTGCAGAAGCAATATGATGAAGCTCAAGCAAACTACTATGTGAGTGAGGCGGATCCCCCGAGGCTGTAGGGTCCACAGACCTCCATTGCCACCTCCTCACAATAAGAATAAAGTATTGATGAGGCCTGCCTTGTTCACCAACCATGCGGAAAGACAGAAAGCAATTCACAATCACTGAGCCCTCTCTTAAAACTTTTTAAGCCACTGGATACCCTGAGACGAATCTCAAATGTTAGTTACAGGTCCTCTTACTGGTTTAGCACCCCTCCCCATCACAAGTGCTCCATAAGTGGTGTCCAGACCCATAAATTGCTGTGTTGTACTATAGGAGGGCCCTTTAGTCCCTGGTAAGCAACATATTTAAAGAGATTTCACCCCCATCTAAAGTATTTAGTGTTAGGACCCACCCATATTGGAGTACTTTGATGTAGTGGTGGGCTTAGCAATATATGGCCATATAATGTAACCAAAACTGCAATTATGTTATCTTAGAAAGGTGTTTTTAACATTCTGTGTGAATTGCATTACTTGAGAGTGTGCGGGCTGTTGGATTGTGTGTGTGTATATATATATATATATATATAAATATATATATATATATATATATATACACACACACACAATAGGTACTGTTCGTATTCATTTTTTTATATTGCCAATATATATTAAAATGAGTTTTCTTTGTAAGTATATTTGACAGTAATGTTTGTATGGTTCATAGCGATATCAAATAGTCTTCATTGTCAATATTTACTGTGATGTAAATTTATGACAACTCAATAAAACTTTAATTAGAAAAAAATGGCATGGAAATAAACTTTATTAGGACATGACCCATAACCTGCACTGCACACCCAGGACATACCCCATCACACACATTGCACATCAAAGACTTTCACCAGCAGTCAAGGACATGCCCCATCACCCACATGGCACACCAAGGAAATGCCCCATCACCCACATTGATCAAGGACTTGCCGCAGCAACCCAGCACACGTCTCATCACCCACATTGCATACCCAGGACTTTCTCCATCACCCGCATTGCACACCCAGGATATACCCTACCACCCACATTGCACACCCAGGACTTATCCCTACACCCCAGGACATGACCCATAACACATATTGCACACCCCGGACCTGCCCCATCACCCACACTGCACACTCTCGACATGCCCTATCACCCACACTGCATACCTAGGACATGCCACAGCACCCACATTGCAGACCCAGGACTTGCCCCATCACCCACATTGCACACCCAGGATTTGCCCCATCACCCACATAGAACACCAATTGCTTGCTCCACCACCCCAGGACATGCCCCATCATCCACATTACATCCTGGCATATTGAGGGACAATTAAATGGCAATATCCTGGCATATTGAGGGGCAATAAACTGGCATATAAATGGCAATATCCTGGCATATTGAGGGGCAATAAACTGGCATATTAAATGGCAATATCCTGGCATATTGAGGGGCAATAAACTGGCATATTAAATGGCAATATCCTGGCATATTGATGGGGCAATTAACTGGCATATGAAATGGCAATACCCTGGCATATTGAGGGGCAATAAACTGGCATATTAAATGGCAATATCCTGGCATATTGAGGGGCAATATCCTGGCATACTGAGGGGCAATATCCTGGCATATTAAATGGCAATATCCTGGCATATTGAGGGGCAATATCCTGGCATATTAAATGGCAATATCCTGGCATATTGAGGGGCAATATCCTGGCATTTTAAATGGCAATATCCTGGCATATTGAGGGACAATATCCTAGCATATTAAATGGCAATATCCTGGCATATTGAGGGGCAATAAACTGGCATATTGTGATAGAAAGCTTGTCTGTGTGTGTGATAGACAGCGTGTGTGTGTGAGACAGTGTGTGCGAGAAAGCTTGTTTGCGAGTGTGAGAGACAGCTTGTGTGTGTATATGATATACAAATATATATATATATATATATATATATATATATATATATATATACACACACGCTTCTCACTGGCATGATTTACAAATAATATATATCATTTCAGTGATAATCCTACTTGACACAGTGTCACCCTTTCCCACAGAACCTGGCACAGTATCATACTGTCCCCCAGCACTTGGCATAGTGTCACACTGCCCCACAGCACTTGACACAGTGGCCCACAGCACTTGGCACAGTATCACATTGTACCACAGCACTTGGCACAGTGTCACTCTACACCACAGCACTTGGCACAGTGTCCCACTGTCCCACAGCACTTGGCACAGTATCACACTGTCCCACAGCACTTGGCACAGTGTCACTCTACACCACAGCACTTGGCACAGTGTCACACTGTCCCACAGCACTTTGCACAGCATCACACTGTCCCACAGTACTTGACACAGTGACAAACTGCCACGACAGAACTTGGCAAAGTGGCACACTGTCATCACAGCACTTGGCATGGCGTCACATATTCCACACAGAACTTATCACTTTCCCCATAGAATTTACCCACAGTCTGACTTTGTCCCGTAGAACACAACATAGTGTCAGGACTTTTACAAGGTCATGTAGGAGTCGCAGTGCAGGGTTGGATGGGCAGTCTGGTTGCATGGTGTTATTCATTGTGCAGGGTTGAGAATAGCTATAAGAAAGAAAGAAATAAAGATTGTAATAAGAGATATAGAAGGAACAAAAGGATTTAGCATAAACAAAGGGCTTAGGTAGAAACAGAGAGAGAAAGACAAAGGTTTTAGCAAGGTCTGCAGAATAGGTTTTAACAGGAGCTGTAGTATAAACAAATACATTTAGCAGGGACTGCAGTATAAAGAAAGAGATTTAACAGATGTTGCATTATAAACAAATAGATTAAGCAGGAATTTCAGTATAAGCTAAGAGGTTTTAAAAGGAACTGCATTAATAAGCAAATAGAGAGTTAGGGGTAGATTAGGAGTAGACCCTAGAAAGGGCTAGTAAGGAGTAACCCCTAAACAGGGTTAGTTAGTAGTAGTAGTTTCTGGCCACAGTAGAGTAAGTAAGGAGAGATGAGATGAGATATTATATCTGTTCCTCATCCTCTGCTAAACCTTAATTGAACTGCTACTCTTGATTCACTGCTTTTAGCTGCTCTGAATGTCTACTGTGTCCAGAAACTGGGAAACAGAACCTGAAGGGCTCAACCAGCCAGGGGAAGTTTTTCAGCCTCTCATGAGACCATCCTAACGTAGCATAATTACTACAGCTAAGCTACCTTCTCTAGGGTTTACCCCTAAACTACCCTCTCTAGGGCTTACTAATAAGCTACTCTCTATAGGGTTTACTCCTAAACTACCCTCTCTAGGGCTTACTAATAAGCTACTCTCTATAGGGTTTACTCCTAAACTACCCTCTCTAGGGCTTACTCTCTTAAAGGGACTGTCTAGTGCCCAAAATGCATCTTCCAAATATTAATGCATATTAATGGGCTTTCAAAGTACTTTAAAATGCATGTCTTACATTTTGCATTGCTTAAAATTTAAAATACTTACAGCTAAAAGAAATTGGGAAATTACAGCTGTTTGCAAGAAACAAGGACTGCCCACATCTCATGAGACCATCCTGATGCAGCATAATTACTACAGCTAAGCCGCCTTCTTTAGGGCCCACTCCTGTTAAGCTACCTTCCATTCAAGCAACAACAAAAAAAAGTAGAGTTGCCTCTGGAGGAGAAAGGAGGAATATGAGCACAAAAATTAGACTTCTAAATGCATGACACTTAATGGTTTAGCATAGTAGTTAGGCTGTATGGCCTGATATTCTGCAGGGTATTTTTTTAAACATCTATACAGGCAAAAATTAAGTAGAGAGGAAATTGAGTAAACAGAAAGAAAAGGGTACAGTGGAGATGGGGTGAGAGTAATTTGGAGGGGGGGGGGGGTGAAAGGGGAGGACCCGAGTGTGGGGATGCCTGCAGATGCAAGGAAGCATTACAAAATGAGGGGGGGGGGGGGACTATGTGACCAAAACAATTGCTAATTTTTAATGTGTGAACACACACCTTAAAAGTGAGGTCATTGCCCCTGTGGGAGGACCCTTCTCATAATCTCAAAAGTTAAGAATGGTGAGACTACGACTATACTCGTTATCCACTCTGCATCACCCTATATTTTGGAAACATCACTCTCCTAGTCACTACAAAAAATATTGGAAATAGTGGAGAGTGGGTGCCTGCAGACCCAATATTAGAATTAACTAATGGACTACTCAAGAAAGAGTTGTCCTAAAAGAAGGTCTGTTACAAAAAGGCACTCTAAAACCAAATCAATAAGAGAAAGCACTATGCTGACAATAAGTCAGATATCAAAATTTATTGTAAGTCCCAAAAATAAATAGATATGAAGGACCTTTAAATGAGCACCTCTACAACACATAAATATACATAAAAACAGATAAATAGAAATGTAAGATAACAATATACATAAAATACAATGGTGAGACTACGTCTGGGTTATGGAAACAGTCATCATATAATCTGGAGAGAAAGTGTGAGAAGAGTTCAGAAACCTGTGTCCCATGACACTGGGGAGTGTTTATAAGAAGATTCATAGGAGACATTTTTTTTTCATATAGAGCAGGTATGCATAGTCCATCAGGATGTCAGAATCATCACTCTGCTCCATCCGTTAAGATTTGGACAATTGGTTGATCAGTGTCATGTTGAGTAGGTAATGGAGGCAAGTGCAGGTTCATAAGAAATTATGTCTTCAGAGCTCTCAATCGACATGAGCTTCTCATCCTTAGAGATCGATAAAGAATGTTATAGGCCCCAGCGGTACCTCACCCTAATCTGGTGTAAGTGGTCTGTGAAAGGTTTCATTGATCTGCACCTGGGTATGGTGGTATACTGTCAAAGAACTTGCAGTGTGGCATTTTCGTTCGTAATTTGGACTTCTTGTCATCCCATAAACAAAAAGGCCACATTATCTGTAGGCCAACAAAATTGGACTACAATGTCCCGCAGGACCTCATGTGTGGCACACTGAGCCTTGGGAAGACGAAACAGGTCTTCGAGATGTAAATCTGTCAACTTTTGTACGAAGTTCCGCCATGACTGCCCTCCAAATTTCTGTCAGGTCGACAACCAGCTTTTTAAGATCACCTTTTGTAGTGGGTTCATCATCGGTGTAGGGGGTTTAGCCCAAGGTAATGAGCATGGTGTGGCTTCATATTCCACAGAGCAGGCCTCCTAGTTCTGAGCTGCAAACTCCATTTCCACATTTTCCAACTAAAAAAATTCTTCTAATTTAGGCATTTGCTTGCAATTCTGCTAACACAATGTGTAGATCAATTGTTATGGGTTTTTTTTCACAGTATAAATATTGTTCAGGTGCCAGCGTCCCTTTAAAAACACTTTGAAATCAAACAGGCAGTCTGCGTTCAGTGGAATAAAAAAATGTACAAGCTACAGGCAAATTCCAGAGCACGACAGATTGCTTGTGTAGTTTCTTTGTTTCGCTTTGGAACCACAGAGCCTTGTATCCAAGTGGTTATTTTGTAGAGAAGATCTTTTCATACAGGCTGCTGAATAATTTGGATTTCTGCCAAACTAAAACAAACCTGTCACCATAAAACACTTTTCATTAATCACTGTTTCATGGAAACAAACACACACAAAAACACCTATAAAATGCGTCATCCTTTTAGTAAAACGGTTCTGCAAGTTTGAAAGATACTTTGCATTTCTACTCACTTCCCAGCATGCACCTGACATCTTCCTGACTAGTTACAGGCTTTCTATGGTATTACATATTTGTAACTTGATTTGTAAATGAAGCAAAACACTGACTGGAAAACTGAATTGGTTTAGACGCAAATGGTACAGTTTATTTGTCTTGTATATTCTAAATTTAGAGGTGGAAGGATACACCATACAGATATACAAGACATAACACTGATACATATAGGATTATTTTTTTTTACCTTCTTTCTTCTCCACTACTTCAAAACCATTCAGCTAGAGTGTATGGTATAAAGCTGTCCTAACCACTTGTAGTCAATGGAGTATATTCGATGCAAGGTCTTGTTACTAGTGGGGTACCTCAGGGATCTGTACTTGGACCCATTCTCTTTAATATTTTTATTAGCGATATTGCAGAAGGTCTTGTTGGCAAAGTATGTCTTTTTGCTGATGATACAAAGATTTGCAGCAGGGTTGATATTCATGGAGGGATAAGCCAAATGGCAAATGATTTAGCTAAACTAGAAAAATGGTCAGAGCAGTGGCAACTGACATTTAATGTGGACAAGTGCAAGATTATGCACCTTGGGCATAAAAACCCAAAAGCAGAATATAGACTATTTGGTACAGTCTTAACCTCAACATCTGGGGAAAGGGATTTAGGAGTAATAATTTCAGAGGACTTAAAGGTAGGTAGGCAATGCAATAGAGCAGCAGGAAATGCTATCAGAATGATTGGTTGCATAGGGAGAGGTATTAGCAGTAGGAAGAGGGAAGTGCTCATGCCATTGTACAGAGCACTGGTGAGACCTCACTTGGAGTATTGTACGCAGTACTGGAGACCATATCTCAAGAAGGATATTGATACTTTGGAGAGAGTTCAGAGAAGGGCTACTAAACTGGTTCATGGGTTGAAGGATAAAACTTACCAGGAAAGGTTAAAGCATCTTAACATGTATAACTTGGAGGAAAGACATAACAGGGGGGATATGATAGATACATTTAAATACATAAAGGGAATCAACACAGTAAAGGAAGAGAGTATAATTAAAAGAATTAAACTACCACAACTAAAGGACATAGTCTTAAATTAGAGGGGCAACAATTTAAAAGTAATATCAGGAAATATTACTTTACTGAGAGGGTAGTGGATGTATGGAATAGCCTCCCAGCAGAAGTGGTAGAGGTAAACACATTAAAGGATTTTAAGCATGCGTGGGATAGACACAAGGCTATCCTAGCTATAAGACCGGGAACGGGGGACTAATAAAAGTATTCCAAAAAAATTGGGCAGACTAGATGGACCGAATGGTTCTTATCTGCCGACACATTCTATGTTTCTATGTAAAAGAATTCAAATAAAGTACCTTAATATTTAAATAGATATGTTATTTAAAAGCTGTTAACAAAATATCCATGTCATATCATTGCAAAGAAGGTATTTTACTGTATACAAAAGTATTAATATCATATATAATAAAATGAAAATTATCCCAAAAAAACCCCCAAATAAATCAAATAAAGTACCTTACTGAGTCCCCTGTGCTTGAAGCTCTATCAGGGGCAGACATGTTGTTTAGAATCAGATGGAGGAAGATCTAACCCATCCCACACAAGATCCCTAATAGAGCTGCAAAGAGTGCGCAATAAGGTACATATAGGCATATTCAAGTTTCAATTAAAAAAAACTGAATTTTCTACCGACAGTTGTCCTTTCAGTACACACTTTGGGAATAGCGATATAAATCTCCTTTATACCTAATTTTTTTATCTTGTCTTCAAATGTCTTGGTGGTGGTTCTCATAGCCTTGTAACACTCAATATTTTATACATTCATTTGTTGTAGCAATGCTTTCATTGCTATACTCTCCTTACAACTATCAATAAAGAAAATCATTTTTTAAAAATCTATACTAAAAATCTATTATAAACTGCCAAATTATGTGACTTGCTACAATTTAAAGTTCTGCAATTGAATGTTGCTCTGTTCAGCATTTACCGCACCATGGATGGGTGGTTATGGCACTGTGGACAGGGGAAAACTTTGTAATGGGGGTATATGTGGCTCTGTGATATGGGAGAATATACGGACTGTGGATGTGGGGAAATGGCACTGTTGACAGGGGTGGAGATGGAACTGGATAGCATGCTATATGGCACTTTGTAATGGGGGTTTATGTGGCTCTGTGACATGGGAGAATATACGGCACTGTGGATGTGGGAGGGGCTGGCCTTAGGGGTATGCAACCTGTGCGACTGCCCGCCGCTTTAAGAAAAAAAAATCGCCAGTAGAGGCAATGGATGGGGAGAACATCAGAACATCTCCCCTCACCAGCCCTCTGCTTGGCTAAACTGAAGGATCCAGGGAGGGGGCGGAGTTCACAGGTAAGAGGTGAAGCTCCGCCCCCACCCTGTGAAGTAGAGCAGCGTCTGCTTCACTGGGAGCTGTGGGAAGCATAAGTAAGTGCTGCTCGCGTTCGCCAGGCTTAGTGATAATGCAGGGTATCGGAAATCCTATACCCTGCATTATCATTGCCGGTGGGGAGCGCGAGCAGCACTTACTTATCCTGCTCTGCTTCACAGGGTGGGGGCGGAGCTTCACCTCACACCTGGTGCGCTCTGCCCCCTCCCCGTAAGTAACAATGGGAGGGGGAGGAGAGAACAGAGAAGGGGAGGAGAGAATAGAGGAGATGGGGAAGAGAGAACAGAGGAGAGGGAAAGAGAATAGAGGAGGGGGGGAGAGAACAGAGGAGAGGGGAAGAGAGAACAGAGGAGAGGGGAAGAGAGAACAGAGGAGAGGGAAAAAGAATAGAGGAGGGGGAGAAGAGAACAGCGGAGGGGGAGGCAAAAGGTGTAGGAGAGGAGAGAACAGAGGAGGAGGGAACAGAGGGGGGAAGGAGGGGGTGAGATATCAGATATGGGGGTGTAGGGGGAGAGAGAACAGATATGGGAAGGAGGGGGAAAGAGAACAGATATGGGAAGGAGGGGGAGAGAGAACCGATATGGGGGAGGAAAGGGAGAGAGAACAGACACGGGGGGAGGGGGAGACAGAGAACATATATGGGGGATGAGGGAGAGAGAGAACAGATACGGGGGAGAGGATAGAGACAGGCATGAGGAGGGAGAGGATAGAGATAGGCATGAGGAGGGAGAGGAGATAGACATGAGGCCGGGGACACAGGGGTGGCCCGCACAGGACGCCAGAACACTTAAGGTCGGCCCTGGATGTGGGGGAATGGCACTGTTGACAGGGGTGGAGATGGAACTGGACAGCATGCTATATGGCACTTTGTAATGGGGATATTTGTGGCTCAGTGAAATGGAAGAATATATGGCACTGTTGATAGGGGAATATGGTACTGTGAACAATGTGGCATACAGCACAGTAGACAGGGAGGAAGAACTATAGTCCACAACAGCAGGAGTTTCAATACAAGCTATCAGTAGCACCTAAATGACAGAGGATGCTGGCATACTAACATATGTCTTGAAGACAAGTGTGAACACAGGTTTGAAATAAATAAAGGTGGCAACTAAATATGCAGATCAGGATAATGACATAGTAGGCCTTGCAACTTCACACCGTCTCATAGATACTGCAGAACTGTAATTATTGGAAGTACCTGTTAGGTAAACAAAAGAGCAGAGGGATTGGCATGTCTGTATTAATTCTAATGAAAGTGACAAAGTAAGAAAAAACCCACCACCATCAGCAGGTTTGTGTTCTAGAGATAGCTGTGTGGGTATAAGGTTGGATAAATGACAGCAAAATCAGCAGTAAGTTTGGGTGTAGCATTTCTGTATGTTGTACCATTTGGTGAAGGCGTTTGCTATTTGATATGAAGTCATAAAATAATTAACCTTATCAATTTCATTGTTTGCGGAAATGGAAGGAGGGAGGGAGGGACAGAGTGCAAGGTATATGGTGGTTATGAAGTAGCAAAGTTTGGGAATGAAGGAGTGACATAGAAAGCAAGATGGGAGGAATGAAAATAGAGATTGGAGACTCTGAAGTGTTTGTATGAAGAAGTGGATAAGGCAGGAACAGGACTAGGTGAAAAGTCAACAGTGATCAGATGTTATGCAAACAGTTACTTTGAGATTGGCACTCTCGAACTTGAGATTTCAATACAAAAATTTAGCGTTGTATATAGTAATATTTATTCCATTATTAATAACACGAAAATCTGACCTTAGGGAGGAGACAATGTAACGGATCACCTGGCACCCCGACTGGGTACCTCCGTTGAAGGATGCTCCTAGCGCTTCCTGAGGACTCCAAGCACTCTGGCAGACACCACAATCACTGACCCGGAGAAACAAATAAATTCTCCCAAGCATATGAATGCTGTAGACAGTTGAATAGGAACCATACGAATAGGTTTACTCTCCTAGCAGTCAAACTGGAACTTTTACAGCAAGATTGAACTACTTTATTTGACAAACAACACAGACATAATTATATACACCAAACTGCAATCAGATAACACTTGATTAAACAATAGAAAACTTAAACACATCACCAGTAAAGCAGTATCTAGCCACTTTAATCTGGAGCCAGAAGCAAGGTAGTCAGACTGGGTGGCTGACATAACTAAACAATGGAAGGCTTAAACACATTACAGACAGGGTCCATAATCTATAGGGAGGTGTTTGGCCCTCAGGCCCCTCCAAGAACCCCAGTCAGTCAGACTGTCAGAATTCACTTCGTGACAGCGGCCACCCCCGAGAACAAAGGACGGCTACTTACTGTTCAATTACCCGTTCGCAACAATGTTGCAACGGGTAATTGAGGACACACTTTAAAATACATAAAGTCACATTTTACACAAAACACACAGACATTTCACATATCCCCAGATAGCTCAGGTCTGAGCGCACATTATTAAGTGAATGGCGCTCGGACCACACAAATACAGTTTAATCGCCATGGAGCCAAAGTCTTTACAGTCAGTTTCATACGAATGGGCTCCATGGGATTCCTATCTGGGGTATAACACATTCACATAAAGTCTGGTCCATAGTCCAAAGGCAAGAGGCGGGCAAGCAGCCCCCTCCAAGGACACGTGGCGAGGCCGGTTTCGCCACATTTCTCCCCTTTACCATCCAAACTAACAGGGTATCTGACCTCCTGCCGGTCAGTGCCCTGGTTAGTCCAGCAACCCACCCACGAAGCACAAACAGCAATACAACCCACCCACAATAACTGGTTACTACACCTGGATAAAATAGCAACTTGTCCATGTCCAGGTGCCTCACCACAGCTGTGCGGGGGGCTGGTAGACTGCCTTGGTGGGTTGCTGAGTGGGCAGAGACCAGCGGTACTCTGCCCGGGTGCCAGCACTACCACTGAAGTAGCCTGGTTGGAGCCTGGTTGGGGGAGGGGGAGACCGACTGTCTCCCCTCTGGATACACTGCTCTGTGGCTGGGGGACAGGACCGACCGTCCCTGCCCCTGGGGCTGCAAGTGCAGAGACTACGGTCCCATCTGCATAGTTGTGGGGCTTAACATCTCCCCTTGGTGGGTTAGGCTGCCGCTGGAGAGAGGGTGTAACAAGCTCCTCTCTCTGAACTGTAGACTGCCGCTGGGGAGAGGGGGTAACCTGCTCCTCTCCCTGACACTCTCTTTGCTGGTGGAGAGGGGGACCAACTGTCTCCCCTTTCAATATTTTGTCCTGCGGCTGGGGTGCGAGACAGATGGTCTCTGCTTCCTGGGGTACACACTGCCGCTGGGGAGGAAGGACGGCACCTTCATCTCCCTGGGGTACACGCTGCCGCTGGGGAGGAAGGACTGCACCTTCTGCTCCCTGGGGTACACACTGCCGCTGGGGAGGAAGGACGGCACCTTCATCTCCCTGGGGTACACACTGCCGCTGGAGATCTGGGCCGACCGCCTAGCATCCCTGTAGGGCCGGTAGAGAGACCGCCATCCCATCTCCACCTGCCACCTGTGGGTCTTCCCAGGACCAGTCTATGAGGTCCCCTACTTCTGCCGCTGGTAGTGAAGCAGGGGGTACCTCGGCTGCGTTTTCCCAGCTGTAGGTTGGCAGGTCTGGGTCTCCCAGCCAGTTTTCCTGTTCTGTGTCTATGCCCTGTGGCTGACATGAGTTTAGTAGTTCCACATAGTCCATCTCTAGCTGTCGTTCCATGGCAGCCAAACGGTGGAGGTCTTGTCCCAGTCCCCTAGATCTCGGGCCCTGTACCATCTCACCCCGGTAATAAAAAATAGCCCAGTACCGTGACTCTGCTGGACTGCCAAAGTCGACGTCTTCTGCTAAGGCCTTCCACAACAGGCCAGGGCTAGTGTAGTTCTCCCCCTCCGGCTGGATGCCCTCTGCCCTCCATGTCTCTGGCTGGACAGTGCACCACCACAGTGCCCGGTATGAGGCGTCAAGGCTCAGTTCCCTTTCCACGAGGTACTCAAGTTGTCTGACCTGCTGCCCTCCGGGTTGGTCTCCCAGAAGCGGCATCCGCCAGGCCATTTGTTCCTCCAACCGGTATGCGACACCAGGAAGGCGCTGCTGCCGTTGATACTGGACTTCCTCCAGGGCATTGTACCATAGTTCTTGCCGGGCAATATCTCTCCAGTCCAATTCACCCTCTTCCTCAGGTGTGCGAGGTGCCCAAGGATCCACGAACCCCATTTTCCCAAATCTTTATGTAGACAGGGACGCTGTATAAACACTAGCGTCGCCTTCAATTTGTAAATCCAAACGACTGTGTCTCTGAGCTGCTTTACCTCGCACTAGGACGCCATCCCACCGCTGCCACCAATGTAACGGATCACCTGGCACCCCGACTGGGTACCTCCGTTGAAGGATGCTCCTAGCGCTTCCTGAGGACTCCAAGCACTCTGGCAGACACCACAATCACTGACCCGGAGAAACAAATAAATTCTCCCAAGCATATGAATGCTGTAGACAGTTGAATAGGAACCATACGAATAGGTTTACTCTCCTAGCAGTCAAACTGGAACTTTTACAGCAAGATTGAACTACTTTATTTGACAAACAACACAGACTTATATACACCAAACTGCAATCAGATAACACTTGATTAAACAATAGAAAACTTAAACACATCACCAGTAAAGCAGTATCTAGCCACTTTAATCTGGAGCCAGAAGCAAGGTAGTCAGACTGGGTGGCTGACATAACTAAACAATGGAAGGCTTAAACACATTACAGACAGGGTCCATAATCTATAGGGAGGTGTTTGGCCCTCAGGCCCCTCCAAGAACCCCAGTCAGTCAGACTGTCAGAATTCACTTCGTGACAGCGGCCACCCCCGAGAACAAAGGACGGCTACTTACTGTTCAATTACCCGTTCGCAACAATGTTGCAACGGGTAATTGAGGACACACTTTAAAATACATAAAGTCACATTTTACACATAACACACAGACATTTCACATATCCCCAGATAGCTCAGGTCTGAGCGTACATTATTAAGTGAATGGCGCTCGGACCACACAAATACAGTTTAATCGCCATGGAGCCAAAGTCTTTACAGTCAGTTTCATACGAATGGGCTCCATGGGATTCCTATCTGGGGTATAACACATTCACATAAAGTCTGGTCCATAGTCCAAAGGCAAGAGGCGGGCAAGCAGCCCCCTCCAAGGACACGTGGCGAGGCCGGTTTCGCCACAGACAAGATCTGGAGGCAGGGAGGCATTTTAGAGCGTTCCATAGGTAGAAAACTCTGCTAAAAATACAGGTAGTGCAGTGTGGAGGTTTAATATGAAAAATAGTATAACAAAGCAACATATACGTTAAATGATATTTCCCTGGGAAAAACTACTAACGAAAAGGATTTAGGAATCATTGTAGATAACAAACTTGGCAACAGTGCCCAATGCCAGTCAGCAGCTGCAAGGGCCAATAAGATATTGGCATGTATAAAACGAGGTATAGATTCACGGGAGGAGGACATCATCTTGGCTCTTTACAAATCAATGGTAAGACCTCACCTTGAATATGCAGTTCAATTCTGGGCACCAGTCCTTAAAAAGGATATTAAGGAACTAGAAAAAGTGCAACGGAGAGCTACAAAATTAATAAGGTGATTGGAGGATCTTAGTTATGAAGAGAGACTTAAAAAATTGCATTTATTTACTTTAGAAAAAGGGCGTCTTAGAGGGGATATGATAACATTATATAAATATGTGCAGGGCCAATATAAGGAGCTCTCCAGGGACCTGTTCATTAATAGAAATGTACAAAGAACAAGAGGTCACCCCCTGAGACTGGAAGAGCAAAGATTTCATAGGCAGCAAAGGAAGGGATTCTTTACGGTAAGGACAATAAAATTATGGAACTCACTGCCAAGAGAGGTAGTGCTATCAACCACAATAGATGCATTTAAAAATGGTCTGGATGATTTTTTTTTAGAAAAGCAGAACATACAGGGGTATTAATAATAGAATGAGCATTAATAATAGAGCTTTTTGATCCAAGGATAAATCTGATTGCCCTTTTGGAGTCAAGAAGGAATTTTTTTCCCCCTAGGAGGCAACATTCGAAAAAGCTTCCTTAGGGTTTTTTTTTTTGCCTTCTTTTGGATCAAAACGCTGAAATGATAGGTAGAAGGGTTGAACTTGATGGACTTGTGTCTTTTTTCAACCTAAATTACTATAAATTACTATGTTAGCGTAGACTGCTATTTTGTAGTGATTATCTTTATATTTAAGTCTAGCTATATCTTTCTGCTTCCTTATGGCAGAAAGGAAAGGTTTGAGGGTGAAAGCAAATGGATATGGTGAACATGGGGATCCCTGCCTAGTGCCATTTTGAATAGTAAATGGTTATGATAGAGAATCATTACCTCTTACTTGGGCAGTCGGATTTGAGTATAAGCTCTCTATCCACCTTTGCATGCACAAGCCTAAACCAACTTTCTCCAATATGAAATGTAAAAATTCTAAAATATTAAGGTTTATTCTGTTATTGGTATCACTGTATGCCCTGCTTTTCTATAAAACAAAATATCGACCCCTTTTGAAGACATTTATTATATCTTTATTATCCTTACCATAAAGAATCTATGGAATCTTTGCTCTTCCAGTCTCAGGAGATGTCCTCTTGTTCTTTGTACATTTCTGTTAATTAACAGGTCACTTTAGAGTTCTTTACATTGGCCCTGTACATATTTATATAACCATATCATATCCCCTCTAAGATGCCATTTAACTAGAGTATATAAGTGCAACTTTTTTAGTCTCTCATCATAACTACGATCCTCCAATCCTCTTTGAGAAGTTTGGTGAAACACGAAGGGACCAACTGAGGCCAAACAGAAGGCAGGTGAACTGCCATAGCTGTCCACACCAAAGTAATTGGAGGAACTTTCTGTTGTCCCAATATATGGGAAGAGTGAGATGCATCCTTCAGGTCCAGCCAGGAGAAACAATTGCATTCCCGAAGCAGATAGCACAAAATATGGATGCCCTCCATCTTTTAAAAAAAAAAAAAAAGTTGGGAACACTCCCCACCAGGTGTCAGGACTGATGGGACCCAAAGGTAGGAGGATCCCTGGCTTCTCTGGCTCCACGGCCTCTGCTTGGCTACTATCCATCTCCTGTGTTTACTGAAACGTGGCTTGTTGATTTATGGACATTTTTCCGATTTATGGACATTTTTCCGATTTGTGGCTTCCTGATTTTTGTATCCCCGTCTGACTACTCCTCGGCGTCCTGACACTGGCACCCCGACCTCGACTTGTTATATTAGACCATTCTTGACTTCTGGCATCTCGACCCTGGCTTGGCTTACTGACCACCTCTGTTGTTTCCTGTCACCCATGCAGACTGCCCCAGATAGAGTCCTGTACCCACTTTCAGTTCTCTTTCTGTGTTCACTCAGCAAATGTGATCTCCTTTGCATCTGGGCTCCAGCATCTAAAAGTGAGTGCAAATGTATACCAGGAGTGCTGAGAGGGCCTATTAGGGGGGCCCTTAAATACAGTAGCATGATAAATAAATGGTACCAATACAATTAAATACCAGTATAAAAGAGAAACATTAGAGAAAAAATCACATGGAAAAACAAGCATACAGTGTGGCAGGATAACACTTTAGTGTGGGAGTTGCTCACTTGGAGGCTAGCAGCAAAGAAAGAGTGGGAAGGAGGGGCTTTTGAGAGATTAATACACTTTATTGGTTTCTGATTGGTTGTTTCTTTTATCTGCTTCCCAGTGTCACCCCGACCCCACTCTGCTTCCCAGTGTCACCCCGACCCCACTCTGCTTCCCAGTGTCACCCCTGTCCCCGCTCTGCTTCCCAGTGTCACCCCTGTGCCCGCTCTGCTTCACAGTGTCACCCCTGCGCCCGCTCTGCTTCCCAGTGTCACCTCTGTCCCTGCTCAGCTTCCCAGTGTCACCTCTGTCCCCTTTCAGCTCCCCGGTGTCACCCCTGTCCCCACTATGCTCCCCAGTGTCACCCCTGTCCTCAATTAGCTGTCATGTGCAATATGGGTACAGAAGAATGAAATAAATACATGCATTTTTCAATGGCCATAAGGGGGTTTGTACTTTCTTTTTTGTAATAAATTACACTGAATGTATAGAGGGAAGCAATAGTTTACAAGCAAATAGAACTGCAATGTTTGCATAGTAACATAGTAACATAGTAATTTAGGTTGAAAAAAGACACAAGTCCATCAAGTTCAACCCTTCTACCTATCATTACAGTTTTTGATCCAAAAGAAGGCAAAAAACCCCTAAGGAAGCTATTTCGAATTTTGCCTCCTGGGGGAAAAAATTCCTTCTTGACTCCAAGAGGCAATCAGATTTCTCCTTGGATCAATAAGCTCTTTTATTAATGCTTATTCTATTATTAATAGCCCTGTATGTTCTGCTTTCCTAAAAAAACATCCAAACCATTTTTAAATGCATCTATTGTGTTTGCTAGCACTACCTCTCTTGGCAGTGAGTTCCATAACTTTATTGTCCTAACCGTAAAGAATCCCTTCCTTTGCTGTCTATGAAATCTTTGCTCTTCCAGTCTGAGGGGGTGACCTCTTGTTCTTTGTACCTTTCTGTTAATGAACAGGTCACTGGAGAGCTCTTTATATTGGCACTGCAAATATTTATATAATGTTATCATATCCCCTCTGAGACGCCTTTTTTCTAACGTATATAAATTCAATTTTTTAAGTCTCTCTTCATAACTAAGATCCTCCAAACCCCATATTAATTTTGTAGCTCTCCTTTGCACTTTTTCTAGTTCCTTAATATCCTTTTTAAGGACTGGTGCCCAGAACTGTACTGCATATTCAAGGTGAGGTCTTACCATTGATTTGTAAAGAGGCAAGATGATATCCTCCTCCCGTGAATCTATACCTCGTTTTATACATGCCAATATCTTATTGGCCCTTGCAGCTGCTGACTGGCATTGGGCACTGTTGCCAAGTTTGTTGTCTATAATTATTCCTAAATCCTTTTCATTAGTAGTTTTTCCCAGGGAAAAACCATTTAACGTATATGTGGCTTTGTTATTATTTTTCCCATAATGCATAACTTTACATTTGTCTATATTGAACCTCATTTGCCACTTTACTGCCCAGTCCCCCACTCTGTCCAAATCTTCCTGTAAAGAAAAAACATCAAGATTAGTCTTTATTGTCTTACCTAATTTAGTGTCGTCCGCAAACACGGAGACATGGCTCTCAGCACAATGTGGCAGATCATTAATAAACAAATTAAAAAGAAGAGGGCCCAAAACAGACCCCTGAGGTACTCCGCTTAATACCCTTGTCCAATTTGAGAATTTTCCATTTACAACAACCCTTTGTGTTCTATCTTTTAGCCAATTTTCAATCCACATACACACATTTGCCCCCAAACCTATTTCTCTCAATTTGTAGAGTAACCTTTTGTGTGGAACTGTATCAAATGCTTTCGCAAAATCCAAATAGATCACATCAACTGCCACACCTAGATCTATATTTTTACTGACTTCTTCATAGAATGTTATTAAGTTTGTTTGACAAGACCTGTCTTTCACAAAACCATGTTGACTTTTACTAATTATATTCTGGTTCAAGATGTATTCTTGAGTGTATACCTTTAGCAATCCTTCAAATAGTTTCCCCACTACAGATGTCAAGCTCACTGGCCTATAATTACCTGGCAGAGATTTTGATCCCTTTTTAAATATTGGAATGACATCCGCCTTTCGCCAGTCTGTTGGCACTGTACCTGAACTGAATGAATCCCTAAAGATCATGAATAGTGGTCTGGCCAGAATTAGGCTTAACTCTCTAAGTACCCTTGGGTGTATACCATCTGGTCCTGGGGCCTTGTCTATCTTAACAGAGTGTAATTGCTTAAGCACTTTTTCCTGTGTCAGCCAATCCCATGTTTGCGGCGAATGTCCCATAACTTCCTGTAGCAGGGGCTCGTCCATCTGCTCTTCCTTAGTATAAACAGAAGAAAAAAAAGTATTTAAAATGTCTGCTTTCTCTCTGTCCTCACTTACCAAATTTCCCATTTGGGATAACAAGGGCCCAACATTTTCCCTCTTTAGCTTTTTTCCATTTATATATTTATAAAACATTTTGGGGTTAGTTTTACTCTCCTTGGCAACCCTTTTCTCATTTTCCAATTTAGCCATTTTAATTGCCTTTTTGCAGGCTTTGTTGGCCTCTTTGTACTCTATAAATGATAATGCTGATCCCGTGTTTTTATAATGTTTGAATGCCATTTTCTTGTTTTGTACTTCCTGTTTCACGTTACCTGTAAGCCACATTGGTTTCGATTTGTGTCTTTTGCATTTGTTTCCCAAAGGTATATATTGGGATGTGTACTTTTGTAATGTGTGCTTAAAGGCATTCCACTTGTCTTCTGTGTTTAGTCCAGAAAACAATCGTTCCCAGTCTAAATGTTCAATCGATGCCCTTAGTCCATCAAAGTTAGCCCTTCTAAAATTAAGTGTTTTGGTGGCGTATTTACCAATTTGCTTTTTTGCATTAATCTCAAATGAGACCATATTATGGTCACTATTCCCCAAGTGTTCTCTTATTTGGATGTTTGAGATAAGCTCCTCATTGTTTGTTATTACCAAATCCAGACAGGCATCCATTCTAGTTGGGGTGTCTACTAATTGTGCCATAAATTTGTTATTAAGCAGGTCCAGAAACTTGCTGCCCCTAGCTGAACTAGTTGTGCCACACTTCCAATCTATATCTGGGTAATTAAAATCTCCCATGATTAGAACTTCATTCATATTTGCAGCCTTTTCAATTTGTAATAAAAGCCGATCTTCTCCATCAATGCTAATATTTGGTGGCTTGTAGCATACACCTACAAGTAATGTGCGATTCTTTTTAGCGTCTAAGCTAATCTCCACCCACAGTGTCTCCACATCAGTTCCAGTTACATCATGTACACCTTCTTTAATACTGGGATTTAATTTAGGATTTACATACAGACAAATCCCTCCCCCTTTTCTATTTACTCTGTCCTTTCTAAAAAGTGAGTAACCTTGTAAATTAACTGACCAGTCGTGGGTCTCATCCCACCACGTTTCTGTGATTCCGATTAAATCATACTGTTCAGCACTTACCAGTATCTCCAGCTCACCCATTTTGTTTGTCAAGCTTCTTGCATTTGCTAAAAGACATTTAAGATTACTACCCATTTTCTGTTTAGTTGACAAACACTTAATGTGTGCAGGTTTAATTATATGGACCTCCCTTTGGTCTATGTTAACCCCACCACTGCTTTCCTCCTCTCCCATAGCTAGACCCACCTTCCAATCTACCCTAGCTACCATTGCTTCTTTTTGATCTTGACCCTCCCCCCCAGAGCTTAGTTTAAAAGCTCATCTAATCCTATAGCCATCCTCGCCCCTAATACTGCAGCCCCCTCATCATTGAGGTGCAGCCCATCCCGTCCAAAGAGTCTGTAGCCGACTGCAAAGTCTGCCAGTGCATGACCTTGAATGACACAGGGGAAAAAAATGAGCACAAAAAAAAGACACTACACTGTGGACTAGTGAACTACAATAGTCACCAGATTTTTATATATATATATATATATATATATATATATATATATATATATATATATATATATATATTGCCCCTTTGTTTACAAATTTAGCTCACGGCACGAAACGCGTAAGGCAGTTTTCCTGCTTCCCCACTACCGATGCCACTATATTCATCCTGTTTGTTACATTGGAATTTATCTACATGAATTTGTTTTCATCAATAAATCGACTTATTTTACCTCATTCGGACTGGTGAGTGCCTATGTCTATTTGCTTGCTTCACTTCTATTATTTTGCTGCTATCACAGCACGGACGGAGCACCACACAGCCTGAGGTATTATTGGAGAACTTTCCTAATATATCTTCAGGTGTAGCCGGCAACTCCCTAACGGGAACCCTTTTCGTCTTAGAAAGTGCACTTAAAGTAAACTCAAACTATGATGATATCCAGGATAGCATTATCCTCTCTGCAGACACACAGACTAACATGCAAACATTAACCCTCCTTTATAAGCAGAGAAAAGCATGTGCATTGTGCACAATCTTGGAAGGTAGCATGATTTTACACTGTGCAACAGGAGCAGGGGATGGCTGGCAATAGAGGTTGGAGGGCAACTGCCCCATGGCTGCTCTCTAATCTATCTCAATGTGCATCTGTGAGCACATCTGTCTTACGTGTCTGTGTGTCTATTTCTGATATCAGGTGGGCAGATTAAGTGGTACCAAAGGCAACTAGTCTTTGCCTCCTGGGCCAGCAGATGCCAACCCTGCCTTGAATGAGAGTTAGATTCACTGACTTTGAATATTATTGTTACAGAAATATTTTGTCTCTTCTTGAAAACACCTTGAATGTGAAGTTGTTAGGGACATGGAACCAGGCAGAATGTATGATGCAAAACACCTTTATTAATAATTAATATAAAAATGGGAAAACAATTGTCCAAAAACACAATCCAGATGACGAGCTGGGGTCAGGAACCAAAGCAGGTAATCAGGTGAGCTGGAGTCCGGATAGAAAACAAAATGATCAGAGAAGCACACCAGAATGATATTAATAATAGGAAAATGGTGCATCACCCCGAGGGGAGTCCATACAGCACCCCCAATAATAGTATATACAAAAAAGGGAAGTAGGAGGAGCACACAAAAAACAGAAATGCAGTGCTATAAAGTTACAAAAATGTATTAGAAAAATAATTATATAAAGAAATATATTCTATACGATGTATTACATAAATGGAAATAGACAAAAGCGGCAAATACTTACATAGACAATGAGTAACTAATAGCACAAGCAAAAATAGTCTTAAAACAAAAGAAAAAAAGAGAGGACAGAAGGGACACACTGTGCAAAAAAAACGGAGGAGTCCGGAACCAAAGAAGATAGTCAGGCGAGCCAGAAACAAGAGAACAGAAATCAGCGTAGTCAAGATCAAAGCTAAACGTCAGGAACCAGAAGGGAAGTCAGCCAAACCAGGTAAAACACAGGAAATCCACTTGGTAACCGGAAACAAAGCAAGGTGAAGGAGGTAACGAGACTTGGCCCATAACCCTTTCCTGCTTGTTCTGTGCATCCTAATTTACAGTGCCCAAAAGCTTGTAGGATGGCACAGAACGTCCCAACTTCTGCAGCTCATCATGAAAGATGCAGTGGGATCCCCTCCATCAGATGAAGCCACTTTGAGTGGCCTCAGTCTGGCATGGAAAATTTAACTGACGTTCAAAGTGAGCACCAAGTACATGTTACCAAATCATGACCTGACCGAACATCCGGGTTGGCAAGAGCAGCAAGTTTCTGAACCTGCTAAATAACAAATTTATGTCACAATTAGTAGAGACATTACATTAACATTTATTTATATAGCACCAACAATTTACGTAGTGCTAGGTACGGAGCATAGAAGGGAACTACGTACTAAGTTAGACAAACTAGAACAGACTGGTACATGAGGTAGAGAACCCTGCTCGTAAGCATACAATCTAGAGGGAATGGGGTACATGAGACACATAAGGGAGTGAAGAGGACAGAGGGAAGGAAGTTGTAGTAACAGTAATGTGCATGGATGGCACTAGGTGGGTTTAGCCAAACATTAATTGGGTGTTTTCTAGGTGGATTAGTTGTAAGCTACCTGATACTAACAGTGATTGGGACAGCAAGAGCTAAGTGGGATTAGCTAGCTGATAATTAACAGGTATTGTAGTGGGTTGGGTAGTAAGCTTCTTTAAAGAGATGAGTTTTGAGGGACATTTAAAAATTTGAGAAGGAAGGAGGGAGTTGGATGCTCTGCGAAAAGGGAGTTCCGGAGATAGGGG
This sequence comes from Pelodytes ibericus, assembly GCA_036172795.1. Taxonomy (NCBI): domain Eukaryota; kingdom Metazoa; phylum Chordata; class Amphibia; order Anura; family Pelodytidae; genus Pelodytes; species Pelodytes ibericus. The sequence continues at coordinate 22,052,266 of CM069867.1, forward strand.
TTGCTCGGGCAAAATCTTGGAGGCACGAGTGGGAAGAGGTGATTGGCTTGGAGGAGAGATTTAGTCCCTTTGATGAGTGCAGAGGTCGTGCAGTATTGGTTAACGAGGAAGGCAATGTAAGGAGGGGCCAAAGTGGTGGGCTTTGTAGGTTAAAGATTGCATTTTAAATGTTATCCTAGAGCAGTCGGGGAACCAGTGGAGGGTGTTGCAGAGAGGAGATGCCAAATCAGACTGATGAATGAAAAAGATGAGTCTGGCAGCTATGTTTTAAATAGATTGCAGGGGAGAAGGATGAGCCAGAGGTAGTCTAGTAAGGAGGCTTTTACAGTAGTCAACGCGAGTGATCACAAGCGAGTGCACTAGGATTTTGGTGGTCTCTATGCTGAGGAACAGGCATGTAATGTTCCTTAGGTGCGGACGACAGGATCTGGCTAAATACCAAATATGGGGAACGAAGGAGAGAACGGAATCAAAAGTGACCACCAGACATCGGACATGGTCAGCTGGTAGATCGTCCCCAACTAAAACCTGTCTGGATCTGGTAATGACTAACAACGAGGAGCTTATCTCAAACAACCAAGTAAGAGAACACTTTCTCATTTGAGATTAATTCAAAAGAAGAAAATTGGTAACATACAAAACAAGAAAATAGCATTCAAAACATAATAAAGGCAAGGTATAAGCAGCATCATTTAACGAGTATAAAGATGCCAATAAATCCTGTGATTAAAGTGGGTAAATTGGAAAATCGCGAACTTGTGGATTATCTTGTAACCGTAGACTAGAGGTCTCCGCAGAGACATGGGTGGACATATAGCAAACAGGAAAGGATGGGGGAAATAGCATAAAGTGTAATACTGTATAGATAGATTTAAAAAAAAAAAATACACTTACAAAAATAAATGCAAAGCGAACCATCTGTAGTGCAACTTGAACATATAAAACAGGAGGGGTTACCCCAACACCATCAGTAGTCCTAGCTTCTATTGCCTCCAATTCATTGGCCAGACAAGATGTTGATGATAGATTGAAGTTGATTTTCAGCCAAAGGAGTTGAATCTCTCTGATTGATTGCAAATGACACAGTCCACTTGGGAATTAAATGTTTCTAGGTAACCCTCCGTGGAATATAATACAAATCAAGGTAAAAGTTCATAAATGTTTTATAGACTGACACCCCTGCTCAACGCGTTTCATCCAGATAACCAGACTTCGACAGGAGCTGGGTGAAAGGTAACAAATGTATCAGTACAACACTCCTATATACGGCCCCCTCCCCTCCCTTTGTCCAATCCCCTCCAGTGTCTGTTCGTTAGGAAAAATCGATTCCATATGTGTATTAGTGCTAAGAATTTCCCTTCCGCATTTTTATATACACATGCGTCTGTCCTTTTGTGGTCCAGCATTCGGCACTTCCCGGTTTCATTTAGTGCATGGATGGTGTCAATTTCTCTCGTTTCACTCAATTTCGTCTGTTCCTTTTTCAAACCTGTTTCTCGGGTTGTCCTTTTCTAAATGTTCTACATAGATTAATTAGAGAAATCTGATTGCCCTTTGGAGTCAAGAAGGATTTTTTCCCCCTAGGTGGCAAAATTAGAAATAGCTTCCTACAGGGTTTTTGACTTCTTTTTGATGGAATGCAGGAATGATAGGTAGAAGGGTTGAACTTGATGGATTTATGTATTTTCTCAAATTACTATGATTCTAAATCTTCTAGCATAACCAACAGTATTTCTATTTTTATTGTTCCCCCTCATGGACTTAGTATCTACTAGCAGGTCAAGAACATAATTGAAAACACCCAACAACAGCAAACTGCTTGACTCTATCAGTTGTACCTATATACTTTATGGGAGATTGATTTGGGACGTATACAATAACTATTGTGAACAGTCTATTATTAATTTAACAAATCAAAATAATAAGCCTCCCCTCATCATCGCATGGAGTATCTTGACCAAAAGGTCTTTTGAGAACATTATGGCCATCTTTTTTTAGAAGTGAGGAACCAATGATCAGTGGAAAGTTTCTACTCTTAATTCTATCAGGGTCTTTTTTATACAACATAATTGAGCTTTCTCTTTTTTCCGAAAATTTTAAAACTATATGACTGTTTCGTGGCATTAACTGAAACGACAAGTATTCTGCCTAACTGTTATTTTCCTAATCATCAACCTTAATCTTCCAGCTCTTTGACCACGCGAGACACAATAAAAACATAGCGAACATTTTTTTCAACCATACTAAATTGATAATTCATTAACTGCGCTGAAGCCACTGGTGTCTTAGAGCAATGGCTGTATAATAATTGGGCTAATGGGAACCGGAAAAAAAATCCTCTTCTCGCACTCTATACTTTAAACCAAACTAAACGCTTTACAACATTTTGGCTGCATTCTATGTCCCCCACTTATTAGCGGACCTGGGACATTTAACCTACAACATCCCCTTTGGAATAGCATGCAAAAAAACTAGAGCTGGGACAGCAGAAGTACTGAGTATTAACGGGAATAACAGCGTTTTTGATTGAATCGACATTAGACAAATACCCCTGGCACATAGGAGGGGGGAAAAACCCACCCCTTGAATGTCCTGACAGTGGGTAGTGATTTCAAAATCTGTGATGTCCTGGTTCTTCATCTTCTGGCTGCGTTAAGCAACTGCTGCACATTTAAAACCTGCTTTTCTTTACCGCCAGGTACTGAATCACTGTGCGATAATTACCACGCAAAAAACTGTGTTTAAATCCCGTTTTTATTTTTTACCGGCTCCACTACACCTCCAGGTATTATTTAGTGGGTTCGATAATCGTTTAAACTGGTGCAGTAATAACGTTACTGGCATTATCAGCTAGCAAATAATCAAAACTGCCCATTAATTTACTATAAACACCAGTTTTTACATTAAGGGGGCCACTGAATATAGGCCATTGACTTAATTATACAAAACAATAGTGGATTGTGGATTAAATGGCGCTCTAGTAAAATAAAAAGTGCAACTACCACTCGGGTGGTGCACCCCCCTTATACACCACCAAAATGCAGTATCAAAAATTGAAGGTGCGCAAAATATATATTTAAAAGGACTTATCTTGGTAATTAACAGCTCATGTCAAATTCAGCACATGAAACAGAGAAAAGAAAACACATCTTAGTGTAGATGGTTAAAATAAATGTTGGTATATCCTCTCCCATTTGGTGGTACACTCACTTGGGTCTGAGCCAAATAAACCCAGATCTAAGCATTCATCTGGCATTCAAACATTATAAAAGCAAGGGATCAACATTATCATTTATAAAATACAAAGATGCCAACAAAGCCTGCAAAAAGGCAATTAAAATGGCTAAATTGGAAAACGAGAAAAGGATTGCTAAGGAGAGTAAAATTAACCCCAAAATGTTTTATAAGTATATAAATGGAAAAAAGCTAAAGAGGGAAAATGTTGGGCCCTTGTTATCCCAAATGGGAAATTTGGTAAGTGAGGACAGAGAAAAAGCAGACATTTTAAATACTTTTTTTTCTTCTGTTTATACTAAGGAAGAACAGATGGATGAGCCCCTGCTACCGGAAGTTACGGTACAGTCACCACAAACATGGGATTGGCTGACAACGGAAAAAGTGTTTATGCAATTAAACTCTGTTAAGATAGACAAGGCCCCAGGGCCAGATGGTATACACCCAAGGGTCCTTAGAGAGTTAAGCATAATTCTGGCCAGACCAATATTTATGATCTTTAGGGATTCGTTCAGTTCAGGTATAGTGCCAACAGACTGGCGAAAGGCGGATGTCATTCCAATATTTAAAAAGGGATCAAAATCTCTGCCTGGTAATTATAGGCCAGTGAGCTTGACATCTGTAGTGGGGAAATTATTTGAAGGATTGCTAAAGGTGTACACTCAAGAATACATCTTGAATCAGAATATAATTAGTAAAAGTCAACATGGTTTTGTGAAAGACAGGTCTTGTCAAACAAACTTAATAACATTCTATGAAGAGGTCAGTAAAAATATAGATCTAGGTGTGGCAGTTGATGTGATCTATTTGGATTTTGCTAAAGCATTTGATACAGTTCCACACAAAAGGTTACTCTACAAATTGAGAGAAATAGGATTGGGGGCAAATGTATGTATTTGGATTGAAAATTGGCTAAAAGATAGAACACAGAGGGTTGTTGTAAATGGTAAAGCTTCAAATTGGACCAGGGTAGTGAGCGGAGTACCTCAGGGGTCTGTTTTGGGACCTCTTCTTTTTAATCTGTTTATTAATGATCTCCCACGTTGTGCTGAGTGCCATGTCTCAGTGTTTGCTGATGACACAAAATTAGGTAAGGTAATAAAGACTAATCTTGATGTTTTTTCTTTACAGGAAGATTTGGACAGAGTAGGGAACTGGGCAAGAAAGTGGCAAATGAGGTTCAGTATAGACAAATGTAAAGTTATGCATTATGGGAAAAATAATAACAAAGCAACATATACGTTAAATGGTATTTCCCTGGGAAAAACTACTAACGAAAAGGATTTAGGAATCATTGTAGATAACAAACTTGGCAACAGTGCCCAATGCCAGTCAGCAGCTGCAAGGGCCAATAAGATATTGGCATGTATAAAACGAGGTATAGATTCACGGGAGGAGGACATCATCTTGCCTCTTTACAAATCAATGGTAAGACCTCACCTTGAATATGCAGTACAATTCTGGGCACCAGTCCTTAAAAAGGATATTAAGGAACTAGAAAAAGTGCAAAGGAGAGCTACAAAATTAATAAGGGGATTGGAGGATCTTAGTTATGAAGAGAGACTTAAAAAATTGCATTTATTTACTTTAGAAAAAAGGCGTCTTAGAGGGGATATGATAACATTATATAAATATGTGCAGGGCCAATATAAGGAGCTCTCCAGGGACCTGTTCATTAATAGAAATGTACAAAGAACAAGAGGTCACCCCCTGAGACTGGAAGAGCAAAGATTTCATAGGCAGCAAAGGAAGGGATTCTTTACAGTAAGGACAATAAAATTATGGAACTCACTGCCAAGAGAGGTAGTGCTATCAACCACAAAAGATGCATTTAAAAATGGTCTGGATGTTTTTTTAGAAAAGCAGAACATACAGGGGTATTAATAATAGAATGAGCATTAATAATAGAGCTTTTTGATCCAAGGAGAAATCTGATTTTTTGAAGGAATTTTTTTCCCCCTAGGAGGCAACATTCGAAAAAGCTTCCTTAGGGTTTTTTTTTGCCTTCTTTTGGATCAAAACGCTGAAATGATAGGTAGAAGGGTTGAACTTGATGGACTTGTGTCTTTTTTCAACCTAAATTACTATGTTACTATGTTACTATGTAAGGATGTCAGCAGTGTTGTGTGGCTCTTTGCCAATAGTATCCAGCTCCCAGCATGAGATATACAAGATGACAGGAAGTAGGGAAGAGAAGGTACCAAACATTAGACAAATATCAAATATATTAATAGAACAGTATCTGCTTATATTTGAGGTAAAGATTTTTAAGTCACCAGACTGTTTGCACGAGCAGGATTACGAGCAATATGGCCAAACAAAGCCTGGGCTTCTGTGTGCTCGTTGTTGTCTCTGTCTTATCTCCTCCCCTTACATTGACCTCAGACGTACGCTACGCGTTTCACTCGGATGCTGGGCTTCTTCAATGGCGCATCGTCGGAGTCCGTTTCCGATGTCTTTAAATTTACACGGAAGTCTCCCGCTGATCTGCTGCTCATCACAATTTTCGGTTTTTTTTTCATCTCGAGGCAGATTGTATTCGACTATATTGCTATCTTTGAAAATCTGTGCATATTCATAACAATGTACAAGTTTATAAAATGTATCTAAAAGCACATACTTGCATTCCAAAAAATCCCAACAGATGTTCCAATAGGACATGATTTATAAATATTTATTGAAAGTGTAATATTTATATTTAATCTGTTTAAAAAATATTTTTTTAAAATGTACAAAAAAAAAAAAAAATTACATTGAATAATTAACAATGAAAAATATAAAATTTAACGCCATTTGACAGTTTTATCCACTATGGACTCTTAATGTAAAGAATTACGTATCCACAGCCCATTGGAGCATCTTTACAAAATCTTTTTATATATTTACTATGTTACTATGTTTACACAATAAACCATCATCTTATGAACATTAGAATCTTTTCCAGTTGTTTATGTAGCTACAATATTATTAAAATCAACAGAGGTGGAACATAACCATTAAGTGGAATGTTTGGTTTATATTAATTACAGACATGTAGAAAAATAAATATAAGAATAAAATATATATATTTTTTATTTTTTTTATTTCTTTATATATATATTTAATTTTTCTATTAAATTATGCTTTCTACATTTATAAACAATTTTGTCTGTTTGAGTTTTTACTTTAGCGCTGTGCACTTTATCTATTTAACCTTGTGTATAGTCATTTGTATTATCCATTCTTATAAAAGTTATTACTTACACCCAAATAGTCTATTTTTTCGTAATTAGCTTATTAATTGATACATTTAACTAGTGAAAGTACTATATAGTGAATTCCCGCCTATATTGTAAAACATGTTCAAAATCTAACTCGGGCTACATTACCGGTTTTACCTATTATGCATATAGTGTGCTGTGTGCTTTCTATTGTGTAAAATCCTATTTCAATCATGCATTATCCAACTTGACCTTAATACCTAGGAATCATTATCTAAAAAGAACAATCTCAATCTATTCTTAATTACACCAAATTAAGTTAAGTAAGTTTAATTATCTCAATAAATCACAATTTGAGGGGAGCAAAGCAAAAACAACAAAAAATCATAATATAATCACTCAAATCTTTTTCCTTAGCTTCTCTGTCCCCAAATATTCAAATCACTTCCCCACCGATGCTCTTCCTCAATAACCCCTACACCAACCTAATATATGCATTTAAAACATATGGTAGTGATCTTATTCATATGTATACAATTTAAGGGTCTTTCAAAAATCCTTATGGGCTAACATATTCAAAGCTTCAAGTGCCATCTTCCCACATGTAATTAATCAAATCCCTTTTTTGTGATAAACGCAATATGACTTTTCTGCCATTTATAAATCCAGAAGTACCCACTGGGTGTGAAAACGAAAAAGAAAATTCTATGTATTCAAAAGGTATCCATAATTATTCTATTTAGCTCAGGGTTTTCTGTTTAATCCATTCCTTCCAGCCCTGTGGGCAATTAAACAGTTCCCTTCTTCCTTCAAAGTACAGATTTATTCCAACCGGAAACCTCCATGCATAGTTAATGTTTTTCTTCCGAAGAATGCCTGTGTATGGACCAAAGGATTTTCTCTGAGTCCTAGTTTGATAGGAGAGGTCTGGAAAAAATGTTATACGTTCATAAGGGGATCCCTTCATATCTTTTTCAAAATAAGTGCCTTAAATCGATATGCATGATAGCATGACCTAATCGTGTCCTATCTGCAAGAATATGCTAACCCCTGCTGTAATTCAAACAGCAATTTAAATCACAATACACCAGGCATGTATAAAAAATATAAACAGATCCATTTGTTTTATTACACTGTGGTGAAGATCCAGTGACTATGAATTACAGAGATTCTACTTTTATTAGTTAACACTTGGTGCGTGAGTATACATAAAAGGTGACATGGAATACAATTAGGAACTGGAACATGATTAGTACAAAAAATCTGTCAGATCTATATATAGCAGAGAATGATGTTAATAAATAGTTATAAAAAATAAATATGATCTATACAAACATCCCAACCCTTGGTCTACTATTGATGCCACATAGGAGACATGATCAGATCCTGCCACAAAGAATAGAGATCAAAAACAGATTCTAATCTTTATAGAACCAAACAGATCTGATATAGTTTTTATGTATACAGATTAACGGTTCCATGCTGGGGTGGAAACCTTTATATTAGAGTAGCAAACAAAGAGGAATTCTAGTTCAGCTGGCAGTATTCTAAATGTGGCTTTCAATTTTTACAGTACCCGAATGGTAGAAATATTTATTGAGGAGAGTAATTGATGGGGATTAATATGATTAAAGGACAACTGTTGGCAACAAATTAAGGTACCTATAGTTAAAAGATTGCATCAAGTGTATGTGTTGTAAATAGAAATAATAGCTATAATGAGAGAATACAAATAAAACACCTTGTTGTGTCCTCTTTGCTCAGTATAGCTTTATCAGGTTGCAGCTATGTTGTTTAGAATCTTGGGTCAGATCTACCTTCATTACAGCTAAGATGCAGAAAGATTTGATCCATCTGACCCATGTATCTAAACAACATGCCAGCCCTCTGATAGAGTTATGAGTAGAAAATGAGGCTTTATTTGTATTCTCTGATTAAGGCATTTAACTTTAAAATGTTTACACTCAATGCAATCTTTCAGTTAAACAGAACTGTATTTTTTGCACAGTTTTTCTGTAAGACCGAGAAGTCAGTGATATTCTCTTATTTCTGTGAAATGAAATTAGTTCTCATTGGTCCAAAGAGAAGTCAGCATTTCTAAGCTGGATTCTCGTAATCATTCCAAAATGGGGTAGCACCTTAAAAATCTGTGATCATTTATCTTTCAGGACTCTCCATCGCTGTCTTCGGCTAGGACTTCTTGATCAGTTCGACCAGAGCTTGCAAGAATTGATCCAAAGAAAAGTGATCGAAACTAAAAGGAAAAATAAATCGATCAACATTATGAAAACAAACAAATTACTAGACAAGTGCTGCTTTAATACTCATCAAAAACAGATGAAAAATGACAGTATCTGTTGGTAGCCAACAGTGCCCATTATCCACAGCCAACATGGGAATTGTATTTCAGCAACAGCTGGAGAACTATCTACTTGCAGATACTGTAAAGCACTATACCAATATGGGTGTGCCATTCGGCATCACCCGACAGAAACCACCCTGCGGGTGACCCAAGATGTGTCGCTAGAAGGAAACTCGCTCTTACATAGTCTTTAAACTTTAAGAATATTTACAATCTGCATGTGCTTGTGGTTAACAGTGGCACTTTTATGGGGCATTGCTTTCAAGTGAAAATTGCTATCCCTTTGACATATTAGACTCCATCAATGTTACAACAAACTTTTAGGAAGTCAATCTGGCAGAGCTCCCAGATTTGTTATTACAGTCATAACAGATTTGAGTTATTGCGTTTGTGGGAAGAGGAAGCAGATCGTATATGGTCAATAAAAAAAAGTGGATAATGAGCTTAGGATCTCGAAAGGAATGTTAAAGTAGTCCTGTGAATAGTGAAATTGGAGACCACTCTTAATTTTTTTTTTCAGGGCTAGTTTTATCAATTCTAGTATTTATTCCTGATCAGTTTTTAGACTGACGGAGTCCCTTCATCCCATGTATGATTTGGAAAAACCACCAGCAACTATATAGATTAAGAGATATTCTTAACTGAAGCATCCAACCACATGGAGGAGAAACATATGTGTGTGCATTGGTAATGTTGGCAACCCATAGTGTTTGCCGAGAAGTGATGTCCGCTCTGGAGTAAGACAAATGCATGTGGTATCTGTTCGCGCCCCTCCATTTTTTTTTCCACAGCAATGCCAAAGGTAGAATTTTTTTAAAAGCTCTCTATATTTGCCAGCAATTTGGCTAACACCATAGAGAGAATATTTTTAGTCTCCATAAAGGGATACATTTTAATTAGTATATTACAGAAACACTGTAAAGTTGAAATGAAAAGAAAGCACAGAACTGATGTCTTGTTAAGAGCACCTTAAAAAGATATTTTATTATTTCGGAAAGCATCACTTAAAGGGACACTCCCACCAAAAAAAAAATCAAAAAGATTTTTTTTTTTTTTAAATTTGCATTGTTGATATCAGATTTGTATTTTGGTTTTGTTATGCGAGTGTATTTAATAAAATATTTAACTAAACAAGTGTGACTGGGCCCCTTCATTTTGTGAAATATAGTGGTTTGGGGTGCCACCCCCCATGACTTTACAGCACTAGTATCTCACTATAGGGTTGGGGACACAGAATGCAGTCTATAAGTCTGAATTCTGACCATTCGGCTGCACTGGAGATTTTTTCCAACTTGGCTACTTTGGCCTTAAGTTTGAAATTCCTGTCTGAATTGCCTTAATTTTTTTTTATATTGCGTACACACTTAAAGCGACACTACCACTTACATAAGATGTAACTAGTTTACCTGTGCATTGACAAACTCATATAGAACATATGGACTCATATAGACATATGCCACTGTTTTTTTTTATTCTATGTTTGAATTAATTGTATATAAAAGTAAAAATAAAATTAAGTGTCCATCTCCTGCATCCATTTTGTAAATTTTACCCATGATGCCCCATCTCAATTTCCTGCAATTCTCTCTTAATTGAGTAGACCATTGAGACCTCCAGGCTGCCACGCAACAAAAGCTACAGCTTTGGTCCTTATTTTATCCCTTTGGAAGTAAATGCATGGCAGTCTAATGGCTCCTGGCCGTATATTAAAATATTGAAATAAAACTCACAAAAGAGAGAATTATAGGGAAGAGAGTTTCAAACTTAGAGCCAAAGTACGCAAGCTGGAAAAAAATCTCCAATTCATTAAGACTTTTTCCAACTAAGCTACTTTGCCTTTAAGTTTGAAACTTGTTTGTCAATTCTATCTTTTATGATTAAAGCCCATATAGTGTAGCGTGCTGAAATGTAAAATTAAAATGGACGGACGGCTTGGAAAAATTGATTAATAAAATTATTGATTTCTTCACTTATATTAACCTCTTCGTGACCTTATCATGAGTTAACTCGTGATGCATTGTACTGGTCAGATTTTTTTTCTATTTGTTTTTCTTGGGGTCTGGGAACCTATATTATTTATTTTTATTAAGTAGTTAGTTGGTATAAGTGGGTCAGTGTTAGTGTTCTACTAGTTTTGTAAAATATTTTTGAGAAAATCGTGAAAAAAAGTTGTTGTTTTAAAATTTCCCCCCTTTTATTTGTATTTTTAATACTAAACAGTATATTTTTTATGTGTATTTGGTATCCAAAGAAAGCTCTAAACGTCTTTAGAAAAAAAAAAAACATAACTTGTATGGATGCGTTAAATGACAGAGAGGAAAACTATGTTTAAACAAGCACATGTCAAAATTGAAAAATTGGCACTGGTCATTGGCCCAGGAAAATCAGTGGTCCTTAAAGAGTTAATTACGTGGATCATATTATCTTAGCCATCCAATTCTCCTCATACTCTCACTAAATAGGACAAGAAAATATACCTTCTTATTAGGGGGTGTACCAGGAACTTCTCTCTCAGGCTCGTCATCACTTTCAAGAGGCAAAGATGGTTTTTCGTTGGCAGGAATCTGGATGGGGCGGCTACTGAAGGTTGGGCTGCGAGATGGAGAGGATGTAACACCCAGGGTGGTTTCTTCCATAGCAATCATGTAATCAAGATCATCTCCCAAGAAGTCATCATCAGTGGGCATCGATGGTCTAAATGTGGAAGAGATCGTGAGAACCGGTGAAGAAGTGGGAAAAATGAAAGAGGAAGAGGCAAAACAGAAATAGTAAATGTATGAGGAAAACCTAGAACATGACTCTGTGAGGCTTACCTTGTTTGATAAAACTAGGCCCTTAATTAAAAGGGACTCATAGTTTAAACATGGTTTATACTGTGATTGTAGAGAATAAAAAAAATATATAAAACCCGTTTGATCCGTGTGCACAACACCAGGTAGACACAACTTCAATCGTTCTGCAAGTATGGCTGAATATATTTTGGTATCTATATTTATTAGTGAGATTGGTCGATAGTTTCCTATTCTTGTTGCATCCTTATTTGGCTTCAGTATAGGTATTATAAAAGCTTGAAGCATTTCTTGTGGAAGGGATCTTCTTTCCTTAATAGAGTTAAATATATCTGTTAAGTGTATTATTAGAGATGTAGCCAATTCCTTATAGAATCTCCCTGAGAAACCATCAGGTCCTGGTGCTTTATTATTTTTTAGATGTAAAATAGCCTTCCTTACTTCCTCAGTTTCTATCGGTTGTTCAAGGGCTTCTCTTTGGAGATCGGAAATTTTCTTAAGGGGTATGTCATCCAAATAGTTTTTTATTAAGATCCTGTTGTTCCCTTCATTATTTATGGAATATAATTTCTTATAGAAATTTCTGAACTGCTCCCCGATTTGAGCAGGCGAAATAGCAATATCCCCATTATTTATTATCTTGTGTATCCTATTCGTGGCATTGTTCCTATGTAGTTGGGCAGTAAGTAGTCTGTCGGTTTTATTGCCCATGTAGTACCATCTTTGTTTTTGTTTAGTTAGGATGTACGCTGCCCGTTTCATTAATAGCCCATTGATTTTATCCTTGATCTGAGATATACTATCAATATATTCCTGTTCTATCTTGTTTCTATAATGTCTTTTTATATTCTCCAGTTCAATATATAATTCTGGTAGGATTTTAGAGGCAGTTTTCCTTAAATGTGCTGATCTACTTATCGCCCATCCCCTCGCCACACATTTATATGTGCACCATACTGATTCAATGGGTACATCTCCAGTCAGATTTTCCTTAAAAAAAATCTCAGTATTCTTTTTAAGTTCCTCAAGGAACTCCACATCTGCTAGCAGCTCATTATTTAGCCTCCAAGTTTTGCTATCCCTAATTTTTTGGTTCATTAGTTCAATTATTACTGGGTTATGGTCGGACCAGGATATTTCTTGTATTCTAGTTTTTTTACATACATGTACAGTCTTATTCATCCCAAAAATCATATCTAGTCTAGAATATGACTTAAATGGTTTAGAAAAGAAGGTGTATTCCTTACTATCGGGGTTCAATGTTCTCCATAGGTCATAGATCTTATGTTTTCCCATAAATTCTTTCATGTCCCTAGCTAATCCATATATTGATTTATCTAGGACAACTCCTTTAGGAACCAGCTTATCCAGCAAGGGATCAATAATACAATTGAAGTCTCCCGCCAGGATAAAATGTCCCTGTACATATTCCAAGCATTTCCTCATAACCGAATTCAGGAAGTGTATTTGTCCCTTATTCGGGGCATAAATATTCAGGAGTGAATAAATAACATCTTCTATTTTACAGACAAGAAATACAAATCTACCCTCCTTATCCTTTTGTTCATATATCAGTTCAAATTTGACATCGCTAGAGACTATGATAGCTACGCCTCTTTTTTTTTTGTTCGGGTAGGGATGAGAACACCTTATGTGGATATTTCTTCCATGCTAATTTATTTGCAAAATCATATTTCCAGTGTGTCTCCTGTAGCATCCCAACTGTGATCTTATTCTGACACATAAAATTCATTAGTGTTATCCTTTTATGGGGGAGATTTAGACCCTGGGAATTCAGGGACATTATTTTCATGCTACCCATCTACCTAAAATTATAAATTCGCTCCTTATTATTATGTACTTATCAGTTATCACATTATCTTTAGTACCGTATCCTGTCTGGGGGGGTGCAATCGTCACGTCACGCAAACATACAGAAGTTACAAAAAACATTAGAGACATAAAACAATTTCCAATATGGGACATTTTCCCACATAGATTCCCCATCTCTTTACCCTTCACTTATCCCAAAATGAAGAGTTCTAGCGTGTGGGCGAGCAAGAGGTATTGTAATTCTCTATCATTGTCTTATCTTTTACCTGATTTAATATTTTGATACTTTTTATGCTATTTTTTATTTATTTCTGCTAATTTCTTATTTTTATCCTTTTACCTTATTTGTATTCCTTATACCTGTTTCTATCTTCTCAATGGCATTGATGTAACTTAATGGTGGCCCGTAGGGGTCTTCGGGAGCGGGACTAGGTCTAACTTGTTGTATTTTGCGGGGCGTCTTCTTATACATCTAAATCCATTATTAACCTTAATGTGCAAACAAACAAACAAACAAAAAAAAAAAAAAAAAGTGACCCTAATGAATTCATTTCTTTATTCTAAGTTAGATTCTTATAAATCTTAGACCTGACATCAATGTCTGTGCTCGTGCATGGGCATATTGCCAATTTAGCTATAGGTGATCATTGCTTACTAACTTCCCCTTGATCCATGCTATCCCCTATACAAAAATATATCAAGCATAAGTTGTGTGTAAAAATCCAATATAGTGTGCCCTAGTGATATTGCCCTCCGATCTATCGAATAGTCAATTCTTATTCCACATATTTTACCATTCAAATACCTTATTTCCACCAAATCGTTAATATCCCATTGTGGGTCTTATCTTCGTGATTCTATATGAAATCTTTTAGTACCTCAACTGTGCTAAATCTAATTTTAATTCATTTCTTAAGGCCTTAATCTATCCCCATACTATAAATGGTGCTTACATCTATCCCAATGTTATTATCAGTGTATAGCCTACTTTCCGTCCTATGTGGAGTGATGTTCCCTATTATAATATATTTAAATAGTGATTTTGTGTCAATAGAGTAGGCCTTCTTCTATTCTAGTATATCATACCAATTATGTGAGTGACACCTCCACTAACCTAATAGTTACCTAACAGATGAATGGAAAGTTATTCCTGCGAAGTGACAGGCCCGTCATCACCTATAGATCCATTATTCTTCCTTTGCCCCGATCTTTTCAACCCCCCCCCCTTCCTCCCAACTCCCTTCTACACCCACCGACTAACTTCCTAATGTTATCTTTCTTCTGCCAACAAGAAAAAGAAGAAAGAAAACCCCAGTGTCCAATAAGTCTTTAAGTGTCCGAATTCACTGGTTTTTTTTCAAGCCAGTCCATTGCATGTTTCACTTTCTCGAACGTATAGATTTCTTCCTTGAATCTTATGCATAGCTTTAGGGGATATCCCCACCAGTATTTTATTTGTCTGTCTCTCAGGTTGTCGGTCACCAGCGAAAAAGCTCTTCTTCCTTGGCGCGTATTATATGATATATCTTGGACAAATGATAATTGCTTTAATCTTTGATCTTTTGAGCCCAGGGCTCTCACCGTTTCCATTACTATTTGCTTAACCCCAAAGGCTGTAAAGCGTATGATCACATCCCTGGGTTGTTCTTCCCCAATCCCATTTGGTTTCAATATTCTATGTGATCTTTCAATGTCCATAGGGCCAACTTCAATTTGCATATCCGGGTTTTATGCAGGGTAGGGACCCGGCGGACAACGCCAGGAGGAACTGTGATATAATCGAATACGCTAATAGATCCAGGAGGCCCATGCTGGCCCTGTCTCTAGATGCCGAGAAGGCCTTCGACAGGGTCAGCTGGGTCTTCCTGGAGGAAACCATGGTTAAGATGGGTCTTGGACCCGGGGTAATAAATGCAATAATGGCTCTATATACAAACCCGACCGCAAAGGTGATAGGGCAGGGTATTGAATCTGATTGGTTAACCATACACAATGGAACAAGGCAAGGATGCCCCTTAGCACCTATGTTGTACATTATGTCTCTTGAGCCCTTGGCCGAAAAAATTAGGAATAATAAAGAGATCAGAGGAATTAATATAAATACAGATAATAGAGAATATAAGCTCTCACTATATGCAGACGACATCCTGCTAACTCTGACTAATCCTGAGGTTTCACTGGCTAATTTACTGAGAGAAATAACAGACTATGGTAGCGTTTCTAATTATAAATTAAACATCGGTAAATCCCAAACAGTTTGCGTAGCAATGACCCAAAGTGCAAAAGAGAAATTAAAGGAGGAGTATGACTTTAAATGGTCGGATAATACAATAGAATACCTGGGCCTAGAGATACCTGTAGGAGGCCAAAATATACTTGAATTAAACTGTAGAAACTTGATGGGGTCCACACTGGGCACTCTGAGGAAGTGGAGTCAACTACCCATTTCATGGATGGGAAGAATTAATATTATAAAAGATTACATCCTCCCTAGATGGCTATACTTCCTCAGGATGCTCCCAGGGAAACTTAATAACGAATTGATTAATCATATTCAGAATAGTTTTATGGAATTTATATGGCGAGGCAAGAAACCCAGGATTAACAGAGCCACGCTCTTTAGGGATAAACGTTGGGGAGGCATGGGCATCCCCAATCTCAAGACCCTGTGGGAAGCAAGTATGCTGATGCATATAAATAAAATACAATGGACCAAATCTAAAACCCTGGATTGGTATAAGATAGAGACAGAACTGACTGGGGGGATTCCATTAGAACAACTCTTATGGGTTAAGAAGGTAGTGTATAAAGATCTAAAAATGGACATTGAGGGATCTCCATTGGGCGATATTTTAGAACTATGGCAAGGACTGAAGAAAAGATGGGGTATAGAAGGGAAGATCATTAGCTCAGCACCCATGGAAGTATTAGAAAGGAATATTCAAGACATTGAAATAGGCAGTTGGGTAAGGAAAGGAATAAAAACTATACAACAACTATATCATATGGGGAAACTTAGAAACTTCTCAGAATTAAGAATAATATTCGATCTAATGCCAAAGGATCTATTCAAGTACTTAAGGATTGGACACTATCTAAAAAAAGAACTACTTAAGGACTCTGATGGGAAAGATATGGGAGGAGAATTAATGAAGCTATTTAACGGGAAAAAAAGAACTCGGGCCTTAAAACAATGTTTAGAATTCCTGAAAAAAACAAATAACCCCACTCCAATAAATGCATGGATAAAATGGGATAGAGATCTGAATGGTAGTAACGACCAAGATGGTTGGATAAGGGCATGGAATGAAGTCAGGAAACATGTCCACTGTTTGAATCTTCAAGAAGTTTACTTTAAAGTGGTCCATAGATGGTATAGGATCCCAATTATAATGAACAAGATAGATCCCGCAAACTCACAAACATGTTGGAGATGTGGAAAAAATCGTGGTACTTGGTCCGACATGTGGTGGGACTGTCACATGATAAATGACACCTGGGTAAAGGTATTTAAGAAATTATCTGATATAATTGGTATTGAGATCGATCCCTGCCCTCAGAGAGCACTAAACCATTTAAACTGGAGAGGAATTGCAAAAAGACACCATGGGATCATTAATCAGATGCTACTGGCAATGAAAATACTTATAGCCAGGAAATGGAACCATCGGGATAAAATAGATTGGATTCACCTAGAGAGGCAGATAAATATGCAAAGGGATTTGGAAAGAGGTTTCCATTTAGCCTCTGGAACTATGAAAAAGTTTAATAACATATGGCATAAGTGGAACTCCCTGTTAGAAATAAGGTAGTAGCTTTTTGGCTGCTTTACACTGATAAGATGAAGGAGGGGTAATATCGTCACGTCACTCATGTTAGTCCTGTTGCGTGTATCCTGAGAACTGATTGATATAATTTTTTAATCTCTCTATGAGAGCTAATGATGCAATAGCAAACCTCTCTTGGGATGTGTTAGTATTGTTATTAACTGTATGTCTTGTATTTTTGTAAATAAAAAAAATAAAAAAATATATATAAAATGATCTGTGTTAGCAGAATTGCAAGCAAATACATAAATTAAGAGAAAGAATGTGGTTTTTAACGTTAATTTGCAAATTATCCATTTCTCATTGCAAAGTAGTTAGATGCATTTGAAGCTACAGCTGTGTCAGTAGCAATAACCGGTCTACTGATTTACAAGTGTTTGCTGTAAGTGGGCTAGCAGCAACACTTTGTCTTTTAACCCCTTATTGTTAATGGACATACCGTAACACTCGGAGAGCACTAATGTTGGTGACAAAGAATGTAATTGGTACATCCTGCAGTGAAAAATGCACCTAGAAAGCAATCAAAACTCAGCTGGTGTTGCTGCAATGTCTCAATTGCGAGGCATTCAGCAACACCAAAAACAAAGATGCAGGGGCGCCATGTGATTACTCTCTGGAGTGATTACATTCGCCATATTGAAAGGCAGTATGCTGCCCTGCAGTTGGCAAGAGCTCCGGAAGAAATCAGTGACTGCGTCCATCACTCTGGGGATGTTGCTGTACTCTACAGCAACATCCAAGTAAAAAGGACTAAGATTAGGGTTCCAATGTCACTATAAAAATTGCTAATAAAGTCAAGTAAAAATGAGAAAATCTTTTTTTTTTTTACATTTTCCATCACTTATTTTTATATAATAAATGAGAAAGAGCAAAATTACAGATAAACACAAACCTGGGCTAAGTGTAAAACAAAGGGGTACAAAATTTCCCAACTGGGTCACTAAATGGTTAAAAGATTGGATTCTGGCATTGTAGGCATGGACAGGACATTATTATAGATACATCAAAAAGGGCACATATAGGAAAACAAAGAGTCAGACACACTTTATACCTCTGGCTCTGTGACTGTGGTGTACGGTCTGTCTCTGACAGGGTGGCAAGAACAAAATGCACTTCTAGTACTGTATCGTCCACACTGAACACTGCTGGACTGAGAAATGTTCATAGATTAGTGTCAATTGAAAGCCCACATTATTCAAGCTCCCAAGTTTACAGTGTAAACTACAACTTACAGAGCACCTTACTTATTCCAAATCCTTTCCTGACATGGATCTGACTTCTCACTCCCCCACCGACTTTTCCTATCCACACCCAACAGAGATTTTATATATTATATAGATTTTATATTGGCTGTGCTGAAAGTACACAGTAACATAGAGGTCTGTTTAAATGAGCTATCCAGTGTCTTGGGAAGGATAAGTACTAACTATTTGTGGATAGATATACATACATACATACATACATACATACATACATACATACATATACATATATATATATATACACATGTCCACAAATAAACGCTAGTACTTATCCTTCCCAAGACACTGTATAGCTCATATAAACAGACACCGATGTTATTGGCTGTGTACTTTCAGCACATGCCAGCCTCCACACCTGCCGTGTTTCAGATGTGAGACACAGCAGAGAGTAAACCTAAGTGTATCTATTAAGATACACGTCAGATTTACTTAGAAGAAGCAGGACATGTATTTTAACCCTTGCTCCTTGCCAGGAAACTAGGGTTAAAAAACAATGTTTCATTTTTCTGACTTGTTTTTTCAAGATAACAAGTTATTTTCTAAAGAAAACAAGTCAGAAAAATATAAAAAAATACATGGCCTCTCTGGGCTTCCGTAGCTTAGAACTGACAGAAAAATAAACATTTTTTTGCGGTTCCAGCTAAGTTTTACCCCTTTCATTGAGTAAGTATGGGCAAAGCATGGAACAAAATGTATTGCTCTACTTTATACTATATACACAGGACTAAATGCTAAATACGCAGGACAGTCTTTGTGGACAAGAGAAGAAAATAAGTTGTATTTCTCAAGTTTACATTTTCTGCCCCCTGATCCCCTTACAGTTGCAAAATTTCCCCTTTTTTTTTTTTTTTACAATTTTAATGTTGCAAAATAAATCTGCCCAAAATTAGCACTAAATTGTCAGGAGCTGCTGCAGCAAACTATAGCTACCTGTATTTTTAAGCGCTCTTTAAACAGTGTAGTGCAATGCCACATGTGATGTATACAGACTCACCAACCAGCAGTGTCAAAGTGTATAGAGACTGGTAGACTAGTATATTCAGCAAAACTCAGGAGGCCCTGTAAAATAATGAAAACAAAGAGGTGATAACACCAGAAACTTTTAGGAAAGAACCATGGCAAAGGATATATACACACAGACCCAGTCAAAAATTGGACTACATGGTTTTCTATGCTACTGACTGTATCAACGTGTCTTGTCCCAAGACCCTGACATTGCAAAATGGAGTATGCTGCAATAAAATGGGCAGACCAACAGAGCAGCGCCATATTCGAATGCTGCCATTCCAATATGGTGCCCATTATCACTCTGTGGAGCGATTGCGAGTCACTTGGATACCAGATTTCAGTGTTGCTTAATGCTGGACATTGAGACATTACAACAACACCACCGCTTGCTTTAAAATAGGACATTTAATGCCGTTACATTATTCTAACGGCACATATATATAAAAAGAAGTAAATAAATATAATAAAATAAAAATAAATTACATAAATGAAAATAATCAGTGAAAAAGTTAATGGCAATAATCAAGCCGCTGGTTGAAGGCTCAGAAGAAAGCAAATAAGTAAAAACCAGTAAATAGAATACAATAAAGAAAAATAAATAAATAAAAACACCATATAGTGATTATGCTCTTTTGAGAAATGTGGATAAGCAAATGGCTTCAGCCAAAGCTCATCCAAACTGTTAGGAAATGTGAAGTCCAGTGAGTCCCAGTCACAGGCTGAAGTCTGGTCATAAAATAGTCTTTGAAGTAATCCCGGGGGTCACAGGTTCACAGTCTCCAGCTAATCCACAAGATTCAAAAACAGCAGAGCAGACACCAAGACTATTTGTGACCAGACTATAGACTATAGCCTGTAACTGGGACTCACTGGACTTCACTGTTCCGAATGGTTTGGATGAGTTTCAGCTGAAGCCATTTGTTAATCCACTTTTCTCAAAAGTGCATAATCACTATAAGATGTTTTTATTTATTTTTTGTTATTCTATATTGCTTTCTATTTACTGGTTTTTGCATAATTGTTTTTTTTTTGCTGGGCCAGCAATTTGATTATCACAATTTACTTTTTCACTGATTATGTTCATGTATTTATTTTTTTTATTTCTGTATCTAACGTATTTAATATTTTATTTACATGTATTTTTTTTTTTTTTGCAGTAATTGATCATCATTATTTAATTAGTAGCAAACACAAGCACGTGTCACTGCAATCAGTGCTATTTGATTTGTTTTTTCTTTCTTCATTTTTTACATTTGTTCTGTTCATTTTATTTTTCCATTTACCTGAGAATCTGATTTTGATCAAATCTGTATTTAGTAGTCAGGGCTAGAGCGCCTCCCTGTGGCCAGCCCATTATGAGCACTGCTTCCCTTCATATTATTTAGTGGTTTTGGACACCACATTTAGGGAGTGCTGTTAGGTTTCCACATACACTCACCCCATTCCCCACTAAATTTATTTTAGAACTGGTGGCTAGACCATCACATATTTAAATTTATGTATTAGGCCAGGGGCAATTAGGTCATTACACACTCTCATAGTTTCCAACATCGGCCATGTTTCCAGGGACACATATTTGTTCCACATGCTGCAGAAAGACCATGCAAAGTGCAGCTTGGCAGTAGGTAGAATGCATATACGCACAGAATCCAATTAATTAAACATTGTAAGTCCTATGAGATCTCCACTCTGATGAATTAATTGTATTGTGTCTGTGCGTTTATCCATCCTACATACTGACAGGCTGCACTTTGCATGCTCTTTCTGCAGCATGTGGAACAAATAATGTGTCCCTGGAAACATGGCCAATGTTGGCAAGTATGCACTCAATGTTTCTCTAATTTAAATCCATAATGGGAATCAATACAGTAAAGGAGGCAAGCATATTTTAAAGAAGAAAAACTACAACAACAAAAGGACATGGTGTTAAATTGTAGTGGCAGAGGTTTAAACGTAATATCAGGAAGTATTACTTTACTGAGAGGATGCATGGGATAGCCTTCCAGCAGAAGTGGTAGAGGTAAACACGGTGAAGGAATTTAAGCATGCATGGCATAGGCATAATGCTCTCCTAAAAAATAAAATAAGGCCAGGGACTAATAAAAGTATTTTGAAAATTGGGCAGACTAGATGGGCCGAATGGTTCTCATCTGCTGACATGTTATTTGGTTCTACCGCACAGAACAATGGTTTCAATAGTTTTTTGTAATTTTTTAACGGTTGCATAATGATGTTACTGCACCCGTTAATGATGTTGGTGGCAGACATTGAATCATGAATTCCTGTTATTTTACCATTAATGCCAGTTTTGTGATTAAAACTATTTCCTAGTATTGACACACAATACTAGGAAATAGTTTAAATAAACCTGCTTCAGAGATTTAATCTGAATAAAATGTGTATATACACACACACTCATTTTGTGATATAAAACATTTACAAAGGTTGAAAATCATATATAATTTTGTATTCAATTCACTTATATTTTTAAATGAAAATCATGTGGTACACCAAAGTATGGAGATTTCAATCTTAACATAAGATGCTGGGCTCCAACAGCTGTCTGGCAAGATAATTTGAGCTGCAGAGATAGATGTGGGTGCTCCAACTTCAAAATGCTTGACGGGCAAGAGAAGTCATGAAAAATAGAAAAAAGTTGGCACTCCAATCCTCAATAAAAAAAAAATGTTTTTTAATTTTAATTGTAATTTTAAGAGTACACAGAGCAGAGAACAAGTGCAGGGAGGGATCTATATGTACACTTCATAAATTATAAGATAAGATTGGAGGGCCAACTTTTTTTCTATTTTTAATTTCAGTCTGAACCCCAAGCTGGTAAAATATCTGAAATGTGAATCCATGCTGGGTAATTTCCTGCATTTTGGTTTGCAGCATATATCAATTCTGTCAAAAATGAGTAGAGATACTATATTCTCCAGGCCAGTGAGCACTTGCAGCAAACTAGATCTTTGTTGAATTTGCACCAGGACATAGGATAGAAAGGTAAAAGATATTAGTCTAAAGAGAAGAGAATGGAGTCATTTGTAAGGGTCACGTTAATCTCTCTATCCTCACCCGGAATTCACGCAGACAGAAAGTGATCTCACTTGTCTTCTGTAGCTGGTAAACAAGAAATTCGTCCCTACTCAGGGATAGCTCAGTTAGCATCGCTTTACTGGGATCTAGGGTTAAATATAAAACAAATGATTACTTTTTTAGAGCACTCAATGCAGACAGTGCAGAAATTAAGATTTTCACTTTATTGTCCATTTCCATGAGTATTTACAGTCTAAAACTCTGGAACAGAGTAGCGCACATGAGAAATGGATGAGTAGAAATAATCTTTGTGTCTTCTCTACACGATGTAACTTGAAGCTGATAAAACGGGAATAGAAACTCTCATGGCCGTATGAATAGAAACAACTGGATAACGTGATCTTATCTAACAAATCAGCCGGGTTTTATAAAAGGAACATATTGTAACCAATCTGAGATATATGTTAATAAATTCATATGGTGTTAATAGTGGACATTTGTTGAGATGCGGTAAAAAGCAACCTCTCCTAACGCTAACAGTTACTCTTGATGGTGGCCCCATTTCAAAAACTATGTTGGGATGAGGGTTGCTCATCCCAGTATAGAAATAATGACTTTTTTTGAATGACTTACCAAATAATTGTTATAAACAAAGTATTAAGACGTAAAAAAGTTGTGCTTTAAGTTGTTTACCAATATATTCAGCCAAACATATTCCATTTTTACTGAACTGTTACAGAATACAACTAAATACACAAATAATTAAACCAAAATTATTAATGGTTATTGTTAGAAGAGGCTCCTTTTTAACACATAGCAATAACGTTCAGTTATTAACATATGAACTTCATAACACAGAAACAGGACTGGTCAGAAGATGATGACTGATTTCCCACGTGGGCCAACATATAGAAGTAAACTGTGCATCTCTTATTGGTTAAATGAAACGGGAGCCTCATCTCTAATGAGACCAATCAGACATAAGGAGGGAGGGAAGAGCTGATTTACTGGTGTATTTATGTAACGTAGCAAAAAAGATTCGACATATAACCCCTGAGGAAATTAATGTCTGACTAACGAAAAGCATTGTGTATATCGGACATTACCTGTGGCTCGATATGCAAATGAACTGGCTTTCAATGGAAAATGTGTAATTTGCACATCAACCTGCAGGTGATGTCATAGGCAGGAGCCACCACAAGACACATTATAAACACCTTTTTCTCCGAGTTTAGGCATTTGCATGCAAAACTGGTAACACAATGTATAGATCATTTTCAAATATGTCATATTCTCTACAGTAACAGTATAAGCAATGTTGTGATAGGTGATACAGTTCCTTTAAATGATAAAGCATTACTAGCATTGTTTCCTTTCTTATGTTTGTACGTCTGCGAGAAGACATCTGTTACATTGCTGCAGCGAAGACGCAAATGTTATATCCGGAACAGTTGTGGCTGTCAGTTCTAGACTCCGTGACCATGCATATCTGCCCTTTGACCCTGCTAAACAGCTGTCATGTAGAGAAGTTGACTCAGGCGACTTGATTCCCGCTACCTAGCCAGCTTGTTATCACAAAAAGAAGGCAAATGCTAAACAAAAAGTCTCTGGCAGGGCACAATACGTTTTTATAATAAACCAGAAGATACAGCGCTAAATGTAAGTAATAATAGTGAATAAATGATGAATAAATGATAATACAAATCCTTTGAGGCAAGTGTACACAACTTAGAAATAATACCGTATTTGCTCCAATATAAGACGACCCTGATTATAAGACGACCCGCCAAACTTTGGATATTCCTTTAGGAAAAAAACTAAAAGCCTGAATATAAGACTACCCTAAAGGAAAAAAAGTTTAACGTTTATATATTCACATGTAAATTGCTTTTTAATAAAAATTATGATATTAAACAAATGCATTTCTTGTTTTTATTTCCTTTTATGTGCCAATGCTGCCTCTCTCCCCCTCCCCCCAGCTTGGTCTCTCTCCACCCAGTGTTATCTCTCTCCCCCTCCCTCCCACATTGTCTCTCCCACCCCCAAACTTTTTTCTCTCCCCCCCTCCCTCTCACCTTGTCTCTCTCCCTCCCCTTGTCTCTCTCTCCCCCCACCCCCCTGTTTCTCTTTCCCTCTCTCTCTCCCCCTCACCTTGTTTCTCTTTCCCTTGTGGCTAGTGGGGGCAGCTGGGAATGTCTGCACGATACGTGCAGACATCCTCCATGCTGCCCGACACTTCCGTCTATTATGACGGACAGTCGGTCCGTCATAATAGACGGAAGTGTCGGCCAGCATGGAGGATGTCTGTACTATCGTGCAGACAACCCCCGACTGCCCAAATATCCCTGGTGGCTAGTGGGGGCAGCCAGAGGATGTCTGCACGATACGCGCAGACATCCTCCGCTGCTGCCCAGCACTTCCGCCGGGACTTCTATGATGAAGCCGGAAGGACCCGGCTTCATCATAAAAGTCCCGACGGATGTGCCGGCCAGCAGCGGAGGATGTCTGCGCGCATCGCGCAGACATCCACGGGCTGTTAACAAGGGGGATCCAGGTCCCCTGCAGCTCTGTGGGGGACCTGGATCCCAGTCTTATAGTCTGACCTCGATTTGAGGTCAGACTATAAGACAACCTTGAATATAAGACGAGGGGTCTTTTTCAGAGCATTTGCTGAAAAAAGCCTCATCTTATATTCGAGCAAATACGGTAAGTAATATTAGTGAGTGGCGTCTTATCCTGAAGGGCTAGTGCACAAATAATGTGGTGTATCTCCTTAAATGGATTCAAATAAGAGGGCAATACATACACACAGACAAATCAAAAATATAAAAAAAAGTGGACAGCGCTCAACATGTAGATGTATAAATAACACAAATACACAAATGAAATATAAGCAATTTGAATGAAAAAGTAATTTTATTAAACTAGTAAATTTATCAATTAGTAATTAAAACAGTATGCATATATATATATATATAACAAAAAACAAGCGCATATGTTAGTTGAGGAATATCTTCAAAAGTGCATACATAAAAAAAAAAAATGTAATCACTACATAAGTATAAAATACAGCAATAAAAATAAGGAACACAAACCATATATTTGGAGTGCAATATGTATTATACCTTTATGCAGACAGACAGTTCACCCGTAATTACTAATTGATACATTTACTAATGTAATAAAAATTACCATTTTATATATTTCATTTGTGTATTTGTGTTACTTATACATCTACATTTTGAGCGCTGTCCACTTTTTTTTTATATATACGTTTTTATAATGATTCTTTTCTCTTCTTTTTTTAATTATGATTCCCTTTTACAATTGCAAAGCGTTGTGTTGGTTTCTGGTCTAGGACATCTTTCTGTAAAGTAGCAGTCACTAAAAACATTAATCGTCCCATTCTCCAACTTTTCTTACCAATTTCCTCTTCAATGTAATTCCTTAGGGTTACTTTGCCGCATGGACTTGCCATTAGCGTAACTTCTGCAAGAGTCAGTGGGAAGTGCACCACAGCGTCTGAAAGTAGTCTAAAGAAAATTACACCTTTGTTACTAGCAAATTGACAGCTGTTTGAAATCACCACGCCTCACCAAGCAACCAGTGTTGCTCATCCCAGTATAGATAGAATTACTTTTTTGATTGCATTACCAACGTATTGTTATAAACATAAAGAGGTTATGTATAAATAGTGTCACCGTTTTATGTTTATTCTGGATACCTTTAGCCAGTTTCTTGCTCTGTGTTTTATGTATAAAACCGTCAGGATGAGCTTTCTACATAAGAGAGAAAAAAAAGTGGCAAAAATGTTAATTTATTCTCACTATGTGACTTTTTAGTCTCACTTTGTGACTTTTTGTTCATTGCAAATAACGTCAGATTAGGAGTGGCGGATAATGGCAGTCCAATAAAGTGATCCAAAATAGGCACAATAGTTTCAACTTTTTTTATACATATTCTGTGACCAATAAATAATAATTAGATCACTTTTTTTGGGGGGGAGGGGGGGGGGGACTAAAAAAAAGTAACTTTTTAATGTATCAATTTTTCCACCCATAGTAATAGTGCCACCTAGGGGATGTGGAGTTTCACCACATTGTAACAACTTTTAGACCAAAGTTTATTTGATTACCAAGTTTACAAGCTGCATAAATGGTTTGAATATTTTCTACTTTTTTTGTGGTAGAGGATTTATAATATCTTTAGGATAAACCACCAGGAACTGTTATTTTTCCACCAGTTAAAACCAAATACTATTTATGTACAGTATTTCATACAGTTGAGGCTTTATATTTAGTCAGGAGTATAAAAGCTTGAGTATGGCTGCTTACTAGAGTTGAGCGGACACCTGGATGTTCGGGTTCGGCGGGTTCGGCCGAACTTCGGAAAAAAAGTCCGGGTTCGGGGGTCGAACTTGACCCCGAACCCCATTGAAGTCAACTTTTGGCCACTAAAATGCCTCTAAAAAAGTCCTGGAAAGGGCTAGAGAGCTGCAAAATGTAGTAAAATGTGGGTGAGTGTCCCCATTCATACGAATAGGTCAATTGACCTGTTCGTATGAATGGGGACTCTATTTCGGTTTATAGAAAGCCAATAGCCATGTAATGTTTATAGAAAAGCCAATAGTATTACATGTATTCCATAAGGCGAAAGTCTATAAACCGAATGTCGCTCGGTTTATAAACTTTCGGCTTATGGAATACAAGTAATGCTTTTGGCTTTCTATAAACTGAAATAGAGTCCCCAGAATGTAATCGCCGAACTAGAACACGGACCTACAGTGGAATGTCCGTGTTCGGGTCCGGGGTCCAAAAAACGTAATGTTCGGTACGAACCCGAACAGTGCAGTTCAGGTTCGCTCAACACTACTGCTTACCAACTGAGAAAAGTATTTATTAATATGTAATGTTGTCATGTACATTTTATGGAAACCCAGAGAGACCATGTATTTTTTTTACTTGTTTTCTCAAGAAAACAAGTTATCCTGAGAAAACAAGTCAGGAAAATATATGGCCTTTTAGGGCTTCCATAGCATTTTGTCTTCTGTGCAACATTCTGCAACTTACAAACGGACACAGTAAAATGACACAGGCAGGCTGGAAATGGCTATAGACTGCAGAGCAATGGAAGTGCTTACAGTACTAGTGGAGAAAAGTCCGATGAAGGAGAGAAGAAGGGGGAATTGCATGTGTCCATACAGATGGGAATAGACTAGTCTACTATGAAGTAAAATCAGCATTATAACATATCTGATCAAAGACACCACTGGATTTCTCCAAAAGTCAGTTTTTGTAAATATATTTTTATTAAAGATTTAATACCAATACAGGAGTAAAAAAGGTGGTTGGGGGGAAATCGAGATAGTGGAAGAGTGAAGGCTTCAGGGTTACCCATCGTATCAGGATCATTCCGAACATGTATATTTAGTAGATACATGGTACGTTTTACTTTTAATGTAGAAAAAACATCTAGAATTACAAAATTTCTTCATTTTAAACAGAGCTTTTATTGAAAGTCTTTTATATTGTCGGTATTTATAGAATGCTTATCTCTCTAAATATTAATTAGGAACTGGTGATAATGTTAGTTTTTTTTTGGGGGGGGGGGGGGTAAATGTTTAAAGTTGTAAAAATAAAGAAGAATGGGCAAGGAGAGAAATGGATACACATAGTTGCTCTGATGGGAGGGCGACCTTGGTCCTGTAGTAGGGTCTTTAATGTAAGGCAACCAATAAAACAAGATGTTTGTGTGGAGACTGATGCTAATCTATAGATGTTAATAGTCGTTACAAATTTATTAGTGACCCAACATTTTTGAACAGTAGTATAAGTGTATTATTGATAATGACCAGATATTTGAGGTCAGTACTAAACTGTATTTGATACCAGGGGTATGAAACTGGGGGGCTCAGTGTATGGGCCCAGAATGCTTGTGCTAAAAATCTTTCCTATCTTCACACAACTGTAATACACTAGATCCACACAATTCCTTGTGTAAAAACATAATTAGCCAGAAAATATGTGAAATTTGTCAGGAGTCTGCGTCATCCATCGGCGCACACCGATTGCGCCTCTATTTGGTACTATCTGCATGTGTGCTGCGTTTGTACATGGTTCCCATTGTATTTAGAAAGTGCAGCTGTTGTACAGCTAGATTCCTCATTTGAGACTGGCTAGCTTTCCCATGTACAATAACAATCTTAGACAAATAGTGCAGATATAGTGAAATCTACTTTCAAAACGGTCCTATTCATCAAACCTAGAGCTGTCCGGCCTGTCCAACACTTTGTGTTTTCCCACTTTGCACATATCCCATGCACTTTATCCAGAATAGAGTCAATCTATAGTCTACATTTCTTTCCATGTTCTTCCTTACCTTGCTGGCGCTCTGAGTAGGTTAGGACAGGTGTTTGGGTTGTACACAGCCTGGAGAGACTCACAGTCCTGGTAGGACAAGTTGTGTGTTTTTGTAACTCCTTAAAAAGAGCGGAGAAGTACAGCTTGATATGATTAGAATGCTCGAAACACATTTATCATTAAAATGGTCCTACTTTAGAGGTACTGTATAACCTAAACTTTGCTTATACCGTTAATGTAGAGAATAAAAAAAATATTGAATATTGTCTATATATTATTGTGTTAGCAGAATTGAACGCAAATGCCTAAATTCGAAAAATGTGTTTTAAATGTGTCTGTGGCGTCTCCTGTTTATGACATCACCTTGTGGATTGATATGCAAATTACACAGTGAAAAACAGTTCATTTGCATATCAAAACAAAAGGTGATGTCATAAACAGCAGACTCCACAGACACATTTAAAGGGACACTCCCACCAAAAAATGAAAAGGTTTTATTTATTTTGTATTGTTGCTTTCAGATATGTCTTTTGTTTTTTCTATAAGTCTGAATTCTGATCATAGACTTGCATTGAGTGGGAGGATGATGTCATGCTAACATCACCAGGGGGCAGAACAGAGCTCCAACTTCAAATCAGTTAGGAGCCATGTTGGTGATGGAGCAGGGCAGAAGAAAGTGCTGCCAGATTTGTATTACCCAAGCTGCTCCCTTCTGTCCACACTGCTTGGAGCAGTTAATACTGGGGGGCGATTGTCCCCTATACACAATCCCCCCAAAACGCCCATACCCCCCACCAACCCTCATGATCCCCCCCCCCCCCCCCCCAGTATTAACTGATTTAAATCTGTCAACACTGTTCCAAGCATCTCTCAACACTCTTAAAAGAAGAAACAGGACACTCACCATATTTACACAAAAGCTGTATCACTAGACGATTTTTAGTGGTGCTGAAGCTAATCAGACATTTCTCTACAGTCTTCTCCAGGGATGGGAGGGATCGAAATACATTGACCACAGACTAAAAGGGAATGTAAGAAGATACATACTTGGTAAAGAATTACCCTCCTGGAATTTTAACACATCGGCATCAAGCCATCTCTTGAGCAATTAGGCAAACCTGCGGCCCGCCAGATGCTGATGAACTACATCTCCATACCTCCCAACTGGAGTCTGGGGAGGGGGCGGTGCCAGTGCTAACGCTCATTTGCGGTAACACTGTCCCCCGGTTTTGATCCTTCTGAAGCCAGGATCGCTACTGCGCATGCCCAGTAGGCATTCCCTGGTGTCTGTGACATTGGAGAATGCAAACAGGACCACGGGATTGTGGTCCGGAGTCGCACTGAGCTCTACCTCTGACCCGAAAAGCAGGACTGCCCGTGCACAGCGGGTATGCATCTCTCATAATGCTCTTTCTGCTAAGAGGCAGGCAAAGGAGTATGGGAAATGTAGTCCTGCAACATCTGGAGGGCTGCAAGTTGCATACCCCTGAATTAGAAAATACATCCTCATAATTGGCTTTTCTTTTTCTACCTACTAATTACAGTGTGTTCACAAAAGCCCTCCTTTTCCACAAATGTATGCATCCACTTCAAATGGCACCGATATTCAGCAATCATCATTCACCAGATAATGCATTATTACATTGTTTACCTGCTTTCATAATGGAGGAATTTGTCAATTTTCCTTATGCTATGTTATGTTTTAATGTTCTTTGCAATACAAAAAAAGTGAAAAAAGGCGATCTTAAATTATATGTAATTGTTGCCGCAAAATCCTTTGCAAGATAAAACAATAACCATAGTGTATTGTGCACCAGAAACACACACAGTACATACTTAAATGTAAAATGTATACAGTAACAGATAAAAAGCAAAATAATTTTCAATGGTGCAGTAGTAATCAAATATGCGACAGACCGACAACTTGCTCTGATTTGAATAACAGGATATCAATTCTCCCTTAAAAGAGAGTCATTCCACCTTCCTTCAAGGAAGCAAGGATTAAACAAAACATGTCCCAGGACTTGTAAGTAAACCCAACATGTATCTTAATAGATACATGCAGGTTTACTATCTGCTGTGTCTCACCTGCGACACAGCAGTTCCTGGTTGTCGCATGCTCGACCCACTCTGACAACCGAATGCGAGGGCATAATCCCAAACAGCATTTAATACCCTTCTAGGTCTAAATGTTGCTATGCTTTTTTATGGAAAGCCTGCTTCCTATTTATTTAACAACTACTATATCTTAAAGGGACAGTCTAGTCCCCAACTTTCTTTGGTGCATGTTGAAGACTAGTGCCTGAATAGTGCAAACACTTTTTTTTCCCAGTGTGATAAGATGCAGGCATTCTGCATAAATCACATTTTTAATATTACACTCAAGCCCTCCCCCAGTGATTACTCTGTATGTATACTACAGGTGCTGCAGCACGGATTATATAGACACTGTGTTTATAAAGTTTTGTTTCATTTAGACTTCCTGTGCTGCTGGAATAGAATACTTTGTGTGCAATGTAATAAGCTTGCTCTTGTAAACAGTAGGATTTCTTAACAGTGCAACACATTGTCTGATGACTTCACTAGAGAAACGGGATATTCCATTAATTTGAATGGCATTATACTTATTTGTTCCTGTAGTAAAAAAAATAAAAGGAAATTACTTTTACTCAGCTAATGTAGGTAGTCCTGGTTTCTTGCAAACTGCTGTAATTTCACAAATTCATCAAGGTATAAGATATTGGTATTTTAAGCAAAGTAAAATATGCATTGTAAAATACTTTGAATGTACCTTAATATGCATAAACATTTGGAAGATGCACCAGGACACCAGACAGTCCCATTAATGTAGTGTTAACTACCCTTGTTAATTGATTATTTAATATAAATCATACTGCTTTTTAAATCACTAAATTCTTCAGTTTTTGTTCTTCTATAACCAAAGTTTGTAATATGTGCATGACTTTTTCAAATTCGGGCATGGGAGTTTTCAGGATTGTTTCCAGGTGGGGGCAAGATATCCCCCCTCTTTCCCTGTACTGCTCAAATATTTCCTTTCTTGGCTGGGGATACAGGTTAACTGGTGAGAGGGAAATGTTTGTTACCCATTCATAGGAAAGAAGCATGACCGAGGTATTAGTGGCTAACAGTCCATATGATGCTCAGCTACCATGATCCTGGGGATCATGAAAACTAGTTTGCAGTAGCTGGGTGGTAAAGATTAGCCACTAATGCTCCAGTCTACAATTAACTGCAGTGTCCATGGTGTTTAACCAGTAATGGCTGACTGTGTATCATGGCATTTGCAGTAAGTGTTTAGGCTTCAAACTCAACTATTTTGGTCTAAGTTCAAATCCCCTTTCATGAATAACATCTTTAGTGTAGGTCTTTCCACAGCCCCCTCTACATTTAACTACAATTCCCATGATGTCCAACCAGCAATGTTGCTGCTTTGCAGTCAACAAAGGTTAGCATAGTGTGATCCACATCAAACATTCAGAGCTATTACATTTTTTGAGACTCAATTTCCCCACGATGCACTACTCTGCCTGCCAGGTGTCTGTCCTGCTCTCTGTCTGGTTAGCCTACGCTAACAAGCCTATTGTTCCGCTCTCCCCTTCTCCCCCATTTTCCATGGGTGGGGCCTCTTGCCACCCCCTCCGGAAGCCCATGGTTGTGGGATAAATACACAGCTGGCACTTGAGTTGAACTCCCAAACTCACATTAAAGTATTGGGATATGTTTTGTCCTTGCCATGATATCAGAAGAATGAGGGACAGAGGAGGAGTTTGATTGCACCTTGATGAGGCTTATGGAAACGCCCAATGGACATGTGATTCAAGATCCCAAATCCAAAGCAGGCATGGGTTGATTTGAACAATAAGGCTGTCAGACTTAACATGGATCAACATTACCTAATCTGCTTATACTTTTGATAACACTGTACATTTTGCATATCTAAAAAAAAACAAAAAAACATCTACCTGTTTTATTGAATATATTAACACAAACATCATCAGCTACTTTTGGGCTTTCTCATTCGGTTTAATTAATCTATCTGCATAGATCAACTTTTTTTTTATCCACATTTGAATATAAAATTGTACCTTTGGGTGTAAACTTTTTTTTACATGTATGTGCTGTACCTGGAGTCACATTACAAGACATTTAATATTTGGGATGTATCCATGTTTTGGTGCACAGTACAATATTTCTATTGTTTATACTATACTTATTAAGCAATGTACACCTGTATCTCATACCTACCAACATTCCAGGTGTCCAAAGAGGGACACTTATTTTGTGGGAGTGGCTGAAGGTGTAGCTATGCATGGGGCTTTACCGGAACATTTTCAGTGACTTTATGGACAATTGGTAACTATTTATGTACTTTGAAGTGTCTGGAGCGCTAAAAATAATGTGTGAAAAATATATAAATAAATTGTGAAAAAGTGTTGCAATCAAATCAAATAACGAGACACATATGCAAAACAAAAATGGAAAAAATAAATAAAAGAGAACTTAAAACAATGCAGACTTAGTGTCAGGTAAACTCGCAATGTATGAATCAGGACTGTATCCATACAGTAAAGTGCACAAAGACATCAAACTAAAAATTCTGAGGTCCCAGTATTGCAAAATAGGGACTGTATGTGAATAGAGACACTTTGCAGGAATCAACCAGAGAGGCCTGTGCATTGGGCATCATTGGGACTGCATGTACATGCTTCTGTGTGATGTCACCATCAAACATAACCACCTGTATACTCAAAATTTAGCAAATTTGAAATAGGGCAGAGGCGTCCAACGTGCGGCCCGCGGGCCAAATGCGGCCCGCCGGGCATCGAGGTGCGGCCCAC
Organism: Pelodytes ibericus; assembly: GCA_036172795.1. Classification (NCBI taxonomy): domain Eukaryota; kingdom Metazoa; phylum Chordata; class Amphibia; order Anura; family Pelodytidae; genus Pelodytes; species Pelodytes ibericus. Next base: position 22,086,035 of record CM069867.1, read on the forward strand.
CTGAGCTCTGCTCCGGTAGCCGCACCTCGAACTGCACACCACACGAGAAGCTGTGTCGGGGAAAGAAGTTCCCTACACGCTCTGTGTAGGGAACTTTGTTTCCCGATACAGCTTCCTGTGAGGTGTGCAGTGCACAAATCCCCCCCTCTACGGTCAGAGGGAGGGAAGAAGTGCACCGGGAGTCCACTGCCACGTGTGTGGGGTAAGTGTATGTATGTATGTGAGTGTGTGTATCAATGTGTGTGTGGGTTAAGTGTATGTATGTATGTATGTGCGTGTGTGTGTATAAATGTGTATTAGTGTGTGGGGTAAGTGTATGTATGTATGTGAGTGTGTGTTAAGTGTATGTATGTATAAATGTGTATTAGTGTGTGGGGTAAGTGTATGTATGTGTGTGTGTGGGGTAACTATGTGTGTGTGTGTGTGTGTGTAGAAATGTGTATGTGGGGTAACTATGTATGTGTGTGTGTGTGTGTGGGGTAACTATGTATGTGTGTGTGTGGGGTAACTATGTATGTGAGTGTGTGTGTATAAATGTGTATGTGTGTGAGTGGGGTAAGTGTATGTATGTGAGTGTGTAGGGGTAAGTGTATGTATGTATTGAGTGTGTGTAGGTTAAGTGTATGTATGTATGTATATGTATGTATGTATGTATGTATGTATGTATGCGAGTGTGTGTATAAATGTGTATTAGTGTGTGGGGTAAGTGTATGTGAGTGAGTGTGTGGGGTAACTGTATGTATGTATGTATGTATGCGAGTGTGTGTGTGTGTGTGTGTATAAATGTGTATGTGTGTGAGTGGGGTAAGTGTATGTATGCGAGTATGTGTATAAATGTGTATCTATGTGAGTGCATGTTAAGTGGGTGTGGGGTAAGTGTATGTATGTGAGTGTGTGTATAAATGTAATTGTGACTGTGTGTGGGAAGGGGGGGGGGGGGTAAGTGTGACTGTGTATGCAGTTAATGTGACCACTACACATTAGTGTAAAATATATATAGATATAGATATTTACATACACACACACACGTATATAATTATATATATTATTCTCTGAATGAATGAAAAATGAATGCGGCCCACGCACGCATACATTTCTAGCGAAGTGGCCCTTTGCAGAATAAACTTGGACACCCCTGAAATAGGGGGTAGAGGAGCCTACTTTTGCTCAAATATGCCATAAAAAAAAATGGAGAAAAAACTATTTTCTTTTTTTTTTTTGTGGAAGCAGCAAATTCTTAAAATGCTCTACCTGGTGAGGTAAGCTGAAACCTTTAGTCTTCAAATCATAAAACATCACCTCTTTTATTCTGTACTATTTGAGTACATAAATCCAGCCCGACACTCTTCATTTTTTTTTTTTTTAATTCTTACATTTCATTTACATGTTTGGTGTTTCTTTTCACACTTTCCACAATGCTTCTCTTATTAATTAGCGTTCATAGTTGCATATAAATTACTACCTTCATGTGGGTTTTGCAGTGGCAAGAGTCACCTGTGGCCTCATAGCTTTGGAAGAAGAGGGGAGCAAAAGTAAAACAGGCGTAGGCCGATCGAGATGAGTTGACAGAGCGAAGACACAGCTGGTAAAAAAAGAAAGAAAGAAAGAAAAAAAAATCAAATAAATTGCTACCACTAGTATTCATTCACTATAACTGAGACTAGCCAACTATTCATGGCACATAAACAACAATTATCAATATGCAGTTTATCGGGAGTCAGTCAGATCAAAGCTTTTTAAAGTCCTGTTAGAATTGTGCTTTCTACTCAATAAAAGTAGAAGATGAAGATGCTCTCTTGTGAGAGAATTCAGTAAAGATTGAGCTAAATAGTTTTCTGGCACCCCCTGGACACTCTCCCCTTCTTTGGCACCTAAAGGACTTAACATAGTACATTATTTTGCCCCAGAGAACATGCCACAGTCACTTTGACATTAACATATGCCATAGCCAGATTGCCCATTAAAATATGCCAGTTTTAGTTTGTCCATTAATATACCACAGCCAGTTTGCCAATTAATATGCCACTGTTCGTTTGTCCATTAATGTGCCATTGTTAGTTTGCCCATTAATATGCCACAGCCAGTTTGACCATTAATATGCCACAGTTTGCCCATTATCATATCAGAAGAACTGAGAGGACTGTCAGTGCAGACAAAAACTAATCCTTGTCTCTCCTAGTAAAGTAACACCCCCTAACACTAAAACTAACTTTTTCCACTCAGCAGTCCATTTGCATGTAGATTAACAGGAGACCGCACCAATGCATTTTTTTCTCTTAATTCGTGCATTTTTTCTGCTAAAACAATATATAGACTATTTTTAATATTATTTTATTCTCTACATTGACATTATAATCAATGTTTACATGATGCTGTCCCTATAATATCTTCATTCTCTTTAACACCATCATAATAAAGATCATACTGACGGACTAAGCACAATTTTGTTATTTGAACTAAAACTGTAATTTTAATGATGCACAATAATTTGGATTATAGACCCTTCAAAAGTCATTCACTTCCCCATCAGTCTGTGGCAGGAAAGAGTTAAAAAAGTATTAAAGGGACACTACCACTTACATAAGATGTAACTAGATAACCTTGTCGTTTAAAACAAACACATATATAAATCATATGCCACTGTTTGAATTAATTGCATTTACAAAAGGAAAAATACAATTAGGTGTTTCTCTCCAGCATCCATTTTGAGAATATTTCCCATGATGCAACATCATACAAAATCTTCCAGCCAGTCTCACTTTAAAACTGTTGCCAAAGCCTGCATGATGATGTCAGAAGATACTCCCCTGCTCTCTTACTGGCTCCTGTGTGTCATAGTGGTCAGGAATAGGTGGTTGTGTACAACTTTTTTTTTTACCTGCCTTCCAACACAAAGAGAGGAAATTAACCTGATCAAACAGAATGATAACTCCACCCAAAAAGACTATAATTCACAAAATGGCAGCACCCAGTCACACTTGTTTAGTTACAAATTGTATTAAATACAGTCACATAACAAAAACAAAGGACATATCTGAAATCAACAGTACAAAATAAAAAAAGTAAAACCTTTTCATTTTTTGGTCAGAGTGTCCCTTTAAATGCATATTAAATGCACTACTTTATTTCTTATACTTTGCAATGCATAAGGGTCTGCTTAATAAAAAGAGAACTGCAGGGAATTTGGGTAGGTATTTCAAACTTTAGACCAATGTAGCAGAGCTAGAAAAATACTCCAATACAGATGAACTAAGCTTCTTTGGTCTTAAATTTTAAATTCCAGTCTTAGTTCCCTGCATTTCTCTCTTTATTGAGTAGGCCCTTTACCTTTTGAAACAGTTTAGCAGACTCTCCCCTGGAGATCCCAAAACAGGCATCTGCAGCACCTTGTAGGAACCAAGAGAATTATGCATTGGGCATCCTCCTACCTTTATATTGAGAAGGACTCACTGCATGTGCATACACACAGGGGCATTGCTTATACCTCACAAGGCTGGGCCTTGGGGGTATAAGAGGCTGGGCCTTGGAGGTATAAGAGGCTGGGCCTTGGTGGTATAAGAGGCTGGGCCTTGGTGGTATAAGAGGCTGGGCCTTGGTGGTATAAGAGGCTGGGCCTTGGTGGTATAAGAGGCTGGGCCTTGGAGGTATAAGAGGCTGGGCCTTGGAGGTATAAGAGGCTGGGCCTTGGAGAACCTCTCATTGTAAACCAGAAACTCTAGTGGAATACAAAAAATAAAAAAATACAGCTTTATGGATATGAAGAGCAAAAAGGCGGACCAAGCTCCATGACTTTCTCATTTAGTAAAGAAATCATTGAACTAGAAAGGTTTTATTACCATGTAAATGATTTTGTTTATTTGTGGGTGAATAAACGCCCATTTTTCTTTGCCGCTTTGATAACATTTCTCACAGACACTGTTATTACCTACCCAACATGCACACAATATTAAACTAATTGCACAAGTACTCATTCTAAATCACTTCCTACTCTTTAAAAAAAGAAGAAAGAAAAAAAGACATAAGGGTCTACTCAATAAAGAGAGAATTGCAAGGAATTAAGATTCAAACTTAAGGCCAAGGAAGCCAAGTTGGAATAAGTCTCCCATTCTCACCTGCCTTGGCCTATGTTTGGAAATTCCCCTCTCGATTCCCTTTTTATTGAGTAGACTCTATAGTTCTCACACTGTTTAGTATTTACCAACATTGCGATTTCTTACCCCATCTTCTAACGGTTCAAAATACAATTCATCTCCAATTCGTGAGAGGGAATGAATAGCTCTACCAAGGGCTGACAGAGACAAAAATAAGTGTTAGTATTTTGTATAATGATCTGTTGAGAAAGGGTTTTGTGACAAACCTCTCTTACCTTTGACATTGGCTCCTGTAATAACACACTTCACTCCCATTTTAGTATCAGAAGAGTCCTTTCAACTAACAGGCTACAATAAAGAAAAGGCAAACATATCATTATAGGACTGTTTGTGAGTTGTACAAAGAGATGAAGAAAAGCAGGAAAGGAAGGTTTGACAGAGATTTGTTGGAGTGAGCTAGTCATATATAGGCTTAAAGGACAACTGTTAACCCGTAACTAACATTGTATTAAATAAATAAGCAATGCCATATACATATGCTGGGCCATATTTATGAAACCATTCCAACACAAATGTTTCAGTTATTGTACTTTTTTTACAGCATTTGCTGCAAGGACCAGAGATGCGATCCTTTTTCTTCACTTGGGTCGGATCTCTGGTTTTCTGACCCAAACCCCCTGCAGTCCTGCCTTTCAACGGTGTTTCGGCCCCGCCTCATATCTTGTGCAGGGAGCTTGGGTCAGAAAGCCAGAGATCCGACTCAAGTAAAGATGGTGGCTCTGGTCCTTGCAGCAAGTGCTCAAAAAGGTATAATTACTGAAAAATGTGTATTGGAATGGCACAGCATATGTATAAGAATTTGTTCCTTTATTAAATACAATGCTAGTTTATGGTTGATAGTTGTCCTTTAACCTGTCTTGAGGAGTTCTACAGCAAAGTGTTGGGAGTTATATAAAGGCGTAATTGCTGTTATACATAAAAAAAAAAGCATAGATTGCACCTTTTTATACCTCTCCCAACACTTTGTGTTATAAACCCCCATTGTGTTATAAAAGGATAGTAGCTTGGTATACGCTCCTCGGTCAAATGCAAGTATACATATACATGTGCTGGAAAAACAAAAATCACAGTATAGTGTAGCAAGTCCAGATACAATATACATAGATGGCTATGTGTTTTTTGTCTTTCCATCAAATGTATCTATATCCTGTCCAAGTGACCTAGGAGTATAACATCTGATATACCAGGTTATAACACATATTAATGGGACATCACATATTAATCATTATCAGTGCATTAATACATTTTTTGTTTTTGTTCATACACTTGTTGTTTTTGTGATATAAAAGGTATCATAGTTTTGGTTGCGGCTCACACCATTAAGAGCTTATATCACTTTATGTTTTAATAAAACCAATGTGTGTTTTATGTAGATACTTTTTTATGTAGATACTTTTCAGCCAGCTAATGCTATTTTTTATACACAAGTGTATGTTTATTTTTTCCACCTAGCTTTTATTTCCCAATCTCCTGTTCTTCTCCTTGGCCTTTTATTTGCTATTCTCTGCCTTAACGTTTCATTCTCATGTGACTTGTTATTTGTTACAAAGGGCAGGATAAGATAATCTTACCTACATCACAAACACATGAAGTCTGGACACTCCAGGCACCCTAAACATAAAATAAATACATGTGATTAACAATGCACACACAAAAGCTTGATACAAACTAGAAGGCAAAAGTCAATAAGGGGAGACACAAAAACTTTTTTAAAAAGTACGGTTTTTGATTTAACATTAGTACATTACAAACACTTAATAACATGTCAATATTTGCACAGCACATATATTATACATTAAATATATTTTACCATTTTCAAAAAGGCACAACACATGACACTAAGATATTTAAGAGACAAACATATATCTAGTCAAATAGTAACAAGCCTTATATGTGACTTTATAAAAGGAATAAGCCTTCCTTGGACAAAACAAAAACATTTAAATGGGGTTATTTTAATTTTGTAGAAAATATATATTCAAAATGATCTAAAGAAAAATAATCATTAGAAAATAAATTTGGTTATAGTCTTTGTTCATTGCTCAACTTCTAAATGTCAAACTATTGGCCAAAGTCAAAGAAAACATTCTAAAACCCTTCATAATCACAACTACTACACCTCAACCTCATGGAGCATGTCCTGGGTGAGCAATGGGGGTGCAGGTGCTGGGGCATGTCCTGGGTCTGCAATGTAGGTGCAGGTGCTGGGGCATGTCCTGGGTCTGCAATGTAGGTGCAGGTGCTGGGGCATGTCCTGGGTCTGCAATGTAGGTGCAGGTGCTGGGGCATGTCCTGGGTCTGCAATGTAGGTGCAGGTGCTGGGGCATGTCCTGGGTCTGCAATGTAGGTGCAGGTGCTGGGGCATGTCCTGAGTCTGCAATTTAGGTGCAGGTGCTGGGGCATGTCCTGAGTCTGCAATGTAGGTGCAGGTGCTGGGGCATGTCCTGGGTCTGGAATGTAGGTGCAGGTGCTGGGGCATGTCCTGGGTCTGCAATGTAGGTGCAGGTGCTGGGGCATGTCCTGGGTCTGCAATATAGGTGCAGGTGCTGGGGCATGTCCTGAGTCTGCAATATGGTTTGATATGTAATTTCCTGGGTGCTGTGGCCATGCTGTATTTTATTTTTAAAATAATTTAGGTGCAGGTGCTGGGGCATGTCCTGAGTCTGCAATATGATTGATATGTAATTTCCTGGGTGCTGTGGCAAGACCTGGGTGTACAATGTGGGTCATGGGGCATGTCCTAATAAAGTTCAATACCATGCTGTATTTTTTTTTTTTTTTTAAATATGGTTCTATTTATCCACTTTTCCAGCATGGTAAAATTCAAATAAAAAATGGTGACTAAATAGAACCATTTATCAGAATGGTGGGGGGGATTGCATGTGGGGCGCAAAGAGACTCCATGATCTTCTATTAACTGGGGGCCCCATGAGCTATCAAGTCCACCCCTGCATATAGCTCATACAAACCTCAATTTCAGTATCCTGCAAATTCTTTCCTTTTCTTAAAACTGCCTTTATAAAAATGTGTGGGGCAACAAAAACCCTACATTAAATAACTAACTGTTGACTTGCCCTAAACATAAAAGTGGCCTTGCATTACCAGAGATAATAACACTCTGCCTTAATGTAAGCAAGAATACGTTCATGGCACCAACATTTCTCTGAAAAACCATGGGTTCTTGATTGTACTTCTTTGGAACTGGAGGAATATGAGCCCTCTGAATTGATTTGACTTTTTTTTTTTATCTCTGACCAACACTCAATATAGAATGGAGACCGGCTTCTATCTTGAAAGAGGGTCCATAGAGATGTACTAAGACATTTGCTCACCTTGGGTTGAGCAGTATGGAACTGACGTCTAGACGACCTAGGGCCCTTTGCCCTCGCGCCTTTTTCCTCCATTCCTCCCTCTGAGTGAGTTGTAAGAGTGTATTGTGATAGAGTTGTTATAATGGGAGTGGGAAGACAAGGCGTAAAAGAACAATCCTGAGAATACAGATTGAGCGGACAAAAGAAGACCTGCAGCAGTAAAGTCTGTCATGCTATAGCAGGGTTTAGTCATTTGGGCAGGCTCTTAGTTTTCTTATTTGAGTCTTAGTGTGGGTTTGCGATATTTATTCATTGTCTGTATGTGGATTTGGTATGTAATGAAAAAGGAAATGAAATATTGTTCTATTGTATTTATGACATATTGAAAATTTGATAAAGATATTTATAAAAAAAAAAAAAGGATTGTACTTCTCTTACTCTCAGTACAGTCCACTAGGTACCCCACAAATCACAACTTGCAGATCTCAAAAACCACTCAACTGCAGCTCTGACATTGCTGGGATAGGATAAGGGTTTCCAAAGAATTGGGAGATTTTATCTATCCACCAACTCCCTTACAAGATTTTCTGCTTGGCTCTACTGCCAAGTTTAATCGCATCTCATGTGACCTTCCTAATTACCGTATTTGCTCGAACATAAGACGACCCTGATTATAAGACGACCCCCCAAACTTTGGATATTCCTTTAGGAAAAAAACTAAAAGCCTGAATATGACTACCCTATAGGAAAAAAGTTTAACTTGTATATATTCACATGTAAATTGTTTTTTAATATTTAATAAAAAATTATATTATAACAACAAATGCATTTTCTTTTTTTTATTTCCTTTTATGTGCCAATGCTGCCTCTCTCCCCCTCCCCCCTCCTTTTCTCTCTCTCTCTCCCCCCTTATTAGGGTTCGGGGGGTTAGTATGGGGGTTCGGGTTAACATTTTAGGGAGGGTTTAATTTATCACAGTGAAGCGGCCACGTTGCCTTTCACTGCTGACACTTCAGCGTTCAAACGGCCAGCGGTGAAACGGCTGCGAAGAACTGTCCTAGACACATTTTAAACAATTTTTTCTCCTAACTTAAGCATTTACTTGCAATTTTACCAACACAATGTATAGATCACTTTCAATATATAGTTGTATCCACTTCTAAATTCACAGTAAAAACAATGTTTAGGTGATGCAGTGCCTTTAAGCCTGTAAATGTTGTTCATCTATAGTTGCTATTATTGTTTATTTACAATTGGATATTATCTAGGCTGATGACCATAGTTGCCAACATCGGCCATGTTTCCAGGGACACATATTTGTTCCACATGCTGCAATAAAACCATGCAAAGTGCAGCCTGGCAGTATGTAGGATGGATATACGTACAGACACAATCCAATGAACTAATCAGGGTGGCGATCTCAAAGGACCTACCATGATTAATTAATTGGGTTGTGTCTGTGCGTATTTGCATCCTACATACTGCCAGGCTGCACTTTGCAGCATGTGGAACACATGTGTCCCTGTAAACATGGCCGATGTTGGCAACTATTGCTGATGTCTTGCTTAAAGTAACTTTTTGGCAAGCATGTGTTCAGTGCTTTGTAATAAAGTATTACTTTTACGTTTCCAAAGAACAAATATGAGCCTTACTCCTCCAGCTGGAGGGTCTAAAATGCTACAAGCTGGTGTCAACAATACATTAAAATAAGCCTTAAATTGACATCTAATTTTGATTACAAATGATGCACCCCAGCACCAATTGCCTTCCATTCTGTCTAAAAAAACATATATATACATGCAGCATTGAAAACAACAAAGTGAGGTCTGGGAACAGCAGAAAGCATTAATAGACGTCTCAACACTTCCAAACTCCCGAACGGGCCAGGTAAAATCCCACTGCTGCACTCACCTCTGTAAACTCCCCTTTTAGCGTTACCGCGGTAACTGCCGCGCGGCCTGATGACGTATCAGCGACAGACTGGCAGACTTCCATTTCCGCATGTGGGTTTAGATCACGCGTCTTTGCTCACGTCCTGGATACAATAAATGGTGCCGCTCTGATGACACACAGCTTTGCTTGTCACTAGATTGGCAACTTCTTGCTCACATTTATGAATGTGTAGTGATGTAGTATTGTAAATTGCGCTTTATACCGATGCGTGTGAATGCATGCAGACAGGAATAAATGGCAAACCACCTGTAGGTTGCCAACTCTATTTACCGGCCACATAAAACCTATGCATGCTGCCTTGTAGTATGCAGATGTCATATGTGACCAGAAGGAAATCAATTAATCAAGGAGATTCCACAGAACTATACTGATTAGTAAATTTAATTTTTTCTGGTCACATATGACTTCTTGGTGTAGCAAAACAGTATGTAAAATGGTTATATGCAATTGCAGTCAGTAATAAATGGCCAATGGATCAGCAGTGTAAAATTACCATCATGGGTAAGAATGGACTCAAATAAAAGCAGGAGTGACTCCAGCTGTAGGCTTTAAATTCAAAGCGGCCCCCTAGCTTTTATTTTACAGATATCCTCCGAACACCTTCGGGCCGGATGGTGCTTTGGTCCTTATGTGATCAGCAGCCAGAAACGTACAAGGGGTCTCTGCTAGCATCCTGCGATACTTCACTACATCACCAAGCATTTGACACATTTTGTATGTCAGACTGAGGTCCCTGCAGCGGGATCCGCTATGAGCTGTTCCTCATCAGTACAGTCTATGCCGTCCTGCAGTTTTTTTTTTTAGCAAAATGTAGCCAACGATCACTTTGAACATCCGCTAAATTTTATGGGTTCAGACAGAGCGTATTCAGCGTGGCCTCATCTGACAGCGGGATCTGCACATGGGGAGCCACGATGAGCTGTTAAATGCAGGATCTTGTTAAATACAAGTCTTTAGGCACTAAAAAGTAGGACTGTATCATAAATATTATTACTATAGAATACATTTTTATATTGGTAAAAAAAAAAAAAGTCCACACTTGTAATTGGGACATTTTAATTTTGGTGTCTAGGACAGTTGATCACGCCTGTTTTGCGGCAGTTTGAGCGCTGAACTGTCAGAGGTGAATGGAAAGACAGCCGTTTCACTGCAGCCTGTGTAAGCCCTGACAATTAAATGCTATCCTAATACTAAACTCCACAACTAACTCCTAATACTAAGCCTGAACCCCAATGCTAACCTTCTATCCGATCCTGCGATGACCTCTCACGTGAGAGGTCGCGGTGCAGTGGCTGCATAGAAGCAGCCGCCATGAATCATCCCATCCCCTTAATTTTGAGTTCCTGTAAGTTCCCCTATGGTAAGCTAATACATATTACAGTTGTAGACTGCAGATAAGATGAAATAATTAGATTCTAATCAAACAACAAAGGGACACAGATTAAAAAAGGTTTATTAGCGGAGAATCTGAGTGTGAGCTTTCAAGACAACTTATATCCCATGTTTAGGCTACAAAAATAACCTGTGCAATGCCAGAAACAAGTAGAGTTAAATAACCTTCATTGTTAGGTCTCTTAAGTTATGCATTACCTTTATAATACTGTGATACAACCAATCCAATGTATACATTCCAGCCCTCTAGAACAACTTTTATTCAGATAAAATGTAACTTCTGTCTCATTACAAGAGTTTTTCGACATGCAACTAGGGAGCACCATTCAAAAATGCTATTCGAATTTCTTTGGAAAGTCTCAGATGTCGGCAAAGCAGGAAATGCTCATCTCCACCATGAATTGTTTGCACACACCAATGACATACAGAGATTGCCTTGTGATGCTCAGGGATCTATTCACTAAAAGGTGAGATGAACATTTAAGGGTCTACACAGTATGCACCAATCCTTTCCGAAATGGATTCGGATCAGGCATAATAGGTGAATCGAAGGGATCCCCGAAATTTGGTTACATAATATGCTGCGATTCGGTAACCGAATTCTTCAGGGACCCTTTGTCTTGGGACTATTTGGCCTTGAAAATCATAGGTTTTCAGCTACACAATATGTGGCAATCACCACCGAATACAATTTGGATTTTGGGATGATTGGCGCATTATGGACATTTCAATTCCATTCTGAACAGGAGAATTGAAATGAAAAATGTAAATGAAATAATAAAAATAACTAAACACTCCCACCCAGGTCCCGAGGCCTACTGGCCCCATAATAAAATAGAAAAAATAACTCATGGCAAACCCCCTCCTGGAAACATTTTTTTTTAGAGGGATCCAGGGCTAATAACCCTGCCTTCCTAACATTACCAAGGCTGGGAGCTGCAAAACTCAGTCAATGAGGAAGCTGGGATTGACAGGGAACCCAAAGGGTGGGGGTTTTTTCCCCACAGGTGAATTTTTAGGGTTAGCATAGGTGTTAGAATTAGGGTTGGGGTGAAAAGGTAACTGTAGCAGAAAATGGTTAGAAAACAACTTTTGGTTATTGCCCTATAACTCTTGTTTACCATTCATAATTATGTAAAATATGTTTCAGGTCAAAAGTTAGAAAAAAAGTGTTTTTTTTGTTTTTTTATTTGTTCAACATATTTTATCATTTGTTTGCAGTAAATAAGATTTGATGAACTAATTCTAAAGAAAGCCCTTCTTATAGGGATAAACCCAATAAATAATGTGCGTTGGTACAGTAAATATGAAAGAAGAAAATTACAGCTAAACACAAACATCCCAGAAATTTTAAAACAGCCCATGTCACCAAGGGAAAGACTAGGTCAAGTCAATATGGGATTAAATCATTTAAGGTTCTTCCTGGGGTCCATTATGTTTTGCACCACACAGGGTACTCTACTAAATGACCTGTGTTAATTTTTCTCACGTTACCATATTGACGTTTTATTCTGCTTATGATAAATGTATAATCCAGTGAACAGAAACCCTGAAGCAGGTAGATATATATATATATATATAAAATATATAATAACCATCCCTCTTAGATATCAAGTTTAAATCCAGTGTGTAGGCAGTATTAATGTCAGTAGACCCCCAAATTTGACTGGACAGGATTCCCAAAAAACAGGACTATGTCAGTAAATTCAGGTCTGTTGGCAACTATGCTATTAGGCAGGATTTATTTTCCAAATCCCCCACATTCTTTGGATAACGAATAAAAAAGAAGAGGTGGATGTAGTACACAGCTTTTGCAAGTCTTTCTAACTGAGTAGTATGGACCCTGCCCCTTTGTTCCCCAGTCAATTCGCAGGTAATCAAACAGTTAACAAAATAGTTCCTGTTTCTACATTCCGAACATTACTAATGAGAGAGGAGAAAAAGGAATAAGAAAAAACGAAGTTATTACTAACCCTCCCCGATGATATAGATTCATGTGATCTCTAAAATATCCCCTTTCAAAACAACTTCCTCATTCACTCGCCACAATACCTGCCTATTCTCTGTCTTTTACCATCTAGTCCTTCCTCCTTCCCACCCCCCTTTAAATCTATCCCACCTCTCATGCCCTCCCTACTCTCCACCCACAAGGCAGCAAAGGGGACTGAAGAGGAAGCCGGGGATTACATCGCAATAGCAGCAGTTGGTTGAGGTTGGTTTTTGTACAATTATCTTTGAGATGCACAATTATTGTATCCATAATTTGTATGTATGCCACAGACTTGGATTGTAGTTACATGTAGGAGCAATATTTGCTTTTCTATGTTTATTCCTACTTGTATTAATGTAGCTATTGTTGATTTCGCTTCACATAACTCTTTAAATTAAATCTGCCTTAAATACTATTCTTTGGTGACACTGTCTGACACAAACATTGTAGCAAGCCCACTACTGACTCCCAGATAATACAGGACTCTACACTATTTTCAAAGTACTTTCTGCCTCTGGGGGATGGGGAAATGCAGACTAAGCAGTGATTGTGAAACACCCTTTGTTTCAGAAGTATTTTAGATTTTTGTTTGTGGCTAACTATAACAGTCAGTTGTGCATATGTTAGGTTTGCCAGCTGTCCACCTGAGTATTTGGTCTTTTTGTCCAGAAAAAAAACCCAGTAAAGGCCATAGTGTACATTTGTATTGCGTCTCTATGGAAGAATGCCTTGTTGTTTTGGCCAACTCCACTATACTTTACTACAGGTGAAGGCGACCTTTGGCACTCTGTTTGGACTACATTTCCCTTAATGCTTTGCCAGCATTATGGCTGTAAGAGCATTATGGGAGATGTAGTCCACAACATCTGCTCTATAATCTCATACCCAGAACCAACCCGTTATTAGCTGCCCCTAAATAGGTCTTTTTTTTCTTCTTCTTTCAATCTAAATTACTAAGTCCATCAAGTTTAACCCTTCTACCTATAATTCCTGATTTTTGATGCAAAAGAAGGCAAAAAACCCCCCTAAGTAAGCTATTTTGAATTTTGCCGCTTACGGGGAGAAATTCCTTCTTGACAATCCGATTTTTTCCTTCGATCAAGAAGCTATAAAATATTAATGTTTATTCTATTATTTTTATATCTACTTTCCTAAACAAAACCAAAACATTATATCCAGTCCCGTTTTGAAGGAATCACTTGGCAGCATTCCATACCTTTTTATTGTCCTTACCATAAAGAATCCCTACCTTTGTTGTCTACAAACTTTTTTTTCCCCCCAGTTTCAAGGGAATGACCTCTTGTTCTTTGTAAAGTTCTGTTAATGAAAGGGTCCCTCACTTCAAAGAAGAAGCAGGTCAAGGTGCATTCTCTTTCAGAGCTCATCATATGTGGACCACCTCCCAGATTCCAACACATCATCCACTAATCTAAAATCCCTTAAAGGACTAATTTTTTTTTATTTTTGCTGTTTTTCGACTGAGTCAATAATTAACTTAATTGATTTTTTTTTTGGGGGGGGGGGGGGGGGGCTTACTTCATATTTTATTTCATTCATAGAGCCTTGTACACCTGCTAGGGACTCTATGAATGTTACATCCGCATTGCGTTGCTGATAATTGTATCAGAAGATATCCGACGGTGAACTGCGTCCGGATGTATGATTGAGGCTTCCTCCACTGCAGATTGATGGGAAATGTAGTTCCCATTGACTCTGCTGTATCTTAAAGGCCTCAAACAGACTTTCGCGCGCACACAATTGCACATGGCCGCGCGCACACGATTGCACATGGCCGCGCGCTCCCAGTTCTCCGTAGGGCACCATAAATGTATGTATTTTTATTATCTGCTGTTAAATATGTAACTGTGTAATATCATTCTGGGCTTGGTCTCAGCGTATTCTTCCTGGTAAAACAGTATGTATGTATGTGTAACAGAGGTATTATTAAATACAAATCTACACACATCAACAGACAAGCCAGAAGACCTGCTTTTCACACAGAAATGCTAAACTTGCAGTGGTTGCACTCAAGTTTAGGACATCTCTGGTGAAAAGCAAGTTTTCTGACTTGTCTGGTGTTTGTAGTAGTGCCTTTAATAATACCTCTGCTACCCCCCTGATTTTTAAGTGGAGGGGTTTTCCTATAACCTTTACCCCCACTAAAACTTTGTGTGTACTTGTATGTGTGTTTATATTTATATATATATATATATATATATAATTTTATTTTTATTTTTTCTGAAAAATAATCTGTTATCTAATTTATTTTTTTACGTTCAGGATGGGCTCCATGTTCCGTGGAGAGGAAGTATGTCTTGCCCAGTTATTTTTGCAATCTGGGTGTGAGTATCAGTGTGTGAGTGAGCTAGGAGAGCTCGGACTGGTGGAATTCAGAGACGTGAGTATCCATTTATGACCTGTGTTTGCGTTATAATAATTTTTCACTCTCCTGGGTACAGGCATATATATATATAAAACATATATTGTTTTCCTGTATTTGCAGCTTAATCAGAATGTGAATGCTTTTCAGCGTCGCTATGTTTCTGAGATTAGACGTTGTGAGGATATGGAGACAACCTTTGGTACGTTTATATCTTTCTTTTTGCACACCTAGTTAATTTTGCACTTGTAAGCACTTTTATTCCTAAAGACACAACTGGATCATTTTACAGGGTACCTGGAGCAGGAGCTTCGCAAGGCTCATGTGGCAGTTCCAGTTAGTGATGAGTCTCCATCAGCTCCTTTACCCAAAGATGCACTGAAGATACAGGAGGAGTCAGAGCAGTTGGCAAGAGAGCTTCGAGAAGTGTCCGGGAGCAGGCAGTCTCTGAGAGAGCGATTGCGAGAGTTACGAGAATACGCAAATATTTTAAGAGAGAGCCAGAGGTTCACAGGACCACTGGTGAGTGACTAATGGACTGTAACATTTGTTAACGAGGAAGTTTCCTATTTCACGTATATCCTATGTGATAATGTTTTTATTTTGGTGAGTGATTATCTACCAGGCCCCTGTAACGAGATGGACAGAGATGTAAGATGTTCCTTGCCCGTTGCAGTAATTCTTTTCCTCCTAAACCCCCTCTGTTTTTCCAGCACTACTCGCCAATCACCCCTCGGTACTCCAATCTTTGTATCCAAATAAGTAACATTTAGTACAGCAGGATAGAACAATTTATTGGGGATTCAACAGGACGTTTATATTGACCAAGATCTGATAACTGGTTAGGACAAAGGATATAAACGGATTAAACAATGATATCAGGTAATTGATTGTACTGCCTAAAATGAAAGACACCAACCAATAGAAAGGGCGCCTACTGGTGTACCCACAGGTAAGAGCCCCAAGCGACTGGGCTAAACCTCTATTTGAGCTATCCTCTCTGCTGGACCCTTCCGGTTTCATTTCACATAAGATTACTTATTTTATTCTCCAATTCTGTTGGCAGCTGGAATCTCAAGCCTATGATTAAGCGTGTTCCCACGCGAAACGCGTAAGGCGAGTCCGTTTCCCCTTTTTTATTTGTGTATCCCTGCAATATTTCACTGTATTTGGTCGGATCTTTTCTAATAAATTATGGACACTTTTTTTTTACCGGAATAAGAAGTGCAAGCGTCTTCGTTCTCTTTTCTTATTAGCCGGAATCTGAGACCTGGAGGGAAAGAGCAGATACTGATCCCTTGATAGACCCTGCAATAACCAACAGAAAGGATCTCCGAGTTAGGTGGGTGCCTTGCTAAGCAATGTATTTGACAGTCCTGTTATCTCCTTTAAACTTCCAAGAAGTCCTTTTGACCACACTGCCCATTTGGTTGGATTATCTTTTTGCTCTCTATAAAAACCTAACAAACATTGGGCCTGATTTAATGACCCAATATATTACTTTTTTAACTATTTTTTTTCTATTGCTGTCTATAGGATTCAATGATGTGAGATAAATTAACTCAGGTCATTGAATAGACCTCTTTCACTTTATTCTCTGTTTTCTGTGGTACTTTCTATTATAAAGGAGACTTAATCATCTGAAAATCCTAATTCACTACATACAGCATGTTTATTAAAGTGACCATAATATCAAAATCTCAAAAATTGGCTCTGTTTTGCTGGTTTTATACACAGAAACATGTTTTTTTTTTTTTTGTTTTTAAATTAAAAAAAAATTAATATGTATCATATTTTAGTTTACACAATATCTATGATTATGCAGTATGAGTTATGCTGCTTGGGTTCTTCAAAAGGGGTGTGGTTTGTCACTGACTGACTGTTCCCTTATTGGTCTGTCAAACTGCCAGTCTGACTGAAAGCCTCTGCTATTGCCTCTATTGGTCGAACTTCTAAACAAAGCAAAATGAACAAAATGATTTTAAAGAAAAGAGCAAGTCTGCAAAACAAATCCATTGTATTCATAGTTGAAAATGGCATTACACCCTCTTTTTAAGTTAACCTTGCATATTGACGATGGCTATCTATTGTGCTGCTAATTTAAGGCATGAGGAATAGGTAAAACTTTCAACAAATGCAATTGCTTTTTTTGAGTTCTAGCTCGTGAGTCTCATAAGATTAAAAAAACTTAATTTTTTTCCCCCCCATGCTTCATTCATCCAGTTTTATGGCAGGCGTCATTCATCCATGGCGCATGAACTCTTTTGAGCGCTTACTATGGCGTGCCTGCCGTGGATACCTTATTGTTAACTTTGTGGAGATGTCGGAGCCGATGGAAGACTTGGTTACGGTAAGAAAATTAAGTACCCAATCTTTAGTATAGTAGGAAAAAAGAGGAAGTAATCCATGCTCACAGATCCAAATAGGTTGCCAAAGTTGCCAAAGTTTTATCTTATTTTAATTAAAAACATGGCACAAAAATGCTGTGTTTTGAAAAGAAAAAAACACAAAACATTTTTTGGATCCAATTATACCACCATTTATTTATATAGCGCCAACAATTTACGTAGCACTAGGTACAGAGCATAAAAGGGGACTACATACTTGGTTGGACGAACAATAACCGACTGGTACATCAGGTAAAGAGCCCTGCTCCCAAGCTTACAATCTAGAGCAGTGAGTGTGCATTTATCGGTGGGTTTCTATATTTCATGCCTCCCAACTTTGCCCCCAGGTGGCAGAGTCTGTGGAGGGGGCAGGACACAGGGAGGCGGAGTCTGGGGAGGGGGTTGTCAGTGCTACCACTCATGTGTGGTAACACTGTCACCCATTTTTGATCCTGTCTTCTGAAGCCAGGATCGCTACTGCGCATGCTCACAATGCTGGGCATGCCCGGTAAGCATTCTCTGGTGTCTGGGACACCAGTTGGGAGGTATGATATTAGCGTAGATGATGGCACGCATATAAGAGATTGTGAAGATGTGCGAGTGTGTGCTGTCCCCTTACTTATAGGGAAGTACCCGCAGGTCTGTTTCGGGGAAAAGAAAGGGTTTTAATTCTCTACTGTATGTTTCTGTATATTATTATACTTATTATTATTTCTCTCTACCTATAATCATGATACATGTAAGATTTCTGTTCTTCATCAGAACGCTATACAATTTTTTTTTTCCCCAGAGGAAATGTTTGTGTAAAGCAACATAATAAAGTAGAAAATCATTTACGTTTTCCGTTTGCAAATTACAAACCTCCAATATAAAATGTTGTAATACTCAATCACAATAGTCAGCCTTGTTAAAGATGTGTTATTTGTAGAATTTGTTTTTTCTATTCTCATAATAGACCTATGCAATCCATGATATGTATATATAATTCAATCATTTAATGTCTTAATGTTTTTTTTATTTTTTTTATTTTATATTAATTTACTCTGCATCTAGGGTGAGAGTGTTACTCAGGTAATATTCTTAATTTCCTACTGGGGGGAAAGAATTGGAGAGAAGATAAAAAAGATTGCAAACTGGTGAGTGTGCATTTTTATCAGGCTACAGATTTAGTGGATCTCTTTGCAGGACATTTAAAGACTCCTACTGCTGTCTTTATCTTTAAGCTTTCACTGTCACATATATCCATATGCTGACGAAGAAGCTGCACGGTTAGACACTTTGAGAGACCTTCTGGTTCAGATCCAGGACATGCAGAAGGTAATATGCCACAGGAAACTAGTTGTACCCAATATACAGTACGAAGATGCCTCGTTTTGAGAAATATATATATATATATATATATGTGCTGTATAGGAAAAAAAGCTATAACAAAATTATAGATTTATAGCTTTTTCCTTTACAGTACTATACAGAAAAAATGATTCGGTTGTCTGTCACAATGTTCTTGGAACATGATTTAGTGACTGGTATCTCTATTGCAAGACATTACATGCTTTATATTTTTGGTCTACTGTAGGTTCTTTCTCAGACCGAGGGTTACCTGGCACAGGTTCTTAGTCGGGCTGCCTCCAACATGCATGTCTGGAAAGTCAGTGTGCGGAAGATGAAGCATATTTATCTCATTCTAAACCTGTGCAGCGTTCGAGAGCGCTGCTTGATTGGGGAGGTATGGTGTCCTGTGAAGAACCTATCTGCTCTACAAAGAGCACTGGCAGGAGCTTCAGTAAGTTTGTTGTGGGTTTTTTTTTTTTGGGGGGGGTGGGGGGCGGGGTTGAAATGCTATGTACTTCTATTCATGTATTTTTTTTGGGGGTTGGGGTGATGGCAAAAAAAGCCAAACAGCCGCCTTTTAAAAAAAAAAAAAAAAACTACAAATACTCTATTGCCGGCAGAGACGATGGCCAGAGAGATGGGGAGATCTCCCCTCACCACTACTCTGCCTGCAAGGAACTTCCATGCTGCCTGTTTGGCTCCCGATGTGTTATGACTGGGGAGTGCCAACAGGTCATATGACCCGGTGCTATGGTGTCTGCCTAGGGCAGCACAAAACCAAGATACACCACTGTGTGTATGTACATTAATTTATATTTACTATATTATTTTTGTTACCATATGGAGTTGACACAATGCCCTTCATTATAAAAAGGGTATAATTGGGGATCACGTTTTATCTCTCTCTTCCTGTATTTGCCCAGCTGACTCCATACCATCCTTTTTGCATGTTTGCTAAAATGTCATGTCATTTTATTTCCTTAAAAATGTTTTTACATATTTTTTTTCTTGCTTATGTAATCTTCATAGCCCATTTTATTATATTACACTTTCTACTGAGTGACACAAAGATTCCTCTTTCTCGCAGGAGAGCAGTGGAGGGGGCGGGGAATCATTCTGCCATCGAATACCATGTGCGATCAGTCCTCCAACCCTAATCCGAACCAATAAGTTCACTGCTGGTTTTCAAGGAATTGTGGATGCCTATGGAGTAGCTTCTTATCAAGAAGTCAACCCAGGTCTGTCTTTCCGTCATTTGTTCTGTGTGTCTGTAGTGCGGCCTTGCCAGTGCACATCATTCAAACCGTCTCATGCAATGTTCTTGCAGCTCTCTACACAATCATAACCTTCCCATTCCTTTTTGCTGTGATGTTCGGGGATGTGGGACATGGACTTCTCATGTTTCTATTCGCCCTTTGGTTGATTGCCGGTGAGAATGACCCAAAACTTAAACGCTCTGAGAATGAGGTGAGTAAAGTTACTAGAGTTGACGGTTTTAAAATGAGTTATACTGCCACCTTCAAAAGGCCATATATGAAGATGCACACCCCCCCCCCCCCCCCTATCTTTATCTCCTCAGATCTTTGCTATGTGTTTTGGAGGTCGTTATCTTATCCTGTTGATGGGTGCATTCTCCATATACACTGGCTTTGTGTATAACGAGTGCTTCAGCTGTGCAACTACAATCTTCCCTTCAGGATGGAGTGTTGCTGCAATGGCGAAGGCGAAAGGTTGGACGTGAGTGACATGTTTGCTGTCAAAATAGTTCAAAGAAAACTGCTACATACACAATTATTTGTTTAATCTAGAATAATTTTTTTTTTTTTTTCACTCAGTGCAACTTCCTTTACCACATCTCCACCAGATCCACTGGACCCTAACATAACTGGTGTCTTTATAGGTGCATATCCATTTGGCATAGATCCGGTAAGTTGATCCTTAACCTAGGATGGATTCTTTGTGTGTGTGTGGTGTGTTTTTTTTTTTTTTTTGTAAGCATTTCTCTCCTGTTTTCCTTACAGATTTGGAGCCTTTCTGTAAATCACCTCACCTTCCTGAACTCTTTTAAAATGAAGATGTCTGTAATTCTTGGTGTTATTCACATGACATTTGGCGTGTGTCTTGGTGTTTTTAACTTCATGTGAGTATTTGTATGTATGTAGAAATATATATATATAAATATATATTACTGGATACAGTCACTTTTTATTGATTTCAATAATAGTGGCTTATTTAGAAAGGTCTTAGGAGGGAGATATATATATAGTTTTAGCTCCATCTCCAGTTAATTTACTTGTCTGTGGAGTCTCCTCTTTATGAGATCACCTGTGGCCTGATATGCAAATTTAAAGGGACATTAGATGTAACTAGATTACCTATGCATTTAAAACACACATCTATAAGACATATGCCACAGTTTCTTTTTTCTATGTTTCAATTTATTGCATATAAAAGTAAAAATTAAAATTAGGTCTCTATCTCCAGCATCCATTTTGAGAAGTTTACCCATTGTGCAACATCCTACAAAATCTTCCAGCAAGTTTCACTTTATAACTGTGGGCAGAGCCTGCATAATGATGTCATAAGATACACCCCTGCTCTCTTACTGGCTCCTGTGTATCACTAGTGGGCAGGACTAGGTGGCTGTGTTCAACTGTCTTCCAACACAAAAGATAGCAGATTGACCTGATCAAACAAGATTATAACTTCGCCTCTTATGAGATAATAGTTACATTACCCTTCTATTCAATGCAAGTCTATGATCAGAATTCTTATAGACTGCATTCTGTGTTCCCAGTCCCGAAGTGAGATACTAGTGCTGTAAAGTCACTGGGGAGGTGGCACCCAAAAAAACATGGACATGATCGTAAATGGGTTTTTCCTGCAATTATGACATTTTTACTCTTTTTGGTGCTGGCCGTAGAAGGCATCTCTTACAAACAAATGATATCATTATAGAAAACATTGCATCCACTAAAAGGAAAATACCTGAAGTGCATGCCACTAGGAAAGAGTGGCATTGTATAAAGGATGCTTCTTGTATTATTTCTGGGAGATCTTCATTGCACCAGATTTTATAGCTAGATGTAGTGAGATTTTAAATATATACACATACACACTTATATTGTAAGCATACCCCACATTAACATACATAATGAGTCCAGAGCATGTATGTAAAGTGAAGCACTACTTTTTTTTCACCTATCTTCCCATCTTATACAGGCTACAAAACAAATATCTTAATAAACAGGATGGAGCTCACCCAAACCTGTAATGGTCGCATAGTCTCAGACGCCATCACCCATAAATGGGAATGGTTGCGTTGTAATGACGTCTTTACGCACAATTGTCCTTAAAATGGGGTATGCCTGTACAACTGGTATTTGCTTTGTGTCCATGCATAATGCAAGCAGAATTCAAATTTAAAGGATTACGGTGCAGCGAAACGTGTGCATGTGTTTTATAGAATTCTAAAGGTCCAGAAAAACTATGAATACCCCATGTCCCAGCATAAATAATTTGTTTCTTATAGCCCTTTCTGCAAACTGCATTTTAATGGTTTTTTTTGTTTGTTTGTTTCCTTTGCAGCCACTTCAAACAAATCTATCGTATTTTTGTTATATCTCTGCCTGAACTATTGTTCCTTCTTTGCCTCTTTGGCTACCTGGTATTTATGGTGGTGTATAAATGGCTGGTTTGGACTGTGGCGGATGTTAAAGACGCTCCGAGCCTCCTCATTCACTTCATTGATATGTTCCTGTTTGCCAAAAATGATGGCAACAAAGACCTTTACAATGGACAGGTAAGATATGTTCACAGCAGTGGGTTTGGTTCTAACTGGGGATTAGAGGCAGTCTGGCCTGGCAGGATTCTGGGAATTTTCCCAGTAGGCCACATGCCCTGGGGCTGATTCATTCCTGATGATTTTTGCTAAATTTTATTACCACTTTGCACCAGAATTTGCTCTCTTTAAATACCTGTAACCCTATTCTGAACTATAAACGAATGGTGTAGTGCTATAGGGCTGGTATACAATTGTTTCCAGAGCTAGTTTTTATTCTCTGCCTGGCCCTGTTCGTGGATGCCCTTTGTGAAGCCTGTTTCTGATGTGGTTCTTTTAGCGAGTTGTGCAGATGGTTCTGGTGGTTGTCGCTCTGGTGTGTGTCCCAGTTCTTCTTCTTGGAGATCCTGTTTGTCTCTACATTAAACACTGGAAGAAGAAAAGCAGTAGCCCACAGAAAATCCAGGTTTGATGCCACCTTAATTCAAATTTTACTTTATTTAACAAGTACATTTTGACCTATCAAGCCAACTGTACCTTTCTTCACTTGTGTTTCAGCATACCACAAACGAAGGTGATAGAGCGGTACTAGTCGAAGAAGAAGTCTTTGATACTGCAGAACAAGAGGGACCTTTAAAAGACATGGCACAAGATGATGGGGATCATGACCACAAAGAGGTTAGTGTCCCCTAGCTTTTCCTAATACTTGTGTACCACACCAGCTGCTGTCTACATATTTAAATAATAATTAAATAGGGGCAATACTATACTCTGTGTTGTATTTCTGTCTAGGCCGGGGGCGTTGGGAAAACTCAAAGGGGTGACTACCATTGTACATCACTGCTCTAGCTAACCATGGAGCATTATGGTGCAATATGGTTGTGATAGCAATCTGTTTCTGTGGACAGGAATTTGGGTGCAATCTGGCACTATATACAGGGAGTGCAGAATTATTAGGCAAGTTGTATTTTTGAGGATTAATTTTATTATTGAACAACAACCATGTTCTCAATGAACCCAAAAAACTCATTAATATCAAAGCTGAATATTTTTGGAAGTAGTCGTTAGTTTGTTTTTAGTTTTAGCTATTTTAGGGGGATATCTGTGTGTGCAGGTGACTATTACTGTGCATAATTATTAGTCAACTTAACAAAAAACAAATATATACCCATTTCAATTATTTATTTTTACCAGTGAAACCAATATAACATCTCAACATTCACAAATATACATTTCTGACATTCAAAAACAAAAACAAATCAGTGACCAATATAGCCACCTTTCTTTGCAAGGACACTCAAAAGCCTGCCATCCATGGATTCTGTCAGTGTTTTGATCTGTTCACCATCAACATTGCGTGCAGCAGCAACCACAGCCTCCCAGACACTGTTCAGAGAGGTGTACTGTTTTCCCTCCTTGTAAATCTCACATTTGATGATGGACCACAGGTTCTCAATGGGGTTCAGATCAGGTGAACAAGGAGGCCATGTCATTAGATTTTCTTCTTTTATACCCTTTCTTGCCAGCCACGCTGTGGAGTACTTGGACGCGTGTGATAGAGCATTGTCCTGCATGAAAATCATGTTTTTCTTGAAGGATGCAGACTTCTTCCTGTACCACTGCTTGAAGAAGGAGTTGAGCTTGACTCCATCCTCAACCCGAAAAGGCCCCACAAGCTCATCTTTGATGATACCAGCCCAAACCAGTACTCCACCTCCACCTTGCTGGCGTCTGAGTCGGACTGGAGCTCTCTGCCCTTTACCAATCCAGCCACGGGCCCATCCATCTGGCCCATCAAGACTCACTCTCATTTCATCAGTCCATAAAACCTTAGAAAAATCAGTCTTGAGATATTTCTTGGCCCAGTCTTGACGTTTCAGCTTGTGTGTCTTGTTCAGTGGTGGTCGTCTTTCAGCCTTTCTTACCTTGGCCATGTCTCTGAGTATTGCACACCTTGTGCTTTTGGGCACTCCAGTGATGTTGCAGCTCTGAAATATGGCCAAACTGGTGGCAAGTGGCATCGTGGCAGCTGCACGCTTGACTTTTCTCAGTTCATGGGCAGTTATTTTGCGCCTTGGTTTTTCCACACGCTTCTTGCGACCCTGTTGACTATTTTGAATGAAACGCTTGATTGTTCAATGATCACGCTTCAGAAGCTTTGCAATTTTAAGAGTGCTGCATCCCTCTGCAAGATATCTCACTATTTTTGACTTTTCTATGCCTGTCAAGTCCTTCTTTTGACCCATTTTGCCAAAGGAAAGGAAGTTGCCTAGTAATTATGCACACCTGATATAGGGTGTTGATGTCATTAGACCACACCCCTTCTCATTACAGAGATGCACATCACCTAATATGCTTAATTGGTAGTAGGCTTTCAAGCCTATACAGCTTGGAGTAAGACAACATGCATAAAGAGGATGATGTGGTCAAAATACTCATTTGCCTAATAATTCTGCACTCCCTGTATTAGGTATGCAGGACAATCTGGTGTGGTGGAAAGGTTATGTGAGGACTGTACTCGCATGTTTTTATGTTCTTTGGAGCAGGGTGGAGGGGGTTGGTTTTTATTCAAGTTGATTCTACTGGGTGACTTTTGCACATATAAATAAACTAATTACACATTTAACTAACCTTTCTCCTAACCTTTATGCATTTGGTCTTCTAATTTCAGTTTGAAGCATCGGAGGTGTTCATGCATCAAATGATTCATACCATTGAGTACTGTCTGGGTTGTATCTCTAATACGGCATCCTATCTACGTCTCTGGGCTCTGAGTCTGGCACATGCACGTAAATATCATATTTTGTTGCTGCTGTTGTAAAACATGTATACACGAGTCCACTTAATCCAGCTGCTATTTACTCACTTTTTTTTTTATATTCCTCTATTTTTTAAAATGTCAGTTGTACTTTCACGTAAGCTCCTCCCAAATTAATTGAATAAAAAAAAGAGAGCCACCCCATGCTATATCATACCTCCCTCCCTATTAAATTCCTTTCGGTATACTGAAAATCTGAGTTTTGGCAACAAACTGTAGTGGATGTTGTTCCTTCATTTATACACATTTGTTTTAACTTTTAGAGCTTTCGGAGGTCCTCTGGCACATGGTGATGCACATTGGATTTTCTCGCACAACCTATGTATGGAGTATTGTCCTTTTTGTTATTTTTGCATTCTTTGCTGTGCTGTCGGTGGCAATTCTTCTGGTCATGGAGGGTCTCTCCGCATTCTTACATGCTCTTCGTCTGCATTGGTAAGCACTCGCCAATATATTCTATTTGTTCTGTTCATAACCTTTCCATCTTTTATCTCCTTTAGTCTACAATCTCTCTGTGAAATATAAGTATTGTTTTATGCTCTCCCTTTTCTTTCTACAGGGTGGAATTCCAAAACAAATTTTACACTGGCGGTGGATACTTGCTCACACCCTTCTGTTTTGATGCAATTGACGAACCTTTATGAAAATAGGTGTAATTTTTTATTTTTGTAGGGTGGAGGCCAAGATCACTAATGCATAGGTACAAAGCTTGGTGCAATGATATGGAGTATGTGATAATGCTAATTAAAATGCTTCTAACCATGATCGGTTTTGTCCGGGTGCTGTGTCACAACTCTGTAATGTTTGTACATACCATGTTGCACATGACCATAGTACTGCAGACTGTGTATACTTTTTCACACATTTTAACAATACCTAGTAGTCCGCAGATGACTTGTGATACCCACACCACCCATAAATATATATAAATACAGAAATGTTGCATGATTGTGCCCATAACAAATAAAAAAAAAAAAAATTGACCCTTGCTTTCTTAGATGAAGCAAGTGTTAAAAAAATGTTGCCCCCATCTATTAAGTAAACCCAGTGTGCATCTTTAGAGATACATGCAGGTTTACTCTTTGCTCTGTCGCACAGCTGAAGAATAGCTGGTTAGGAGGCTGGTGTGCTTGTCTGATCAGGATCTGAATGTAGCGGGGGGTCGCTAGAGGGGACCTATTTCAAGTCTGTGCTAGCAAAGAGAGACAGTTGCCAACCTGACAAGACTGCCTGCTTCCCATGGAGGATAAGCGTGCCTGTTTCATACTAGGGACAACTAATTCTATATTAGAAGCACAAAGTAATTTGTGGGGGGGGGGGGGGGGGGGCGGGTTGTCCTTTATGCTTCCCAATATGGGGGAATTATATTTAACCCCTTAACGCATATAGACGTGTGTGTGTATATGTGTACACATACATACACACACACATCCTCAAGGACCATGCTTTGCAGGCAGTATATATATATAAGGTCACTGTAGGAGAAAATGGTTAGGAAACAAAAAACACCACTATCTGTTATTGCCCTATTACCATCATGATGACAGTAATAGTATCAAAAGAATGCCTTAAAAAAGGCATATGGTTTTCAAGGCATATCAAATGCAGCATAGAACTGTACCTAAAGTGTTAAAGCCACATTTATACTTCAGATGAGTGTAAACATAATTTAAATGATGTCTAATGCAAATAAATAGTTGGGACAGTAATCTATTTTTAGATCCAGGTACTGTGAAGGAAAAGAAAACCATAAAGCAGTCAGTGGGAGAAACGTCACTTCCTCTAGGGATTGTGGGACTGTTCGCACATAAACATGGAGTGTAGAGGGGACTCTGTTACCTAAACATTGTTTACACTTTGAATGTAGAGATTAAAAAACATAAATTAACACAATGTATAGATTTTTTTTATTTGCTTGCATTTCTACTAAAAAATGTTATCTGTGGTGTCTCCGGTTTATGACCTCACTATTAAAAAATTGTTCTTTATTATTCCTTAGCAGCATTACAGGCAAATGCATAAATTAACACAATACATAGATAACTTTTCAGATTTTTATTTTCTACATTCACAGTAAATGCCAGGTCAATAAAAATGCTTACACCGTAGCATCATTCATTTACACACTAAATATATAAGTCCATTCCTGCTTTTGTTCCAAAAAGAGGCAACCCCCCCCCCCCTAATTAAGCTTTAAAGATAAAAAGAAGGGTTTTTTTTCTTTGCTGGATACTTATCCTGAATTCAGTGATCCAGAAAGCCCTGTAGGCAATTTGACTGCTATGGACATCCATCTAAGTTACATAATATATGTTGCATATAAGAATAATTTGGCCCATCTCACACACTGATTTACTTGGAAACAGGTAAGTTATAGTAATGCCAAAATTACAAAAATTAGACGGAAGGCAACTGTCACGCTAGAGTATTTATTGTCCATTATTTCTACAGCACAAACATTTTACATAGAGCTTAATACAATGCACTGGGTATGATTAAATGGATAGAGAATGTTGCCTATACGTTTATAATCTAAACATAGAGGCAGTGTACCAACACAGAGTAGAGAAAGCAACTTGTTTTTTTTCTTTTCTGCATGACTGCTAGGCACGTCATGTGTCATGAAGGGGTTAAACAGAAACAGCACTACTTAATCTGCTTTTTAAAAATGCCATCACTGTTGTGTCTGTAAAGAGGTGGGTCAGCACCTAAACATTGGGAGGTAGTGTACCGGTGCTACCGCTGTGTGAGACACCGGAGAATGTGCGGTCCTGATTCCCCCAGAGGACTACCTCTGGCAGCAGGTGGGCAAAAACAGGTGTTGCATGATGCCTCGATGTCGAGGCATCATGGCAACGCCGTCAACGCACAGGCAGGGAAAGGTGGTCACTGACTATGCGAGTGTTATCACATTTGCAGTGATTGTATGCGCAGAGGGGGCTGAAAGTGGATCCGAAGTAGCCTCTGAGACTAAGGAGCGCATGCTACATTATAATTCGGGATGTATATGTACGTCCAATGTGGTCCTCAAGGACCTGAGACCCCTGTCCATGAAGAATTTGAAATCAATGAACGCTAAGCCTCCTTTCTGAAGAATACCACGTCATTTCACCAACCGCAGTGGCATTAAAAAAAAAAATCTGCAAAAGCATTTTTGTAACACAAGAACATCTGCCACACAACGTTTACATTCCCCGGCAAGATTGCATCGCTTTTTAGAAATAAGACCAGACAGGTAAAACTGTAAAAATTCCAAGTGAAATGTTCCATTGGAGGGACTCTGTCAACGTTAACATTGCTCATTTTGTTACTGTAGAGAATGAAAAATGATCTATATATTGCATACCTTCCATTTGGGCCCCCCAGCGAATTGGGACACTGGGGGGGGGGGGGGGGGGGAGGCGGCAGGGTCTGGGGAATCAGTGCTACTGCTCATGTGCGGTAACACTGTCACCCATTTTTGAACCTGGCTTCTGAAGTCAGGACCGCTACTGCGTATGTGCACAATGCTGCACATGCCCACTAAGCGTTCTCTGGTGTGCGGGACAGAGGAAGAGCGCAGCGGAACATGTCTCACAAATCGGGACTGGGGAGGTATGATATTGTGTTAGCAAAACTACAAACACGTAAGAGATAAAACGTGTTTTAACCCTGTCTGTTTACGACATCACCTGCGACTATTTAACTACTTTTCAATGGGAAGTGTGTCATTTGAATATCAAGCCACAAGTGCTTGGAATTTTGCTAACACAATGTATAGGTAAATTACCATTATTTTTTTATTTTCTGCATTCACATTATGACTGAGAAATGTTTAAGTCCACAGACTCCCTTTAACTTAAGGAACTCCGTCATGCACTAGTTTCAAACAGACATGTTGCTGAGGTCCATTTAACATCACAGATTCCCCTCAGAAACCTGAAATGACCTGTTTTCCCAAATGCTCCTGTGTCAATTGAACGTCTAAGGACCATGTGACAATCATACCGACCAATCTGCCATGGCGCACGTGAGACTGTAAGCAATCCTTTCAGTGATCACGTGACCTAATCGAATACTTTTCCGCCATTTTTATTACGGGCGGCATACTCGAACGCTCACAAGCAACATTTTTCGAAGCCACACAAAAAAATATATTTACGATGACGTGTGATGCAATTACTAAAAAAAACAAAAAACACAAAACCGTGTTGATACTGACAGAGCGAACGACAACGATAATCTTTATACGGGCCTTATCCAAGTCCCGTTAACATTATCTGCCCAATACCGTTGATTAGCTCTATAAGCGGTCTTATATAAAGTTTCAGTCATTTCGTTGCTCCTGGCAAGCTTTGTTTTTTTTGAGTGAGATTATTTATCCAATCATTGCTGTGATTCTCACATCTCATTGGCTTTTCGCGTTGTGACGTAATGTATCTGTGTATCGTGATTGGTTGCTAGTGTCACAGGCATAGGCGTGAATCCAATGGACTAGCCTATCAGCGGCAGACGTGCTTGGACCAACCCTGTTCTCCTCCTTTGGTCATTGAATGGTTCAGTAAGGCTGCTCTCCTCCATCCCTGCTCAGCTACGCTATTTCCGGTCCGGTCCAAAATGGCGCCGATGGTGCCCCTCGCTCTGCTCCCCTTTGAGTGCAGCTGAAGAGGACGACTTCCTGCGTAAGAAGCGTGACGTCAAAGACTCGCGACTGTGTGACGTCACTTTAATGGGGAGGGGGGGGGGCGGTGACGACCGAAGAAAGGGGCGAGTTTCTCTAAATCGGTTGTCATCTCGGTAGAGTGTTTTGTGAGCGTGATTGTTAAGGGCATCAACAAAGCCTGGGAGGGATGATTCCCCTCTGGACCTGTGTTAGCGATTATAACTGGTGTGTTCAGGATTGGACCGAGGAGCCGTGAGCTGACAGGTTTGGTGTTTTAAGGTTGTTATGGTACAGGACTTGTGTGGGATGTTGTGATCATAATGTCCATGGCCACGGTACAGGGATGCCTTGCCTCTGGTACTCCAGATGTTGGTTCCTGTGATACTCAAGCAAGCTGAGCGTCAAGAGACCCACAACAGCTGGAATAGCACAAGTCTCCATGCTTTGGATGTTGGTCAAAGTGTGGTTTATATTTTCTTATGAAGCCTTGGGGTAAATCTCATTGCTCATGTCAAGTTGCACGAAGCAAGAAGTTACTGGTGTGTGCAAGTGCTGATCACAGTGTAGTGTTTCTAAGGTACCATAGATCGCCGTATAGTTGCAGTGCACCGTGGAGTTGGTAACTTTTTTTGTTCTCCAGCTGCTGTGGGCATCCAGTCTTAATGGGGACACTGTGTAATATCATTCGGGAATGGGTCCCCTCTTGCTTAAAAACAAGAGACATCTCAATGCATTCGTTCCTGGTAAAACACTTTCTAAATAAACAAATGTAGGTCTCAGCACTAGGAGAGACACATATCTGCCACAGTGATTTATGTGATTTGATTTGCATCATTGCTGTAGTTGCTCATCTTGTGCTAATTCTCCATAATATTTAATTAACTGGAAAACGGGGCAAATGACAACACATGACCTAGATCGTTTTTGATTTAGATAAATATATATATATATAGATTTTTATTTTATTTTTTATTATTGAGTTGTGCCGAATTACACAAAATAGGAGCTTTCAATCTGTGGCCCATGGACCACTAAGGATAGATTTTGAGGATTGCTGTGATCCTGACCTCAGTCTAATGGTGCCTAAAGTTTGGAACTCCAGCCATTGTTAACATTTCCTAAAGAAATATGGTTATAAATAAATAATTGAGAATCCCATTGCTCAAGATGTGATTTAAAGTCGGCTATTGGCAAGGATTTGTATAGTTCAAAAGTGCTGATAAAGACCAGTGCTGAAAAGCTGTAGATGGCAATGGAGCTGTTGTGTTGTTAAACCATGTGAGCATGGTGGAGCTGTAGCTCTGTGAACCTAGTTGTCTGTCATGACCCACTAGTTGTGTTTTTTTTTTTTTAAAGAAACTGAAACTTTTTTTTACTTTTTTTTTATCCTTGACATCATTTAGTAGTATTTTTAGCACATTTACATCATGTTGTGAATGTGAAAAGCTATGCCCTTCAAATTTGAGATTTGTTCTTTGTCTATATGTGTTTTGGGGTTTTTTCTTCCACCAAAATGGGAGTCTGTTAATCTTTTGGGTATACATTTTTATATGTTCTTGATTTTGTGGCACTTATGTAAATTGACGCAAGTCCTTAATTATTGTCTTTTTAAGTTTCTTCTGCTCAAAAAATCCTCTTGGGCGTTTGGCAATTTGGCAATTTTTTTTTAGTTTTATTATCTCCTTGTGTTTTAACACTTCATGTTGGTTTTTATTAAGTTGCAGGCATTATAATGAGAGAATATCTAAATTGACCTTTCCTGGTTACTTTTGTTGTTGTTATTCCTATTATTATAACAAAAAATGCACCAATTTATTAGTCTCCTAAGATTGTATGGTATCTTGACAACACATGAGTAACCTCTTGGTCTTGGTTTCTGATATGTTGTATATTGGAAGTGTACTAGAAACCTGCACCATTATTAAACTGTCTATCACTGTTATCTAGTATTTACGATGGAAATGTATTCATACATTGCAGTACAATTATGAGGGGGAAAGTGTATGGACTGTTTTGTTTTGTGAAATTATAATGTGGCATCAAATGTTGTTGTTTTGTGTACACTACTCCAAGGTGGTGTAATAAATACACACACATCATAAAAATACGTGTTTTTTTTTCTCAACAGAATTGCAAGCACATACTTGGATTCTCACAAAGTGTAGATACTTTATGCTATATATAATGTGCCTAAGATTGTTTGGTTAGCTGGACAAAATGCATCAACTGTCTTCATCATTTCGTGTGTGTTTTTGCATTTGATAGTGAGATTTATAGAACTGTATAAAGAGTCAGTCTGTATGGTGCAGGTCCTAAGTTCACACAAGCTTAAGAAAATATGCATTTGGGATTTAATTGGCAATGTTTAGGCTAGAGGGTCTCCTTTTTTTTCTGTTTGAGCGTATGAAGATTTCGTACTTTATTTTTATTCTGACGCCGAGGGTAATCTGTAAGTGCGAAATTCATATTTATGAGTATTTGTGTTCTGTAAACCTGTCTTAGTTTTAAAATCTTTATAACATGCAACATCTTTGAACATTTTAAATCTGTTATAATACAGCAGCCTTGGAATATTGTCACCATAGACAATATCATGATCATAAGA
Organism: Pelodytes ibericus; assembly: GCA_036172795.1. Classification (NCBI taxonomy): domain Eukaryota; kingdom Metazoa; phylum Chordata; class Amphibia; order Anura; family Pelodytidae; genus Pelodytes; species Pelodytes ibericus. Next base: position 22,118,777 of record CM069867.1, read on the forward strand.
AACATGGGGGTGTTAAAGTGTATGAATGCGTAGGAATCTGTGAAGGTGCAAAGGCTTGATGTTAAAACTTTTTTGCGTGATATCAGTGTTCCTTAGATGAAGCATGGGTTAAAATGTTAGTTAAACTTATATTAAACGCGACGTGTATCTTTAGAGATAAATGCAGGTTTAGTTAGGCTCTGCCTCAAAGTTGAGGCGAGGGCAGGTGCGCGCAGGCCCTGTCTGCATGCACACAGCCCATCAGAGTGGAGGCTCACCACGCAAGTCTGGTCTCTACTGGTGCAGAGAGAGATACTTGTTTTCAAAGGGGAACTTTTTTTTTTAAATCCCTTTTAAAAGTACATACCTGTTTATCCTCTTACTGAGGTCACTCACTGTTACACTTCTACATCAGAAGCAAAAGTAGGAAAAAGTTTAGTGACACTGTTAACAGGAAAGATGTGCTCTACCTTTTGGTTCACACTGTGGGCTAATAAATGTTTCCGAGATCTGTTCAGCAACCACCCAGACTTTTATTTTTTTTTAATCCAGTAAGAGGTACATTCTTAGAATGATATATATAATTCATGTCAGGAATACATATTAAAAAAATATATATATGCGGCAGGAATACAAGCCACTCAGAACACAGGCGAATAAAGGCAAGCATCATCTAATTAGATTAATGCAAAACGTCCAGAATAATCTATTATATTCTGTAAATTAATGATATTTAAAATATTTCACATTAAATATGTCATGTTGCGACAAGGCTTTCAAAATCAATTAGAAATATAAACCCTTCTAAGTATTTTTTATTTTTTTTGTAAATATGTTAAGGTTGGTTTTGAGCGTTATGATCTGGGTTAGTAGCCTCTCTGCGTTTTTTATAATCAATTTTGTGATTTCTCGTGACAGGTAGCTGACTCTCGGGAGATCACTGTCTACTGACTTGTGCATTCTTGGTGGCCAAAGGCACTGTGAGAAATGGAAGCAGAGCAAGTGCGTTACAGCCGTAGACTGGTGAGTAGCAATGTGAAAGAGACCTGTTTAAAAAAAAAAAAAAAAATCCAACATGGATTATCAGGACCCTCACATTTCCTTAGACCGTTCAACCGAGGCCCTCCTGCTGCTTCTGAACTACACATTTTTTTTATTCTTCAACAGTGAGCAGGAATTCATTCCTAGCACCTAGATTTTTATCTGACACTGTTTTCTCTAGCTAAAACAGTTGCTATTGGTGGAAGTACATGTGGGGCCAAAATATAACAAACATTACTTTATATGTATTACCCTCTGTTATGTGCGTCTTCCTCCAAGCAGCGCATTTTAAAAGATGCTGACTGAAGGAAAACCTATGTTGGAGAATGTTAAGTTTGGATGTATTTCTTTAACAGTTTAGAATCTCTCATGCTGTTAACTCTTCTTTGCAATTACCCCCTAAATAACTTGTTTTAAAGGACAATTAAAGGAAAGAAGGGTTAAAAATAGTGTCCCGTTCCACCGAGTAAGCCTGACCTGTAACTTTACATAAACGCACAGGTTTACTCTTGGCTCTGCCTCAGATCTGAGGCTGAGCCAATGAGGAGGCTGATTGTGCCAACTGGCTTAGAGGCTCACCTTAAATGATTAAACTAGAAAGCATGTGGATTATTCTAAAAAAAAAAAAACAACAACTGAGAATTTAATAATTTACAAAAGATGATGTTTGGAAAGCATTGTTTTAGATTGATCCTTACTCTATTTTATGGATTTTTTCCCCACCTAGTAGAGAACTAAAAAAAAATGCATGGGTAGTATAAAAACTGTACTGTAGGTTTTTTTTTTTTTTTTTTTTAACACCATTTCAACTTTTTGTTTTAAGGATTTGTCAGTGTGAGTTTAATCTTTAAATGCTGTTGAAATTGGTGGAGCTGAAACATTAGTTCTGCATAATGTGCTAAGTCCTATGTTTTTTACCTGAGTGAGTCTGTCAGCACAGTGTTCATCAATAATACTGCTCAAATATTTTAAGAACAAGAGAGAATAAAACTGTCTGGTTTAATTAAGATGTCATAATTAAAGAATAAATGATTCATGTTGGAGCCATTTTTTTTTTTCCCAACAGCATGTAGTTCCTTATTATTATTATTTTACTGATTTGGGTGTAGACCGTTGTAATCTGAGGCAAAATAACCAAATAGAAAGGTCTGCTCAATCAACAGAGAACTGCAGGGCACTGAGATGAGAATTTCAAACTCTAGGCCAAAGTAGCAGAGTTGGAAAAATCTTCAAAGCAGCGGAGTTGGGAGAATTTTTCCAACTCGGCTACTTTGGTCTAGAGTTTGAAATTCTCATCTCTGTTCCCTACAATTCTTTCATCATTGCGTAGACCCTATAGTGTTGCTGGCAGTAATCAGCTTTCTTCTCTACCAGATCTCATGCGATGCAGTGGTGGTAAACTCACTTGTAGAATTTTATATTTGTATGGTATAAAAACTGGTTACTTAATGGCACACTACCATGGTTGTAGTTTGCTGGCAAATCGCATAATGACTTCCTCCAGCAACCTTATTTTTCTTACATAGTTGGTAAGGTTAAAAAAAAGATATGCAGTCCATCAGGTTCACCCCGTGAACACACATTTGTTGACCCAGAAGAAGGCAAAAAAAAAAAAACTACAGACATGCACATTTGTGCGTGAGCATTTTATAGTTGCAATTAGAACATAGATTTTGGATAGCTGTTCCGTATAGCTTGATTAAAAGAACCATAGTGTATACAGGCTAGAGAAGTGCAGGATCTTATGTGCGGGAAAAAAGAGAAATTTACAATAGTGTAATAAAGGCTTGGCAAATTTTAATCTATGAATATGTCCCACTCCCTGTTTTCTTTACCTTCGTGCCGGGCAGGTGGCATTTCTGTTCCAGCACAGACCATCTTCACGTTCCTGCTGAGCATCGGTATGTCATGTGACATCAGACACTCGAGCAGTAAAGCGCGGTGCGTTGCGTGGCGGGGCAGGAACACTGCAATTTGCACACACCATGCTCTGTCGCGTTCTGCTGGAAATAACCTAAAAAAAAATTATCCCAGCAGCGGGGGTGCCATGTGGAGATAACAATACCCGGTCGTCAGGTCTAATATCTTGGTCCCCATGGCAACCTGGTGCCTTGAATTTTTCAAAAACTGTGATATTACACTATTGTATAGCTACAAAAGTGAAAAAATGTGTTGCGCAAAGAAACTCTACTTATCTGGAGAAAACTGATAATATCTCAGGAAAGTACATATGGAAGAAACAGACAAACAAAAAAAAAAAAAAACAACAATGTGTAGTAATATAGGAGTAATATACAATATGGAGATATGTCCCCCAATGAAAATACACTCACAAATTCAAGAGCCTAGAAACCGTCTCTGAGTGTGAAAAACTTTTAGAGGACTTTGAGTCCTATCATCCACAGCCAAGTGTAGTGATTGGTAATAGGTAGATGTAGACCCAGTTAGGAGATGTAGATTTATACTGGGAAATCAGATGTAATTTAGGGTACAATATAAATCTTTAATTTTCCTCTGGATAAAAAACTGGAGCCTTTTATTCCAGTTTTTTATCCAGAGGAAAATTAAAGATTTATATTGTACCCTAAATTAGGGATCGACCGATATTGATTTTTTAGAGCCGATACCGATACCGATAACCTGTGAACTTTCAGGCCGATAGCCGATAACTTATACCGATATTTTGTGCATTTTAATTTTTTGGGAAAAAAAACAATTTCTACACAAATCTGCTGTTAAATGAACATGTTTATTGTTAACGTTTAGCTTTTTTTTGTAAATCTTTTTCATTGCTAAATAAAAATAAATAATGCAGCAAAACAATGGTGATATGGTCAAATACAACAAATTGGACCACTTTTTTTTTTTTTTTTAAATAAATATCAGTCAAAAGGTAACAAGAACAACAATGTTCAATTGCACATAGTCCATACTTAGATTAAATCTTAGTAAAATGAGCAGCAATGACATAGGCAATTATATCAAAGGGACACTACAGTAAATATAAGCAAGGCATCAAAACAGCTTAATTAACCCCTTAGTGACAAGACATTTTCACCTTGACTTTCCCTTGGTGACAATAGCTGTTTTGACATTTCTAGGGTGTTTGTGTTTAGCTGTAATTTTTTGCTTTCTCACATACAGTACCCACACAAATTATATGTTGTTTTTATCGTCATAAGAAGGGCTTTCATTAGATACCATTATGTTCATCATATCTTATAATTTACTACAAAAAAATCATAAAATATGATGAAAAATTAAAAAAAAACCACTTTTTCTAACTTTGACCTAAAATATAATTTACACAAATAAAATCATTAAAAAAGACCCCGGCTAAATAGTTTCTAAATGTTGTCCCGAGTTCAAAAATATGCATGTTTCCATATTTTTCGGTATTTTTTTGCGAGTTATGGGGCAAAAACCAAAAATAGTGTTTTTTTGTTTTTTCCTATATTGATCTTTTGACCCCAACCCGAACCCAAAATTTAACCCTAACACTAAATTTAACCCCAACTCTAATCCTTATTATATCCCTTAATATTTTTTAACTTTAATTTAATTTTAACCCTATCCCTTATGCTAAAAAATATTTAATTTTAACCCTATAGGCTAATATAGCTAAATAACCTATTTTTATTTAATTAAATATGTATTTTAATTATTTTCCATTGCAATGCTACTAAACCACCACTAGGGGTAGTCAAGTAGCATATTCAGAGCGACGGAAGTGAAGTTACTTTCACTTCCGAAGCTCAGACCGGCAGAGGACTTAGCCATATTGACGGAGCAGCATGCTCCGTCAATATGGCTCCCCACGATCGCTCCGTGGGGCGATCGTGGGGGTCCCAAAATAGAAATATCAGTGCTGGCTATTGCCTCGATGTCGAGGCAATAGACCAGCACTGTTAAAGCGGTTTTCGCGATCGTTGATCGCGAAAACTGCTTCATTCAAATATCGGCATTATCGGTAAAGTTAGATGCCGATACCGATAATTTAGGAAACTGTGAATATCGGCCGATAATATCGGTTAAACCGATAATCGGTCGATCCCTACCCTAAATTACATCAAAGTATTTAGAAAATTGGGGAGACTAGATGGACCGAATGGGGTTTTTATCTGCCGACACATTCTATGTTTCTATGTCTGTCACAAAGTAAACAAGATTTCAACATATCCATGTTTAGTGGTAGAACATTTAGTGGAAGATCTCCAGAGTTTAGCTGGTATAGTACTATATCCAGATGGCATCTTACTCTACTTAATGTTGGTTACATTTCTCCTGGTTTCTGGCATGAAGCTCATATATTCATCTGTAGTGATAATGCTCTATACGTGCATTTTTCAATATATTATTAATGCAGTTACTGCCATATTCATGTCTCCCTAGCTCTCCTCTATGTGTAACCTATATTGATAAAGAAATGCAGCACTCACAAACAAACGGCATTGACCACTGCCAAAAAAAAAAAAAAAGTTTTTCAGAATACACTCGGTTAAAGTGATTTAAAGGGACTGTCTCACCTGAACATTGTTTTTACTGTGCATGTAGAGCATAACAAATGATTGAAAATGATCTATACATTATTGGTAAAACTGCAAGCATATAATTAGGAGACGACAAATGTGTTTTAAATGGGTCTGTGGAGTTTCCTGCTTGTGACATGTGCGTATGCAAATGAACTGCTTTTCAATGGGAAATGTGCAATTTGCATACCGTGTCACAGGTGATGTCATAAGTAGGAAACTCCACAGACCCATTTAAAAACATTTTTCTTCTAATTTAGGCATTTGTTTGCAGTTTTGCGAATACGATGTATAGATAATTTTCAATCAAATTTGTAAATGCCTACCCAGAATCCTTTGCAGTGGTGGTAGCACTGAGAATGTGTGTGTGATTTCTGTGGGGAAAGCAGGCCTTCTGGCTTGCTTGGGGTGTGTAGATTTGTTTGATAATATCTCTTGGATTTCAGGTGGAGAGGGTTTACTCCATCATTACTAGTGTACGTTTATCAAAACATCATTGTAAGAAACATTTCAGGTCCATATATATTGTTTTCTTTCATCGTGTTCACTTGAATAAGACGTAACATGTGAATTGCCACATTACATAAGATTTGTAGACCTGTATACTTGTGATTGAGGACTTTTATTACTTTTAATTGGGTGCTCCCCTAAAGTGAATCGGGTGGTTAAACGCTATGCATCATGAATGTTCAATTTTATTTAGCATTACCTATTCTGTTCAGCCATGGAAATGTTAACTGAGTAAGACACTTCCCTAGTAAAGGAATCTCTAAGGACCATATTGTTATGATGGCAGAGACACTGGCCCTTCAGGGATTACATTAAGATGACTGGAGCATTAAACCGTGACTATAAGCTGGAGATTACTTTTGTCTGTGCTTTGTTTATAGCAACTGCTTGAGCCTGTATGTGATGACAAGGATGGTCTAGATTTTTGTTCACTTTATGAATATGGTTTATGGTACAATCAAATGTCACCTTTTTTTTTGTCACCTTGTGGTCTACATAGTAGCATAGTAATTTAGGGTGAAAAATCCTTCCACCTATCATCTAGGGCCAGCCTTAAGTGTTCCAGCACACTGTGTGCACCACCCCCGTGGAGCCCCCCCTCCCCTCTCTCATGTCTGTCTCCTCTCCCTCCTCATGCCTGTCTCTATCCTCTCTCTTCCCATGTTTTGTCCCTTTCCTCTTCATTGCCATGTCTGTCTCTCTCCAACTCCCAATATCTGTTCTCTCTCTCTCTCTCTCTCCCCCTCCCAATATCTGTTCTCTCTCTCTCTCTCTCCCCCTCCCAATATCTGTTCTCTCTCTCTCTCTCTCCCCCTCCCAATATCTGTTCTCTCTCTCTCTCCCCCTCCTCCCCCGTATCTGTTCTCTCACTCCCCCCTCCTCCCCCGTATCTGTTCTCTCTCTCCCCCTCCTCCCCCGTATCTGTTCTCTCACTCCCCCTCCTCCCCCGTATCTGTTCTCTCTCTCCCCCTCCTCCCCGTATCTGTTCTCTCTCTCCCCCTCCTCCCCCGTATCTGTTCTCTCTCTCTCCCCCTCCTCCCCCGTATCTGTTCTCTCTCTCCCCCTCCTCCCCCGTATCTGTTCTCTCTCTCCCCCTCCTCCCCGTATCTGTTCTCTCTCTCCCCCTCCTCCCCCGTATCTGTTCTCTCTCTCCCCCTCCTCCCCCGTATCTGTTCTCTCTCTCTCTCTCTCTCCCCCTCCTCCCCAGTATCTGTTCTCTCTCTATCTCCCCCTCCTCCCCCCGTATCTGTTCTCTCTCCCCCTCCTCCCCCCGTATCTGTTCTCTCTCTCCCCCGTATCTGTTCTCTCTCTCCCCCCGTATCTGTTCTCTCTCTCTCCCCCCGTATCTGTTCTCTCTCTCTCTCTCTCTCTCTCTCTCTCTCTCTCTCTCTCTCTCTCTCTCTCTCTCTCTCTCTCTCTCTCTCTCTCTCTCTCTCTCTCTCTCTCTCTCTCTCTCTCTCGCTCTCC